>JANHMN010000016.1:42865836-42944907 GCA_030674055.1 Rhabdomys pumilio | reverse complement strand
ATCTTTATGTGTGTTCACACAAGAGAAGAGCAATAGTCATTATTATACCATAGACAATCTTCATGTGTGTTCACACAAGAGAAGAGCAATAGTCATTATTATATCATAGGCAATCTTCATGTGTGTTCACACAAGAGAAGAGCAATAGTCATTATTATATCAGAGGCAATCTTCATGTGTGTTCACACAGGCACATCCCAACATGTTCTTCAGAAATGAGCAAGAACATCATTATCCTCGCCTGTATTGGAATCATCTCACTCTGTCCACAGTATTGTTGGGGAGGGTGATAATGTGTGTTACTCTATTTTCTTGCCCTATTTATGTCCCTTGGTTCTTCTAGTATGAGCACTAATATGATTGACTTTGCATCAAATACTAATAAACTTAGAAAAATGAAGCCAATAAGAGATTAAACAAATGAAAGGTTATAATGCTTCCATTAAAATGCCAAATCTGCCTTTTGATGTTACAGACTTTGTTTGTGGACAGAGGAATGTCACATTTAAGTGTTTCAAAATGAGGATGTAATGATTTTGTTTCTGTTGTTGTTGTTTTTTTTAATTTTTATTGTAGATTACTTTTCCAACCTCAAAAATAAGAACTCCCTTTGTGACTTCTGATGTTGTGATACTCAGTACTAACCAGTCCTTGCTTTCTTTTCTTTCCTCTTGCTCTGTCCTTCTATACTGAGGTCTGTGACAAAAAAAATTTACAAACTTTTGCAACCACAAATAAAATTTCAGGGATGTAGCACTATGAGCCACGTCTTACTCTTCACTTTTCAAGAGAAAAATGGAAGGAAGAATAATCTTTGTAAAAGTAAACCGAGTGACCCATGCGACATGTAAGCAGGAGATAAGAAAGTGAATTCTAAGGCACTCAGGAAATATGTTTGGTTAGAGCGCTGTGGATGGCACTTCTTTGATGGCTTAGCTTGCACACTTACACTTAAGCAAAATGTCATCTTCAACTCTTACCTGCTTTTAGGATCTTTAAAACACATAACTTTGAAATCAGTGAGTGAGCAACCAACTATACCTCACCCTGTATGGTTTAGCCCAATTGTCAGTAGCCTGTAGATAATTTAGATAATTCTACATTTAAAATAATATATCTGCGAAGTCCTCTCTCTTCTCTTCTGCTCACTCATTACCACCTTTGCCTCACCATTGCCCTCTTTTAAGTCAGAGCTCGAATCAATTCTCCTCTCAAAGGCCATCCACTCTAATTTATCCTCTCTCTTAGCTTTTTAGGGATATTTCTAGCAAGTAATCATGTCATCCTGTTGTTAAAACTACTAAAGAATAAATAAAATCTTACAGAGAACAACTCTTAAGATCTACCAGGTTATGATTTGCTTAGCGTCTAGGCTTGTCTAAGGTCAGTACTGCACTCTCCTGCATTACATTCTCCCTTGAGTTATTCTCTGGAGCAATGCAGATGTTCTCAGGCCAGGTGCTTTCTGTACAGAGCTTCTTCTATTTAGGAATCTTTCTGATGAACGTTTCTCTCCAAACCTCCTTTGACTTGCTCTGCTAAGATGCTCATCCTCCTCTTTTCAGTCTGTGCAATGCACATCTATCCAAACAGGCTTCTTTACATTTACTGGAGACTGCAACTCCATGGTCTTGATTACAACTCGAGGAAAGCACTGCATCTTCTCTACTTAGAGGAGCAGCGTCATTCATTGAAGGCATGCTATGGTTATTTATAGAATAAGTGAATAGTTGTGTACCTGTCCTGATATGTACCAACCCAAAGAGAAAAGCCAAGCTAATTTTTTCAGTAACAACAACAACAACAACAACAACAACAAACAACAACAAAACCCAGAGAGTTAGGAAACATTAGAAATCACTTTCTGGCAAATTCACTAACTACTTGGGTGACAAGCATTTGAGACTATCCGACTCTATATATGTGTGGCTCTCAAATACAAAAAGTTAACCAAGATTCTTTTTTTTTTTTAATTTATATATGTGTATGAGTGCTCAATTTACATGACAGAAGAGACTGTCAGATCCCATTATAGATGGTTGTGAGCCACCATGTGGTTGCTGGGAATCGAACTCAGGACCTCTTGAAGAACACCCAGTGCTCTTAGTCACTGAGCCATCTTTCCAGCCCTAACCAAGATTCTTAAGACAGCTGTAAAGGCAAACATTATTATTATCACATCACAGATACCATTATCCTTACTGTACTAGATTCTTTCCTAATTGCTGTAAAAAAAAAAATACCCCCAACAGAAGCAACCTTAGGGAGGAACGGTTTATTTTGGTCCAAAATTTGAGATTATAGTTCTTCATAATAGGGGGCGGGAGTCATGGCTACAGGAACTTGAGAAGATCCCACAGCATGAAAAGTCAAGATGCAAAGAGCTATGAATGACTGTGTTCAGCTTAGTGTCTCCTTTTTGTTTAGTCTAGGACTTCAGCTCAAGAATGGTGTTGCCCACATTTAGGGTGGGTCTTCCTGCTTCATCTAACCCAATCAGGGTAGTCCCTTAAAGGTATACCCAATATATAGCTAGTCTAGGTATCACTCACAAGGTTGCCAGGAACCTTGTCTGTTAGGTGATTCTAGATCTATCCCCTTGATAGCTAGTCATAACCACACACTCAGCACTGACACTGTCACTGTCATGATCAATGCCATTGCTTTCATCACCCATTCAGATCTTGATCATCTTGAACATTTTCTAATGTTCAGCGAAACAAGTTGAAAACTGAGTTACCATTTGACAGAACAATCAACCACATTCTTTTCTGTTTCACAAGAAATTAAAGCTGAGAAAACACTGCAGGGAATGGAGTCACTGGCTTGGAAAAACATAGTTCTTGGCAAGCAGTAGACCATTGTGTCACTGACAGAAGAAGCAAGAATAAATAATGGAAGTGCTACGAGCTAGTGTTTCTGGAAACAAGATAGATAAAGTAATAGGTGCTGTTATCCTCTAGTTTGGACAAAACAAGGCAGAGATTCAAAGAATGAGGGAAGATGTGAGACAGCCTTAAAATGCACACAGATGCCAGCAACTTTCCCTCAAGGTGGATGTAGAAGAGATTTTAAGGAAACAAATGATCTCTCTCACATAAAGAAAATGAATTTCTGGCTGGCTTTTTATCTGTAAGTAGAATTATGTGCTTCTAAAAGATGGCCTTTATTGAACTTCAGCAGAAAGGCCAAGGGGGAACACAGCTAGGCTGTTACCCCCAAAATGCCTGCTTTGGTCATTCCTCCAGGACTTAACATACATATGGTCCAAATATCAGATCAGTGGGTAACAAGTCTGTCAAAGCAGTCTGCCCTTTCTGCAACCATGTAAACAAAGCTGCAGTTTTCAGAGAGTTATTTTGGTTCAGCCTCTGTCAGAGAGTTCAGAGATTTTTACCCTGGCCGACTCCCTGTAGCCCTTCAGAGATTGACAACAAGAATACAGATGCAGGAGTGGATATGGGGAGAAAAATAGAAAAAAGAAACAAATCCTGCAGCCTGTCAGGAATATAAGATGTTCGTGGTGTGTCTTTTATTTGAATGCAGATCTTTATTAAAATAACACAAGAAAGCTAGGAATTACTATCTTCCTCCCTTCCTCTCTTCCTGCTCCTCTCCTTCCTTTCCTTTGTTCTTCCTGTCTTTTTTCCTTCCATGTCATCCTTCTTCCATACCCCTTCTCCTTTCAAAGTAAATTGTCCTCATGAGTATATTTTTATTCTAAGGTCTTGCTACAGTCATTATGCTTTGTTATTTTTTCACCAAAACCATTCCACATTCCAGTAAGTTACTCAATTTAACTCCCTGAATCAGTGGTTTTATTTACAAGCTGTAGATAGAGAATTTAGAATATATGGGGGTAGAGTTGGTCTAGTCTGAGCTCTAGTCTGTCTTAGCCACTCTGTTATTAGAGGGTGAGCCTGTTAGTAACCATAAGTTTCCATTTCATCCTCTAGAAGCAAAGGATTTGACCAAGATAGTTAGAGGTCTTCCTATATTGATTCTGCTTTCTATGCTGGAAGGTTTCAGCACTTGGTTTGACAATTAATCCATTCTTCCCTCAGTCAAGTATTCTGTGCTTGCCGTTGATTGTCAGACACCAGTCTAAAATGATGAGGAAGAGAAGTAATTAATTGTTGTCTAATCTTCGTATTATTTTCCCTGGATGTTTCAAAATTAGAGAAGCTGAAAGGTCATTGTATTTACTCCAGCTCTGACTAAAACATAAAGGGAAAAGTTGGGTTTAGGCACAAGGAGTAGCTCTTGAGTGGATAGTGAGACAGAATGAGATAGATTCTAACTGTAAAGTTACCAAGATAAAAGGGAACAGAAAGACCTTTTCTGCAGTTCTTACGTTGGGCAGGTGCTGGGGAGAATAAGGGTTTTTAAATTTTACTTAAGATTTAACTAAATTCAAGAGAGAGGTAGCTAGTAAGAAAAGAAGCATCAGAAGAAAGTGAGGACACAGGATTTATTGACAAGAAGGGCATATGTAAGGGAACACAAAGAAATGGGCTAAAAACAAGGTTTGGAAGTTTGTTAAAGACTGAAGTTTTGTGTTTCCCTCAAACTGGTATGCTAAAACCACAAGTTAAGGAGATGGCATTTGACACAGTAGTTTTGCAAGGTAATTAGTCTTGGGTGAATGCATAATGAGGGGGGTGGGCTTATTTCTGTGCTGTTAGTGCCTTTCTACACAAAGACAGAGAAGGCTCACTCTCATTCTCTCTTGCACATGAAGATCTGTAAGAACTCAGCCTTCTGCAAGCCAGAAATAAACCCTCATTGGTAACCATACTTGTTAGAATCTCAGACTTCCTGACCTCTAGAACCATGAGGGAAATGTCCTTTTGATTTCCTTTTCAACAGTCTAATCTTTTATATTTTGAATATAATATAACCCACAGCTATGGGGAACTGGTTTTGAAAGAGTGATTTGGTGTAGATAAAATATGTACTACTATTACAGCACGTTAATGTGCTTGGAGAGAACACATGAATGTGGCAACTCCCATTCCCACCCTCAGAGGAGGACTTAGGATTATATGATAATAACTGCACACTTATAAGAATCAAGACACAGAAGAAAGCATCAAGAAGACCAAGAGTGGAGCAAGACATGGAGAGAGCAAAGCCTTAAAACTAGTGGTGAAAGTGATGGTGACGTTTTAGGATCCTGTGGATAATTCAAGATGGGCTGCTTTGTGAACCTGTGACCAAGAAGTCTGAAGGCCACAATTGGATGAGCCATGCTTGTATACCACAAAGAGAAAAAAAGTGCTGAAGACAGCGTAGTGGGGTCAGACCACATTTTAACAGGGATCTGAATAACTCCAAACAGGAAACAGCAAACTATAATGCCAAAGCGAATATGTAGAACCTGAAGAAATGGGATGTTTTAAAGTTTCAAGCCAATGAGAGATATTGTCATACTGTCTCACAACAAAACAAAGCAAAGCAAAGCAAAGCAAAGCAAAGCAAAGCAAAGCAAAGCAAAACAAAACAGATAATGGTGGACAGTGCCTGAAGAAAAACTCCTGACATTGGCCTTTGGCTTCCACACACATCACACACATGCTAATATACACACACAACACAAAATTGCATACACACAGATTAAGTTAAACTGAAGGCCATTAATGATAAGACAATAAACATAATGACCAGGCCTCTTTTTTTGTCAATTTTTTTTTGGGGTGTGTGTGTGTGTGTGTGTGTGTGTGTGTGTGTGTGTGTGTGTAAGAAGTGAACATAGAATTGTACAGAAATTCTGTTTTTCATTGTATTTTTTATGTGTGAGAGTGTGTAAGTTTAAATGTGTGTGTGGTTGTGAGTGTGTATGTGTGCATGTGCACATGCGAGTACACGTGAGCACAATGCCCACAGAGACAGAAGAGCGTGTCAGATGCCTAGAGCTGGAATTAGAAGCTGGGAGTCGGACCCAGGTCCTCCGGAAGAGCAGTGTTACTGTTACTCTTAACTGCTCAGTCACCTCTCTAGCTCACATTCGTCCACTGATGGGTGTGCATGAGATCATGCTGGGAAAGAGAGTGCACTGCAGGAAATCATCAATCAACACAATCATGATCCTGCAGGAAGAGTACTGCTCAGGGGGAGACAGAGAGAAGAGGGAAAGAAACAAGTAAGCTGTGAATCCCAAGTCCAGCAGACAGGACAGACCAGAGCCACTCAAGGAAGAAAGGTTAACAGAAAATTTACACAGGTAAACTAAGTCCCAGTCTTCAGGATGGAAGGCCTCAAGTATGTCCTGAAGGCTGCATCTGCCAGTGTCTTTATAAATAACTAGCTTTTCTCTGTGTGACTCGTTAAGCCAGGTCCACTTTCATTTACCTGGAAAACAATATTTTGCATTGTTTTGAAATTTAACTTCATTCATTGCTTCTTTATATTAAGGATTTTTGCTTGTTTTTATTTTGACTCTACAGGATCCCATTCATATTTCTGACTCTGTTGACTTTGTTGTCATATTGTAAAGTCCCCACATTGTTACCAGATAAAGCCTTGCACCTGGGTGAAGAATCTCCTAAGGTCATTAATTTATGTCCTGGGGGTCAGCTCCTTGGCTCAGGACTGGGCTTCACATGAACCTTTCCTGTCCTCCATAGTCTGCTCAGACAGAAGTCCCAGAACACAAATTCAGGCTCACTGGACTCAACAATACAGGAGACCCATACGTATGTATGTATATACATTCTATACATTGAACCCCCAGCACGTTGCTGACCACAGCCGAGAGCTAAACAAGGAACTTGATCCTGCAGTCCAGATCACCAGCATGTAAATTAAAAACAATTTTTTCCATCTTATAAAATATTGAAGCAACATTTTTTTTTTTTTTTTACAAAATTTCACACAAAAAAAAATTCTCAAGAAATCTTCACACTGCTGCCGTAAGTACATCAATAAATCATTTTGGTATCTAGAGTGAAGTTCAACTCAAATATAGTTAAGATCTTGTCTCCTAGCTGAATATCGTGGCAAATATCTGTAATTTCAGCATCGAGGATGATGAGGCAAAGGAATCGCTATGGGTTTGAGATTAGCATGGGCTAGACAGTGAGTTCATGTTCAGCCTGGGCTACACAGTGAAATCCTGAAAAGTAAATAAACAGACAAAATACACAAAATCATCTTTCTGAAAAACAAAGACAATTTTTCCGTATCTTGGTAGGCACACACACACACACACACACACACACACACACACACACACACATCTTGGTGGACTAGGAGAGGTGAAATACTATGCAGCTATATTCTCATTTTTATTTTATGTAGTTTTTATCTTACTATAATTTTTAAAATGGAGAAAGAAAATTTGAATGGCAAGTTGTAGGAACAATTTATTAAGCAATGGAGTTAAACTTGGTGGACAGGATGGCTCTATACCCTTACAGTTCATTAAATACAAGCATGGCTGCTGAAGGAAAGCCACCATCACAGTGATTTCACTGAAAGAAAAGTGTGACTAAGAACATGTAAAATCTGCAACACTAATAAAGCCAATGCCAAATAGAGTATACTTTATGAAATTGGATCATTTTTAGTAAAATAACCTCACTCTTTTCCTTCCTATTTTGTCAAAGACAAGCATTTCAGAGATAGTGAACCAATAAGGCTCTTCTGTGCTAATGTCTCCTTTTTGGGGACATCAAATATTATTCTGCCCTTTCTAGTTGATGGTGTACTTGCCGTAATGAAAAAAGTTCATGAAGGCAACAAATGTCATTCGAGCTCCACTTCCTTTCACAGCAGAAGCTGAAGGGAGGCTTCACTTTCCCTTGTCTTTGCAGTAAAAGGATAAAGGTGGGGTTTTTTTTTTTTTTTGACACTTTGTTTGCCATCTTATTCTTTTTAATTATTATGCATTAGTTGAACAAGATGGTAGATTCAATGTGACTTTTCCATACTGTTTGTAATACACAGCGATTGTATTTTACTCTTCTCTTTTCTGTCCCTTTACCCTTCCATAATCTTTTTTTTTAATTATTTTTTTTGGATATTTTAGTTACATTTCAGATGTTATTCACTTTCCCCATTTTCTCCCCACCCAGAATTCCCCCAATCCCATCACCCCTCCTCCTGCTTCTAAGAGGATGTGCCCCCACCCACCCACACTCTCTCAGCTTCCTGTCCTCAAATTCTCCCACACTGGGGCATCCAGCCTTTATGGGACCAAGGACTTCCTCACATACTTATGCCCAACAAGGCCATCCTCCCGTAGATATACAGCTGGAGCCATGGGTCCCTTCCTATGTGCTCCCAGGCTGGAGGTTTAGACCCTGGGAACTCTGGTTAGTTGGTATTGTTGCTCTCCCCATGGGGCCACAAACTCCTTCAGCTCCTTTAGTCTTTTCTCTAACTCCTCCATTGGGAACCCCATGATCAGTTCAATGGTTAGCTGTGAGCATCCAACTCTGTATATGTCAGACTCTGACAGATCTATAAGGAGACAGCTATATCAGCCTCCTGTCAGCATGAACTTCCTGGCATCCACATCAGTGTCTGCCTTTGGTGACTGCACATGGGATGGATACCCAGGTGGAGCAGTTTCTGGATGGCCCCTCCTTCAGTTTTTGTCCCATACTTTGTCTCCATATTTGCTTGCCTGAGTATTTTGTTACTTCTTCTAAGAAGGAGCAAAGCACCTACACTTTGGTCTTCCTTCTTCATGAGCTTCATGTGGTCTGTGAGTTGTATCTTGGGTATTGTGAGTTTTGGGCCTAATATCCAATTATCAGTGAGTGCATACCATGTGTGTTCTTTTGTGACTGGGTTACTTCACTCAGGATGATATTTTCTAGTTCCATCCATTTGCCTAAGAATTTCTCGAATTCATTGTTTTTAATAGCTGAGCAATACTCCATTGTGTAAATGTACCACATTTTCTGTATCCATTCCTCTGTAGAAGGACATCTGGGTTCTTTCCAGCTTCTGGCTATTATAAATAAGGCTGCTATGAACATAGTGGAGCATGTGTCCTTGTTATATGTTAGAGCAACTTCTGAGTATATGCCCACGAGTGGTATAGCTGGAACCTCAGGTAATGCTATGTCCAATTTCAAAGAACAATCTTCCCAATCCAGTTGTAAATGTTATTATTTTGCCTACATTGCCCTTCACAATAGTCACAAATAATATAAAATACCTTGGTGTGAATCTAACCAAGCAAGTAAAAGATCTGTATGACAAGAACTTCAAGTCTCTGAAGAAAGAAATTGAAGAAGATCTAAGAAGATGGAAAGATCTCCTATGCTCATGGATTGGCAGGATTAATATAGTAAAAATGGCCACCTTGCCAAAAGTAATCTACAGATTCAATGCAATCCCCATCAAAATCCCAGCCCCAATTCTTTATAGAAATAGAAAGAGCAATTTGCAAATTTATTTGAAATATCAAAAAACCCAGGATAGCAAAAACTATTCTCAACAATAAAAGACCTTCTTGGAGAATCACCATCCCTGACATCAAGCTGTAGTACAGAGCAATAGTGATGAAAACTGCATGGTATCGGTACAGAGACAGGCAGAAAGATTAATGGAATAGAATTGAAGACCCAGAAATGAACCCACACACCTATGATCACTTGATCTTTGACAAAGGAGCTAAAACCATCCAGTGGAAAAAGGACAGCATTTTCAACAAATGATGCTGGTTCAATTGGAGGTCAGCATGTAGAAGAATGCAAATGGATCCGTTCTTATCCCCTTGTACAAAGCTCAAGTCCAAGTGGATAAAGAATCTTCACATAAAACCAGATACACTGAAACTAACAGAAGAGAAGGTGGGGAAGCACCTTGGATACTTGGGCACAGGGGAAAAGTTCCTGAACAGAACTCCATTGGCTTATGATCTAAGATCAAGAATTGACAAATGGGACCTCATAAAATTGCAAAGCTTTTGTAAAGCAAAGGACACTGCCAATGGGACAAAATGGCAACCAAGAGATTGGGAAAAGATCTTTACCAACCCTTCCATAATCTTACAAGTTTCCAACTTTAACTTCATGTCTACAGTTTGCCCCCCAAATTCTATGTTTGAGACAAGGCATACAACAAGTTTCTAGGCAGGGCATTTCACCACACATGGAGACTTTTTCTTTTCGTACATAAAGACTTTGTCTGTGGTAGCCTAGTCATTATATTAAGGGTTTATGCTAATATCAGTAACATTATTGGAAAATTGATTCTTTGGTATTTTCATACATTTATGTAAGGAATTTAGTCCTTCAAATCCCTTGTTACCCTAGCTCATCCCCCCCCCCCCCTTTTTTTGAGAGAAAAAGATGTTGGGAGCATTTTATTACGTAGCCCTGACTGGCCTGGAATTACTTATATGGACCAGGTTGGCCTGAAACTCAGATGTCTACCTGCTGCTATCTTCTCAGTGTGGAGTAAAAGCTTACACCACCAAACCTTTGTTCCCAACTTTTTATTTTATAACACACTTTAGCTCACAAACAATCTTCCAAATATTTTCAGCATCCTAATTTTTCACTTATACATTTTTTTTTATTATTTGTCACTTGTATCTCTCTTTGACCATGTAATTTAACACCACACTGTAAAATTGTATTTCATGGATACGCGCAGTACATTTGGGAGGGTCAGAGGGCAGCGAGGGGGAATTGGTTCTCTCCTTGGGTACCAGGGACTGAACTCACATCACCAGACCATATTTCTCTATGCATCTGTTCAGTCCATAACTCTTCGTTTTATAATGTCTGTCACTGACACTGAAGCTGACTGTGGTGCTGATTTGAATGAAGTCTCCTCTTACTCTGATGTTTGTGCCACTTGAGACTTGTCTTTCTCCCTCACCAGGATTGCTTGAACCATACTCATTTTAGTTTTAGATTGCTCAATTTTCTAAATGGCTTCTTTATAAACCAGAAATCGCCATGCACCACTTTTGTTTTCTGAACAATGAAATAGGCTGTCCATTCTCTCTGGAAATTTCCCTTTACTTTAATTTACCAATTTCCTTTCACCAAGGAGAGATAAATCCACAGTAGAAAGTCCATTCACTATGTTTTCTACTTTTGAATGTCAGAGACTAGAAAATGCAGATCATCTCAGATTTTACGTAATCTGAATTTCCAAACATTCTTAACTGAAGGCATCTGCCTACCATGTAGTTGTCTTAATTCTATCATCATTACTATATACTGTTTTGACATTGCCTTGGATAGGTGACTAAAAATATTTTGATTGGGTAATTTATATATATCACATTTAAATACCGATTCTGCTACCAATCACCTGATTATTTCATTGTAATGGTTCCTCACAATGCCTTTCTGCACTAATCCATGTGTTTCTATCGTTTAATATAACTCTTACCTTAGATTTCCCATCATGTACATTACATTGTTTTCATCTAAACTAAGATTAACTTTTCTCATATTAAGACGATCATGAGCCTCTCTCAAGTTTCTCATTATTCATAAGGTTTTATTCTACCTAGAAAGCCACTTGCTAAGACTTATGTTGAGATGATTCCGAAGATTAAAAAAGCTGAGTGAGCATGTCAGCAGTTTTAGTGACTTGAACACACTGTTATCTACTGTTTTATGCTGTGTTAGTTGTTCCACTGGTCAGAAAGGAGAAGTGTGGAAATCAAGGGATCATGGGAAGCACAGAAAATAGGCCCGTCTCTGCCTGTGACACAGGCATGATGGAGAGACATCTCAGCAGCAGATTACACAGGGAGGGCTATTTCTCCAAGGGACTTTACAGCTTCTCCTTTTTTGTCTGAAATGGAAGCAGGAATCTTCTTTATCCTTTAGGAGAACAGACACAATATTAAGACGTATTTTAGTAGTGTGACTAATCTCCTGCTTTCTCATAACTTGTAGGCAGGCAGCTAAAAAATGTTTGTTCTGGGCTCATACACTTCCATGGCTGATAAAAGACCACACTGTAAAGGTTCCAGACCTTGGCACCCCGTGGTCACAGAATGTTAGCGTTTGAGTCATTTCTCATTGTGAACCAAGACTGCAAGAATAAGAACAAGCTGAAGGAAATATGTTCCACTAAACGACCATAATATATAAACATACTCTGTATGGAAGTTAATTTTAAATTTTCTTTTAAAAATCATTGATATGTACACATATGCACATTTTTTAAGGAATGCAATTAACTAATAATAATAATTTTGCAAATTATATTCTAATAAAAGCACCATACTTTTAGAATTCCCATTTCCTCTGCTGGTGCACTTGGGGAAGAGTTCTTCAACAAATTTCCTCATGAATATATATATATATATGTGTGTGTGTGTGTGTGTGTGTGTGTGTGTGTATAGCAGGGAATAGGCAAAATTTCAAAACAAGATTATTCTGCAAATAAAACGAATTCATCAGTAATTTACCACCATATATATATAACCATATATTTCAGTGAGAAGAGAAATAAGAGGGCATGAATGCCTTCAAGAGAAAAAAAGCTTGATTCGGTCACAACATTTAAAGGATCTGGATACTTTGCCATCTGCAGAAGCTAGTGCAAGCCTGTGTATATACCCTCATGCAACTCATCTCTGGGAAGACATCTGCATCAGTTGGTGAATCATGAGTATTCTCCAACTGCTTTCAGCAGGTTCTTTCTTTATCCATCAGCCTTAGAAACCAAATATCTGAACCTCAGCTCTCATAAGTAACATATCTTCTCCTTTCATGAACCACTTCACTAGCTCAGACTGAGCTTCTGGCCTCTGTGGGCCTTGTACATGCTTTCTGAAGAGCTATTGTCCTTTTTGAAGAGCTATTGTCCTTTCTGAAGAGCTATTGTCAGTTTGCTTCAGGGCTGTGACATCACATATTCCAGTGATGGTCCTATGCACAGGCTGACAGCTTTGAGTGGACTTAGCTTAAGAAGGGACATAAAGCCACTCAGTTGTTTTAAGAAGAAACTTAAAGTTGGGAAGAAAAAGTAGGGGTATGGATGGAGCTAGAAGAAAGGCACTATAGGGCTGGATTCGATCAAAACATAGTCCATGCATGTATGAAATCATCAAATATGAAAAATTAAAATCTTGTCCTCAGGCTTTTAGAAACATTGACCTCGCTCTGTCCGTGCACCCACCCTCTGCTGCAATGTCACCAATGCTCCGTTATGTTCCAGTTCCCTGAGGTGAAAGTATCTCATGAACAGAGATAGTATTTTATTGATATCTGTGTCTTCACTGTTCAGCACCATGCTTTGTATTTATGAGAGAAAACAAATGGAATAATCAATGGAATCTTTCCATTCCACAGATTTCAGAAATAACAAAAAAACAGGTAAACATAGCAACCCCATGGTCTCTAGTTTTTCTTTTATTATTTTCTATTCTATGATTCATCCCCTCTTAGTGCCTTTTGCTGTTGTTTGTTTGTTTGTTTCCTCTTAAACTCCAAGACAACATTTTAGTACAAAGGAGATTCTTCTCCAGCCCGGCTCTCAATTCTGCCCCTTCTTATTCTCCCACACAATTTCTCTAACCCAGTTCTACCAAACTTAAGGAATTTTTCTCTTTATAAACCACAGTAGACACACTTAACTATAGCTGCATCAACCCCTTACCACAACCTCTGTTGCCCATGTATCTCTCAGTGCTTACATTCTGTAAAAGAGGAGAATTTTAAGTCCTTAAAAATATTTGTTGACTTTCAAGAGATTAGTCCTTTCTCTAGGTAAACTGTGAGTCACCAAGACCTTTTGTTAGGCATAAGGAGCCCGTTGCACAAGTGCGTTTATTAGACCTTCTCCAGCTTTGACACCAGAGAGGCTGCCATTCAGTCCCAAGGTCACATGACTCTTTTGTAGGTGAAGGACATCTTTAGAATTGATATTTCTCTTTTCTCCTCACACCACATTGAATCAAAGTCAGTGAAGTTCTTATTCTTTCAGAAGCAAATCACATGCCTTTATTCAGTTTTCTCCACCATTAAACCAAAGGTTCAGATTAACATTTGAATATGAAAAAAAATAGTAAGCATACTTAATAGCAGTGGGTGTGAAATGACAGGGCAGAGTACATCCTCCTCTACTCTTTGCATTCTGGTCTGTTCTCTCTCAGCTGCTGCCTCACAAGAGATGTAGGTAATGTCTCTACCATGTAGAGTTGCTAGCAACTGGCCCCATCCTTGACTTTCTAAGGTATACTTTCTTGCTTTATTCTCCACTTCTGAAATCTGAGGAATGAAAAGATGTGGACATTGGAATCTGTCATCACAGGCAAGCATAGCTTTCACACATATTTTAAGGTGCTTTTCTGATACCTTTCTCACCAAACTATCTGTTTCCAACCCATTGGCAAATGGCATGAACCTCCTGCCTTGACCATTCTGGAATCAGTTTCTTGTAAATGAAGAATTCCAATGTCAACAATATACTTTTTGCTAGTCTTCCAACTGAATCACTTTGCTTGTCCTGGGCAGAGGAGCATAGCCCCTTCAAAAGGTGTGCGTTGAGACTTATTTTTATGTCGAAATCAACGCAGCAGCAGTATATGCTATACAAGCCGTGCAAGTCTATAACTTGCATTAAAATTTTTAGGGTGAAATGGCAAAGTCCTTCTCTGTTTTTAACAGAAGAAATTAAGGAATTTATTTTGGTGAAAAAAGGTGAGCAAGAGAGGTTAGAAAGAAAAAGAGAAGAAAGCAGAAGGGGATAGAGATCAAGAAGAGACAGAAACTCAGGAGGGAGTTCCTGATCTGTGGCTGAGAAGACAGCAGGGTGTGAAGGGCAGTGAGGTTAAAGGGAGACAAGCATAGACATGCAGGCTATCAATATTCACAGATCGGAGTCTGACCAAAAACACGTTCAAGTTCTTCAGGGCACAGTGCAAAGTTCACCTCTCAGATATCTTCCAGTTGTTTATGAAAAGCAAAGGAGCCACTGACCTGTGTCTGAGAGACTATGCTTAGGAGCACACAGCTAAAACTCTGGAGCAACGACACCAGTGTCTACTGAAGAGATAGCAGCTTGTTGAGGGTTACAGGCTGTTTATTTCCTGTCTGACTTACAGGAGCGTTGAACACTGTGAGGAATCTCTTCCTATCCCCACAACTTGCTTATCATTTATTCTCAATAGATTTTGATTCTTCTCCTTCCAATGATAAAATGGAAACAAGGAAAGAACAGCTTTGCTCCCCCTGCCCCTGACCTGTGCATTTATAGAGCCACGAGGACAAGAGGACAAGGACTCTTGCCTCACTACTGCTAAGGAAGATGGAATGTTATAGTTGATACCACTACTATCGGGTGATCACCGACTATCTTCTCTACCTGTTCCAAGATGGAATTCTCTTAATTTACCATCCAGGAGGCTCATTCCTAACAACACATAAATATGTTGCTCATGAAATTTTGCAATATTCTTCCTCAAAAATAGAAAAAAATGTAAATGACACTAGCTCTTTCAAAATGTTTCTCAATCAAAACAGCCACACTGAACAACTGTTAATTATCTGAATTAGATGACTAATTGGTAAAATTCACATATTGTATTAAATAGGTGTAGAGCATGTCAGATATCAGATTTATTTGCTTAGGGAGTTGAATAGAAAATTTTTGAACTGATAAGCTGTTAAACTAATTAGTAGTATATGTTCAATATGATGTGATTCCTGACTGGAAAATATGTTATTCATTAAACAAAGATACTGAAACACTATAATTTTTTATTATCTTGCTGAGTTATTTAGAACACCTATTATGTTCCATAAGAGAAAGCAAATATAAATAAAGCTGTTAAGTGACTGAGAAATGAACAGACCTTCTATGTCTTATTGTTAAGCAAAATTATGTGGTCCTGGCATTTGTCTTGTGACTTTCTCACATAACTATGTCTCTCCTAGCCATTCCTCATTATTTCTCTGATGCATCTGAAGAATAGCCAACAATGAAAAGATAATTCAATTTTTTTCTCAAATTTGAAGATGCCATTGCCCAGCAAGCAGATGTACCTACGTTAGTTCTCTGGCTTACTTAATTATCGATTTGATGAATGCGTTCAGTTCATTTGCAGGGGCATTGAATCATTAACTCAACAACATGCTCAATACTTCCTACTGAACCTTTCACCTGTAGTGGACCCCTGGATCTCCTGGTTACTAGAGTAAGCTTTTGGAAAAAGCACAGCAGTAACAAAATATTGCAACTGCTTTTTGTGTTAACAGACATGCACGGTGTCCAAAGACATGCTGGCAGGACATAGACATGCCATTGTCATCTGCATTCTCCTTCTCTGGATGAGTCCCTGCCTACTGGACTGACTACCAGAGCAAAGGGACATGAACTACACATTCTCTGTCTATAGAAAGAGGCAGAATTGTTGTCAACAAAGACCAACTTGTTCCCCTCTTCCTTGGGTGCTACAAAGACTTGGAAGAGGGAAAGTCTCCCAGATTTCTTGAATAATGGGCTCCAGAGCCATCCTTGTATCTCTTCAATGCAGCTTCCCAGCAGTGTTGCTTCTCCAGAGACTGTTGAGGAGTCAGGGTAAGGGGGAATCAGCATCCATCTGCTCATCTACAACTTCTGGCAAAGTAGCGTAAGATGATAACAATGAAAAGAAAATAAATTTCATAGGGCTCCATTTTTTGTCTTCTGGTTAAATTGATCTCTTACTTTAAACATTTTAAAGAAATCCTCTTAGGAAATAACAATGGAGCTATAGGCTAAGAGATTTGGGTTGGGCTGAGTGTATTTACAGTTCTCATTTCTTTAACAATAAAAAAAATATTAGAGTGTTCTGATACTAGGAAAAAATGAGGACAACTGGTAATCTTCAAATCCTCTGAGAAGAGGGGAGTGGGAAAGTGAACAATGTGGGGGAGAATTCCCATCTCCCTTTGTTCCTAATCAGTCCAGGGACATCTATTTTATCTATTGGTGATGGAGGATTCAGAAACCAGATTTATTTCCAATCTGGGCTTCCTGTTGCTATCTATGTGTTTTAATCTTAGGTCAGAGTGAAGTATTTTTTTCTAGATGACTAAGAGTTGGCATTTCCCCTTAAACAGTACATTTATATTAAAGTTCATTTTGAAAACAGCTCAGAGAGGAGAGAAAGAATATATAAAACAGAAAACAAAGAAAACCAAAGGATTAAAATCAGGAAGATTCTTTCTTTCTTCTCACATAAAAACCACAGACTTGAAATGCATTCTACCTTAGCATGCTCCACCCTCCATACCTGCTCAACAGTGTTTGTAAATTCTTCCCTTGGTGTTGCCACAGTAAGGTAAAGTGAACTCTCCTTCCCCCCACTCACCTCCCAGTAGGTGATGATAAAATAAGAAAGCCAGCACCAAACAATAGCATCTTGATAGTAGGCCTCTCAGTCTCTAAAACTATTGGAAGTTCATGTCTACTGATTACAAATGTTTCACGCAGTGGTATTCTGTCTTGACGACACAAATTGGTCTAGAGTCTGTGTTCTTTTGTGTCTCTGGATTGTGTCACACCCAATTCATGGGAAGTTCTTGGGTGAGTAAGATGCTGATGGGACACACAATAGAGCTTCCTCTAGCTTAGTTATCTATTGGGGTTTTATCCCTCACTAGAAGAATCATAAATAGCCAGGTCAAGAGTAGAAGGCAAAGGCTAGGAATGTCCCAAAGCAGCAGAGAAATATCAAGTGAAGATACTGTTTTCATCCCATGATTTTCACTTACATCAGCATATTTCATCCAGCCTGAATGTGTTAATGCATGGACGTGACAGAAGCACACAATACTGTGGCTTGTGAAGGAAGCTATCAGTCTCTCTTCTTAGAATTCCATCGTAAGAAATTAACAGGAAGGCTCAGTGTTTTGTTTTGTTTTGTTCTCAGAAGTAGTTGTTGGGCTTTAAAGAAAAACATGGATGTTTAATAATAGTCTTTCCTAGGCAGATGGAAATGGAGACCAGCAGAGCGAGAGGAGAAACTGTGAAAATTGCTTATCCTGGGGTCTCTCTACCTGTGAAAATAATTAACATCCAACTAAATGAAAATTATCCCCGAGATCAAGACCTGCTCTATTTAAGTTAATGTGCCAGAAAAGAGGAGGAAAACAATTGAAGCAGCCAGTGAGAAAGCTATTAGTGAAATGAGAGTCTAGCTACAACCTTTGCTTCTATAGAATAAATACATAGTGCATTTACAGAATTTATAAAAGTTGGCACAATAAAGATTCAAATATGCCATCAGTTATTGTTACATACCAGAATGTTACAGAGTATAGTTTTATCAAATACAAATTTTCTCTTCTTCCAAGGCTATCAATTAACTATTGTATATTCTTGAATGAAGGAAATACATATGGGTGAAGAAAGAGTGTAAAGTGGTAAGTAAGAACAGCAGGAGCTGAGACCCTGATGGCATCCTTTTCCACTCCCCAGGCTTCTCAGTCTTCATCCACTCTGCCTTCTGCATATTCAAATGCTAAGTTTTACTTTTATCATAGAGCTTTCATTCTTTGTGCTGAACTAATTTATCATACTACCTACCAGCTCTCTAAGAATACCACGTGACAATCCAGAAAGGAAGCTGCAGTGCTCAGGGCACTGCTCAGCATGCCATTATTACCTTTGACTAAAGAGAAAAGGGAAGGAAGTGCTCCTAGAAGCCGGTACTTAGCTCTTCGAAGGTGTTGGATGGTTGGCCTGTAGCCCTCCGTGTCTCAATATAGCAATACATTGTGACATAACTGAAAGCACAGTGAGTGCTCCATATCTAAGCATTCTATTTTTCTTTGGCCATCGTGTGGTACCTTTACTAGGTTGATTTCAATTGATCTGCTGTAAGGAAGAAACACTCAGAGTGTAGTCTGTCCTGTCTATACACATGGATACCAGACAGAATAGAAGAGTGAGAGTGAAGTAGCCCCAAAGTAGCTTTCTCTCTAGTGATGTTTTCCTTTCCTGTGTAGTTCAGTCTTCCTATATTGTTTGTAATCCCATAAATTCACTGTTCATGGAAACAAAACACATGGGGAAATTTGAATATGAAAACTACCAACTATGAAGAGAAAAACAGGCAGAGGTCTAAACAAAAGGTTGAAATAATAGATTCAGATAATGTAAATTCAATGGAATCATGCTCAAGGATGGGTAACATGGAAGAGGAAAGCGATGTAATTGTAGAATAAATTACATTATTTGACTCTAAACATGACACATGCAAATAGACAATTATGAAAGGGACTTCACATAATGCTAAACATATGTCCCTGTTTCATATGCCTAGATAATAATAGGTCACCAAAGTTTTAATAATGACATCTTCCTTCATCTAATAATGAAAAAAGACAAATCTGCTATCCTTGAATCATATCCCTCTGGTAGCTTATTAAAGTGCCAGCTCATGTTCTGTACTGCCTCAAAGAGAAGATGTTAATCTGACTGACAAAAGCAACTGAACTCTGGAAGCTCTATTTGAGGAAAAAGGTCATTTATTTCTCCACTAAGATTCAGTGTTTGTTATACAGTTAACTAGCTCAGTTCTATCTGATACAAGCTCTCCTCTCATCATCAGAGTGGGAGAGCCAAAGGATTGTTGGACAGGAAAAGGGCAGATACTGCTTTGAGCCATTCTTCACTTTAAATTAATTTCTAGCCTCTACTAGAGTCTGTCTTTTTGTTGGACATACCCCAAGAAGAAATACCTGAAAAAAACTGAGCCAGCATGTACTACAGCATGTCCCATGCTACCATGATTTCTCTGAGCTGGCTTTTTTGGGGGTAAATGGCTTGATTCATTCTGGAAATTAAGGCACAAGGCAAATGCTCCAGTACAGCACTTAAATTTTTGATTGGGGTGCCTACGATTAAATGATGACACAGTATAATTAAATGATGAAAGATTTTGCTAAACATTGGTCCCAGTAACAGTAAAAATGAAAGGAACTTTCTCTACAACTAAGATATTTGTGTCCTTGAGAAGAAACCACAGGAAGGATATACACTTTTGGGCACATTTTTCTAGGCTGCTATAAGGAACAACTGGTCAGCTCCACTGAGGAGGTCTCTGAGAGGTCCGTTTTACAGTACCACAGAGATGGTGAGATGGATGGAGACAAGAAGTAGGGAACACAGAGATACTCAGTGTCAGGACAGTCACTGAAATGAAACAACCAACCAACCAACAAAAGTGACTGCTCTCAAGTTTCTTAAGCAATTTCTGAGAGGCAGTTCTCTACAACTGAACTCTGGCTGGCCATAATGGATGGAGACTAGGAACTTGGACATCAGAAGACCAGAGCTTAACAACGTAGGAAGAAAGCAAAATGAACAGTGCTCCAGGTCCCCCACTATAAAGTAAAGGGCTGGCTTAGGAGATCCTCACTTAAATGTGACAGTCATCAGGGTAAATTATACAAGTAACAGCAGAATAAGGAATGAGAAAACAAAGAAGGTAGAAGAGAAATTAAACTATTGTCTTTAGCACATGTTACATTTAATAATAATAGGCCATGGCACAGTTATAAGTTTATTTTCTTTTATTTATCTTATTGTCATGTTAGAAATGAAAGATCCTTTTGTCCTGTGTCAAATACTGTGGAGACATGATTGGATGTGTTCTTGATGCCTTTGCACTTGTCTCATTGCAAATCCCCATGAAACACTAATCTATTTCTGCTCATTTCTCGCAGTCAGACTCCCTGTTCCAGGATTTTTCTCACAGAAAATATTTTATACTCTGTCCCAGAAGCCTTCAACACTCATGACTTTAGTTGGTGCCCTTTTAATGCAAGGGACACTGCAAAAGATAAAAACTAAAGAACAAGAAGGAAGGATCGTGGCAGAACCTCAGAGGCTAAGCAAACCAAGAAAGGAAGAGCAGGCCTACAGATCCTGGGAGAACATCTGGAGATTTAAAAAAGAAATTTCTGCACCTTGCTTAAGAGTTTGGTGCTTAGGCTGATGAGTGATGGGTATGGGAGGAGAAGGAATGAGGGCTGCATGACTTCACCAAGGGAATCACTAGGAAATGGCAGATCACGTGCTCCTGTTGCATCACTCTCATCCCCCACTGCCTCTTTCCCTACATGCAATCAGAGGAGAAACAACAAGCCGGAGTGTTAAAAATACCGTAAAAACTAAGGCAGCGTGCTTTTCAGTAATAAGACCTTCCACAGTTGAATAGGCTCCCAGCCACTCCAGCAGGTCACATTTTATTTGTCTTTCCTCCAAGTGTCACTCTCCTACTGTGTATCATGTATCTCACAGGAGGCTTCAAATCAAATCTACATCCGCCATCGCCCCCCACTCCCATCCTCTGCACTGCCTCCTCTGTGCTATTTCTTACCTTACAAATATTTCGTTCCCTGTCTCACCACAATGGACAGGATTCTCTTGCAATTGATACACCCAGCCAGTTTTGCTCCATTTCTTTTAGAAAAAACGAGAATGAACTAACAAGATTCATTCTGTCTGGGAACTTGAAAGTGGTTCTGTGCAAATGGCTTCACCCACCTCTACTCAGGGCTGAGGGATTGTGGGAGAAAGGCTGTTACGTTGCCCTATATGCCTGTCAGATGCAGTTCAGTTTTTTGTTCGATTTTTCACTTGCTTGTCTCATTTTATTTTAATTTACATCTTTCTCAGGTCCCTTTGATTGAAGTGCTACATTTATAAAATGAGGTATTCCTGGTGGAGAAGAGTACCCCATCACCCTGGTCATAATATGTGTGTGGATGCAAGAATAGCATAAACGTAGCATAAATACTTCACAAGACAGGAAACACTTGTGATGAGCAAATCACTGGAGAAGAGCTCTGCCTCATTAGTAATCGGACAAACGCACAGGAAGGCCAGAGGCCCTTCAATTGTACTACATAGACTCCAGCAAGGGAATATCACAATGGGAAGTAAGGGGAAGAAAAAGTACAAGAAAAGTCCCTCTACCATACACATGGCCACCGAAGTTGCCCCTTGTGGAAAATTGTTTTTCTTATAAAGATAAATGCTTCTTTCTAGAGTCAATGGCTTGTAAAGAGACGTTTGTAAATAACAGAGATTTTTTACATTGAAACTTAGTAAAGAAATGAGTGTATGTGTCTTCCCCTATTGATAGAGATTTAAGGAGATAACAATAAACAATGACAGAGGAGGTATAGATTCTCTGTAGTTTTGAATGTTGATGTGGATTTAGTTTTTACAAATGTGTCCCTTGATCTTTCCCTGTATGTGTGTTAACTCACGATAGGTGTGTATGCACAGGCAGGAGAGTGTAAAAATCCGAGGTTAGATTTGAATGTTGTTCCCTATATTGAACTTGTTTGAGATGAGGTCTCTTATTGATCACCACTGTGCACACCAGGATAGCTGGCTTACAAGCTGTGGGGGAACTCCTGCCTCCACTTCTGATCTAACTGTTGAAACACTGGGATTATAAAGATGCTACTCTAGTTTTGTGTGGATTACGGAGATCTAAATGCAGACAAGCACTTTAACCACTGAGCAATCTCGCTGGCTCCACTTGATCATGAAAAAAAAAAAGTGAATAGTATTAGACAATAGCCAAATGTTGGGTTTTTTTAACTTATTTTTGTGGGTTTGGGTTTGCTTGTTTTTGAGAAAATGTCTCAGATAGCCCAGACTAGGCTGTAGTCAATACTGCCCTTGACTCCTCTTTCTGCCTTTTCCTCTAGAGTATGAATTTACAGGCATTTACTTTCACACTCAGCTTAAAGCTGATAATTTTTTTTTGAGATAAAGAACCAGAGAACTTAGGAGTTTGTTTACTCACTAATTAAACCACCAGTTGTGACTCAGAACTCGGTATCAATTATTTTAAAATAATTTAGGAAAAGAAGGTATGGACTCATGTGGGGTTGGTTTCTGCGCTGAGCATTTCATTCACAGGCATGGATGAACTATTCCACCTTGGAGTCTCTGTCTTCTCATAAAAAATGAGGATGCTTACGTCCATGTTCTAGTATTGTTCAGATGAATAAATGATTTGATTTACCTACATTGTGACATAATGGTGTCTGGCTCCTATCATCTCTAATTGGACTCTTTTTGATGAGCCACAGACAGACACCACCTCTCTATGGATACTGCCCTGTGTCTTAGTACAACTAATAGGCATAAGCATCCTTCAGTCCTGACTTTAGATGGGTGATTCTCTCTTGATGCTTTTCTTGGTATCCTTCACCATTCCACAGACTGACTCCCCCTGCCCATTGTCTTCCCTACCCCTTTCTGGGTGTCGTCACCAACTATCATGTATGCTTTTGCCCATGGCTCTACTGGCCACTGGGCTACTTCTTCTGTACCAGTGGGAGACTGCTCCTTCCTTTGTTTTTCTGGACAAGAGTGCTCTGTGGTGGGAGAAAAGATCCATTTCTTTTTTTTAAAATCGTTCTATTGTTCTTGTTTATTGTTGTTTATTGTTTTTATTGTTTTGTTCCTTTTACTTTTAGCCACGTAACATTCTTTTCATTTCATACTATATTATCTGGCACTTCTTCCATTCCACAGTCTTTCATCCACCTTTAAATCTTTGTGTCTCTTGAGACGTTTGTCTGTGGTTCTGCTTCTGCTAACCACTGTGCACTCCTCCGGTGCTCAAAATGAGCATTTCTGGAGACTTTGTAACTCTATCTGTATTCACTCCCACTTGTTTTCAGTGTCCCACCTCATTGCACAAGATTAACCTATTAAGACATCAGAATTGTTCCTTCCTTGAGTGGATAAAGTGCTCATCATACAAATATGAGGATCCGAGCTCAGTTCTCCATCACCCACACAAAAAGATGTGCATTGTAAAGACACCCATAATCTCAGCACTGGGAGGATTGTGACCTGAGGGTTCCCTAGCTAACCAACCACTCTAGTTAGTCAGAAAGATAAAGGTTGAATGAGAAAACTTGACTCAAAGAAAATAAAGTAGACGGGATACAAGACAGCTAAAATTGATGCTTTCCTATGCACATATATGCGTAGTACATGGACCCCTACCCACAGACCTGCATACATATACATAATTCACCCTACACACACACAAAACCCAGCACACACACATCACAATTATTCCTCTCTTGAAATGTTTGCCTTTGATCATCTCTTCTGACTACAAGTTAGTACTCTTACTCTCTGTTTTTGTTTACAATATAGTGATATCTTAACTGAAGGAAGAGCCTATTGGAACTCCTGACTGTATTTTCATGTTTCTACCTCTATTGTATGCAATACTCCAATGTATTGCCCTTTTGTAAGTGAGCTTGCATTACATACTCCTTGTCATTGTATAGAATTATTCATAGTGTGCAGCATACCACTCCAGACGTTCTAGTATCGATTCAACTCAGACTAGCACTGTGCAGTCAGCTATACACAAGCCCTAAAACCAGGACTAAGACCTGAGCCCAACCTCAACCAGGCCCTTTACAGTTGTCTTGTTTTAGGTTTCAACTAGCTATTTCATACCTTCACTGAGCTCTCAGATGTCCTCTGTTCTCACAGGCATCTCTTGTCTCCCACACTATATGTTAAGAGAAAATTTCAAGATAGAAATATCTGGTGATTCATCTTTGCAACCTATTGACGTTTCTCCAATTTTTTTCTCTTGGCTCCATTAAAGGTACTATCTCTTAACTACTTTCAGCTACCAGACCTATCAACTCCAACTTAAAGGTCCTTAATCATTGTCTCCTTGTTTGCAAATTCATATGAATAATAATATCGATGGAGGAAAGAATCTTCTTCAAACAAACAGAACTTCCCAGAAGAACCTCCAGGCAGAAGGAGTTTCCTCCAGGCTAACAGGTACATGACAACTGAGGAGGCCTTCTGGGCAGATGGCCAAACCCAGGATGATTTAAGAGTTACAGCAAATTCTCCACAACATGGACCATGTCATTACTTAGATAAAAATCTATAATAATCATTTTACTGAATATCTACATTCACCTTTGCTGTCAAAATGGGAAAGATCCATATATTACAATTATCAGAGTTTTATCTGTCTTCATTCTGTCTATAACATTGTCTCTATACCTTTCACTCAGTCCCTACTTCTAGATCCTAAGGAAATGGGAGAATATAAGGAAAGGAGGTACATGTGCATTTTATATATCAAGTATGTCAGTTTCCTTGATTGTTTTACTTAGGTCCCTGTCCAGGAAAAAGAGAAACACACACACACCCCACAACACACACCACAAAATCAAGAACAACCACTTGCTAGGCATTTCAAAGTATATACTGCGCTTGAACATAAGACTGATCGTCTTCTTTCAGTCTTCTGAGACAACAATGGTTTTATGGATACTACCACTATTGGAGAAAAACAAAGGCGCATAAAAGAGAAGGATCTTATATTTGGGGAGGAATTTTAGTGGAAAAAATCCAATTTTGCCTCCCTGGACAAATGTTCCACTAGTTGTCATATTTAGCCACCATATTTCTCCCAGCTGCCATTCTCCCAGGCTGTAGACAATCTAAGATCCTCTAGCATAAGGGTGCTACCATATTGGAAAGTGTTTTGCTTGTTCTTTTCCACCCACCGTGAGTAAAATGCACTCTCTAGAAATGCTTCTAGATCCACGTCATCGTGTGGGCTTTTACTGAGTGTTATGCCTCATCAGATCTGAGTAATTTAAAAAGATTGCATCTTTCTATTTGTAGTATCAGTATAATAGAGCGCAGGGAACATAGTTACCATGGTAAAGCACACATTGTAGTGGCAATGAATAAAAAACAAGCCCTAGAATCTCAATTTTGTCTACTATAAATTCAGTCATAAGAAATCAATAAAGAAAGAAGCATGTATACCTCAATACATAAGCGTATGCTTAAAACAGCAGTGCGTATTCTGAAACTCAACAGTAAGACCAATAAAAATGCCCGGTTATGAAACTATCAAAGGAAGATCTGCTTTATAGATTATTGCATGTGCTATTATCCTGCATGCTATCTAATTTGTGATCTCCTCATAAGTGTTTTCCAAATCAAATACTTAGCATTTTATCAGTATATGTGTCGATACTGGTTCCAACTTCAGACTCCTTCAAATTTCCCAGCCTCTCTGCTCTGTGCTCTGTATTCAGATGTTCCCATCTTTTTGACAATATATTAACAGCTGTGATAGTTGTATTGCCATGTGACAGATGACAGGAATGAGTCCACGGAGAACTCGCCTGCTGTGAGTGTGAGTAGGGTGGAAGCTGAGGAAAGGATTTTTGACTTAGTTTTTCTGGCCAGTTCTTTTTCATTTCCAACATTTGGTTGTTATTTTCCATTCCATGCAATACAATATATGTATGATAAGGCAATCTATGCATGATAAGAAGATCTAGGCTGATAATTGGAAGTTATTTAGGTGAATATTAAGAATAGCTGTGTGGCTGGAAAGGTGGCTCCGTGGTTAAAGCACTGGCTGCTCTTCTAGAGGTCCTGAGTTCAATTCCCAGCACCCACATGATGGCTCACAGTTTCTAAACTGTGATTTGATGCCCTCTTCTGGCACACAAGAGTACATGAAAACAGAAATACATACATAATGTATACATAAAGTAAAAAAAAAAAATCTTTGGGGCTGGAGAGATGGCTAAGAGGTTAAGAGCATTGGTTGCTCTTCCAGAGGTCCCGAGTTCAATTCCCAGCAACCACATGGTGGCTCACAACCATCTGTAATGGGATCCAGTACCCTCTTCTGAAAACAGCTACAGTGTATTCATATACATAAAATAAGTAAATAAATCTCTATAAAAATGAATAGCTATGTGATCTCATGGGATGGAGCTTATGTTCTTTGATCTTTTACTTGGCTGAGTCTAATCTTGAAATACAAGCAGTGTAATCTTTATTTCAGCTTTCTTATCTGGCCTTATTGGTCACCAATTAATGAATCATGTATCTACCCTCAAGTTGTGGGTATTGACTGAAAATTACAGGATACATTTACTGTTTAGTCAAGGGTAAAATTAGGTACTTATGATTGACAAGACATAATAAATTACTATTTGTACAATATAAGGAAATATGTTCTTACATATTAGGGGTGTAAGTCATTTGGAAGATTCCGCAAATTGTATATATAACAGAAGATGGACAATGTACTGCAATTTAGATCCTTCTTACCAAGAGTTCCATGGCCACCTATCCACCAATTATTACTGACTGCCTTTTGCATTCAAGAGTCTTCCTTTTTGAGCTTCTCTTTATGCTACCTGTACTAGATCTTGACGCCTGCATAGAATTCTCAGGCCTCTCAGTGTCTGAGGAAATGTAGCTCTCGGCACTACCATTCTTTTCTCTCAACTTTTCTACCCTGTTTCAGGTTAAAAAAAAACAAAATAAAGCAAACAAAAAACAACAGCAAGACAACAAACAGACAAAGAAAAACATCAACAATAAATCCTGAGAGTCAGACTGTGGTCTGATCATATACCCAGTTCCTCATGAATCTAATACCCCGCCCCCCATACCTGAGTCATTTTAACTGCCAGAGGGATGGGGACTGTTTCTAGTTTTGCCTTAAACTAGCTTCTGAATATTTATCTAAACTTCCCCTTTCCTTCTATGGACAGATGAGCATATAAAACAATTTGAATATAGTGTATCATTCTGTGTCTCCACCAGTCCTTATAAACATGCACATTCTCTTATTTTGTGGCATGTATTTTAAAGTACTTGGTGTTTTGTGTGAAGAAGCTATAGGCTATCCAAATCTTGGTTCTAGTTTCTTCTTGTACTCCCTGTACATCATCTGATAAAATTTTAGCTTGCAACATTGTCTTTCCTTGAAAGTCTTCCTGCATTTTATTCTTAACCCATTAACTCTTCTACTTTTGTCTTAAAGTAGTTTTTGAAGAGAATATTAAGTAAAACACATGACTACACTGAGAATAGACCTTAGGTCAAGAAAATATTAGCCTGGCCATGGTTAAAAGCCTCATCAGAATGTCCTGTATTATTTAGGTAAAATTAAAAATAATTGAAGAATTCATATTAAAATATAAAAAGAGATTTTAAGTTTCATAAGTAAAAGAAACAAAATCGTACCTCCTACTCAAGTGACTCAATTACATGTTTCTATTGGTCTCTTTAATTACGAGGAAAAATAGTTGCAAGCGAGGGATCAACCGGAAATTAAAGAAATGAAACAGGAAGTTAGGGACATCTAATGCTGTAGCATAAAAGGAGCCCACACAATGTTGTAGTGTATCTGTGAAATTATAGATATACATCCAGTGTGGGTCCAGAGACAGACTCAGGAATGGTTAGACATCACAAAGAGACAAATTACAGAAGAGAACCTGGATGGTGAAGACAATCCCACAGAAAGATGGGCTGTGTTCAACTCGTGGAGTTCCTCAACATTGAAAGCACCAAAGAAACTACCAAAATGGCTGCTTGTCACATGCATTGAAGACAGATTGCATGTAATCAGGGCTTCGTTCCCTTCAGTTCCTCAAGGACCAGGGGATAGTGATAATCTGAACCTATACAGTACTCCCAGCCTGGGACAAAGATTCCTAAAGTCAAGGGTTAGAAAATGGGGTAAAGGCACAGAGGAAGGTGACATGTTTGGAAGGATGGAAAGAAGAGTAAAGTTCTCAGTTCACTGTCGGTGCTTACCCCAGTGAGTGCCCCAAAACTGGGAAAGCACAAGTGAAAAACAGGGCATAAAGACACTTGGCAAGAAAAAAAAATATTTCTGTGCTCCACAGGAGCTGATGAAAAAACGGCCTGTCCTGGGGCAATTCTTCCCTGGCCGTGAAGGTGAGCCACTGTCAAGGAGTGATGTGATAAATGAAAGGACAAAGGGACAAGAGGACACCAGACATCACAGAGAAAAGGGACAAGTTCTGAAAGAATGAGAGAACAGACTCTGGGCCTTCAGACACACACAAGAATGTGTTTTATCTTTCTGAAAGGGCATGCTAAAATTGAATCCTGCAGGGGTACTCTGTTACTGAATTTCAATAATAGCATCAACAAAGGTCCCTAGAACAAGTGGCCAAGAGTATACTTTCTAAGTGAGAGACAGGTATGTTTCAGGAAGCTTCCAAGACCCCTAAATTTGGAAGTGTCCTGTACATACATACAGAAAACTGGAGTTTGGAAAAGGCTTACTGTGATATGCTTGGATAGGAGCCTCCTTATGTTGCCTTATCTGCTGTAGAGGTAGAGTGCTTTCAGGGAGAGAGTGGGACTAGAAATAGAGAGAGACAGCATACACCACATAGACGGTGTACTGTAGGTTTTTTTTAAATCTATATATCCTATAATGTTCATGTTCAAAGCTCTGCATTGGACTTCAAAATATGACTACTTCTAATAACAGTTTACCTCTTCTGAGACCTGAACATAAACCAAACATTTTAAAAAAGGAATGTACTAATGTTTTCATAAAATCTCCTCATTGTCAAAATGTAAGGTAGATAGGGCCATGACTAGTTCTTAGGGAACTGAGGCTACACAGGAAGATATGATTAGACCCAAAGAGTTAACACTGGACTGCTAAACCTTGACCTTGTCCTTATCCCTCTGAACATGAAACATGAACATGTTCTAGCTCACAATTGAACAAATACATTTACTACCATGGGGAGTCCTTCTTTAGGGCATCTGATAAAGGATATCCCTCCAATGGGTGTGATAAGCACTGTGACAAGCTCTACAGCATTGATATTCACAATAGTAGCACATCTGCCAGCTTTGCTTTTATTATGTATATTTTTTTCAGTCAGTCAGCCCAGATATATTTACACTTTCAAAGGAAAACTACTAATTATGGAGTATAAAATTATACATCTACCTTTGGATTGGGATAAACACATAGCTTACTATGTAACCCACGATCACACACTTGGCCCTGTTTCAGCCACTGTTCCTGATTGGAACCCTTTGTCTGTAGCAGTGATAGAGAGACCAGAGCATCCACTCCTGTCCCCTTTGGGACTAGGTGATGTTTGTTGTTCAATTACAGAAACTTTCTAAGTCTTCTCTTACTATTTGACAATGGTTCATTATACAGGTCTACATTATGTCCCAGATAGCTTTTGATGCTACAAGGAAGGATCTCCAGTGTTGGTTGCAACTAAGCCATGAAAGTCTAAAGGAGCTGGAGTTTAACCTGAAAAGCACAGAGGACACAATGAGAAGATTTAGGACGGAGGCTGATGTAGCAGTGGTGGTACTTTCAGGACATTAATCTCATCACAGGATGCAGGATGACGGGCACTAAGAAAAGCTTAATGGTAAGAAGTTCAGATAAGAGGTTAATGCAGTAAACTCAGGCCTGAGCAGATAAGGAGAGGAACTGGCGCCCTGCACTGCTAACTTTATATAGGACTGCACTTTTAGCCGGACAGGGTCAAGCCCTGGTGTACTTGGGAAGTCCTTCAAATGGCAGGAAACCCTGTGCTTGCTCTTGGTCAGTGATTGTAAGTTCAACTTTAGGGTTTTTTTCTCACTGGCCCTTAAAAAGTGTTTCTTCATGGGAAATGGTAACTTAAAACAAGAGGTCTGTCAGATAGTTGGTTCTCTCTCATTTAGCATCTTCATAGGAGACGTCAAAGCCACAGGACCTAATACCGAAAGCTATTGAATGGATGAGGTATAAACACTATTGAATGAGGTATCACTCACTCCATATGTGTTCTCTAAAGAGCTGTGCATCCTTGTTTAACGCTGTCCTATCTGCTTCCTCTGGAAGTACTTCAGCTTGGTTGTGTTTTCCTCAGTTTATGAGTAGGAATGCCAACAATGATAATCACATGGTAACTTTGGCGGTCACCTGGCTTTGGGCCAGGTTGTATTGTGAGCATCTAGCTAGGACTGTAAAGCTCACGATAACTCTGTAACCCATCAGCTGCTGGTAACTTCACTTTGATAACCATAATAATATGAGATGATCAAGATAATTCCCCCCAATCCACACAGTGAGAAGACAATTATGAAGACCTTACTTTACCAGGCTATCTAATTCTATAGTGAAGGTTAGGTAAGGTTCCTTTTGTGGGAATACTTTGCCACAGAAAAAACACTTACTACTTCCTAGATGGGGCACTGCTTGTAATGGCATATCTGCCTTCACACCATCATCATCACCATCATCATCTCCATCAACATCACCATCATCATCAGAATTATACCTTTGATGCATTGATTCTGCTTTAAATGTAAATAACGTTGATATAACCTTCAATTTAGTTTTATTTATTTTTTTACTGTTTGTAGCAATTCTTTACATCAGTATGAGTTTTAGTTTTTAAAACTCCAATTTTTTTAAATCAATCATTTTATGAGTTTTAGTTTTCTAAACTCTCCATTTCCTTCCCTCATTCCTGTCTCTCTCCTTCTCAACGAGTCTTCTTCCTACTTTCGTGTCAAAAGTATGTAGCCCATCAAGTTTAGTTGGCATTTAGTGAATGTGCATATGTGAGTCATAACTCATCAGTGGTTACAGCGTTGAAAAACCTGGTGCTACTGCCCTGATGTTTAATTAGAATAGCACTGCAGGAAGGGCTGGACTTCACGGGCCCCTCCTTCACCCATGGTGGAATAGTGACTTGTACTGGTCTTGGGTAGCTGGACTTGTCTCCAGCTATAGTGAGTTCATGAGTGCATGGCTATGTCATAGCCAGAAGGCATAGTTTTGCTTCACATCTTCCCATCTTCTCCCTCTCACAGTCTTTCTACTTCCTCTTCTGTAATATCTCTTAAGTTTTTCAGGAAGTGATGTCATTGTCCTATTTAGGTCTCGGATCTGCATATCACTTGTTCTGAATTCTTTGGCCAGTTATGAGTTTCAACCTGGTCCAAGTCTGTGCCCCCACAGCTTTAACACTGGGTCTCCGTCAGAGCTTAGGGAGTGCACTGTAACCCTCACCCTAGGTCTTCTCACTAGGTCCGGGTACCAGTGGAGGAGGATCTGGCCCACAGTCCCCAGCAGGCAAGGTCAATGAAACAGGCCACAAAATTCATATCTGTACTATAACGTTTTATTTCTTGTTTCTATTTGGTTTTTGTTTTATTTCAAACCATGTACCATATTGTTCTTATTAATTTAAATATTACCTAGGTCATATTTTACTTATTATTCAAACCCACTGGTGATATCTACACTTGTAATTCTACAGTCCTACCTACCTAGCTATTACTATCTGTAAGTTCTCTTATTATTTTGTCAATTTTATTTGAGTCATTAAACCAAGCAGGAAATAAATCACAGTTAGTAAAGCACCCAAGACCAGAACTGATATAATATCAATATTTACATTGAGATAATTTTAAAACTGGCTGTAAATTTGTTCACATAAGTTCCATTCTATTTCACATCATTTAATTTTTATCACAATCAGTCTTTCTCCTGTGAAATCCCATCTAATGTTCATTTAATTTTTTTTATTTAGTGCATGTGTGTGTGTGGGGGGGAGGCACAGTAAACATGTGGAAGTCAGAAGACAATTTTGTGTAGTCAGAATCCAAAAATAAACAAACAGCAAAAAAACAAACAAAACAAAAGCCTTTTATCTTTATGTAGAAATGGAACTCTGGACTCCAGGCTTGGACACCAAATGTTTTACCAATTAAGTTATTCCACTGGTCCCCTGATCATTTAAAACAGTTTAAAATTTGGGTTTTATTCCTCCCACTGCACCAGTGGTATAGCCTTTCTTAATTATTTAATTTCCAATAAGCTCCGTTTTCTTTGTTTGGAAAATAGATACTAAGATCTGCTATTCTTATTTTAATTAGCTTTCTTGGAGTCAAGTTATTGAACTAAAATTGTTCATTTTCTATTTCCACTTCCTAATCCTGGTTGAAAGAAGAAAATCAGTAACATTTGCACAGGATGCTAACATGACAAGCCTTTGTGTGTGTTCTTTCTTCATTTGCCATCTTCATTTATTGCTTGAGTAAATATAGAGTTTGTGAAACGGAAGTTTCCCACCCACTCCCCCAGTCACCTAATTTAAAGAACTCATTGTATCTAGAACTTGATCCAGATTTGCTTAACTCAAGACTGTGTTACTGTTATTAAGCCCAATAAAGATGTGAAGGAAACTGCAATTTAAATGGTTCCACACTTGCAGGACTCCATAAAACATGATACAAAATAGCATTTCTTTCTATAGCCAAGAAAACCATTCTTAGAGGAAAAGCGTCAACAAACTTGCCTTGCCTTCCAAGGAGACCTCACTGACAGTTTTCATCTATGTTGTATCTCATGGGGACAAGCTGATTGGTGGCTGTGATGGCCAAGTGGGACCGAAATTAGCAGAGGACTTCTAAATGCAATTGTAAGAGGAGACATTTACCTAAGCAAAAGTCAGAAAGTGATCAACTCTAATTATCTTGATAGAATAGGAACAGTTTACATGGTAACTGAGTCATCAGTGCTTTTGATGCAGTGGCTAGATCTAGACTGGAATCCTGGAGTGTTGTAGAGCCTGAGAAACTGAATAGACAAGGGACAGACCATCTATTCCCTTTCTCCCTACTCTTCCCATTCAAAACTTCAGAATTGCCTCCCATGTACACATGAAGCCCAAGGATACAGTGACATTTACAGCTCTGCTAGGTCTAGTGACAGCTTTGGTGTACTTCTACTGGAAGCCAGCCACCTCAAGTCTGGTTTATATCTGGGACAGATTCTCAGGACACTCAGATTGTGAGCAAATTCTGTCACATGGGTTGTGAGACAAGAGAAGACTCTAGCCCCACGCTCCCTTCCTAGCTGAAATTAACCATCATGTTTGATGTCCAAAGCATGGAAATCTTTCAAGATCCGATTGTCAAATGTTCAAGCTTATTGCATATATTTATGTCAATCAAAAGGAAATTCTTTACACTTCTCCATTTGGATAAGTGCATGGAGCTTGCTTTCTCATCAACTTCCTTGAAAACCTAATTATACTGAACCAGATGCTGTGTTTAACACCAATTGATGTGGCAAGCAGTTGTTTTTTGACAATGACATAATATAAATTCATACTTCTCACACTGTTCCTGGGAGCTGAATTCCAATGTGATCATAGTCCCTGCCTCCTCTCTTATTTTTAGCTTATTAAATAACATGGACAAGCAAATGACAAATACTCTAATATCAGCACTGTGAACCTATGTGCTCTTGCAATATGCCGTGTGCCAAACACAGTGAAATTTCAAAAACCAAAACTGATAAAAAGAAGCTTGCATATTAGAATCCCTAGAGATCAAATTAACTCTTACATTCAATTTGGTTTCTTTACACATAAAATCAAAGAGAGAAAAGTATTGTAGGAGTTAGGATTCTTCCTAACTCTGAAAGTTATCATTACTATCCTTAACTTGATGTTTAAGTCACCGCATTACCAAATTTCATGCAGCCACTAAAAGCTATGGTCATCTTCTTTATCCCAGAGTGAATCAGCAAAAAGGAAAGAAAGGGGAAAGTACCAAAAGCTTTTCAGTCAAAACCTCTTATCAGGTCTAGAGATGAGAAGACCCAGCTGTGCTGATGGAATAAGGATGGCTTTATTAATCTCTAGTTGGTAGAACTATTTGAACTATTTGGGAAGGATTAGGACACATGGTCTTTTTGGAAAAGTTATGTCACTGGAGGAGGGTTTTGAGGCTTGAGCCATCCCCTCTATTTTCTCTTTCTCTCTGCCTCCTGATGTATCTCAAGATGTAGCCTCTTAGCAACTGCTCTGGCACTATACCTACCTACATACCTGCTACCATGCTCTACTCCTACCCCATGTTGGCAAGGACTCTAACCCTTTGAGACTGTAAGCCCCAAATAAACTTTCTTCTATAAGTTGCCAAGTTCATGATATCTTATCAAATGATAGAAAAGTGACTAAGACACCAAGTGCATTAGTATTCAGGATGCAAAAGGGCACAATTCACAATTCACTCCTGGTTTAAATCACTGTGCTTATAAGAAACTCTATTCATGTTGAGTGGTTGATAGAAATGATTTATCTTAAGACTTGAAGGCATGTGTGACCTTGATCTATTTGAAATAGGGCTGATTGTAGGAGAGCAGCAAACGAAAGACTGCAGCTACAAACAGACACCGTGAATTGAAAAACTTCAGATAAAACAAGCAAAGGAAGAGGGCTAAATGTTATCCATACTCTCATAACCTATATACTAAAAGGTTGGAAAAAACTATAATTCATTTCCTTTTGCTTCTGATTCCTAGGTAGTGCCAAAATATTTGTAGCCAATTCAGAGAAAAAAATAAAAAATGAAAACAAAAACAACAGTAAAAGCACAGAATGAAAATTATGTTTTCACTCATGATATATATATATATATATATATATATATATATATATATATATATATATTAATTGAGCCCCACCCTGGGCTCCTCTCTTGTATAGAACTCAGTCATAAAGAACCACCCACCACACACACACAGAAAGGACAACCCTAAGTGATTTTTTTGTGTAATTTATCTGTTATATCATAAGAATCTGCTCCTACCTACTTGGTAGCTTGAGGTATCATTCATGGTAGTTTTTAAAGCCAACTAGTAGTCTGGTTGACAGATGATATCAGGCATCCATTAAATTCAGCTACAGAACAAAATGTTAACGACATTGTGGTATGTCTTCATGAGCATACAGATGCAGAGACTCGGAGACATTCCATAGCAATCCTTATGCTCTCTCCATCTCAACATGAAGAGATACTTATTTTAATCTGCAGTGTTTAAAAGGCAAAGAACACCATTTTGACCCTCTGATAGTAGTTGTAGCTAACCACATGCTTGTCAGGAGAAAACACAGAATTGAAATAATACATTGCTTCATATATTTTGAAATATTAGGCAGTCATGTTGTATGATGTGGCAAAATTAATGGAAAATCTTCAACTCACTCAATCACAAAAAGTGTTCATTAAATGTAAGTTTCATGTTTTGTTCCACATGAGTCATCTGTGTGAAAGATCATCTGCTCTTAAATCAAGTACCACTTTCTCAAAGATAGAAATGGTGGTAACAACAGCAAGGGCAGGACGATTGGAAGAAGCTCTGTCTATGGCTCTCTACTGTAAATGTCACTGAAGTGAGATCATAGAGGCTCTGATTTGGGCCTAATTTTCCTTAGGCTCAAAATCTGATTTTCCTTATCAGAAAGGCTAGGCTTTCCAGGAAGCTGATGTTTATATAAACAGTGTGTGGATTGATGCACTTAATAATTGACAATGAGTTTTTATAGTCCCAGAGCAGAGAAGCAGTTAAAGTCTAAACTTTCCCATTTTAATAAAAAAAAATAATAGAGGTAATAAGTTTGAAGGTACCTCCCTACCCTCAACATAACTAAATAGAATTGTGGAATGTGGTCACTGGAGCAAATAGTGCTGAACAGGGTTTTCTTAGTACGCAGACAGCAAGATGCATTCTGAAACAGCTTCAACCTGCTTCCTGGGAGGAGAATTCAAAGCTCAAAAAAAATGTATATTTCAGTATCAGTAGTTGAAAGTGTTCTCTTTATCCTTCTTTAAGCTTCACCAGTAGATTGCCATTAATTCTTACTAATACATAAGGTGTAGTTCAAATTTAAGTTTAAGTCATCATTAAATCTACTGCTTCCCAAGCAGAGCACTATTTGCTCCTGCCAATTCTAGTGCCTTCTCTAGACCTTACATTAGTGAACTTCTTCCATAATCCACCCTTCTCACTCTTTATAAGGAAAGAGCTTTCAGTCTAAGCACAAGACTGTTTCTAAATTCCAAATTTTCACCAATTTGCCCATTCCTGAATAAAAATAATAAGGCCTCACTTGTTAAAACTTTTTAATTGTCTTAATTTCTAGTAGAAAAGAAAATTCTAGTTTTTTTTTTTTCTGACCTGTTAGTCTTATTCAAAACATTCAAACGTGCCGGGAGCTCCATGAGAACTCCCACTAGAGGTCTGAAGGATTCATCCTGACCTGGCAGCAACTATTTTAAAGTCTAATGATTGACTTCCCTGAGTGAGCCCGGGCAAGTTCCCTGCATAACTTTCTAGCATACTATAAATAAGTAAAATCACTGGAGTAGTGTGTAGAGATTAATGACCAGATGCTGACACCAACAGTCCCCAGGAATGTGCCTGATACCATTGGCACTAGTTTGAGATAAACCCAGTACTTTCTTGCCAGGGGGAAATCACTTTTATCCACAGCATTATACAAGCAAGCCCCGCTTCCCTCTTGCTGACCAAAACCATGAGTATATTCCTGTCTTGCTGCATACAGGATATATGTGTCTATACAAGTCGCCAATAAATCAGTTTACATATCCTAATCCTTGTTCTGTCTGTTTGTGTTTTGTTTTCAGTCTCCCAAGATATGGCTTGGTGTCAGATTATTCTTTTTTTTTTTCAGAAAAGAGATTTCAATTAGAATTATATTACATGAAAAGTGCAACTAAAGAAGAAATTGCGTCTTTAAAACATAGTCTCCTTAAGTTTGAGTGAGACCTGATTAGTAAAAGCATATTTATGTTGTCATTAACATCTCTCACAGTTTTATAACTATTCATATTCATGGTTATCAGTTTTATATTCATTTCTAGTTTATTGTTAACATTGGGTAATATATTAATGTCCTTTTGACAACTGAAGTTTTGTTGGTCTTACCGATAGCACTACCAGGGTGTTCTTGAGAATGTCTTTCCTATGCACGTAAATTGAAACATAGTTCCTATGTATGTTCTTTATCAGGTTGAGAGAATCAGGTTTTACGTCAAGGTCTACTTGGAACTGAGTTTTGTATGGGAAAGAACACAACCAGAACAAAATTAAACAACAGCCCAATGAAAAGAAGTCTAATGATATTCTGCTTTACTCTACCTGTGCTTGCCCAAGTCATCGTCCGAAAGGCTTCCTCCAGCACTTAATGGGAAGAGATACAGAGATCCATGGCCAAACATTAGACAGAGCTCGGGGAACCCAGCAGAAGAGGAGGAGAAAACACTGTAAGAGTCAGTAGAGTTGAGAGGATCAGGAGAACACTGCACAAAGAATCAACTGAGCAGAGCTCATAGGGGCTCACAGAGACTAAGTGGAAATCAGGGAGCCTGCTTGGGTCTGAGCAAGTCTTCAGCATACATGTTATGGTTGTTTATCTTGGGGGCGTTTCTGGAACGCCTAACAGTGGGAGTAGGGGTAATTCTGACTCATGTGTATGTTCGTGAGACCCTTTCCACACTTCTGGGTTGCCTTACCCAGCCTTGATATGAGTGTTTGTGCCTATTCTTTTTGCATCTTGTTATGCTGTGTTGATTTATCTTCCTAGGAGGCCTGCTCTTTTCTGAAGGGAAATGGAGGAACAGTGGATCTGGTCAGGAAAGGAGGTGAGAAATCTGGAAGGAGTGGAGGAAGGGGAGACTGCAGTTGGGATGTATTATATAAGAAAAGAATATTTTTTTTAAAAGATCGTGCTTTGCATGTGGCTATCTTAATTGAGCAAAAGCATCTGTGTTTCTTCCAGTGTGCATTTTTAGTCTCTTTGTCAAAAATCACTTGACTCTAGTATTGTGGACTGTATATCTTCTATTTTAGTTATGCTGCTTTTATTACTTAAGCTCTGTGGTATTTGGCATATAGGAAGAGTACTGATATTTGTATCGTACTGTTGCCAAATGTGTCTTTCAGCTAGAGGAGTTTTCCGGTGGAGTCTTTAGGATCTCTTATGTAGATTATCATATTATCTTTAAATGCAGATACAGCATAATATTATCTACATATGCAAATATATAATCATATCATTTGCATATGCAAATATAGAACCATATCAACTTCCAATGTAGATATACTGTCTCCTTTTCATATTTGTGCTACTTTACCTCTGTCAGTTGTCTTATTACTTTAGCTAAAATTTCAAGTACTATGGTGAAGAGGAGTAGGAGGGTAGATATCTTTGTTTTATTTCTGAATTGCGTGGAAGTCCTTTGAGTTTTCTCAATTTAGGATGATGTTGCTACATGTTTTCTATATATTGCCTTTATTATGTTGAGATGTGTCCCCTGTATTACTAAATTTTAGGATTTTCTTCATGAATAGATGCTGCATTTTGAGAAAGGTTTTTTTTTCTGCATCTTATGAGACGATCACATAGTTATACCCTTCCATTTTTTTGATAAGTGGTGAATTACATGTATTATTGGTTCATGTCTTAGTTAAGGTTTCCATTGCTGTAAAGAGACACCATGACCAAGGCAACTCTTATAAGTGACAATATTTAATTGGGGCTGGCTTACAGTTTCAGAGGTTTAGTCCAATATCATAGTGGTGGGAGCATGGCAACATGCAGGTAGGCATTGCACTGGGGGAGCTAAGCAAGGACAAGACTATCTTCTGCAGGCAGCAGGTGGAAGTTCTGTGTTGCTCACTGGGCAGAGACTGAGCATGGGACTTCAAAGCCTACCCACACAGTGATGAACTGCCTCCAACAAGGGCACACCCACTCCAACAAGGCCACACCCCTTAATAGAGTCACTCTCCAAGTGCCAAGCATATTCAAAGTACTACAGTTTATATATGTTCAACTATCCAGAATCTTTGGCATAAAGACAACTTGATTTTGGGTAATGATCTTTTTGATATGTTTTTGAATTTGGTTTGTAAATATGGTGTTGATATCTTTCACATGTATCTATTTTCCTTAAGAAATTTGACCTATAATTTCTTTCTTTTTGTTTGGTACTTTAATACCTTTGATATCAGAGTATTAATGTCTTCCTAAAAATAATTTGGAAGTGTTTTTTTCCTTTATGGTGTACAGAATAATTTAAGGATGATTTATATTCTTCAGACTAAAGTTATTCCTTCCAATATTCTCTATGGTGCTGGCTTATAAGTCATAAAGTTCTTTAATCTGTTTTATCATTGGAAGTTTCCTTCAATTTTAATAGAAAACTTTACTGGGTATAATAGTGTGAAATGACAGTTATAATTTTTCAACACTTAAAATATACTTTTCCAGAAGCTTCTGGCTTTAAATTTTTCTGTTAAATAGTCAGATATTGTTCTGGTAGACTTGCCTTTACAAATGACTGATATCTGACCTTTCTCCCTTTTAGCTTTTAATATCTTTTATTTATTTTTCCAACCTAATATCTTATTGGTTATTTGTGAATTGCATACAGTGCATTCCAATCATACTCTCTTCCCATTCTTTCCAGGACCACTCTTCTATCCTGTACACTCCCCTTAAACACACCAAGTACAATTAATATGTTTTACCCATATACTCATTGGAGAATGGTCAGACTTCCAATGGCCAGCCTCTTAAATATAATTGAGTCCTTTTCCAATCCACCTACCAGATGCCAACAACTATGAAGAGCTATACATCAGCATCTTTGTCACAATTTTAAGGACTCTCCTCAATGGCTTTCTGTCTAGACTGTTTTCCCTTGTTTCGAGGACAGGGGAAGGTTGATGCAGAAACCTTCAATGTTTATCATCCTCAGTTACAGTTCTGAAGTCATTAATATCACTGCTACAGATGCTTTCTTGCCCATAAAAGCCAGCAACAGCATAGATCATGGATATCCACATGTTCTCCAGAAGCAACACATGGCAAAGTTGCAAACTTTCTTTATTCTATGTTTTTAATAGTTTAAACATCATATATCCATAGAGAAATTATTTTTTGATCATGTCTATTTAGGATTCCATAGGACTGTTGTACCTAGGTAGGCATTGCTCTAGATAGGTGCGGAAATTTTTCTTCTATGATCTCACTGAAAAATATTTTCTGTCTTTGGAATGGTATTCTTCCTCTATGGTGTTCTTTTTCTAAGTCTCTATAATTTGAAACATAGGTCTTTGCATGGTATTCCAATGCTTTCCTGTGCTCCTTTCACAGATTATATGTAAACAATAATTGATTCTTACTGAGTGATACAATCTCACTACTTTGTTTCATACTCTATTTTCACATGATTTATTTTATTGATGAAGCTTGTTTTTGAGATTTTAATTTGTCTTATTGAATTTTCACTTCTAGCATAATTCACTGAATTATATTGTCATAGCTTGCACTGATGGTTCTATTTTACTTAACTTTTTGTTTTTAATATTGTTGAATTGTTCAAATACAGTTTTAATCTGTTTTATAAATGATTTCCTAGAAGATAATTGAGGTCATTCTGATTGGGTCAATTATTGTGGAATTATTAATTTTTGAAGGAGGCATGCTTTCTTGGATTTTTATGTTTCTGTTATACACTGAGAATTTGAAGTTACTTGGTTTGAGTGAAAATGTGGGACTGGTGCTCATGATGTATGCTTGTCTGTCAACATCAGAAGACAGAAGATCTGTAAATATTGAGCACTTATTTCAGCATCAGGGACTGCTTACTTGTCAGCATCAGCATCTAGTGTTTGGTGGCTAGTTTTTGTGTATTGTAGATAATTAGGTAGCATATTCAATTTTTTATCTTTTTTTTCCATTTTTATTATTATCAAATCACAATTTTTACTTTTTAACACAGGTGTTATAAACAGAAAAATGCAGGATGTGGGGAAAGGGATGACACAGGAGCATAGGTGTTCAGGGGGAGTACAGATATCTTTCAGAACAGGGTATCACCTGGGTAAAGGTTCAGGGGTCAGGTCATTCTATACTTGGAGAAGGGAGGAGATGTCAGGGGCAGCCCTGCTTATACACGGAAGGCCTAAAATCAGCCATAAGCCTAAAATCAGCAACAGGCCTGACGTACATGGCTGCTAACACAAAGTCTTGGGTCTCTGCAGAAAAACACTGAAACAGATGGCTATAAGCTATTGTAAACAGGCAGCTTTTGTGGAAATTTACCAGCCTGAGTAGTCATAGACCTTGTAAATAGGCAGCCTTAGCAGATAGTACCAACTTAGATAGGGACAAGTGAATCATATTCAATTTTTTAAAAAAATATTTATAAATATTCTTTTAAAAATTAGCTAATTAAAAATATTCTCACATATTGCATTATGTTTGGGGAATTTGAATTTCCACATTTAGTCCGTGATTCAAAAATACTATGAAAAAGCAGAAAAAGAATATGGAATAAAGATAATTCTGAATGTTTAATATTTTTGATTGTAAAAAAATAATTATGATTTTAATCACAAAATTAATATATCAGCTAAAACAAAAATCTCCCAGAGAATAGTTCCTCAAATTTTAATATGTGAACAAATCAACCTAGGATCACATTATACTATGACTCAGAGAGCCTGGGACTCAAGCTCCTGTGTTTCCAACTAAGTTCTATACTACATTGAGACAGAGAGAGATTCCTAAGGGTCAAGCTTATGATATCCATATGGCAACTTGGCAACATACAATTTCAAAATTTGTCTTCATATTAAATACCAAAAGAAAATTATAAAATTATAGTTCTAAAGTTAAAGATGATAAAAAGAAAGTAGCAAAATGTCTAGAATTTTAATTACTCATTACATAATACTCCCTATCAGTCAGATCTTCTTCAAGGCCTTAATGAAATTTAATATAAGATTTTCAAGTGTTGGTAGTTTGGTAGAAGAGAGACTGAACAGAAATGTTAAAATTCTGCATAGGGAAGAAGCCAGTTCTCAGATGAATCCTGGAAGTCTTTTCTAACCTTTGTTTAATCTGAGTAACAGCATGTGCAGAGAAAATAATACTGAGCTTTGTATATGGGGATAAAAATGAATTGATTTGCATTCTTCTACATGCTGACCTCCAGTTGAACCAGCACCATTTGTTGAAAATGCTGTCCTTTTTCCACTGGATGGTTTTAGCTCCTTTGTTAAAGATCAAGTGACCATAGGTGTGTGGGTTCATTTCTGGATCTTCAATTATATTCCATTGATCTTCCTGCCTGCCTCTGTACCAATACCATGCAGTTTTTATCACTATTGCTCTGTAGTACAGCTTGAGGTCAGGGATGGTGATTCCCCCAGAAGTTCTTTTATTGTTGAGAATAGTTTTCACTATCCTGGGTTTTTTTTTTATTCCAAATGAATTTACAAATTACTCTTTCTATCCCTATGAAGAATTGATTTGGAATTTTGATGGGGATTGCATTGAATCTGTAGATTGCTTTTAGCAAGATGACCATTTTTACTAAATTAATCCTGCCAATACACGAGCAAGGGAAATCTTTCCGTCTTCTGAGATCTTCTTCGATTTCTTTCTTCAGAGATTTGAAGTTCTTGTCATACAGATCTTTCACTTGCTTAGTTAGATTTACTCCAAGATATTTTATATTATTTGTGACTATTGTGAAGGGTGTCATTTCCCTAATTTCTTTCTCAGTCTGTTTATTCTTTGAGTATAGGAAGGCTACTGATTTGTTTGAGTTTATTTTATATCCAGCCACTTTGCTGAAGTTGTTTATCAGGTTTAGGAGTTCTCTGGTGGAAGTTTTAGGGTCACTTAAGTATACTATCATATCATCTGCAAATAATGGAATTTTGACTTCTTCCTTTCCTTTGACTTCCTTTTGTTGTCTAATTGCTCTGGCTTGGACTTCAGCTATTAAAAATAATGAATTCGAGAAATTCTTAGTTAAATGGATGGAACTAGAAAATATCATCCTGAGTGAGGTAACCCAATCACAAAAGAACACACATGGTATTTACTCACTAATAAGTGTATATTAGCCCAAAAGCTTGAAATAGCCAAGATTCAACTCACAGACCACATGAAGCTCATGAAGAAGCAAGACCAAGTGTGGATGCCTCAGTCCTACTTAGAAGGAGTAACAAAATACTCAAGGGAGCAAATATGGAAACAAAGTATGGGACAGAAACTGAAGGAGGGGTCTTCTGGAGACCATTCCACTTGGGCATTCATCCCATGTGCAGTCACCAAAGGTAGAAGCTGATGTGGATGTCAGGAAGTGCATGCTGCAAGAACCTGATATAGCTATCTCCTTGAAGGTCTGCCAGAGACTGACACATTCAGAGGAGGATGCTCACAGCTAACCATTGATCTGATCAAGGGGTTCCCAATGGAGAAGTTAGAGAAGACTGAAGGAGCTGAAAGGACTTGTGGCCCCATGAGGAGAGCAACAATACCAACCATCCAGAGCTCCCCAGGGTCTAAACCACCAGCCTGGGAGCACATAGGAAGGGACCCATGACTACATCTGCATATGTAGGGGAGGATGGCCTTGTTGGGCATAGGTGGGAGAGGAGATCCTTGGTCCAATGAAGGCTAAAAACCGAGTGGTGGGATTGGAGGGTGTGGAGGTGGGAGTGGGGGGGATATGTGGGGGCACATCCTTATAGAAGCAGGAGGAAGAGAAATGGTATAGGAGATTCCTGGGTGGTGGAGGCAATGGAGTAAGGGGATAAAATCTGAAATGTAAATATAATATCCAATAAAAAAGAAATAAAAGAAAATAATACTGAAATATAAATATAGTTCTGTAGTGGACAACAGGTAACTCAACATGTAGCTGGATGCTCTTTGCGGTCTCCTCAGCTCTCTATCTTGCTCCTATTTCAGAGCTGCTTTTCTGTTCTTCCTAAGTTTTCCTTATTTCTAATTCTAATCATGGGTTCTTGATAAATTTTCCCCTTCCTCAGGACAAAGGTTGAGATTGAATGCCCCTGGGTTTAGATATGTAGGTTAGAACTCTTAAGTGTGTTCCCTTGATATGATGGTATTTCTTGCTATTTCCCTGACCTCCATGACTGACAAATAAAGTAAGACATTTTAGTTCCATATAACTCCTGCTGGCAACTGCTAAAATGTTAACTTGCCTATACTATCGTTTTTCTCTCTAAATCTCATAAAATTGCCCTTGAGCTTTCTTCTATATATTTTTAAATTATTTTAAAAATGAACCTGAGAACACTCCCCAAAAATGAAATTCAGTTTCCATGGTGAGAATAGCACAGCAGATAATAGTATAAATGTGTTTTAAAAATTACCAGTTCAAACAAAAAAATACTTTCACTCTCCTCTTCTACAGTCAACCAGAGAACTAGATAGTGAAGATTATTGTAGCATAAGTTACTCTAAATCTGTACTCAACATTAGAAAAGTAAAGTTAGTAGTCACAATATACACTTCCCAGTGTATATTGTGAAGTCACTCTAGAAGTCACTCTATGTACTGAATAAAACTGTAAATGCATCATGAAAATTATGAAGTTTAGAGAAGATTTTTGCAAGTCAAAGGTCTTATTTTTAATTATCTGAGCAGAATGAATTTTAAATAAATTGCATATTACCTAAATTTTCATAGAACACTGATCTCTCTTCTTTGGTATGAAACCTCCTGTATTTCCTCTAATTATTTTTCATACATGCATGAATTAGCCTATTCTTAGGCACCATCTCTGTCATTTATGAAAATATAATTTGTTCATGTTTAGTGTAATGACTAAGAGTTGCGATGTATCTCCTTGTTTTTTATATTTTTATTTATTCATTCTTGTGAGTTCTTATTTTTCTGACATGATTGAAGGTTCTTTTTCTTTGGTAATTTAGAGTTATGAGTTATTATCTGTTACTTAGAAACAAAATGCCAAACACTCCATTCTTCTTCCTGCATGCTCCATTCCTCTATTCCACAATTGCTTGTGTTTTTGAGACTGTCCCCTGTGTGATTAGTATTTCTGTGTTCATTTAACACAGATTGTCATTTACTCTCCTCAAAGTAATTTTATGCCATCTTGACAACTGTTGATTGACAGGTCTGATCTGAGAAGAATACGTCTCAGAGGCAAGAAGCTAAGAAATAATGCTACTACGAAGAGGTAAGAGTGAGAGCAGTCTAAAGGGAGTGCCTCTTCCTCCCTGGTCCTGGAATTTCTGAAGGAGGTGATGCTGCACCTCAGAGGAGGGAGAGGAAGTAGTAAGTATAGTCTTGTCTCCTCTAGCACCCGTGGATCATCAGTGAACCTTCAGGTGCTCGGGGGCAGGATGCACAGACTTCATTCCTATTGTATAATAGATTTTACCACTAAAGTTGTAACAAAATAATTATTTTTCCTTGCTCTATTTAAAACAAAATAGTAATAAAAGTGATTGAAAATTTTCGATGCAGTCTAAAATTAAGAGATCTGGGTAATCCAATTAGTATGTTTGAAGCTGTTTTTTGTTTGTTTGTTTGTTTGTTTTGTTTTGTTTTTAATCATCAGGTCAGTGGGGGTGGAGACACAGAGACATTTTCACTTCTCATATTTGGGGCACACAGCAGTACCTAAGAGGTAATGAAGCCATTTACTTGTGGTCCTGGATCAACACTGATGATCAACATCCGTATTCACAATGCTCTGCCCCCTTAAAAATGCATGCATGGATGTCTTACTATTTCATCCTTTGGAGCAGTGCTGTTTTTATTTCTACTTCCATCTCAATTTACATATTCTCAAAGGTTAAATGCTTTACCCCTGAAACAGAAGCCAGTAAGTGGTTCAGTTAGTATTCAAACAAGATATCTGATTCAAAATCATGGACTCTTTCCAACATATAACACTATCAAGAATGGGAGAGCAGCGGCAGCAGCGCTAAAATTATGAGTGAATTCTTCTCCAAAGAATATTTACTAAATAATCTCACTTAGAAAAAAAATAGCAGCTGGAATAGCTGCACTGCTAACAAAATCAGTCCCATTATTTACAATGAATACAAGCAAAGTGGATGGATATTAAAATCATTGTTTCCTCTGCCGTCTTGAAAAGTTACAAAGCACATGACTGTGATCTAGGATCAACATAGTATATGATGAACAAACTTTCCCCCTCAACATTCAGCAAATAGTCACTACAAATTACCGAACATCCAATGCTCCCCAGTCTCTACACTAGAAACTTTCAATATTTCATTTACTTTACAATCCAATAAACACAGTGTTGTTTATCTCAGTCTGCTCATGGGATCCTTGAGATTCATAGAAGATAAATAATTGGTGTAAGGTCACACAGGCAGAAATTTAAGGTTTGACCCAGGGTTCAGCAATTATTGAACTTTCTTTCTTCCCTGCATTCTCTTCTGCTTCTTTCTCTTGTTTGTGTTTCCTTATTTTTATGGGTTCATGTTTCTGATCTATGAGAGTCAAGTAATATTTCATATAGCATCAAAATGTAAAAACTCAATTTTGATTCTGTGCTAGGAGCTGAGATTAAAAAAATATAAACCCACTGCATATGCTGGCACATCTCTTTAATCCCTTGGGAGGCAAGAGGCAGGTGATTTCTGTGAGTTCAAGGGCAGCCTAGTCTACAAAGAGAGTTCCAGGACACACACACACACACACACACACACACACACACACACACACACACACACATAGACACCCAGATTTCCACTTTAGAAGATAAAGAATTGCAGGAATCATAAAAGAATCATTGAGTATCAGGGAATCAATTTAACTGCACTAATTGTGATTGCAGGGCCCACACAATAAATAAGCCTGCTCTCTAGGGGTGGTGTCCCTGAGTCACAGTTGCATGGGGAATTTCTCCTTCTCATGCAGTGTCTGTCATGGTTTTGACATGATGAAATCCTCTTTACACAACTGAAGAATTCTCACTCTAGTATTATTCTGGAAATTCAACACACAGGCTTTCCTTTATAAAGTCATTTAGGAGATGATGTGTATACTCTGATTTGTAAATTTGATATGAGTGCTCCCGTGGCACTTCTTTAAAGACACATTAAGAATATAATTTCTTTAGTACTATTTTAAATTTTTTAGTAGATTTTTTGTAGGTGTATTTTGTGAGGACTCATCAGCAGGTCATATTGAGGATCACTTCCAGTGTTTTTTTTTTTTAAATCTGTGACAGTGCAAAACATTGAATCACACATACATTACGTTTTACACACGAAGAAACCGATGCAAAGCAAAGCTCCATTCTATCCATGGCCACATCATTATATGGCCACAGAGTTTTATGCATCTTGATCTTGAAATGCATGTATTCAGAAAACTTTTTGTTTTATATCCCGTTTTTCCCTCAGAACTTGGGGTCAATTAATGATAATGAAATAAAAAGTACCAATAGTTTTTATGGAGACCTAGCCATCTATGTAGGCATCATAAAAAGTGTAACCTAATTACTCCATGAAAATACTGAATGGTAGAGACTTCTAACTTTATTTTACTGGTGACATTGTTGATAAACCTAAGATCAGATTTCTGAATACCATTTGAATCCAGATTGTGTGACATCATAAGCTGCATTCCAATCTGTCCCATCTAACTATGTACCAAGTTATTGGTTACTTCAAGAGTAACATAAAATGTGAATTATAAATGTTGTCTCTGAGAGGCTAGAGACTTGAGGAAGGGGATCCACTGAATATGTGAGTTTTGACAGCATAGCTTGGTTTTCTAAGTTTATCCTTGGGTATAAATAGAATTTCATCAATTAAGTCTCCTCCATCTGACAGCTGCAGCAGAGGCACCATGAGGAGGCTTTGCAAGCACAGTGACTGTCCTCTTCCTGGATGCTCACAGCACGATACAAACTAAAGTGTGCAGAGAAATGCAGGCTGAGTCCACAGACCCCTGGTGCTCATGCCCCTTCCACAAACGTGCCATTTCCTTCATATAACTTATCTCTATTACCTCCTTTTTCACAATGTTGTATGCTATAACTCTTGTGAGGAATTTGAACCCCACTGCCTCCATTATGAGACGTAGAATAATGAAAGCATTTATTTGATCATTTACCTTAATATATAAGCAGAAGAACTCAAACACGCAAGATCCAAGCTCTGAAGTTAGAGCAATGAATTTCTGTGATGGAATGGGATGCATGGTTTTTAAAATGAGTCCGGCATTTCCCTCCCCGCCCCCCCGGCACTGGCACTAATGTACTGAATGACTTTCTATGTTCAAAATCAGTGGTCTAATCCTTCCAGTTCCATTATAAATACTCAAAACCATGAGTTAAATAATGCTATGTGAGTTTGATTATAACTAGTATCAAGGGAATCAGAACAAAGCCAGGAACTAGAATAAATGACTGAAGCAGACAGTCTTTCCAGTAGGTAAGCAGATGATAACTTCTATGGCAAATACCCACAAGTTTCAAGTTAAGACAAGTCCAGTATGCAAGCAATGGAGACTGAAAAGGTACAAGGAGACAGAGAAAAAAGAATTGAAAGGAAATCGTGAGCCATCCTACATAAAAAGCCATGAACACATTTGCAAATACAAGAGATGTCAATATTGGGCTCCCCAGTACCTAGTACACTGAGTATAACCCTGACATTCTCAGGAGTTACCCACAATCACAAGTGCCTATATGCCAAACATCTATATTTTTCATTTACAACCTATTATAAATTTTTTATTTTATATTTTCTTATAATTTTGAAGAAAATATGAGTCAACAATTGCTACACTTGCTGAAAAGTTAGATTTTCCTTTACCTAGTAGCTAATTGTGCTATGAGCTTGCACCCACTACACAACTTTTCTGAGCCTCTGTTTCCATGTTAGCATGATGTTGGTGACTCCTGTGTAACCAGGGAGAAAGGCAGAGAGAGAGCTGTATCCAGCTCAACTGGCTCAAGGGTTTTCATTTGACTAGCAACCTGATCTCTTAACACAGTAGAACCAACACAGATTCCTCCTTCATCAGTAGAAATGAGCTCAAGTAGGAAGATCCAGCAGTCTTATCATGGTTGGGAATGGGTAGATCAAATCCTGAGTGTTATTTCCATTCAAGCTGAAAACGTTTTTTGTTTGTTTGTTTGTTTTTCTGAAAATGGATATTAACAAATTGGTTTGTATTAGCTACTTAAAAAAAGAAATTCTGTTTTACATATTGTTATCTCTTATAGCACACATGATCTACACATGATAAAGGCTTGTGGAATAAAGCAATGAAGGAGGGGTTATAACTCTATGGAGCAGTAAGCAAAAGTTTGGAAAATAATAAGTGAAACATTTTTTTTTCTAAAATCGTCTATGTTACTCCAGTAGAACCATGAGAAGTTGACAGAAGTTTACTCTGTGTGTGTGTGTGTGTGTGTGTGTGTGTGTGTGTGTGTACATGTCATAGAATGCCAGTAGAGACCAGAGGACAATCTGTGGAACTTCATTCTCTCCTTTCACTATATGGGTCTTGAGGATGGAATGCTGGTCATTAGCCTTGGCAGATGCCTTTGTCTTCTGAGTCATCTTGCTGGCCCCAAATAGGTGGACATTGTGACAACTAAAATTAATCTCACCATCAAAAGAGTTTCATAACGGTTATTGTTGTTAGGGGCAGAGTGTGGATAACAATGAAGCTACATAGGAATGTGTTTGGCACAAGGTGAAAGCCTGCTTGTCAGAGCAGACAGAAAAAACTGCAATTGGCATGTTATATAGAAGTCAGCAACAAATAAATATTTGTCATTTCCTGTCTGAATAACCTATAACATTATGATAATTGATCCTAAAGTGTGAAAGTAACTGTAAACCTAAAACCTCATCCTAAACTACTAATGGCATGGAAATTCATAGGATCTTAGAAGTAAAATATGCAACAGACACACACATACACATACACACACACACACCCTGATGATCCAATCTTTTCCCTAGGAATTTTGTATACAGATGAACAGATAGAAAGTTTCCTACTATGTGCTTATTTTCAGATGAGAATTAAGCAATGTAGTTTCTTGCAATAAATAATGTATTGGGAGGTAAAAATATAAAAGGTAAATTTCAGCAGTGATGAATTTAACTGGGATACACAATGTGTACACAAGCTAATTGAGACATAGGTGACAAATTCTGCTTGGTGCCTTCACATTCCCTATAACAATGCTTGTCTTTTTATGTTAGGTCCATACTCATAACCATGTCTAAGAATTCAATCATCTCTAAACAGCTGCCTAGTCTTCAACACTTTCTCAGTTGCTCGATGAACATACTGTTTCACAGTTGAGTCAACCCACAAATGAATACACAGTAAGAAGGGAGATGTATTTCTGGAAGAGTGGAAGAGTTCCATGCTATGTTCATTTGGTCACAAGAACTCAAAATCTAGCTCAGAGCTTTTATATTTGGTGTTCATTGTAGTAAATAATTACTTATGTATCACTTTTTATTTCCTTGGTTATCGTAACTTTAGCACTTAGAAGAAGCACTAATACATCTATTTTTACCTATATATCTGACAACCACATTGGAAGTATCACTACAAGAAAGTTAATTTCATAAAAGTTAGCATCACATTTTCAACAATGATCTGAGAATTTTGGTCTGCTAGATCCATCAAATTGCATTGTAATAACATTCCTTTAAGAGTTAGTTGATACTTTGATGGCAGTTGGAATATGATAGCTCATCTAATGATAGCATCTGTGTTCCAAGAAAATGTTCCTACAATTTCTATTCAATAGGTAAATACATCGAGGCTTAAGGGAATCTAAGTGTGCCTGGTAGAGTTACTTTCTCTCAGTCTTTTGTAAAAGTTATCTGCCTCTAAGAAAATGAAAGTCTTGTATCAGTTTATCCAACAGTATAAAAAGCCAAGGAACAAAACCAACAACATTTTAACATGCAGAAACTTTGGTAATGGTAAAGAGTGTCAGTGAAACTTTCTAATTGCTGCCTGTTTTGGAAGAAGGAGTCAGGCAAGAGTTGCTTCCCAGGGGAATTCATCCAATTCAACCAATGCAAAATAGACTGTTCTTATCAAGGTTGGTTGGAAGGAACAAGAGAGCCCCTATACATAAGGAAAGCAGAATATGGGGGGGGGGATAGAGTTTCTAGAAGGCAGAGAACATGAAGCTGTAGATGGAAAGTATGTGCAGATGTCCAGAATGAGGAAAGACAGAAACTGGGGTACTGATCTGTGGCAGAAGAGTGTTATATAAAAGAGTTTGTCTTTTCTTTTTTTTTTTTTTTCTCCTTAAGAAGTACAAAAAGAACATCTTTAGCCAGTGCACAGATTTTCACTTCTAAGATTCCATGATTCACTGGTAGAAATGAACAAGGCCAGAAGGATGCAACCTGACTTGTGTGTGGGGGGGGGCAGGGAAGCACGCATGTGTGTGTTTGTGTGTGCATGGGTGCTTGTGTGTGTATGTGTGTGTTTGTATGCATGTTGTGAAAAGAGAGATGGAGAAAAAAAGAGGCATGTGACTCCACTAAACCAGTAGCTGTGCAAATGCGGAGGGATTTGAGAAATGTTAATGAGGTAGAGTAGACAGAATTTCTGGGTTACATGAAGAAAGAAGAATGTAGGTGGTGGTGTGGGTGGGGGCAAGGTTGCTGCTTCAGCAAGTGAGCTTTGGAAGAGACACAATCACAGTGCTGACTAAGGAGAGTCTCCCAGAGTGTGCTTGAGGCTAGATACCCATGACTTGGAACTCTTATGCTTTGCATGGGTGAGACATTTCTCCAGCACCGCTTATGCGGTCTAGGCAAAGCTGTCTCCTTACCATCATAAGGAGTTGGGTAACCGATCTCAAGTAATGAACAGGATGGTTTGTTGAGTTCTAGCATTTAAATCCAGGAGAGAAGTGAAGCTAATGGAAGCTGCTAAGACAGTGATGAAGGTGGTGGTAGTGAAGGTCTGTGCACTATTGAAGGATGCAGTCAATTGGAAAAGAGAGACAGGAGAGTGGAGGAGTGTGGGCAGGAGGGGCAACATTTTAATTTGGGTTTTCAAGAAGCCTTGGAACTATTGCTGGTGCTAACATTCACCAAGATTTGGAAGTCTAAAGTGAAACAAAGACAAACTTCATCAGAGACAAAGAAGAGTGACTGAAATACTAGGGCAGAGGACACTAAAGCCACCTAAGATGCTGGGAAGACTCACAATACAGATTTGGAGGGAATAGCCAACACAGAAATCAATGGAGGGGGCAGGAAGCCTCTTCTGAGAAGGTGCAGAATCCTAACACTGTTTCTCAAACTGGAGGTTCTTGGGCAGCTTTCACTTGAGATCACTGTGTGGAAAGTTGTACCCAGGAGAAAGTGAGGAGATAGTTAAGACTGAGCCAAAGAGGGAGATCCGGGTGAAGAGCTGAACACCCTTACCCTTAGGAAGGAAGATATACTGTTTGCAGAAACTAAATGTGATGAATGGTAGTGGGAAGTCTGGACATAAATGGATTGGTGACAACTTTAAAGAGGAAATGCTGAGCTTCCGGGAATGATGAATACAAACTATGTTGAATCAATACAGTCTTTTCCAGAGTCAACGTTAAATGAATAGTGATAGAATCTAAGGTATGAATGGTTTAGAGTGAGTATAACTACTTCCCCCCCAAAATAGTTAATATGTAAATCTAACGGGTACTGACAGAGGTGACAGGGCAGAAGACAAGAGAACAACAGAATTTAGAGCAGTGCCTCACTTCTCCCAGAGCTGTTGGAAGACATTTTCTAAATGTCACAGGGGATTTGCTGTGTGGTCAGGATACACATCCAAGGAGAGAAGATGAGCTCCACTGGACAAGGAACATACTACGTCTTCAATCTCAGCTAGTGAAGGAGATCTCCTTTTAGACTAAGACACAAGCCATGTGAAACATGAGTGGGCAAGTCTCCAGGCACTATACTATGATCCTCAAGTCCCCAATGCCTGATTAATGTGGGAATGTTGGCTAATAGACAAAGAAATTATCTGAAGATCGATATAGGCCACATGGGGCTGAAAGGTAAAGACAACCCACTGAGTCCTCAAGTTTATCATGTGTGAGCTGCAGATCATGCATAATTGTCTGTGTTATCTGGCTCTGCCAACTGTTTTAGGGTACACACCACTTACCCAAATGTTAGAAGCTACCCTGTTGGTCATAAGTTGTTGTGAAGGAAGAAAGGTTCTGAATAGAGAGACGCAATGTGATTTAAAACCAAAGGGGAAAAAAAAACAAAACTAATGGGCCAAGAAGATGACTCCATGTATACTGTACAAATATGAGGATCTAAATTTGGATCCTCAGAACCATTCAATAGCCAGACAAGACCAGGCAGACCCATAGTCTCAGAACAAGATGGTTCTTAACTCCTCTGCCTAGGTAGCTTATCCCAAATGGCAAGCATCAGGTTCAATGAAAGACTTTGTCTCAAAGAAAAAGTAGAGAAGCAACTAAGATATCTCAACATTAATTTTTGGTCTTTACATATGTCTGGGTAGTTAAATATGTTCACATGTACCACCACAAACAGGCACCGCCACTCATCACACATTAATTAATGGACAAATTATAGCCTAAATCATATCCTTTCCTGAGATAGTCTTAAATTTTAGGAGACATCCCCATTCTGATTCAAAATTGTCGTTTAATGCTTCCAAGAGAACATTAGACTGTCTGAAAATTCACAATCATCTACCATGTTCATTGTTCAAGCTACAAAGGGGAGAGTCTACAGCTCTAATAGTTTAGTAACCCAGAGAAAAGATGCAGGAGACACTAGCAGTTCATTTCTCAGTACCTTTTATGCTTCTAACCTTGAGACACTCCCCCAGCAACTCTTCTCTTTACAGAGGCCAGAGATGTGCTTCCATAATGTCGCAAACTGATGAGAAACAAAAGAGACATAGCATTTGTTCTTCTTACATGATTTCTTCACATTAGACCATAAGAAGAGATAAGAAAATTAAGGCTATAATGACGATGGATGATCAGAACAGCAATCTGACATTTAAAGAGAGGGAACGCAGAGGAGAAGGATATGTGAGGATTAGAAAGCAAAGAGGTAACGGCAGTATCCATGGAATAGAGGGACAGGGAAGGGAACAACCAAGGAAAATTAGCAGGGTGAACAAGATTGAGCTGCATGTAGATGCCACCACATTTCTTGTTAAGCTTGTAATACATCTATTCTAAAAAAAGAGCTGGTAAATCAGTAAATCAGGCACTGGGACACAAGCCTGAAATCCCAGCACTAGGCAGAGGGATCCAAAGTTCATTATCTCAACAGCATAGCAAGCTTGAGACCAGACTGAGCTTCCAAAATAAAGATTACAACAAGAAGAAAGTAAAAGCACATGCTAGGACATCAATGGAAGGCCCGGAATAGTAGGAGTCCCTCAGACAAAGAGCATGAAACAAATAATTGACCACCAATAACAAAGACATTGGCAGGGGAGATACCATGATCAGAAAACTTTTGAAAGTAAAGTCAAAACTTGGATGAATCTGGGCTTGATAAATAACATACATATAGGCACACATTCATTCTTCCAAGGTAGGGAGAGAGGGGTTGAGGGAGAAAGGGGAAAGGAGAAGGGTTGAATTAGGGTGAGTAAAGGAATCATAGACTGGGAGAGAAAAAAAAAAAAACTCTAAATTGACAGTCTTTTCCTGATCGTGAATTGTAAAAGAAATTAACATTTGTATCTTTATATGAGTAGCATATCATACACTCTCAGACAGACAGGCAAGCAGGCCAGCACATATGCATACACATTAGTGCACACACACACACACACACACACACACACAACATATCACATAGTAAATAGCACTTTTAATGACTGCTTATAAACACATATTTTATCCTGTAAAATAAAAAATGTAATAATGGTAAAGCATGAACATTTAAGGAAAAATATGCTAATTACATAGAACTGTCATAAATGCACTTTAAAGTAGAATGTGGAGATTTAAAAAAACAAATAAACAGAAAAATACTGTGAGACCACAACATATAGCAAAATCCAGAGTTGGAAAAAAAATTAAAAGTAAATCTTTAACTGAACTGATATGTATGTATCCCCAGAGTCCATATTATGAGGTTATCTTATAGATAAGATGAGATCCTTTAATACAACAAAGAGAAATAATCTCTTTAAAGAAGGCCAAGCCAGTCTGATGAAGACTGAATGCTTCTCTGGAGAGATAGTCTCCATGAGAACAGGAGATAGAAACTGCTCGATTAGGGCCAGGAACCCAAAGCAGCAGATCAGAGGATGTCCTTGAGAGAAGCCAGAAATGCTAGAGAGAGTTCTGTCCCCATTTATTTGTTTGATACACGAATATCTTCTCCATAAAGGCTGTATTGTGAACATGGGACTGAGAGAGAGGAGGCACATGGACATCTGGGAGAGCAAACTGGCCTGGACAGTCTCTCCTTTTTCCCACACCTCACTTTCTGGCATAAGTCCTGTACAATGGAACTTTGTGTTATCACCACACCCTCTTGAACTACTATATATGAGTCTATGTTAAACTTCTCTCCTAAACTTGTCTTCTGAAGTCCACGAATTTCATTCTTGGGATTCATGAGACAAAAACTCCAAAGCCATCAGGGCCCTAACTCCTTTGTGCGCATAACATGGTCTATGAAACAAAGAACAGACGTGTTCACGTTTGTCTTTATTTTCCTAAGATGAAATTTGACTTCAAAATTGTGTATGTCTTTCCACAACTGAGGAACTAACAAAGTCAGATCACATTTAATTTATTTGAGCTACAGTTTATGAAGATCCTGATGTGGGAGTCAAAAACAGTAATTTTAACTATTATACAAGGTAAATGTTGGGCAAGTGTTCGTTCTGAAAGCAGGCACCATACATTAGTGGGCTGCATCATCCATTGGCCTGATAATTCAACATTAATGAAGGTCCAGGAAGGAATAAAAAAATATATATATAGCAGCTAAATAAGTTGACTCCTTTTTCTTTTATTTTTTAGAAAAAAATAGATTATTTACTCATAAAAACATTCCAACCACAGTTTTCCCTCCCTCCTTTCTTCCCACAAGCTCTCCTCTCCTCCAGATCCATTCTCCTTTTTTTTTTCTTCAGAAAAGAGCAGGTCCCCAATAGACAAGAACCAAATGGGACAAAAAAATGATACAATAAGACAAGGCAAACACCCTCATATGGATGCTGGACAAGGCTTCTCAAGAAGAGTAGAAGAGTCCCAAATAGCAGGTAAAAGTGGCAGAGGTCCACTTGCTCCCACTGTTAGGAGTCCAACAAAAACAGGAAGCTGCTAGTGACGACATATGTGCAGAGGACCTGATGCAGAGTCTCGCAGGTCCCCCCTGACTTCTACAACCTTTCCTCCTCTTCTTCAGCAGGTTCACCTGAATGAAAAGTGAATCTTAGGGTGATCTTAGTTTTTAAGTAGGGCATTAGTTCCTTTTTCATAACTGCTGATTTATTTTTGGGCATAGATCCTCAAATATGTAGATTTCGGCTTACAGACTTTTAGAGATTTGTAACAATATTAATTAGTGAACAATCTTCTACTATCATGATGAGATTGATGGCTCATGACTAACTTATGACTTTAAGCTAGTTATATGACTTTACACTTTCCTCCCCCAAACTTCAAAATAAACTGTGCCACAGCTGTACCTCTCTTCTGCCGAATCTATAGCTTTTCTTCAAAAGTACTTTTTTTTTTCAAAAAGGATATCATCATGATAGTAGAAGATTGTTCACTAATTAATGCTGTTACAAATCCCAAAAGGTCTGTAAATCAAAACCTACATATGTGGGAATCTCGGTGAGAGTGTTAATACTTCTCTAAGGTCCCCTGAGGGTGTCAGATCACAATTCTTTCTCTGCCCAAAAGAAATCAGCAGTTATGAAAAAAGAATCAATGCCCTACTTAAAAAAATAAAATCACCCAATGACGCACTTGTCATTCATGCAGAAAAACCCCTTTCATTGTAATACACACTTTTGTCTATAACTTACAAAATCTCTTTCCTCCTTCAATGGATATATTGGATCAGTAATTTTATTTTGTAAATGAGGAAGTCATGGCTTAAAAACCCTACTGTGTTCTGAACTATTCAGTATATCAGCAAAGTTACAATTGTATCAGAAAATATATCCCTTTTCTCTTACATAACTGCCACATGATTTTATTTTATTTTATTTTATTTTATTTTATTTTATTTTATTTTATTTTATTTTATTTTATTTTATAAAAGGGTCTCTCTAACTTTCTCCATAGGTTTCTTCAGGGACAGGTTATGATTATTCTATACATTGCTCCAAAGTGAGAGGGGCAAAATATATTTTAGGCAGCAGGTGATGTGAATGAACCATGGCCACCCATGGTGAGCCTAGCTCTTCTATTATGAAATAAGCAGGCTGAAGTGTCTGTCCCTACAATATTCAATAATGAATGAAAACCATACTTGTTTTACTTTCGGATATTCTCTTCCTTCAGATGCTGTTTTATGACTCTTTGTAATCAACTGGGAAGTGGGTAAGTCCGAGGTTTGCCACCTCAATGATTGTGTAATCAATTGAGAAACATTACATGAACCAGGAAAGGGAGCTAACAATTGGAACAATAATGACACAAAATAAAAGAAAGCAGAGGTAAGCAACTGCGTGTATATTTTTGGATTCCTGATGCAAAGCAGAATATCGAGTTAGGCAGGCAAAGAACGGAGGTAAAGTTGGATTTTGCCTGGCCTGTTTGTGGATCTTTAAAAATAAGTTCAGACATTTAATTCAGAGTGTGAAAGTGATATTTGATAACTGTCCAGCAGTAGCACAGTGAATTACTACTGGTACCAAACAGAATCATTCTGGCATTTGGAAATGACCTTAGGGAACCAATACTCATGTGTGGATCTGTCAGGCACATTTCCTACATGGAGACAGAAAAGCATTCCATTGTACTAGAAAAAGAAAGGCATGGCGAGTCCCAATCATAAGCTCTGCTACCTACATATGTATTCTTCTTCTGCACTTGAACTTTGTTCTTCCTGAAAAGAGAACAAACACTTCACAGCACTGTGTGTCAATGAAATGTCGAAAAGCCGAAAAGCACCAACAGACATTCGGATGTTCTGTCAAGTGACCTTATAGAACTCATATCTTTGGAGGGAGAAAGAGTTCAGTTGCATGTGTCCAGGGAGTCTGCTAAGATGTATCTCTGGCACAACCATAGAAATGTGCACTCAAGACTCCAAGAAACAGAGCTTGCTTTGGCGAGGTCTCTAAAGAGCTTTTGCTTCAGAAAGTACATTCCCCTGAATAACTTTTTCTGACAGAAAACTGATATTCTGCTACCATGAGTAACAAATAAGCTAATCTATAATTTATTTTATTATCTTAATTTTTTTCAGTCAGAAAGATGCCAGCCACAAAGAGCATGTTCACACACTATATCATAAAAATTAATAGACTAATCTGCTTTACATTATAAACACATTTACGTAGGTATTAAACACCCATTGAACCAGATATTTGTCAGGAGATGAACATAAATACATGACTTATGAATTTATTTTATGTGTAGCAGATATAAAAAGTATTTTTCACTGAAAGTTTTGGGTTTTCGCTATCATTTCTCATCTATGTAAGGAAGTAAATAACTATATTGATACATCAACATTTATTGTGACATGTTTAAATCTTACAGTAAACTATGAAGATTGTCTCAGTGCACATCACTTCAGGACAGGTGATGTTACCACCTCTTTTCAAGAAGATGATACGAAAACATCGCTAATTTAATTTTGTTAAGTAGCATTGCATTTGTTTAAAGTCAAGTAGTAGCTTAAGTAGTAGTATTGATTACCTATGGGCTTTAGTTATTGTTCCCATAATAAATGTCCATAGTGTAGCAAAAATATTACCATCTAATAAGCTGTACAAGAATTGGAAATTCTGGGCCCAAAAGTATTTCTACTGTCCATCTATTGGAGACAAAGTGATCTATTTTTATGCATAAACAGGAGAGTGACAAGTCTGATAAGGCAAAGTGCTCTGAAAGAAATGGACTAAGAAACAGGGTCAGAGTTTGCTCAGGACAGCGGACAAATTTGTAATTTCAAAATCTTATTTTGTTCTGCTATGAAACAGACTCTTGGGTATAGTGAACATTAGTGAACAATACTTGTTCTTTTTTTTCACTGGTGTGGATATATTAAATTACTAGTAACTGAAATTAAGTTATAGAAAGCCATCACCAATCCAACTGCAGATAACAAATGTTTGTGTGATAACCAGCCCCAAATAAGACATTCTATCACAGAACAACTCCTACACCAAAGGATACATTCTATTACAACATAATCCCTACACCAGCAGCTCAGGAAATATCAGGAAATAGAGGGTTAAAAGATTATAAGAGTCAGAAGAACAAGAAGTCTTCTGTGAGATTGCATTCCCTACAAATGACAGGGAAGGCACATATATGAAATCTCAATAACATGGCTGTGTAACCAAGATGAAAACAAGGATAACAATAATAGATATGTTAACATCGGAGGGGGAAATATCATGGTGGTCCCGTCTCTAGACCAATTACTATAGGTAACTAAGGAATGCTGAAAGTGGGTAAAATGGTTGGGGACAAACTCCTAATTGGTTATCCAAAACCTAGTTGTTTATCCTGAAATCACACACACACACACACACACACACACACACACACACACACACACACGTATATGGGCTGAGCAGGTTATATCTATCTATTTAAGAATATATTTATAACAACAACTAAAGAAAAAGGAGCCTTGGATTTGAGAGAGAACAAAGGTGAGAACACGACATGGGGGTTGCTTGAAAAGACGAAGAATGGAACGAAAAAGTGGCGCAATTATATTTAACTTGAAAAAAATAATATTAAAATATGGATATTTCTAACTTATCAAGGGAACCAATAAAATAATTCTAGCCTTTGAATATCATTGTAAACAAATCACTTGGAAAACTTCTCAAAGTTGATGGAACAACAACAAGGAATCTATAATAACTCTAATAGGTACTCTATATTTGCTGAATCAGCTATATTTTAAGAACAGACAAAAGTCAAACTTCATTTACCGGGAAAAAAAGTCAAATTTCATTTGCATTTAAGCAAATAAAACTTGCTTAAAGTGAAGCATAGCATCATTGAAGGAAAAGTTAGAAACTTGTAGTCTTAATTTTTAATTAGTGTTGAATTGTTAGTGTCAAGTCATTCCTCTTCCTATAAAAAATATTCCCTCAGGAATATATAGAAGTTGAGATTCATGTTTTAATCACATTTTTATTGCAAAGACGAAATTGTACATTCAAAAATATTTCCATAATAAGAAGTCACGTTTAGCCAAGTGTTTTAACTTTGCATTTTGGAAGATATTGTTCACAGGGAAAACGATGTTTATATAGGTACAATACGTTGAAAAGTATGAAAAATTTCTGTGGTTCACCACTTGACCATTTGTGGAGTCTATTCTAGTCAGAATCCACAGATCTTTTCAAAATACATTAATAAGAATACATTGTATTAAAAAATCTAAAGTGGAAATAATATCAACCATCAATGTCATATAATAAGAAAAATTAAATCATGACGGCTTTGAAAGGGGGACAATGTACTAAACAAAGGTAGTTTTATACCATTGAGTTATATAACTTCCAAGTATTTTTGCGGCCAAACACAATTTTTCCACTCACTTGTTTCTTCCTGTAAACTTGTGTGTATAGGAAGATATTGCCTGAGAATATGAATAAATCAGAGTCCATTCAGCACGAATCTGAAGAATGTGGCTGCAAGTCTCAGCCCCAAGGGGGAAATGACTTTAAATGAATCACTTACTAAACTTTCCAATCCTAGATTCTCACATATGGATCAAGAACAACGACATAGTTTATAGAATGATAAACCACAGAATGCTTAGACAAGTTCTAAATGTGCAACAATGACATATTTTGTATCTGTGGAATGTATGCATGTATGTGTGGGTTGTGGATTTTAGTTTATGTGTAAGGTGTTATCAGTTATAAATATAGCACATTATTACATCACATAAATTATATATATTCATCAATGGTCATAGATATATTAAGGGATAGAATAGTAACTTTTACCCATAGCATTAATGAAAACCAGTTCTTAGCTGGTTGAGGCAAAACAATTTACAATGTGTAACTTACGATCAATTCATTGTAAGACTATGTTTTATCTTTCTTCTCAACACATAAAGGCTATTGGAGTATAAATGACTAGAAACGGATACAGGTTTCCCTGGAAGTGACAGAAACCATACAAAATCTGTTCTACTGTGCGGGAACAGAATTAGAATATTGTGACAACTAGATTATGGAGTCATGAGTAAAATCAAAACACACCATTTTGAATGAAAATCAAGTGGCTTTTTGGATGACTTAATTTGGAAATAAATTCTTTTTCCCCAACACTCTCTTACACACACACACACACACACACACACACACACACACACACACACACACGCACATGGATATCCACACACACACACAAATGTGCACACACACACACACTTGTGTGCACACATACATGGACATGTGCATGCATGAGCACAGAGACACACACGTGCACACACACACTAGTGTACACACGTACATGGATATGCGTGTGTGCGCGCACACACACACACAGCTACTTTAGTTTTCACTAGCCCACCGAACCTAAGAATGCCGCAATCAGGAGTTAGTTAATACCCATCATAAACAATACATTAATAGCTAGCACAGAAATGAGAAACACTAATAAGGCAGCCAGATCTGAGCACGCCGCTAAGGGGTGAGGGCAATGATATCTGAGCTGTACGTGAAGAACTGAAAGGATCTGCACACTTCCAATTATGTTTCTTTTCATGTCCTACCTTAGTAACTGTGGGAGGCTTTATTCTCAGAATCTCTGTGATGAAAAGAGTCTCGCGGTCTTCACATCTTAAAACGGTGACAGGTGTAGTAACAGAGAAAATAAAGCACTGGATGCTTTCATATCAGGACCTTAAAGTTCTGAAGGATGATTTAAAATCCCACCAAAGAATTCATCTTATTACAGCAATAATTACATGAATTCTATTCAAATGCTCACATGAAAAGGAAGCAGCGAGGTCAGGTACACAATGGAATGCTGCTAATTTAGTAAGCAAATCAAAATCATATGTGATTAATAACTGCTTAGTACTTAGAAAATAATGTCACTATATGCAAGGGACTGAACAGTACTTTAGATATTAGAATGAAATAATTACAGGGACATCTTTTGTGTTTTGCTCAAATCACTTAAATAGCCTGCCATCCTTCCTTCCTACTTAGACACTTTTGCTAGTCCTAGCTGCAAGCAAATCCATCAACTTGACTAAAAAGCACTTGACATTACTTAGCTATTGTTAAATATCCTTTGTGTATATGGAGATATTTGTATACATGCAAAAGACACTGAAGAGCAATTTCTCCTTTCTCTTCTTCCAAATGTGAGCAGCTCCTTTGTCATGTGTATCCTACTCTGATAAGTTCATACCTCCATCTGTTCTATGCACTGTCCTTCTCCTAAGTGGCTTGTTTGGAGGTTAGCAAGACTCAGCTCATGTGTCCCCCAAAAGGCAAGCGACTTAAGGTGTCATCACATATTTTTGCTTTTAGATTTAAGTAAAACAGTAAATGCAAATAATTTACACATGTAATAAGAACTGGATGCTTATTACGCTTTACGTCTGCAATGCTGTTTCACTGTGTTCCCACTAGTAACCTAATGTGAACTCAAATGATCCTTGGTAAAGCCTTTGGACGTCAAAGGACGTCAGACAAATGCTTCTGAAGAAGGGATGGAGAAGCACCACAGAAAGAAAGAACGGTGACTGTTGAAAAGAGGAGTAGCCCAGTACTGAGCCAAGACTGTAGAGATCTGTATCCCTTTGCATAGGTCCTGAAAATACTTTTAAAGTCAGGAGAAATGAAATTTCTGAGAGAGGCAAAGAGGGTCACTTTCAGTTTCATATTAAGAATTATTCTTTCCTAGATACAGGAATACAGAGTTAGGGTGAAATGCAGAAACAAAAATGCTGCATGAATACTCTAGTGTGCCTCAGACTGGTTCTTCTTGGTTCCCCCAGCATCATAAGCTCAAGTGAGAAGCTAAACATATTTTAAATGAGCACTTGTGGGATGAATGATGCTTTCTTATGCTCTCTCAGAAGGAACCATGTCAGACATCAAAGAGCTAATGCTTCTGAGTCTGCATCCATCTGCTACCCAAAGAATATTTATAGCCATGACAGTAGAGACATTCCTCAAGATTGTGATAGTCTCCTGACATATTACTATATGAAAGAGAGATAAAGACAAAAAAATGTGCATTGGCTTAGGAAATAACAAATTCAATAAAACTAGTTGTTAGAACCATTAACTAGAAGTTGAGTCACAATGAAAGAACTTAGAAATAGATCCTTCCATAGAAAGACTTGTAATCACAGAAATAGTGAGACAGGGAGTGTTAAGTGCTGTTGCCCTACAACGCAAGTAACTGAAAATACACTAGTGTGTACACAGATGAATGACAAGATAAAATGCTTAGCAGTAAAGAATTGATGAAATTACCATATTATATTAGCAAAGATCTGAAACTATGTGTGGAAGAAATAAAAACTAAATTAAAAAAGCATCTCAAGCAATGATCACTTTCATTACTGTCAGAAAATGAAATGAGGCACTGGAAATCTTTGTTGTAAAATTAAGAGCTGGGTTTTTAAATGGTAAATACCCTCCACTGATTTGAAAATGAGAGGCAGAAGATAGTGGAGGAGAAAGTTCAGAATGGAACTATAAAATGAAATAAGAAATTCACAAAAACTCTGGAAGGAAGGGAATGCCCAGGAAATTAAAAATTAAAAATTCAATCAAAATATATTGTATATAAAATTTAAAAAGTATTTTACACATTAATCTGAGTCACTGAAAGGAAAGACATAACAGGAAATCAGATGACTATTGGATACATTGGTATTATGGGAATGTGTACTAGAAGAGACTGAGAACAATAGTAATTAATTATGTGCAAATTTTAAATATATTTAAAAAGATAGAATTTGATTATATTTTTCTAAAATACAATAGGTGTTAGAAATGAGAATACAAGTAGAAATCAGGAGGCTTTCACGACGCAAACAGAAAGAGAAATGAATAATATAATGATTTAGGAATGAGATTAAAATATGGACATTTGTCTGCCTTTAAATTATTTATCTAAATGCATACAACTTTGTACCATCCTACGAAAAAAGCAATTTTTAATGGTCTATGTCCTGAAAACTTGCAAAGTTTCCAATAAAAAAGACATTTTAAAGTTATAGTCTCTGTAAAAAAAATGCAAAAAATTAAAAATATATAATTCACATGAGAAAAAATTTTTAAAAAGTATTTAAAGGAATAAAATCCAAGAACTTCAGATTTTAAAGCTCAATACTTTTTCAAAACGAAAGCCCTTTTATAATTTACAAAAGCAGTTTTTCTCGTGCTGAATGTTTGACTTTGTTGTTATTATACTATGTAATTACAAGTATATTATTCCATCAACTTCACACATACCTGTCAGGTAAATATTTCACTATAAATTGCAAGTGAAGAATTGTAGTGAGGTAGAGTCTCATGACTATCATCTGTTTAACTGCAATCAAGTGGTTTAATTAACTACTCCGTATTTTAAATAAAACCAGAGACTATCAAAAATTAAATCATAGCTCTAATATTATAAATACCATGAAAGAAGGATTGAATAGAAAGAAAAACAGAAGGAAGAGGATAGCCAGGAGAAGGAAGGACAGAAAGAGGGTAAGGAGAGAGTGGGGGGAGGGAGGGAAGAGAGGAGGAAGAGGAGAGAGAGAGAGAGAGAGAGAGAGAGAGAGAGAGAGAGAGAGAGATCACCAACCAATGAAATTACATTAAGAAAATAAATAAAAATATCTGGGGAGTTATAACAATAAATGCAAAAGTAATGCATTTTTATATCAAAAGCAAATAATTGGTTTCGATTATGCCAAAACTTATCAATAACTGATTAGTAAAACAATTAAAATGAGGGGTGAAAAGTAGTCAATTCGGGAAATAATTCGTATAATCATCTGTATAATTAACTGATAAAACTGTTTTCATTACGTAGATAATCAGCACAAAATCTACAGTTTGCCAAAATATCTATAAAATATGAATATTCAAATTATTTAGAAAGATATTACTAAAAATATTTAAATTTTTCTTTTCATGTGCATTGTACAGATACACTTATGTAGACACATACATGTGTACAGGGATGGGAGCTTGTGTATATGTGTGTGCGAGCCAGAGACTGATATCACTAAACCTTGATATTTTTTCAACCTTATTCTTTGAGGCTGGGTCACTCAATCCAAGAGCTTGCTGATAGGGCTTGTCTCACCAGCCAGTTTGCTCTAGGGAATCTCTGTGTTTGCCTTCTCAGTCTGAAACTGAGAGGACTCATGACATTTACCTGGCTTTTATGTGGGTCCTGGGGCCCCATGCTCAGGTTCTCATGTTTGGATCACAAGTGCTTTCACCACTAAGCAATTTTCCCAGCACAATATTTAAAACTTTATAGGTAATAGTTGCTGCTTGTTTATCAAAACATTTACAGGTAGAGCCATTAAACATTAGTGCAGTACTTGTTTGCACTGTGTATAAATTCTCTAAAGGTATTCGGAGGGGAAGCAGTGATTAACTTCATATACTCAGTGAGACTTTTACAGAAGTGTGGGCTAATATTACTCAACATTTAATATAAAAAACTTTAACTTAATTTGTGTATAAAGCTTTAGTAAAATAGCAGCAAATAGAATTCAACAATTTATTAAAAGTAACATCACAACAGTTACAGCTACAGCATTTTATCAATAAGATATTAGCATAACAGTCTCAACAAGAAAACCAGACATATTTGAATGCAGTAAGACTAAAACATTTCATAAGATTCAGTTGCTTAAGATCATATATAACACCTACCTTAAACCAAACCACAATGCAACTTACTGTTGAGAGAAAAGTGCAATTCTTATGAACCTGCATCAGGATGACTGTTTTAATCTAACTGAGTATTACAGTATTTCCCACTCATTCATAGTTTCATTTTCAAAACTTCCAAGTCTTTGCAGATGACCATGTTCTGAAAATATTAAATGAAAAATTCCAGCAATAACTTCCAATTTTTAAGTAAGTTTTTTTTTTTTAAATTTTTGTCTGGTGTTATGTCATACTTATTCTGTTTTATTATTAGTCTTTGTTGTGGATCAATTATTTATAGACTGAACTTGGTCATTGATATTCACAAATAGAAAAACAGTGTTCAATATTATCTTGGGTTTTAGGAATCTTTGGATTGTGTTAGACTGTGTTTGACACAAAGAAGAGGGAACTACTGTATTATAAAACATCCGGAAAAGGCATTCTAAAATATGTTGAAATACAAAATTGATATGTATTCATTATGAAACAAAATCCATATTTCATTAGTAGAGAATAACATGCTGCTACATTATCTTCAGATATTTAATAACTTTAAGTTTTCGAAAACAGCTTCTTTAGGTATCAGACTTGCCATTACTAGAATTCATTTTAGACATGATTGAAATTCCCAATTGAGATTGTTATTATAATTTTTTAGTTTTGATTGGCTCTCAAAAAGATCACCATTTCACACTATGTCCTAAAAGAGTATCTTGTAACAGTAAGGTTCATCAGTTCCACAAAATAACATATGTTTTGATGCAGAAATGTGAGCTCTGCCTCCGTTTCTGAAAATTTAGTAGCGGGGGTTCCCTGATGAAGGAGATTTGGGTAACGCTACAAAAGACTCCAGTTTACCTCCTGGAAGATGGAGTTGGTAGTTCCGCTGCTTGTGAACAGCTCAACAGCATGGAGTCCTCCAGGTTGGTGTATATCTAAACGTGACCCACCTGGAGATCCATGGTGTCGAACAATGAACTTTCCAAATCAGCCAGGCTTCCACAAAGTGTGAGGAGTTCCTCTTCACCAGCGATGCTCGAAGAACCCGCAGCCTGCATTTATCGAGCCCCGAGCCGTTCCCATCATTGCCTCTTTTATCATAACCCTCCATTTCTAGAATGTTGTCGAACCTCCTGGTCATTATTTATATTTTTAATATCCCAGAATAATAACCCCAGGCATGCACATTTTTTGCTTTAACAAAGTAAAATAGTCAAGGGAGTCAGTAAACCTTTGCAAGTAGCGTCAGCCATATACTAGAAACCTGGAGATTACTGGATTTCATTCTGTACAGCTGCTATGCGACAAATTTACCAAACTACTTACAGGAAGATCCAAGGTGCAGTGAAATTGCATATTTCAGTGTCTACACCTCTGATTGTAGTTGTCTATACTTGAGCAATTGAACATGGGTATCTTAACATTCAAGTGAGAAGCTGACCTAGACATGAGGTCACACTGTCATGTAAGAACCTTATTGATTGTGACCTGTTCTCATTGCAGGTTGTCCTAAACGGTACCCCAAATAAGCAACACGATTCTTGTGTTTTCAATTTGTCCTACTAAATAACACATTTGTTGGCTCTTTGAAGTCTTTTGCTATCTCCTTCAACATCTGTTTACTACACACAGAAGGGTACAATGTCGTCTCTGGGTACCTGCATTAGCATTATTCCAAATACAGCCAAAGTCCCTAGGCTAGACTAAGGCTTTGGGGTGCGGGGGAAAGTACGTGTTTTGAGTTAGTATGACCTAGAGAGGATTATATTTATTATCCATATACCTTCTGTGCCTGATGTTTAAATGCACAAAACTATAAGATGAATATCAGTTTTCAATTAATAACTAAGACAAACCTAAAACGCGCATATTCTTCAGAAGCAGTACAAACTAAAAGTTCTCTGATGTCAAATTCACTCTCTAAATCCAAACTCGTCTGGAACTTACAGCAAATATTAATTCTGACAATGATTCTGATGATTTTGATAATTGGCAATTGACCGAGTAGACAGACAGACAGATGGGTAGAGTACAGGTAGTAAATGTTGGGTGTAGATTAATATGTTTTAAAGAGTGATATACAGATTATAGTATGAATATATAGAGTTAAATGCTTGTTTTCCTTTTAGGAGCTGAGAGTAGGTTTCCATGGGATAGGACACGTGTGCACACACACACACACACACACACACACACACCAACGATCCACAAAAGGGAGGCTGAAGAGCCAAAGACAACATTATATGTAGAGTGATCAGAACCACCCACACTCCTCCAAGTATGATTGCATGATGGGTATGTGGACTTAAGTTACAGATTGATTCACTAGCAATTAACACTAGCTGCATGTCAGTAAGTTATTTTGTCTCTAAGACTATATTTCTTGGGTATTAAGTGGAAATAAAAAAGGGTTTTTAATTAGCATGCAGGGTATACCAGGGTATACAGTGTGTACAAGTTCTTTGTAAATGTGTAAAAGTGCATGCTGGGAAAATTATTAGTGAAATTATTTCAATGAATGCAGCTAACTAAAAGCTAAAGGGTTGGATTCTTTTAACAATGAAAATGTACTTGGATGCTGCTAAAGATAGCAAGTGAAAGATAAAGGAAATATGACATCAGGGACAGGATGACAGGGCAGGTGAGATCTGAAGGCCATTGATCCCTGCATCACACTGTCACAGCCTATTTGAGCATCAGCTGGTCTGTTCGATTCACTGTAGAACAGACCACACGTGTTAAGTGCATTGCGCACAAAGGGACTATTTGTTTCTCTTTTGAATAGTATTTTGAGGGTCTGTGTCCAAATCAGTTTGGAAGGCAAAGCCACATTGACAATGGAAACCTGTCCTCAAGAGTCCGTGATTCTCAATTGCTTCAATCCACTTACATCTGGAATGCAGATGCAAACCCAAAATATCATCTATGTTGTAAGAACCCAGAGCACAAGAGAAACTATTGTTAAATTTATTCAAATTCTCATGCATTCAAAAAAAAATGAGACAGGCTCTCCTTATCTAGTCCAGAATACATTCAAAACTGTCATTTTTTTTTCTGCCTAAGTACTGAGATAACAGATATGTAATATAATTTTTAGTTATGTCTAGATCTTCAAGGTGGGATTTTCAGTTTTTCTCTTTCCAAGGGCACTGGGTTACTGAGTCACACTGTACACTGTAAAAGACAATCCACTAGCTTATGAAAGAAACAACTAAAAACACTGTTCTTACAAACTTTGTTCTTGTTTTTGAAAGTTGCATGTATTACACATAAAGCAGGAATATTTTATGTGATTATGTAATTTGTGAATGGTTATCCATCCACTAATGAAAACTCAAGATGTTGTAATGAGCAATACTTTTCTTTCCTGGCGTGCATGAGAAACTGGGGTTATTCCGCAGGGTAACAAAGCAAAAGAAAACAAATACAACATGAAATATTGCTGTGCTGAGATGGTCTGCAGCTGACAGTCTCTACAGACCTTTAACCAATATCATCTAGGTCATTCTTAAGTTCCTGATGACAGCATATGGCAGTAGGTATGGCTCAGAGTTCAGTATATTTTATACAATCTGGGAGGGCCAGTGTTCCCACCCCTAATGAAAACTAGAAATGTTGGAGGAATTTATTACTTTGGGAACAGATTCTTTCAAATAATAATTATTTCTTCGTTTAGTAAGATAATTATGAAGCTAAAGAATTTTAAACTATTTATCACAATTTATCCTGTTTAAGCTCTTAAGTACCCAACTTTTATACAAACCCCCTTTCCAGCTGCCTTCCTTTTCTTGTTTTATGTTCTCTCTTTCGTACATGACTCCTAAGACTTCCCAAATGATCTTGCTTCTAGGAAAGCCAATGCAGAGGTGTGAGATAAAAGTCATCCAGATGTCACTGTCTCAAATGTCACCCCTCTTTTATTGCTTTTCAGGACATCTTGCTCATAATAACTCACTAAACCTCAGTCCAGCCTTTTTCTTCCTTGTGGCTTATTGTGGCTACGCTGTGGGCCAATAGCACTTCACCACTGTACTAGAAGATGTTTAAGCAATCCTTGTTTCTTTCCATAGCATCTCCATTACCTATACTGGACCACTGGTTCTGCGGCAGGGGCAGGTGAAGTCCTGCTGGAATAAATAGCAGCCCTGTGTTTTGGTGCAACTGCTGTTCTGTTAACTCGTGTAGATACAATGATGCTCAGTAGGAAATTGTGCTTGTTTTTCTTTATTTCAACAGTCCTCAAAGACTTCTGGGAAACTACAATGAAAAATAATGGCAATAATACGAACCCAGCACTCCCAGTTAGAAGAGATTATTCTTCATCAGATAACCTTTCAGTATTTATTTTGCTGCAAGAATTTTCCAGAGGTATTTGCCCGAACGCAAGCTTTTTCAGCTACAAAGTACACCCGCATCTAACACGCATGGCCTAATCCACAATGTTTGTATTTTTCCTCCCATATACTCTAAAGAAACTCTATAATTGTAGAGAAAATCCCTACTTTCTTAAGAGCAGGCAGTTGATTCAAAGGAAGGAGTTGTGGAAAACATATGACAGATAGAGCTTTCCCTACTTTACAACTCACTGAACCATGATAGTAGGACAGATGATATTTTATCTATGTGTTGATGAATGGTTTCTACACTGATGAATGAAATGTGCCTTGATCTGTATTAACATCCCATTAATTTCTTCTTTCAATGAATGACTTGCATTATGGTTAAATGTGGAATGAGACAGACACTTCAATATCATACCATCATGCTTGTTCAACAACAAACATAAGAAGATGTGACATAGTTTAGAAAGGTTTTCATATGGCACATTTCATTTGGATGGGAGAAACGTGGAAGAAATGCATACAGACTCTTGGATAACTTCCCTACAAAGACAGGCTGAGTCTAGAGTCGGAGGCTGAGATTTTTCCAGGTAATGCCTGGTGTGTGTGTGTGTGTGTGTGTGTGTGTGTGTGTGTGTGTGTGTGTGTGTGTGTGTTTCTATTGGTGTAGTTTACATTGCAATATTGCAGAATGCACTCCACCTCTTGGGGTTCCAGTTGCAGAAACATTTTTAGCTTTTCAAAGGAGGAAATTTCAAAGTATGATCAGTTTTACATATAAATAACTTATAAGAGTAACATATATCTAAGAAAATCTTCAAAAACATTGTTCCTTTCTAAAGAGTAACAGACTATGCCCATTGCACTGCTATTGACGTTATGCATATGATAAGACCAGAGAAGTCATGTAACAGAATCAAAACAACAAATATCACAATTGAATAATATTCCTTAGGAGTAAGTTTCCTAAAATTAGCAATAATTGTATGAATTGAATTTGTGTGGCACTACAAATTCACAGTTAGCCACACATCGGTCAGCTAGCTCAACTTGAAGTACGTAAAACACATATAGCATTTTAAGCTTATTAAGTCTTTCAGATCATTTGTTCTTGAATGAATGTAAACATATAGTGTGGGCTAAGAAACAGATTTGATTTTCTATCTTTTGCTATTGTCTCCATCTTGATGGTTTCCTTATGAAAATGTTTATTTTATCCTTTTAACTTATTACCTTATGTAGCTGTCATATATCACTTCTTTAGTTTGAAAATCTAGTTCATTCGATAGGTATTGAATAAACTTTTCATACCACATTGCCATCACCAGAGATCTGGGTGATAATTTCTTCATAGGCTCAATATTTGAACACTTGATGTCTAGTCAGATAAATTTCTTGGAAACAATTACGGGATGTGGCCTTGATGGCGGAAGTGTTTCTCTCACTTTGACATGTCGACAGACCCATTCCATTCCCAGCAGAATGATCTCTCTCTCTCTCTCTCTCTCTCTCTCTCTCTCTCTCTCTCTCTCTCTCTCTCTCTCTGTGTGTGTGTGTGTGTGTGTGTGTGTGTGTGTGTGTGCATGTGCGTGTACATGTGTGTGTGTGTGTGTGTGTGTGTGTGTGTATTTCCTGCTTATGGTCAGATATAACTTCTTACTGCTCTAGAGCCATGCCAACCTGCCTGCTGCCATGGTCTCCACCATAACATCTAAGGACTCACCCTCTGTAACAATAAGCCCCAATAAACTCTTTTATAAGTTGTGTTTATCTTTGTCATGGCATCTTAGAATAGCAATAGAAACATAACTAAGCTTTTATGTATCAAGCTATGCCTGACCTTGGATTAGTTGCTCTTTTCTCTGCAGCAGTTTACATCAGTATTTCTTTAATAAGCTCTCTCTCTCTGTGTCTCTGTCTGTCTCTCTCTCTGTCTGTCTCTCTCTGTGTATGTATGTGTGTGTCTCTCTCTCACACATACACAGACACACACAGAAACTTATATGAAGCTAATATGAACTTATAAAAACTTAATATGAAGTAATTAACTTCATGAATAAAATCAGTCTGCCACAAATATGTTACTGATTTAGCTTGTACGATTTCTCTTCCTGTCTCTATTCATTGACATTAGGGATAATTTATTATTCATTTAAGTATATTTACTTCATTTGACACTTCAATAAGAGGCAATGGAAGCCTCTTTGCCCGCAACTTAAACTACATATGCTGATAACAGGACCTTGTTAGGTAAGCATTCCATCAAACAAGGCTAAAAAAAACCCCACATAAACATCAAGAAAATCATTTCATAGCCTTTAATACTAATTTCAAGTGTTTCTATTTATTTTTGTATTTCTGTATTTCTATTCATTTGCATTTCAGGCTTTCAACTAAAGTATAGAATCACCATGATAAGATGAATGAAATTTGTTACTTGTATTACACTGTAGTCCTTAAGGACATCAGTCCTTTTACTAAAGTATTTAGAGGAACATAAACCTCTACATAAGCTAGCCATGGTTATACCGCTACAGAGGTGAACCTAAACACAAAGCTGTGACATTTGAAATTTCTTTTGGCAAGAATTCTTACTTTAAAATATCTAAAACTTCTGTAAGACCACAGTGGGAGACATAAATGAAGGACAGACCAAACGTGAGAAAACACATTGGTGAAACTTACACAGACAGGACCAGGACACCACGTGGATAGGCATATGACTTCTCTCCTAGGAAGCAGGAGCCATGTCTGGTTTACTTCTCATGACTCCTTTTAATGCAGGCTAAAAATAGTTCTAATAATTGCAGAACAAACCATTATATGGTTTAATTATACTTTGAATTATACCTGCAGAATTGAAAAGACAAAGGCTGAAAGGAAGAAGCAGGAAAACAAATAAAAGATAAACTGTTTTCAATTAAGAAACGAGACCCAATATTGCTCTTCACGTTAGGAGTTCAGTTATTACAAATCTGCTTTTGTTTGCTCCTACCTGGCAACTGTACTTCCTAATGGAATCCAGCTCAAGAACTACTGAGAATAAGCATGTGTTGAAAATAAATTGTGTATATCTGAGTATCAGTCACAGCTTTCCACTAACACACTAATAGACTAAAATCCATGGATTTTACCAACTTCAGTTGAATATTAAAAAAACAAAACCAAAAACTACATCTATGCTGAATACAAACAGGTATTTGTTTTTGTCATCTGCCATTGAATCCAATATGATAAGTATTTTCACATTGTTTAGATTGTATTATGTGTTATAAATGATCTAGAAGTGATTTAAAGTATATAGTGAGATGTACAGTTATATTTAAATACTAAAGTGTTCTATAGAGAGGTCTTTAGCATCTGAATTTTTGGGTACCCAGGCTCATCAACAGTAGATACTGAAAGATGTAAAACTTGACTGTAATTCTCCTCTTAGATACACACTAGTACTGCCAAAATCAACTATTCATAATTAAACCAATTATTCTTCATATGGAAACCTACCACCAATCTACCACCACTACCAACACACCCAATCAAGCAAGCTAGTCTGCTTTGTTCCTTATTATTTCTCTACCTTTTTGTCTCCTTATCACATGCACTGAAATTAGCCTGGTTTAGAAGCCATCAGCCTGTATAACAGCAGTTTCTTTATTTTTTAATTCTTCTTTCATATAGTACATCCCAACCACAGCCTCACTTCCCAGCCTTCCAACACCCCCCCCCACCTCCCCTATACCTGAGACCCATTGTTTCTTCATTTTCCTCCAGTAAAGAACAGGCCTCCCAGCAACCAAATATGGCATAGCATAATGTCATAAGACTAGACACAAGCCTGAATGAGTCAACCCAGAAAGTAAAAAGATGTTCTAATAGAAGGCAAAAGAATCAGAGATACCTCCACTCCTACTGTTAGGAGTCACACACACACACACACACACACACACACACACACACACACACCACCACCACCACCACTACCACCACCAACAACAACAACAGCAAGCTAACCACAAGTTATATCCAGTTTTGTATCTGTAGAACCCTTTTTAGTCTACCAACTAGCCAAATTATGTAGCAGTCATAAACCAGGGTCATTTTGCATAATCATAACCCAGTCATATTTTTATTTTGATTGCCTCTTAGTAATATTCCACTAACCCAACTCAATCTTGCTTAAGTTTTATTTGAGACTCTAGATAGCCTGTTACTGTCAACATATGCAGGCATGTCCCTCCTGCATCCTGCAATCCATCATCCTCTGTTATAATCAGACTCACTACATTAACTTTGGAAATAATATCAGTGCTCCTCTTTTGTGATTCTCTTATGAGATTCCATGACCACGGTGATATTCTTGAGTGCTTTTACTTTCACCAACAATTACTATGACTGCAAAACTACAACGAAACATATGAACACATATACACCATGCAAGGTACTCCTTGAAAGAAATGGGACTTTATTTCATTTCTATTTGAATGAGCTCACACTTTAGTGAAGAATCACAGCTAGGACAGCACTACATTCTTTCTAGAAAGCTTATCCTCAAGAGTAAGAAACTGTTGCCTGAAGACACATTGGAGAAATTCATTAAGATTCTGTCCTAGACTCATGTCAAACCATGAAAATAACACTTATTTCAACCTTCACAGACAACGAGTTGTATTCCACATGTCAAGGGCTTGTGGGATCAATCTTTTCTCTGTAATAGAGTACTGAGATGAGTTTTCAAGTGGCTCCAATGGATACATAATATGTCTTTTAAAAGTTTTCTGCTATAGCTTTTTACGGTTAAAATGGGAACATTAATGACAATTTAAATATATTGTCTCTTTGAATAAGTCTCCTACTGTTATATTTAGTGGCAATTTTGCCATTGTTAAGTGGTTTTGTTTATTTCTTGTTTTATTTATAAAACTACTATATAGTCATTACACTAATGAAGTCCTTGGCTATTGGAAGCACAGAGTATTTAATAGAAGCCCTATTTTCCACAAAGCCAGGCATTATAGATGCTTACAATCTCAGATTCAGGAGGCTGAGGCAGAAGACTCAAGGCATTTAATCCCATTAAGCCTATGTTAAAAGTATATGATATGATATGATAACAAGCTAAAACCTAAGGAAATAGAAAGGAACACATATTTGAAGATAGTTAAGGATGATACTGATAAAGGAAGCATACAAAGACACTCTTACTATAGTTATTACAGTGAAGTAAAGTATGGACTATATGGTGATGTGCTGTTTTCAGAAACAAGCAAACACATAGAAATTTTGTGTTCAGAAAGTTCTCCTCATATTGATAAAGTGGCAACTGTTTCAGAAGGCAAGTCAATAGGGAGAAGTTGACCTGTGTAACTCAAATCTGCATCTTATAGTACCCATATGACCAAGTAAGTGTATAAAGAGATGTCCCATTATTTCATGCCAACACCATTATCATCCACCAATGAGAAATATGATTATTGTAATACAGTAAAACAGTCTGTCTATTGAGACCTTCAGGCATAGTGGAACCTAATGAAAAAAATAACATTAGCTTCCTGCTTTTCAGTTAACTCTATAGAACTTCTTTTCCCCTTAATCTAAAAAGAAGCAGCCCAACAAAGATCACTGGTTGGTACCACTACTGGTAGAGTGGAAAAGAAAAGAGATCCATGGGTGTTGAGCAGGAGGAAACCATGGAGGAGATGAAAACTTCAGTACCAGGATAGCAGAAGAGATAGACATCTGTGTTTTATAGGGAAAAAAAGGTGATGTAATCTTTTACTTTACTTCACTGTAATAACTATAGTAAGAGTGCCTTTGCATGCTTCCTTTATCAGTATCATCCTTAACTATCTTCAAATATGTGTTCCTTTCTATTCCCTTAGGTTTTAGCTTGTTATCAGATCAGGATAAAAGTAAATAAATTTAATACTGATTGCTTGAATGCTTTATTTGGACTTAGACTAAATGTCCATAGATAGATAGATAGATAGATAGATAGATAGATAGATAGATAGATAGATAAATAGATAGATAGATAAGAGAATATGTGATATATATATATATATATATATATATATATATATATATATATATATTATAAACACATACATATGCACATACACACCTAAGAAGGCCTCTTACAACCAAAGTAATATTATTGGAGACTTACTCTTGTTGTGATTCTTACAGATAATTAATCTTACTTTGCCCTTCTTAACATACATTCTCCATCCACATATCAAACAAAGCAAAGAAGATAAATTATATTAAATAAATCAGATTAGATACAACTTAGCAACTCTTAGTGATTTAGGTAAAAGGTGAGTACTCATAAATATAAATGATTACCAGAAATACCCAGAACACATGCACTTCTCTTCAGCTTTCAATTTCAACTCTTATTTTTTATATTGGTTTATTCCTTTGACCAATACTATTATCTATCATGTACCAGACACCAGTCTCCATGGGTAAGTTAGTTATTGTTTCTACCTTCTCCCTGGTTAATAAAACAAACTGAAAATAAATGAAAGGATTGCAAAAATTCTAGGAAGGAAGCCACAAAGTGCCAAGACATAAGTCAGTTCCATTAAAAAGGAAATTTTCATTAATTTTGAGATTGTATACATTATGTTTTGACCATATTCATCTCCTAATTTCTAGATCTTTCCCTATTTCACCACTACCCAACTTCATTCAATTTTTATTTTCTTTTATAAAGTAAATCATTAACCTCAGTTTTTGCTGCTCATATTCTACTGGATATGGGGCCATCCACTGGAGTGGTCAAACTAACAAGAACCACATCCTTTAAACTAATTCTCCATCCCTCCCAAAGCTACCATCAGCTCTTAATTTTGGGCTGGGAACTCATGATTCCCTTCCTATTGTATGCTAGACTGTTGACTACTCCAATTTATTTTACTTTGGAGTCATATAGAGGCATTCTGACAAGTGGCAGATAATTCATCCTAATGAGAAAAGGGCTTTCATGATGGCATGCCCCACATCAGCATTTTTCAATCTATAGTTCATGATCCTTTTGGAGGTCCAACGACTCTTTCAAAGGAATCACCTAAGACCATCAGAAAACAGTTATTTACATTAAAAATTCATGGCAGTTATAAAATTAAAGTTATAAACTAACAAAAAATAACTTATGATTGGGGTCACCACACCATGAAGAACTATATTAAAGGATCACATTAGAAAGAATGAACAACTGCTCTGCATGAAAGAGAATATAATACCCACATTACAAAAACTTCTAAGCAGAAGACAGCAAGAAAGGCTCATCATGTCCAAGAAAGTTTAAATCAAAGATGTGTGGGTGATCCAAATAACCCTATTAAAAATGGGGTACAGAGCTAAACAAAGAATTCTCAACTGACGAATATCGAATGGCTGAGAAGTGCCTAAAGAAATGTTCGACATCTTGAGTCATCAGGGAAATGCAAATCAAAACAACCCTGAGATTCCACCTCACACCAGTCAGAATGGCTAAGATCAAAAACTCAGGTGCCAGCAGATGCTGGCGAGGATGTGTTGAAAGAGGAACACTCCTCCATTGTTGGTGGTATTGTAAGCTGGTACAACCACTCTGGAAATCAGTCTGGCAGTTCTTCAGAAAATTGGACATAGTACTACCTGAGGACCCAGCTATACCACTCTTAGGCATATACCCAGAAGATGCTCCAACATATAACAAGGACACCTGCTCTACTATGTTCATAGCAGCCTTATTTATAATAGCCAGAAGCTGGAAACAACTGCATTTGTTTTGGTACCTGAATGTGATTCCCAATCAGAAAGGGGACATTAAGAAACAACTCTGACTCCAGTGAAGCAAGATGATTAGTTAGTGCCCAACGCACCACAGTAGTCTTTAGAGAAGGAAGGCTGTGACAGTGCTTGGTACCATTCCATGTAGCCTTTGCTGTATTTCTAAAACAATCCTAAAGTTAAAAAGCTGTTTTATAAGAAGTGAGTGTTATATTACTGAGCTTAGCTAGTTAGTAGACGACAGGGCCAATTCCTAAGAAAGACAAAGACAGAGTAGGGGTCCATGCAAAAGAAAAGACAATTTTCAGTCAAATGTGTGTGTGTGTGTGTGTGTGTGTGTGTGTGTGTGTGTGTGTGTGTGT
>JANHMN010000016.1:42811734-42865826 GCA_030674055.1 Rhabdomys pumilio | reverse complement strand
TGTGTGTGTGTGTGTGTGTGTGTGTGTGTGTGTGTGTGTGTGTGTGTAATTTAATATGTACTTAATAAAGAGGAGTTTAAAACTATAAACTATGCCTTTACATAGAACCATCAGTCCTGAGTCCAGCTTAGGAAGGCAGCCCTGCCTCCTCTTCTATCAAGAAGGCCATTCTATTACTCACTCAAGCACAGCTCACAGTTTTTGGACACTGGAATGAAGGCAGTCTTCTGGGGCTTCTCCCTAGAATACCCCTGGTAAGCAGACTGTTTCTATTCATGCTCTTGCTGCCTCTGAGTCACAGGTTCTCACTATTGCAGAACGTGGTGATTTTCTTTTGCATACTGACATTCTTTGGGGATTTTGCAAAGGAAAAGTACTTAATTTGAAAGGTAGCCAATGGCCACATAACACTCTCTGTTCAAATACTTTCCCCAAAGAAAATAGTCCGACATGTCAGTTATTTACACACACACACACACACACACACACACACACACACACACTTACACATAGGACAGAAAAGTATGTCAAGGTCATGTGATGGTTCTCATACCATGTGCCTACCACTTTCCTTACAGTATATTTCAGCTATCTCCTTCCCAATCTCTCTAAGATATAAAATTATATTCTAGATGTTTTAGCTATATTAAAATTTAAGAATGTATTTTCTTAGTTTAAAGATGTTCCCTTGATAATTTAGTAATAACTTCAACCAATATCCCCAGGTTACAAAAAAGATACAGAAAAAAAAATAGTCATATATGCTGCACAGATTTTATTCTACATTGGAGAATTCTAGCTAACTTATCTCCCCAGCAGCCTAGATGTCCAGTACCAAACTGTAAAATTTTTCTAGCTATAAGAGGAATAAGAAATCCAAAAAGCACATAATTTTAAATGTGTAAGAAAAATCACATCCTTGTAATAACCAACATGGTCAAATAAATCAGATGACTGTACAAGGAGGTTTCATCTGAATCTACGTCATCGCAAACAGTAGTTGCAATTCCAGAACACTCCATGTATATAGTATCACAGTGCTTATAAACTGGATCCAAAATGCCATGATTCTGATCATGAATCACCTTCTGTGATAGTTCAAATTGTAAGCTTGACATAACCTAGACTTACCTATGAAGAAAGTCTCATTGAGGAATTATCTAGAAAAAGTTGGCCCATTGACATGTCTTGGGGAAATTTTTTGACTCTCTTAATTGGCATGCTGAGACCTAGCATGAAAATGGATGGCACCATCCCCTGGACTTGAACCCTGGACTGTAACAAAAATAAAGAAAGCTTGCTATGTACTGAACGTAATTACTTTCAATTAATATTATTGCATCAATATTTATTTGGAAGGATCTGATTCATTTTATTAACAAGGTGAGACCATAAAATAAAACAAGTCATATCTCACATTAATTAAAAAAAAATCTGAAGCACAGGTCTTGTCAAATTCTTAACAGGAAATGGTAATATCTCATTTCTCAACAGTTCTCCACTACCCCAGAGATTTTTTCCCTAGAAGATTGAAAGCTGATGATTACTGTGACTTGAAAAAACGTTAATTCTACTCAGGTGCATAATTCCTTGCTTAAATATTTCTCACCAAATTCTCACAACTCCTAACACCGCATATCAAATATCAACTGCTCCATTTCAGGCAGAAGGAATGGTTAATCAGAAAGACTTTAAGAGTTATGCCTCTATCATGTGCAGACATGGAAGGGGATGTGTAGTGCTGGTAGACACAGAGAAGAAGGTAATCGTGTTCCTCCCTATTCTAAAGCATCCTTTCTTGAGCTTCTTACGAGTGACCCATTGGCTAAACACAGTAGACCAACAATAAAAACAGAATGTCCTTGAGGTAAGTCAAGTCTACTTGGTGTTCCAGAGAGATCCTCTTATAGCTGATAGGAAAATTTGTTGCACCATCAAAAAAATGAATTGAAATTATATGGGTAACCCCTAGTCAGCTTTACCTTCATAAAATACCCAGGCTGGTTTTACTTTATTGAATGAAAGATAATCATCAAATACATTCTAGACAAAGTTTCTTCTCCAGGATAATTTTCTAAACAAAAATTTGAATTCAAGGTATTTCCAAATAAAATAATCAATATTAATAATAAATTCCAGTAATAATGAATGATAGCAAAAGTTTTAAGTACACCCAGAAAGAGAATTACTTTTCATAGATCAAACAGTAAAAAACTTGGTCTCTCCTGCCAACTGGGCATTTGGTTTTCTCAGAAGGAGCAAAATAATTACTAGGAGGCATGGTCCATGAGATTTTGAAGTTACCAATATAATTTTATTCTTTCTGAAGTTTAGATTAGTCAAGATAAAAGTTTAAGCTGATCACTACTGGTTTATTTCTCCATAACTCACCTAGATGATTTATTGCAGATGAGTTAGCTCAGGACAATTCTGACAAAGACATGGTGCACACTCTAGATAAAAAATATAGTGGAATGAGAGTTGAATACATTTCCTCTTAATCATATCATTCCAGTTGGGACAAATAATCCTACATTAGTAATTTTACATATCCTCAGTTTGTTATTAACACCCGTAAAATAAACAAAGGTAAACTAAGATGGTGGATATATTAATCTATTTCAGGTTTTAAAGGGTTCTTTTAGGAGATGTATGTAAGTCATAGTTAGCCTGCAAGTAGAATATTTAAAGAGAATGGAACCAGAAAGAAGAAAATGGTATACATGTTATATCGCCCAACGTGTGCTACCAATTGAGTAGCTGTTTGAGAGAAGAGATACTGGATTCATTCATTAGAGCAACATGACTTGACTCATTGTATTTCCCTCACTTTGCTTTACTTAATAAGAAATATCGTAAAGTGAAAAGCCTCTGTTGGTCTACAAAGACAAAGCAGAAATAGTATGGTAGTTTTCTGTTTTCTTCAGTGACTTGCTTGGAGATATACAATAAAATAGTCTTACTATTCTATCTGAGCCCAGTCTATTTGAGGGTGTGAAGGGGAGAGTTCAAGACAAATAGAGAACTGTTATTTCATGTTTTCATGGGTCTACTCTTTCTTAGCATACTGTAATAGGTATGAGCTAGATGGTGTCATTTGACTCATCTAACGTCCTCCACAATGGTTTTTGACACACTTTTCTTATCATTTGACTCAGTGACTTTCAAATAAAATAGAATAGGCAAATAATGTGACCTATACAAAATGCTTTTGATTGGTTATAGATTTCGCACATGGCAACACATATGATAAATGTTGGAATGACTCACTGACTCTTCACAATCCAGCCTAAGATGACATACCCTCTACCTTCCTTCCACATATATATATATATATGTAGAACTTGAACTTGGCATGGTCCTGTTTTTTAATTTGTCACATGCTCTATATTCTTTGAGAGGTTCTTATTTCTCTCTTTCAATCCACCAAAGCCCAATTGACCTGTTAGTGCTTTCATTAAACCATGAGCAACTGAATTGATTACTCTGAACCCTTTGTGATTTCACGAGTCCAAAACTCTCCAATATAACACCCATGTTTTGTGAGCGTTTTATTTACCTTATCTCCTATGACAGACTACAAGGATTAGAATTATAATGAACCCGATATGCATGCTAGATGTCTAGCTGAAAATCCAGATGCACATAATATTTGAATAATACATGTTGAAGAACAAATGAGTCACCGGTATTTCTAGTATAAGAATAGTTATCCCTTACAGAGCACCTGCGTCTGTCTTCTGTAAAATAGATAAATAATGAAAAGGGACACAAATGGATTTTTTTTAAATGTGGGATCAAAAAAGGAAAAGAAAACTGACAGGAGAGTTGGGGTTTTTTTCAAGGTATGGGTGAATGGGGCAGGGATAGCGTCTTCTTTGTACGTAGGTATATTTGCTACCTCTGAAATTTAGGCTATTTTTGAGGTAGAGGTAGAGTTGAAGAGAGATTCTAAGACCTACTTGTCTTTGTCAGAAGCCTGTCCCAATTTTCTAGAAGCCTTGGGTTTTCACTGACCAGGAATTCAGAAAACTCTAGGGCCTTATTTATCTCTCCTCTGATCCATTGTCATGGACACACCACTCGCCAAGGAAAAATGGCCATTCCTGTCCAAATCCCTTTCCCTCTGGGCCCAAACAAAGATGAATGGAACACTTCGTAAAGAGTTTGGAGGCAAATTAGCTTTCCATGGCTTCAAATTCTGTTTCTCTGAACATAAAATCTCATCTGTTTTCTAGTAAATTCCTGGTATCCACTAATGGCACAAGTGTCTAAGTTAGGAGAGGTCATATTAAAAAGACACAAGGTAAAAGAACAAGATCAAACTTCCTGTCATTCAGTGAAACATTTCAATTCTAATTTTCACACTCTATTTAGGGTGGAATTTCCGTCAGGTGGAGATAAGCAGCTTTGTTCCTTGGCATGACATCCTCTTTGATTTTGCCACTGAGTAACCCCTGAAGAGAATATAGTATTTACAAACTAGGCTTCTGACAGGTTTACCTACACTTCCCTGTCCTCTAACTGTTCCAAACACCTCTTAAAATAGCTTTGCAAGTGCCTTCCCAGAATTCTCCAGGAGCACATCAAGTTCCCAGTAAGAGTGACAGTGGTCTGAGCTACTGCATTCTGGCAGGTCCCCTTGATTTTCTCAGGTCCATGAGATATTCAGTGTCCCAGACAACACCAGCTTGACAACTCACCACCAATTATGTCTCCTCTCTCCTTCTCCTGATAAAAACAACAAAAAACCATACCAACAGAAAACAAAAACAATAAAAGCCCACATTTCATCTCAAAAAGATTTATGACAAACTGAATACACATATCGTTATTGGGGCTTCAGGATGAAGTAATGGTAATTTGGAAGAAGAATCCATTCACATAATTAAGAGAGATGACATCAAAATGTTGCTTCCCAATTTGTCTCTTTTTCACTCTAAATATCTTGCGTGGACAATTTTTGAAAATCTGGCATAGATATAAGAACAGAGTCTCCTGGTGACCTTATAAAATAAAAAAACAAATGAAAAATGTAGAATAAATTTTTTGTAGGTTAATTAAAATTTTCATTTACCCTTTTGGTTGTGAGCCTAGTCTTTAAAGGCTCACTGCACACACCTGAAATCCCAACAATAATGAGGCAGAGGCAGATGAATTTCTGAGTTCAAGGGCAACTGAGTCTACAGAACAAGTTCCAGGATACTCTGGGTTACACAAAGAAACCTTGTGAAAAACAAAACAAACAAATAAGCAAACAAAAAACAAAACACAAAAGCTCATTATTATTCTGCCACCTACTTTTTGAAATTGTCGTATATTTTTCATAATTTTTCCAAGAACAAATATTAATACAATGTCTAACTTATTTTCAATTATTTTTTATTTTATAGTGTTAAAAGGTTGTTTATTTCTTTGTATAAACATTAACAAACACAAAGCACTAGTATTTATTTATTTACATGAATATGAAGAATAAAAATGTGGATAAGGTTCACAAAATGTTCTAAAACATTTGAAAGTATCTGCTATCAAGATAGAATATCTCATGGGCCAGGGTTGCTGATCAATAGCACTGAGACCGCTGATAGAACAACCCACACAAGTTCTGATAGGCTGGGCTAACTTCTTATCTGTCATTGAAGTTTTGAAATCATTAATTAACTCATGCATTGCCAATAAACATAGCACTGTTAAATGATGGGATACCTTCCTAAGCCACCGGCGAAAAGGGGACAGTAAGTAGAAAAAGAGAATTAAGGTCTAAGCAAACAAGGAAGTAAAAGAACGGCTTTTATAGAACCAGAGGTTTCTTAGAAGGAACTCATGTCTAAGATTAAAAGTCAGTGAGGGATATTTTCTACAGAGGCAGGTAGGCTGATGATGATGTTGAATTCGGGTTAAATGCCAGCATTTTTATACTTCAAACCTGGTTCCAATACTGTGAACATGAGTTTTAAACCTGCTAACGCTTTTTGGTCATAATAGGTTTAGCTGTGAAATAAAGGTATCAGACTAGGTCATAATGAGCAACCCACGGATTTCTTGACTGTATGTTGATGGAGGTAGCAGGTAAAGTTTCAATAAATAAAACATATAAAATTTGTATAATTTACCACTAATTCATTCCGCCTGTGGCTTATCTAGATCAAAAATCAAAGAGAGCTGTCTGGATCCTCTCTTTCTAAGTTCCTAGCACATGCTAAAGGCTCCTCTTAAGTAGGACTATCCTTCTGTAGCCATGGAAGGTCATGGCAAGGCTGATATGAATAAACACAAAGCTTCCCCATCACAGAAAGAGGAAGTGGAGACTTAATAAACTAGTTTGTTTTCCCTCTATTGATGTATGACAGAGTGAAGATAAGGTTGACTGAGGAATGAACACAGTTTTATTACAAAGTAGATGATTAGTAATTATTTATGAAATGAATGAACACAAGGATAAACAAACAAGTGCTCCAATTTCATCATTACTTAGCATAATGCATGGTTTCATGATCAAAACTGCTGTTTGTATTTGATCATTCACCTTTCAGTCAACTAAAAAGAAAGAAATGATATGATCTATCCCTAGTACTGGGGGAAACGTGTGCTGTTTCAACACATGTGATTCTCCATTGCAACATACATACACAGGAGTTTTCTCCTGTTGCAAGTTCATCTGCTTGAGACAGAATAGATTAAGCTTAAACAAATAACACCATCCTATACCCACAAGGGCAGCCTAGGAAAATTTTTGCTGAAACTTAATGGAGTGTTGGTTTTCAATGTGGAAAAATGTATCCTACGGGAATACTTTTTCCCCAAAGGGAAATTTTATAGAGTCTCATACTATTTCAGAAGATAATTAACTTAATGTTATAGAAGCAACAGAAGTATCCCAGGGTAGGAGGGATCTTGGATCTTTGGCAGACTAAGCCATAAAAATCATCATTAGGTAATATTTATTGAGTTTACCTTTGTGCTAAGATTAGAAAGATACCAGATTCAATGCTTAGAAAAAGGAAAATTTAAATAATTTTTAAAAGAGAGAAAAATATATTATTCCTACCCTTATGCAGTAGGTTTCTTCTAATGAAAACAAACAATATCAATGAGAATTTAACTGTATGTATCATAGTTTGAATATAAATTCAAGTAAAATAAGCTTAGGACCCAGGGAAGCGTTAAAAGGGAGGTGGAAGGTAGTGAATATCATTAGTTATCAAATGCAAATCCCACGTCTAATAGCCAGAGTGGCTACATTGAGATATCAAACTGCATCAATCTGACTGAAGACTGAGAATAAAGAAAAGGTCACAGTCCAGAGAAATGCTAAGTGACCCCTCAGGACTCATCTTGCTTCTGAACAGAAATGGGATACTGGTAAGCTGAGTGGCCTTTCATCCAGAGGTCATATGTCCTTCATAGTTGGAACTTTCACTGAAGTGTTTAGCCTTTTTATTGAACTGTGGCATTATCATGACTGCTGAGTCTTGGGAAATCGGGTGATAAAGAGAAATGGAAAAGACACAGCTACGTGATTTTTTTTTCCCTTCTCATTCCTCAGCTAGACACCAGGGAGTAGAAGAGTCATCATGACTTGGTAAGTGATAGTTTGTTTGAATTATTAAAAATGTCTCCTGTGAAATGTAATAGTGGAAAAAATAGTTAATAAGATCTACATAATGGCTGGTGGCAGTACCATACTCTTATTAAAACACTGTAACAGGGGTAACTTACTAACAGAAAGAATAACACACAGAGAATTAAAATATTTAGAACATGAAATCTCTGGTAATCACTAAAAATTTATAGAATTTAAAAATATAGGAATGAAAGATTAGAGAAAACCTAGTATAAGAATAAAAGTGTATTTATGTGGTGAGAGGAGAATATTTCTATAGTATATAGCTAAAAAAAAATTATTGAAGGGACAAGGGGAAAGCTTTAAATTCTAGGAAAAAAAAAAAAAAAACAACTGGCCTAAGAGACTATTATTCTAATCTGAAAAGAAATGACTAACTAATAGTGAAAAGTAGTGTAAAGAAAGGTAAATGCTTACTGCTAGGTAAAGTAGGTTGTTAAATGATCCTGCTGATACAGTGTTTGAGAAGAGGTAAAACTAGAGACAGAAGAACAAAGAAATGATGGTCAGTAGTCAGGAAGGAAGCTGGGTCAGTAGGTGGGAATGGAAGATTTTCATAGGAATGGAAGCATACTGCATTGTATAATCCCTATGTGTGTGCACCATTATTTTTTTGTTCAAGTATCTATAATTAATAACCACAAGGAAAATGTCTAATGTAAGTGATAATGCTGTCACTCTCTAGAGGGTGTTTGCTTTGTGAAGAAGCCTTGGGTGTAGAGGGACAGGCAATCGGTGATAACACTCTGTATCTTTCAGAGTAGTTTTGTGAATTCAAACTTTCCCAAAACATAAAGACTATTTTAAAAACCTAGTGTGGCAAGAAAAATTATAAATCATAAGGGCAGAAAAGCGATCTGAGTTTTAGATGACTGACCTGTTGATATTCAGTCTCATTTCAATTATGTTAGAAATATCAAGTAAGATCACATTAGGTTTGAGATAAATAGTATTTCATAAATGTAATCAAGTAAGGGTTTGCTGAAAATAAAAGAAATAAATCACAATAATTTAATTAAAAGAAGCAAATAGGATCATTTCACTTTTAGAAAATCTGACCAAAATATGGTACAAGAATTTTATGGATTCTGAGGACTTAGGGACATCGCATCATGGATTTAGAGCAACTATCAGTTATTTCTGAAAAATGATCCCAGATACCAAGAAGTGCCAACACAAAGGAGGGGAGCCATATCTATTATGAGGTAGGATAAAAGGGCTGCAAATTATAATCTAGAACCCATGTTTATTGAAATAATGATACTGCACCAGCCCAGAGAACCTAACAAACCTTATGCAACGCTACACAGCGATTTACTAGCTGAGGACTGGGGAAGAGGAAACATAACTAAGGAGAAGGAACCATGGGACATGAATTGCAAGACAGAAACTAAGCCGAGCGCAAGTGACCATCAAAGGAGAGATGTCTGACAAAGTCTTACTCTTTTATGGAAACGAGCCCTCGGGATTCATCTAGACACTTCAATGATGGATAGATGCCATTTTATTTGTTTAAGTAAGAAAACTCACTGGAGAATAAAGATGACCTCCTTTACTGCTAAAAAATAAGATTAATTAAGAAGTTCGGAAAGCCCTTGCAGAGATGGAAGCTGAGGCATCTTCATGTGGTAGTGGGAGCATTTAAAGAGGAGTGCTGAGGTTGTGAATTTCCTGCAGAAGGTGTTACGTAACCACAAACTGCAAGAGAGGATAACCTTAATTAATTAAGGCCCTGTTGCCAGTCCCTTGTGAAAGATAATTCTTGATTAAAGATATCAGTATGTAAAAATATTGACTGATATGGAAACACAGGAGTGTGACATTTTAATTAATTTGTAGCAAAAAAATTAGCTAGTATTAACATTTACCAATAGACAGTGATGATTCTCTGGAGTCTTTGGGTGTACAAACAGTTAAGAATTGACAATGGATACAAAAACAGGGAGAGAATTAATCTACTGATGTTTTACTCCCCCCAACAATCAGGTCCTTTGGCTTTTTATTTGTGTATTTGCAATGCAGAAGTCAGCATTAAGTAAGAGCAATTGCTTTATTGAGAAAGACTATGTATAAAACAGACAAGGACTAAATAATTATGTCAGCACATGACTTAGGTTTGCCCTAATCAAAAGAAATGTTACACACCTTTGATAAATACCTGTGAAATATTTTATGTCTATGGAATTCAGAAGCCTTTGCTTCTGTGCCTCAATATAGCTCCCAAGAGACTTTTCATGTTCTACCACTTCCAAATAAGAAATAGACAAATTGATGCCCCAGGCTACTGGCCAATATGGTGGTTCGGAGCCTCACCTCAGACTCATCTCTTTAATGAGAGCTCTATTGTCTGTCTTCTCTACAAGTTAATTTTCTGATCGATGATTGCAAATGAGACTTACCTCTACATCAGTCTTTCCTTTCTCTTGGTCCTTGTTTGTATCAGTCTCTGGTACCAAATTGTCAATAGGATGGCCCCTTTAAATCTGCCTGTTTTTCCCTCCTTAGTGATAAAGATAGATCAGGGATTGAGGGAACGGCCAACCAATAACTGGCCCAACTAGAGACCCATCCCATTCGAGAGAGCCAACCCCTGACACTATTAATGATATTCTGCTATGTTTTCAGACAGGAGCCTAGCATAACTGTCTCATAAAAAACTTCACCCAGCAGCGGATGGAAACAGGTGCAGACACCTACAGCCAAATATCAAGCAGAGATCAGGGAGTCTTGGGAAGAGTGGGAGATAGGATTGAGTAATCTGGAGAAGTCAAGTGCACCACAAGAAGAACTACAGAGTCAACTAACCTGGGCCCATGGGAGCTCACAGAGACTGAGCCACCAACCAAAGTACATGCAGGGGCTGGACCTCCACATATATAGCAGATGCACGGCTTGGTCTTCATGTGGGACCCCTAACATTTGGAGCTAGGACTGTTTCCTGTCTGTTGCCTGCTATTGGATTCCCTTCTCTTAGCTGGACTGCCTAGTTGTGACTCAGTGGGAGAGGATGTGTCTAGTCCTGCTGTGACTAGATATCCCAGGGTGAGGTGGTACCCAAGGGAGCTGGGGCTTTTCTTTATCTGAGGAGGAGAAAGAGTAATGGGGAGAGGGATTAATAAGGATGAGACTGGAAGGACAGGAGTTTTTGACTATGCACATCACTGTCTCTGGATCTTCACAGTCTATAAGAGGAGACAAAGCTTTCATATTAAGTCCTATAGAAACATTTTAGGGTTGAGTATTCTGTCTTTTTTTTTCTTCTCTTCAATTTTTGGTAAGTTCTAAAGTTTACTATTTATATTACTTTTTATTATTACTTAAAATATGCTCCACTATTGCCCACTTTGGGATCATATCAGGTACCTGCTAAAAAAATCTAGATTCCTGGGAGAATTATTGCTGACTCATAATCTGTCCATGAAGAACAGAGTATTCTAGGCATTCAATCCGTGAATCACTCTCTTTAAAAAGCCAGAGAAGGTAGTGGTCATTTAGCCAGTGCTCAGAATCCTGTCATTCAAAGCACTGGCTATGTATGCCAACTGTTGAAAACCTGTGTTTTTGTGTGCCTAGAGGTCAGCACCCGAGGGTAAATGGATACTTAGTCTCCAAAACAGATGTCCTGCCTTCTTGAGCCAAATGAAAACATAACATTTCAGAACACCATCCCCTACCACACTTCAATTATTCATTTCAATTTATCTTGAAAATACAGATGTTCAGCTTGGTTGGCCCATTGTTTCAAGTACTAGACATCTGACCCACAGCTAGTATGTAGCCTAGAAAAATTTTCATACAATAAACTAGAAAGAGAATATGAATATTTATGAAGTTATAAACATCTATGCAAACATTTTGTTAGAAAGTTAGTCAGCTATTTAAAAAAAAACATATCACTTCTCAGCCTTTTGCCTAAGATTGCATATAAAAAATATTTTTATTACCATTGTATTATAATCGCATGCTTTTCATCACTAATGTAAATATATCCACCGTTCTTCTATTTTCCTTAATTTTAAATTTTAAATGCTAGAGGTTATTTCATGACCAGGACCAGATTAAATCAGCTAAACTTCACAAGTACTTTCATTTTCAAATACTTTAGTTTGATATCCAGGAAACAATTTGTCTAAAGCCATGGAATACTTTAAAATAATAACTCATGTCTTTCCCTCAAAAATACATTATCATGACTCTCAAATACCAAAAAATTTCATGTTATTTTTTATATTGATTCTGAATATAAATAAAAGTCTGGTTACTTTTCATTGGCTTTTGTAATAATAACAACATCACTGATGAATTAAATGAAAGGGAAGGAGAAGAGGAAGAAAATGACAAGGAAGAAGACATTGGCTAATAGCTGTTTAGCTTTTATTCTGATTGGGTCAGAATACCAAGTTACTATGAATTCTCTCTCTTCATACCAAACAGGAAGAAATGATGAGTAAAGATGCAGCTAGGGAAAGAGGCGTTATCAGTGCTAGACAGTCTCATTGCATCAGTGATGGACAGTCTCACTGCATCAGTGATGGACAGTCTCACTGGATCAGTGCTGGACAGTTTCACTGCATCAGTGATGGACAGTCTCGCTCTATCAGTGATAGACAATCTCACTGGATCAGTGGTGGGAGAGTTTAGTACAACCACTTGAGAAACACTGGAGAATTTTTAAAAAGAGTATGACATGTTCAGATTTGTACTATGAAAAGGAAGTCTGGCAAGGAGAGAAGGAGATGTAATACAGAGAGCTGAAGACTGGAGGGCCAGTTCAAAACATCATGATGAAGGTCTGAGAACCGCCTGACAAGGGAGATTTGGGGAGAGGTTCTGGAGAAGTCCCAAAGAGAGCACTGGTCTGCTTTGCCACTGAAGTAGAAGAAGCTGTAGAATTTGGAATGAGAAAAAAAGATAAGGTGTTTTTAGCCTATCAGTTTCGTGTCAGCTTGTTGGGTTATGAGTGACTAATTAAAATGTGCTCATTAATGCAGACGACGAGGGAAACGTCTAGACATTTCCAGCAAGCAAGTCTTCCCATTAAGTCAGAAGACTTCAATTTTTTTAAGGTCCGCAGATCAAAGCATATGGAATAGTCTACTAAATTCTCCTCTTGGAAGTCTCTCTGTCTCCCATAAGAGCATTTCATAATCACCTTAAATACAAAAAAGTGTCTAGGTCTAAATACTTACATATGTATATAAAACTTTCTAGATCTCTGCATAGTAGACAGCTTTTTAACATACTTAGAAAACAGAAAATCTTCTCATAATATCATTGTTCAAACTATACTAATTAAACCTTATCTGAGGTACTTTAATTTTCAAATTGAAATTAAATAAAGTGTCTCCTAAGCTTTAAACAGTGATGAGCACCTCATAAACAAACCAGTGCGCTTTCTGCCTTTGAACACCAGAGGGCATCATTAGGTGTAGGCTTGGCTATAGGGAGAAGGGTTGAGGGGGAAAGAATTCCATTACTAATGACAGAAACTGAATCTTATAGTATACCCTTATCTACCATGAAACATTACCATGGTAACAGCAGCAGCTAAGATGATTGTATATTTAGGTCATAGTATAAAAGGAACTCCAGCATGTGAGAAGAAAGAAGAAAAGGAATGAAGTCAGGCAGGAATAGAAAGCATAGAAGCTCTAACTCCTCTTCCTCCACCTCAGTTGTTAGCAGTTCACAAAGTCACATTTGCCTTGCAAAGCTGATATCGACCATAAAGTCGGATTAAAATGAAAAGAAGCCATTGAAACTTAGCACTCAAGTGTCCAAAGTGAGAAAAATAACAGAGAGCAATTCATTCACCATAAGACGATGGAGCGATGCTAGAATGGACATTGACTTGTGGACTTTCTCATGAAGTACTGAGATGTTTCACTTTTGGGAAATCTATTTATCTGCTTCTCCTGGGTTCAACTGGAAGGCATCTGACATCCACTTGAATCTCTTGCCTTAGCTGAGAGGTGCATGTGACACTTGGCAAAGTGCCTGGCACTCTTAATGCCTTTGATTTCTTCCACCAGAAATAATAACTAAGTAGAATAAGCATGTTGTGCCAATTAGGAATGTAGTTGGCACTGATGCTTCTTATGTTTCTTTGCCTGAACGTAGGGGGTCTAAGAAGAAAAGGCAGAGTTGAATTAAATGGATGGAGAGAACATGACTGAAAACTGAATATCACAGTATTGCTTTCCCCAAACATAGGAAAAATGCAGGTTATGCCTCTGTATACAGTCAATTAGCACAGTATCAGAGTGAACTCCTCAGGGGAGTTCAACAGGCTGTGTTTGTAACTTGGGGCTTCAACATACTATTTATGTGATTTGGGGCCATCTCTGCATTTCTGTGACTGTAGGTTCCTTTTCCTGTAAAATCAAGAAAATAGCATCTATCTTCCTAGGATTGTTGCAATGAGAAAATGGATTCATATATTTACTTGTTCAGCACAGATTTATTAAGTTCCTGGGATGTGCTTGGCACTATTTAAAAATCACAAGGATTTGTAGCAAAACAGATAATACAATGCATGTAAGCTGCTTAGGAACGTACCAGGAATTTTGCATAAAGTTTGAAAATGCCTAAGAAAAGATGACCTGCCTCCCATCATCTACCCCCTGCCTCTCCTAAACACACACACACATACATGAAAACATTCATGCACACATGCACATATTATTATACCACAAGAAAACACAGGAGAGCCTAGGATATGCAGAAAGTACACTTGCGTTGCTAACCCCTAGTGCAAGGGATTGGAACATCTGCTCAATGAGCCAAAGGAAACAGAGTGCAAACAAATGATAAGAATGATGGGCAGTTGTAAATAGCCACAAGGAGAATTTACCAGGGTTTAATACGTTTGAGTCCTTGTGTGGACACCGCATGGACATCAAAAATAAAATACCAGTGCGAAGATAATGTCTATGAATAAAAACAGTCTTTCAAGGGAACTCTGACATGTTTGTCAGTCTCTACCTTGTAGAGTAAAAGGAAGAAAGGTTAAGACTGGACGAAGAAGGCTCTCTGGGTAGTTTTGTGGAAAGATACTTTCGTTCCCTTCCTCCTTCTCCCATTTCCTCTTCACCTCTCTTACACTGGGCTCTAATTCTCTTCTTCAGCTCTTTCTACTTACCCATTGTGGTGGGTCTTGGAGACACACGCCTTCTCATCAGCCAGCTTACTCTACACTGACCACTGGCCACTCATACCTTCCGTTCCCCCTCTTGCCAGCCAGCAGGCTAGCCACCTCTGAAGATGCCTGAGCCCTGTGTTATCCTTGGCCTTAGAAGTGGGCTGTTCTGGATTGGAATTTGGCAATTGTCCTCTAAGTTTGTGTCCAATTGCCCAGCTTGGGGATTAGGGGAAACTGTCTGGACAACAAGAGAGATAAATTCACTTTCAGACCAATTTCAATTTATTCATTTTATTTTTAAAGACAGCAGTTTATCGCCACCCCTCCTCCCCCAATGGTTGCCTCTGGGAGCTCACCGCAGGAAGAGTTTCTATATTTTAACTGTTAATCTCTTCCACAGCTGCCTCTGAAGTCACTTAAGAGCTTCAAACATGTTTTCTGGGTTCTCATGCACTTGAACTATGATAGGGATATTGCAATCCACCTAGTTCCTTCCTCCAGTTCCCCTCCAGGCACCCTCAGGCACACTTACATAAGCACACATCATTTCTCCTTTTACAGGCTGACAAAACATCTGTCAGGCAGCCTCCTCTTACTTTCGGGTCCTACAACTCAACTTTTCCCCATGTCCACTCCATTATATACACGGAACCTTCAAGCCATAGATAAACCTGGGGAGATGTTCCAGGCCTTTAGGAAGTCAGTTTGGGATTTTAAAACTCATTTGCCGATATTATTTCATCTCAGAAAGTCCATAGAGTTGATGAGAAGTTGTTTATCATTATATTGCCAGAACTTCAACATGCCTTTTTAGTAACAGGGTGACAGTCTGGCTTCAACGTGACTCTTAAGTCCCTTTCCTAGGGGAAGGTTGTAACGGTATTGGCACAAAGGGCTTCCATCTTTGACAACAATCTCAAAGGTGTCCTTTCTCAGTTGTAGCCCAATATAATTCTCAGCATGAAATTGTGTCTTAGCTAAATCGACTGGTTTTATCTCTACAGTCATTCGATGTCTTTGCAAAATTTTTCAAGATGACCCTGGGCTGCCTGATGATGAGAGGTTTCTGTGTCTGTTTATCAAGATCCCTGTTATTGCTAGCAGTGAAAAGAACATGCCCACCCCATGCTTACCAAGACAGTTTATGCTTATGCACCTAATCGTCTGCAGAAACCATCGTAAAATCTTTTGCCCCACAATCCAGAGTTAGTTAACATGGAGTTTATGAGCTCAGCTGATTCTTTGAGCAAAGAACTCTGTATCCAGAAATGTGCCAATTGTAAGAAAGTGCAGGCCCACTCCAGTACTCAGCTATCAGACTACCCTGCAAAGGCTGGAAAAAAGATGCAGCTAGTTGCACTGGGGTCAAGACACCCAGTGTTGGGACTGGAAAATCGCTTCCCACTGCACCTTAGGAGTGCTCACCTCTTTGAACTGCCCCAGTACAGTCTCTCCACCTCACTTCTACTTCAAATTCCCACTTCTACCTGATTGTTCTGTTTCTCCAGGGTATAGGAGCGGCTCTCCTCTCCATTCAGCCGGGTTGAGGCAGAAGCCTCGGCAAAGATGACCAAGGCTGCAGATGCTGAGGGAATGCCCAAAGGTGGCTAAACGCTGGAGCGCTAATGCGAATATGGAAGAGTTTTGGGATGTGTGTTTGTGTTGCTGGCTGCTTATGCCGGAGGAACTGAACATCATAAGATTTCCATATACCAACTGCCACCCAGCGTAAAAGAAAGAACAAGAGAGGCAAAACCAGACAGAAAGAAAAGGAGTAGAGCGATTTAAGGTCAGCGTGGGAGAGTCTGGACCTGGAGCATAAGGGCAAAGGGCTTCCTGCGGTGGGAAGCTTTGGAGCAGTGGGGTTGCAGGAACAGACTCACAGGGACACTGAAGTGACACCAGAACTTGAGAAGGCAGTTTGGGTGATGTGTCAGCGGGCAATTTTACTTGCCTTCAGCATTTACTTCCATTTCTCTGCCCTCCTCCCAGCTCTTGGCAGCGAGTACTTCTCTCTGTGGGTATTTGCACACAAGCTCCCGAGTCTGCATCACATAAAGGGACTGAAAGACCGGTCGGTCTACCCTCCCTTGGACTATTTAGTGGCTCAGAAGGCGCAGAAGGACCGGAGATAGAAAAGAGGATGCATACACTGTAGAAGGTTAGAGGCAGAGTATCCCCCTCCCCCATAGATGTCAATTTGGCTGAATTCTTACCCCGGGAGCGCTCTGCAAAGCAAGTCTCCCTGCTTGCTAGGCTTCTGACACTCCAGGGACATGGAAGGGTGGAGCGCACAGGTGGAATTTCTGTATTTTGTATCTGCAACCGGGTTTGAACTGCACCTCAGACGCTCCCAGAGCCACAAGTTAGAGATGATAGCTTAGCTCCGCAGGTGCCAACAGTAAAGGTCATTTGCACCACAGCTATTCTCTATCTGAGATCGGCAGAGTAGTCCAGTACCCACCATGAGTTGGGAGGTCAAGCTCCTGCAGCGTCTGAGACTTCATCAGCTCTGGACTGGGGCCCCTTTCCTCTGCCACAGTGGACAATCAACCTTGTGCGACAGCGGAGGAAAATAGGCTTGCGGAGGACTCCCTTCTTTCTCCTCCTGGAAACCTTCCCCAACCTTATTCTCCCCGCCAAGGTCCGGGAACAACAGCACAAAACCGGTCTCCCTCACCTCACCGGAAGGCTCTCTCCCAAGGCGGAGTCAGAGGACAGCGTGGAGTGGTGAAGAGAGTGGCCTCCACCCTAAATGCAGTGTGCCCAGACCCTAAGGTTTTAAGGGGGGCTTAAGGAGGAGGGGTGAGCGGCAGGAGAGACTGAGCTCTAGTTGCCTTTCCCACGACAGCATCTGGAGTGGAGGGATGAAGAGGAGCAGAGTCTGTGACAGCGGAGTGGGAGTGGGGGTGCCAAGCGCAAAGACAGAGCCATACTGGGGTATGGCGCTCACAGGCTGCTTCTGCCACATTCCACTGGACCTAGCTACCCCAGTGGTTTCCCCCGCCCCAGCTGTGAAACGCCTCCTTTTTTTTTTTCAGACCCGCCAAGGTACGAGTCCTCTCAAACAAGCCCCAGATGCCAAAGTTTCCAATAGAAAACCTGCACGTGTCGGGGACCACCAAACAATTCTTTCAAACCCAGACCCTCTGCGGCCAGGGTCGGGTGATGGGGAGGAGCTGCGAGGTACCAGGGCCCTTGGTGTGGACAATCAGAAAACCCGGAGGTATAGCAGAGTCTTTACCTGTCGCTGACTTAGTCGCCCGGAGCTGCTATCTGATGATGTCTGGCTGGAGCGAGGAGCCTTTGGCGGGCTCAAGGTTGGACCGGCTTGGGAGCGAGAGGCAGGGCTTTAAGTCCTCAGCTGGCTGCCCGCTTGCCTTCTCCCTGGATCTTGCAAGAGAAAAGCGAAAGATTAGTCGTCGCCGCCGCACTTAGACGGGTGGGGCAAGGGAGGCGGGGAGACTGCGGACCCCAGGACTCAGAGAAAGCTGCAGGGCATTTCACATCGGTCATGTCACTCGGCTAATCTGGGACCCCAATGGTCTGTTCAGACTGGAGTCAAATTGCATCTGTCCGCAACCCAGAACAGCACACCCCCAAAACACAGGCAAATAAGACTTTCAAACCTGGCTTTCAGGGAGATGACTGTGGACACCGAAACAGAAAGGAGACCTGGATATGGCGAAGAGCTGGGCGGGCTTCATTTCTTCACCCGAGTGCTGGGGAAGTAGTAATTAGTGTCTGGGAGCTGCGCTCCTCCACTTCTCCCAGCGCCTCTGGCGATTTCCAAGTGGGATCTGTGACTTCAGGGCTCTGGCCAAGCCCGCAGGCTGGCGTGTGCGTGTGTGCGAGTGAGTGTGTCTGTGCCCCCGCGTGCCTGCTCCCAGGAACTGGTCTCCTCGCCCTCACCCGCTGTGTGTAGCAGCAGAGCAAGAGTGGTTGGTGTCTCTATTTGTGCGTTTGTGTTCCATTAGCTGCAATGGGCGGACGGTTTCTGGAGAGAGCATTTACAATTTTCTTTCGTTCTGACAGGATTAGTTGCCGTTGAAGGGGCTCCGCCAATGAAATCTTCTCTGCGCTCTGATTTGGCGGTTCTTCTGTGCAAATATGACAGCTTTCTCTCTCAGCTCTTTTCTGCATCTCTCCATGTCCGTCCCTAGAGCCCAGTTCTCCATCTGCAAATTTCTACACCACAACCTTTGCAATCACCACCACCACCACCCCTAAGTCCCATGCCAGCAAGTGCCGGGTTGCTACAAAGGTGACAGGGAACATTGAGAAGAAGGCTTGTTGATTGCAGAAGATACTTAAGCCCTGAGTTTCCAGGTGGGGAAATGTTAGAATAAATGCAATATGCTTTGTACTAAATATATAGTCATGGAGAAATATTCAGATTGTTTATTTCTTTGATGGTGACTAATGTATTGGAAAGAAACAGACTTTTATTTATCTGTCTTTGCTGTTTTTTTTTTCTTCCCACACAGGCCAATGTCTATGTGTTTCATCAGTTAATGGGAACTAGCAGTTAACTGAGTATACTGGCAATGCTTTGGTGAGGTGGGATTTTTCTGTCTATCGAGGAAAATAAAAGATGCGAACTTCCTGTGTTCAGAGCATGGACTAATTTTTGGTTTTATTTATTTTGATGAGAAATCCCTTCCCAGATTTTTTTTTACCCATTATTTGAAAGTATGAAACTTGTTCGATAATATCATGATGTAACTGTTATAAAGTGTAGCTGAGGACACTTGCTCTTGATGATGTATGTTGTATATGATGACATAAATATGTGTTACAGGATGTGGCTTTCATTTCCAAATAGAATGAAAGATGAAATCATTGAAACCTTAAACTTAATAACAAAGAAGGGGACGTATCTCTTTTTTGATCACAGAGACAGAGAAATTGCTGTTTATTATACCCAATAGAATTCAGCTCAACTCGTATTGCTCTGTCCTTGGCTGGGTGTTAAAGAGCAGACAGAATAAGGAAGCCACGGTTCCTTTTCTTTCTAAGTTTTTCATTTTTGAGAAGAAATACATGAAGCTCTTGTACAGAGGCTGACCGTCAAGACGATAAATTACACACTAATATAAATTCATTGATGAATGGAAATCCTATAGTTGTGCCTAAGTAGGACTGACACAAATTCATTTGCTTGATGAAAGCTATCCTGGTGTAAAGGATGGAAATGATCTGTCTCTGCCCTCTGTGTCCATACAGGTATTTTAGTCCTGTTTGAGAAAGGCAGTTCTGAACATTATTGCCCTCAGCCTACCCTAGAACTGGGTTTCAGTCAGTAAGCATCTGGTTTTTATTTTCATTTTTTTCCCTCTCTGTTGGGTACTATAGAAAATAAATTCACAAACATTCCATCGGCTGTTATCTCTAAGAAGCCTTCAGAAATCCACATTGTCATAGTATGTCTGAGGTTTTGGTGAATGTACGTGTGTGCATGCTTGCACACACACACACACACCACACATACACACACATACACACACACATACACACACACATACACACACACACATACACACACATACACACACACACACACACACATACACACACACACACACACACACACACACACACACACACACACTGAAAAAAAGAAAAGAATAATAGATTCCTGACAAGCAACAAAGAAAAAAACCCAGGCATTTATTGACCTGGACTCTGCTTCTGCTTTTGCTTGCCACCATGAGTCTGATCTTCCTAAGAGAATCTCCCTATTCCACAAAGAGAAGTCAGTAAATAGCCAGCAAGGAGTCTCACAAACAGATCAGGCTTTTGTGAGGAGCTAGAAACAGAAGTGACACTCTCCGTAAGCAAGCCTCAAAAATGTCCATTTTCTTAGGTCATCACTGAGAACAGCTTTGTCTTGTAAACTTGTATCTTGGCCACTCACTGTCTGAACTGAAGACATTGTTTAACTACTCTGAATGTCAACTTTTTAGTCTCTGACATGGATACTTCTAGATTTGTAATGTAGAACAGGAGAATCAATTGCTGCAAAGTTCTCAGCAGATTTTTTTTCTTGGGCACATGATGATTTAGCTATGGCTGTAGGTTGTCAGTTAGGATTTAAGGATTCGGATTCCTGGGTCATGCCTGTGACCTCCTTGAGAGTGTTTACCAGGAGAGTGTTTACTGGCAGAACCAAGGATGCTGTCCAGCAGAGTGATGCAAGATACATGTTAAACATAATCCATCATCACATTGACCCCAGGGAGCCTCAGTCTTTCCCCCTTCTAGTTTCTTTCTGTACAGGAAACGATCGTGCGTTTTCTGAGCATTTCATTTTCATCTCTTAAACAAGTTCACTTTCTGAGATAAAAGAGTGTTCCTTCACCCCAGGAATACAGCGTTTGCATTTATTAGTAACTCTTGGTGTGGAACATTTTCAAAAGTGCTTTTTAAAGACTTTGTAGAATGCATCTGTGGGTTTCTCCTTTATCTGCATGACTATTTTCCACCTCAAAGCATTCTAATAAATTAGTAATTTCCACTTGTGAAGCCAAACTTCATTACCTACCTCCTTGTAATGCTAGTTTTAGGCATGAGATGAGGAGCGCCAATGCCCGGAGGGCGTGACTTTGAGTCTTGGACAAAGTTCACTTTTGAATAAGACTAGAAACAAGGTCACCAGTAACAGAAGAAGCAGGAATCATACTGGCTCTCAGTCCTGAAGATGTGGCATGTATTTTACTGCACCATGTTGATTTCAGTGCAAGAGTAAGGAGGTTACAGTACTTAGATGCACAGATCACCACTCTCTCACTGAAAGTGGATTTAGGATGAGTTCAACTCCAGTGGTTTCCCACCAGGTCTGGCAGCCATACATTTGCCCCCCTTCTAACTTTTTCTATTTTTAATGACCTGAAAAAATACAGGGAAAGTCTTGTCTTATGGGAGGAAAATGAACTGGAGTAGATTTTATTGCCTTCAGTCTCTCACCCATAAAACTGTTCCAAGAAATGAAGAGAGGGAACCACGAGGCTTAGTAGCCAGAGGCTCAGGAAAAAGCAGCTTGATTCCTCAGATGCACACCTAGGGAACTTTTATTTTGCCAGGATTCAGTTTGGAATATAACATTCTTGGGTTCAAAGTGGGTCTTCCAGTGACAGCCACTTGAAATGGGCTTTTCAGTAATTCTGTTCAAAAATCTCAATAACAGCCCCACAATAGGCATGTCATTCTTCTTAGAGTTATTTATTTTCCCTACAAACCCTCCCAAAGGGTAATTGAAAAGCTTCTATTCTTCAGCTAGAGAAGATGATGTCCTTTTGTCATAGAAAAATCCTAAGCCTTTCTTTTGCATACCCTGCAGCAGGAGTTTTCATACACAAATGGGACTGATTCTGAGTGGCAATGTTTAGTGACAGAATGACAAACAATGCTCTGTTACTCTCCTCCTCCTTTTCCTGGAAGTTTGGCATCACAGATGTTTTAAACTCAGCCTGTCTTAGCCATGATAGTGTTATCCAAAGCTTAAAAAACATTTACTGCTGCTGAGTCTAAGATATTTAAAATACAGAGCTCTGTTCCAAATGGGGGAATATTAAGAAGAAGGAAATGGAGGGGGAGGAGGGGCCTCCTGGTGCAAAATGTTAAGCAGCTGCTGACAAGTCAGTGTTAAGTACACTGAGGGAAACAGACAGGTGGGATGCCTGGTTGCTCAGAGGAGTATTTAGTCTGTACGCTCCTACCAGGAGGTGGAAGACCCCAGTAGAGAGGTAAGTCGCTAAGACAGGTGCTGAGGAGTCCCAAGTGCATCCATTTCCAAATGTAGCTTTTGGCGAACACTTTAAATTTCTCTCCCTGAAGTCTAAGTTGGATGCTGGAATTTTAGGTGGCGCTAAGATGCTAGCAAGTTCAAAGGGAAGAGTCCTGCTCTTGCATTGTGAACAAGACTCCCTGATGATTTGAATCCCTGCCTCTAATTTTATTTTCCTTTACAGAAAAGGGCCTTCCAGGAGTACTTAACACCAACTTAGTCCACAGGGAAACTTGCGTTAGGAGAATTTCCAGCAAACCAATCCCTTACTCGTGGGAATTCATATATTTTCTCAGATCATATAACCGACAAGTTTCCTAAGCTAGCTATGGTTCATCAAGGGAAAGCCGTAGATGCTAAGCCATGACAAGGAAACATGTTTGGGGACCATAGCAGCACTCTGAAGGTTCCTCACTAAACTTGATTTACCCTCTATTTCAGAGTGACTGAGATAGCTCTCATGCACAAAAGAACCTTTTTCAAAAGTAAGACTCAATCGTGTATGATGTACCACATGCACACCTTCTCACCTTAGGAACACTCTCTCCTTGTGGAATGCCTAACGCAGCAAGCACTAAAGCCGGCCCTGATTTACTGTGCCAAGAAGATACAAGCTGAACATGTTCTTTCTTCCTCATTTAATCTACAAGGTGACTGGATCTGTAGATTAAGGACCTCACTTATAAGAGGTCTCAAGGGCAGCATTTTATAAATCCCCAGAGAAGGGAATAAAGTCACCTAGCCCTAGGTACAATATGCGTGTTCCATGTTTACAAGGTCTTTCCTTCATTAACAAACATTACCTTAGAAAGAGAGTTAATTTTAAAAGGATGCTGACGAAACATGTATTCGTAATCACTGAATGTCTTCAATGATTACAGCTCAATACCTACTCTGAGAACTCCATAGCAGACACAATGTACTCTTGTGTTATGGATGCCGGATATGAGATACACAGCTCCTTATGGCTTGGTGGAAAACATTTCTTATTGAACAAATTTTATGCAAACAAGCTACCATTGCTATGTTTTGCTTCAACAGAGCTATGAAGTGAAGTGAGCTGATCTGAGGCCATCAGATGGAATATTCAGAAAAAAAAAAACATTTTCCAGAAGCTTGCCACGAACTGGATTTAAGGTATTGGTATTAATTCAACACAATGTTGAATAGCGTTCGATATTTTCTTACCTTTTGATGACATGAAACCACCAAGAGTTTTTAGATTCAGCTGAAGGGGGAAAAAAATGAAACTACCTCTACTTAGGAACCATAGATAAACTATTTGATCTATACATGGAGGCTTCAGAAAGATGTCATGCCACTTGTACATCAGGAAGCTGATTCTAAGGGTGATGTAAACATGACGTGGATGCTCGCAACAAGTATGACCATATGGATGTTGAAGCTTGTTTAAAATGAGCAGTGAAGTAGCCAAAGTTAGAGACATCATCAGTGGCAATGAAGGAAAATCTCAGGTTCTTGTTTTATAGCAGTCAGAAAGGACAAGTAAAACACCAGTCATTGAGTACTGACTGTGGTCTAATTTCCAGTGACTTAGTGAAGAAGTCAATGATAGGAAAGACACTTCTGCACTCTTTACCTAAGGCACTATGCTTTAGGGTATATGTCTGGTCTTTTCTATATGATTCTTGCTTATTAACTTTTAAAGTTTCGTGTTTTAGAAGTAATAAGCTGATTGCTTATATAGCAATGAATGTTTCACGCACATGAACACGTCTGTAATTTTCTCAAGAACAAGACTAGATGTTACAGTTTGTTCTAATTATATAATAACCATTGGGGATAAGGGCAAGGTAACTAAGAACTGGAGTCCTTGTTCACAGAATGAACTAAAAAGCTGGAAGTCCATCTTGGACCATGATTCATACCTTCACTTTGCTTGACTATCCCTGAGAATACTCTGAATACTCTGATTTTGTCCCAGAGTTGACTAAGTCGTACATGATAGAATGAACGAGGAGAAGGACTAGAAACTGAAGGCGCAAGTGGTAGATCAGACGTCAGGTTGTGAGAATAGTGGTGCTGGACGAGTCTATGCCATCACATTGATATCAGTGTCTGCTGGACAATGTCAGAGAGGAAGTAAGAAAGAACACTACGAAGGTGTAAGAAGTCAGCATGCTTTAAGGACTAAACTGCAATTTTTCTTTTCAAATCCCCACTCTTTCCATTCAGGTATTATCTACTGCCCAAATAAAAATAACTATTATGTGACTATCAAGAACTATGTGGCTGGAATCAGGGAAATTCTATTTGTATCCCAAGTCATGTTAGTAAATACTATGTCTCATTCCCTCTTTACTTTTATGGACTCAACAATCTTATTATTTTATTTATTTATTTATTTATTTATTTATTTATTTATTTTTGGTTTTTCGAGACAGGGTTTCTCTGTGTAGCCCTGGTTGTCCTGGAACTCACTCTGTAGACCAGGCTGTCCTCGAACTCAGAAATCCACCTGCCTCTGCCTCCCAAGTGCTGGGATTAAAGGCGTGTGCCACCACCGCCAGGCCTCAACAATCTTATATAAACCATGGATTCTAGGTACCCATTGTTCTTGACCAACCACCTATGAATAAGTATAAAATTCTTAATCTCAAGCAGAGGACAACCTTGACTTGTCACAGAAAGTATTTCAGCAATTGCTTGTTCCTGGGTCCTCAAATCATTAACAATGGGAACTATCCATGCTTTTTAACAACTCGAACCATGTCTAAAACCCAGCCGACACTAAAACTGCATGAACTAAGACACATAATCTATGTATTTATAGGAGGAAGCCAGTTTGTCTTTCTCATCTCTTAATTTGAAAATATTTTCCAATCCTTAATGGTGAATAAGCATTCACGCATGCCCAATTGCTCAAATAACTTTTTGGTTCTAGGAGGTATTGTATCACCAGGCAATATTCACCATAAGTTCTGACACAATAGTTGTTGTTGATGGATATATTACCCCTCCTTAAATTATTACTGGACAATTTCTTACAACTTGACAGTATTAGGAGGTATTTTTCAAAATCCCTCTAGAAAACATGATGCTTGTCATGGAAGAGTTCTAAAGCTTGTGCTAGGCTAGACATGGGACTTGTTATTGACTTTAACATTTGTGTCTATAAAATTCTATATGTGTTAAGATAAATTCTTTAAAAATTTTCAAAGATTTATTTACTTTACTTTAGTGTATTGGTGTTTTGCCTATGTCTGTGTACTATGTAAATGCAGGGGCTCCTGAGACCAGAATTGGTCATCAGATCTTCTGGAACCAGAGTTATAGACAGTTACAGATAGATATCTTGTGGATGCCGGGAACTAAACCCAGGTCTTCTAAAATGGCACCACATGATGTTAGTTGCAGAGCCATTTCTCTGGCCCTATATTATTCACAAATATTTTAAAAAACAATCTCATGCTGCTACTTTATTTTTTTTTTACTATGACTACTTAAACATGGCTCTGTTTGAAATGTGAGAGTCAAAAAATTTTCTTATATTATTCTTTATTTCTTATAGAATTTATAATTGATAGTTGTTTATAAGCTGGAGCCATATAAAGTAAATGTAACTTATGAATTAAAAGAGAAGCTTTGAATTAAAAGATAAACAATAAAATGAATTTTAACCATTGTTATATCATTTCATCAGCCTGATAGATAGATAGATAGATAGATAGATAGATAGATAGATAGATAGATGACAATATATAGTATGTTTGGAAAGAAATCATGGAAAGGGCACCGACTAAGGAACATTAGATGCCCCAGTGAAGCTGTCGCTCACGACCTATAAAACACCACTGAGAAACATCCTCTGCATCAACCTCAAAGTACACAGAAGGTCTGAGCAAAGAAATGAGCCATTCCTGTTTTGTGCTTCTGCAGTAAGCTTCTAAAACCTCAGCATGACTCTCATACTAAACTCAAGTTCTAATCTGCTCAGATGCATCCCAGAAGCCCACTGAGTGTAGCTCTTAGGGAAAGTAGGTACTGAAAACAGAATAGCTGTGAAATTGTGCCTGTGCCCTTCCCTCTGCTCAACTTCTCCCCGGGGTAGTGGCACCACAACTTCTTTAGAAACCTGACGGCACAGAGGAAAAGAATGCACTCAAAATAGTCTGGGTGTGTTGTGACAGGGTAGAGGAGAGAATTGAAATGTTTGGCAGGATAGTCGCTGAGGCTAAGGGTCAGAATCTAATACCCTAAACCAGTGTGCCCAGTTTCTCTCCAAAGGGATCCACAATGAACCATAAAATTAATCCAAATGCTTTATTAAAGATATAGAGCACCTTCCACGCCTGTTTCACAAAGCATGGCACTACCAGGGAGACAGCATATTTTAAGACCTTCTATGTGACCATGTAAAGAGCATTTGTTTAGCTTTCAGGCAAAAGTTGTTTCCTAACATAGATAATTCATCTCAGTACATTCCCAGGCAGCCTGGATTAGAAGACAGTTTGTTTAGGGCTAGCTATCGAGTCATCATTCACCTCCTAAATCTATGCCCATTACCAATGCTTATGTGTTACCTCAATACTGGCCATCTCAGCTCACTTAAAATAACTCTTGAAACATGCCGCTAAGTGTACATATCTGGGAAGTGAGGTGAGCTTTAAATGGTGAACTTCAGCTTCTCACAAAAGGGCTAAAGCTTGCACATAATATTCTCTTGTTACAATAGCATGAACAGGGTGGGTATGTACCTAGCCACATCATGGGATGCTAGCTTCTCGTACCTTTGCTGCACAGGCTATCAGACACATACTTATACTCATACTTACAGTAATGCACAATTTGCCAACACACACACACACACACACACACACACACACACACACACCCCTGTGCACACATTCTATACTTTCAACTTTTGTCAGAGATTCAAATTTGTGTTTAGTCTTTATGCAGTAAGGAGGTTAAACACTTATTAATTTGGTCTTTTTGTTTTCCAAAATAAAGTGCTTTAGGTATGTCAAACAGAAAATGACTTGGATAATAATTTGAATTCTTCCATAGGGCATCCCCTTAGATAAACCATTTAATTTATCAATGTTTCAGTTTCCTTATCTACAGTAAGGCAGTGTAGCCAACTTTGTATTCTAAGAGATTTCAGATGACTGAGATTTTTCATTAACGTCTCTGTGCTGAGATAAACATAAACACGTATTTTAAAGGCAGAAACTGTCTATTATGTCCCTGTGGCAATTTTTATCGTTGTTATATTATCTGAAATGATTTTATTTACCAAATCTGGTAAGCAGAATAGTGCCCTCTCATGGACCTTCTCATTTTCATTCCCTGGAAACTGTGACTATTTATACGTGGCACTCCAAATAAGTAAATGGCAAATAAAGTCTGTTAACCAGTTAACTTTAAAGAGATAACTTATTTGTATGGGCTCAAGATAAGCAGAGGTGTCATTAAAATTAGCTATTCGGGTTCATCTCTGAGTTTGAGTGAAGCGTTGTGAGAAAGACTGGTCACTGATAGTTTGAAGAAGCTATCAGCTCAAAACAGCATATACCTCTTCTAACTGGGACTATAAGAGAACAAATGATCTCATGAAGCCTGTAGAAAAATAAAGTCATTTTTCAAATCTGAATCTAGCCCTATGAGGTTCGTTTCTGACTTAATAATGAACTTAAGAGACGTTTGTAGAATCCTTCCAAAATGATTTAGCAATATTAAAACCATTGAATCAGGTTTGCAGGTGATGCTTTAATTTACTAAGAGCATGATTGTGCCAAATACTGTTTTTAATTGTCCAAGTCAAGTACAGTAATGACCACAAACCTTCTAGGAGAGTAAGAGGTACAGGGAACTTTTGGAAAATTGTCAGTACACATTCAGCACTAGGGACAGTGCAGACATTAGTTCAAGTTTTGGGTCAGTACCTTGGATAGAGGACACTCGGGGTCCAGTGGGTGGATTTCTTTGTGTATCTGCCTTTTCTAAGACCTCTGAGATTTGGAGACTCATTCGTCACCATATTTCTACTGTAATCAAAGTTGTCACTTGTGTGTGTTTGTGTTTGTGTTTATATGATGTTTATGTACATGTGTGTATACTCATATTTGTACGTGAATGTGGACATGTGCTTTTCATATAGTATGTATAAAGGTAAAGAGGCACGCTTGGTTGTCGGTCCTTTTATTTCATCTTGTTTGAGACAGTCTCTCTGTTGCTTGCTGTATATGACAAACAACAGCATATAGTCATCCAGCAGGCCTGTGCACGTTTGAGAATTGTCCTATTTCTACTTCTGATCTCACCATAGAAGCACTGGGACACACGTGTGTTATTTTGGCTTCTATGGACTCAAACAAGTTCAGCAAGTTCATTACCCATTGAGCCATTTTCCCCACACAGAGTTCTCATAATTTACATTAAGATGATAGAGTTCTCATAATTTACATCAAGATGACAGTTAGGACACCATGTCACTTAGGTTGCATTGAAACAACAAACATTTATTAAGAAATCATAATATTCCTTATCATAGAAAATAGTTAAGGTAGAACATTTTTTAAAAGATTTATTTATTTACTTACTTATTTATTTTATATATATATATATATACATATATATATATATATATATATATATATATATATATATATATCAGTACACTGTCGCTCTCTTCAGACACACCGGAAGAGGTCATCGAATCCCATTACAGATGATTATGATCCAGCATATGGTTGCTGGGAATTGAACTCAGGACCTCTGGAAGAGTAGTCAGTGCTCTTAAATGCTGAGCCATCTCTCCAGCCTGTTAAAGTAGGACACTAAACAAAATAAACTGCAATGTTAAGTAAATAACCAGACGATTTCATTGGAAGACTGTAACTATGGTAGTGGAATGGAATAAAAGTCAGCTTGCACTAAAATTACGAAGTAAGAGTATTTAAACTGACTCAAAACTCAAGACTAGGTTGACTGAAGAAATGAAGTTTGTGTTAACATTAAGCAGATGAGTAGATATTCTTTTCAGAACACTGAAAAGAATGGTGACTGGCCAGTCAAATGGTCTATGTTAAGAGAGAACACAGTTAGAAGACAGTATAATGCAAATGGAGCATATAATCTTTATGAAAGGGGCCGTCAGGCAGGTATAGATGAGGAGAGTCAATGAAAGTAGCAGGGATTCATGAATGATTCAAGTGAGGTTCATGAGGGACTGCAATAAAGCATATTTCCGAAACTGCATTCTTGCCATACAGTGGATGATTAAAAAGATGTCAAAAGAGCAAGGAGAGACAGGAACATGGCTAAAACCAAAGTCAAATAATAAAGAGATGACTCTGGCTACGGGTATGAAGGAGAAAATCAGATGGCAATTTCAAAAGAAGTGATGGAGAGTATTTATAAGTCTGATTAAGAACGGATATGATTGACAGAAGAGATCTAAGGATAGTATCCTACAGTGGCGTTGCCCCTCATGAAAACCGGAAACACTGAAAGAGAACAAAGCTCTCAGGAGGAGGTGTACTGATGAAAGCATCGAATCTGAAGGAACGTTGAGACAAACAAGAAGGGCTGACAAGGAGACAGTTGAAAATACAGATCTGGAACTCAAAATAAAGGTCTAAGCTAGATATATAACCTTGTGAGTCATTTGCTCCTAGGTGGTAATTGAAGCTGTGGGCAAGGCTGAGGCTGCCTAGGGAGAAAGCACAGCAGCAGAGGAGCAATGAGCAGGAAGTCTGAGTGGAAGATCAACAGGGCAAACAGAGAGGGCACAGCAGGTGCAAGCTGGGACTCCCGTCTTCAAGACCAAGACACATGCTTTGCCCCTACCACAGTTTTAAAGAGTGTGTGCACCAGGATACAGATCTGTAAAGGAGACTTCACTCTGTTAACTAGCATTTCAGATTTTCTGAATTAAAGAGTAAAGAAAAGTGTTCTTCCAATCTGGATACTTTTCTTTTACCAATAATTTATCCCAATACAGAGTGTTTATTAATCAAGGATTTATTCCATTGGGACTGATTTAAAATACTGAATTCTCTTGCATAGGACTAGGATTTGATTCCTAGCACCCTCAGGATGACTCACAACAATCTCTAACTCCAGTCGCAAGGGATATGATGTCCTCTTCTGGCCTCCAGGGCACTGCAATGTATGTAGTACATACATACCCATGCAGACAAAATACTCAAACACACAAAATAATAAAATAATTTTAAAAGATAAATTCAATTCATGGGGCAAGCTTGAAATATGCTCAGATGGAACATTACGTCTTAGGGCTAAGGCAAAGCCGTAGTAGTGTACTTAGCCAAAAGCCAAACTTTTGGCACCATTCTGACAGTGGATATATTCTTGGGAAGAAAAGCAGACCAGCAAAGAGTTTATCTTCCATGCTTCAAAACTAGATGTTATAAAAAGATCATATGCCATGTTTTATGGGTAATTCATGAGGCAATTATGAAGAGTATCTTGTCTTAATTTACATAGAACCTTCTAGACTTTGTTATCCAATTTCTAACCACAGGCAGCTGCACCTAATAAGAACTAAGGAATTGTTGAAAGAAAGTAAACACATAGCTAAGTAGATGGTTGACTGGAGTCTTGGCAGCTAGAGTGGTGAAAAAGAATGACAAAAAAGGAAAACTCCAGAAAGCCAAGAAATAGAGCCACCTCAGGTCATAACTATAGCCTTTCCTAGCTTGCAGTCCCTTTAAGCTTTTTTCTATGTTTCTATTGCCCGAATAATTCTGAGGTTGGCTAATGTTAAGTTCCCTTTTTAATGTAAACATTTAATATTAGCTTGTTAAGGTTGTCAACTCCAGTCTTCTTTGAAATGAACATCTTTGAACCTCTCATTTCCATGTGAGATCAATCACAACCATGCCATTAGCCAGTAATCATTTGTGTCAGGAGACATTATCTGAAAGTACATTTAGAATAAGTGTATTACCTTGCTATGGCTGCTGTAACATGGGTCCACACACTGAGTGTCCTGAAGACCAGGAAAATAGAGCTGACTCATTCTTGGCTTCTCTCCAGGTGGTAGGGAAGTGGTTGTCTTCATGCTTTCATGCTGTCCCCTCTGTAGTAGATACTTTTCCCAGATCTATTCTTGTACCTTTTGTCAGTCATAATGGACTAGTGTCCATCTTAAATTTTTCTTTTGAAGTTAGCAAATACATGAACTCCAAAAGCTCAACATTCTGAAGTTCTGGGTGCTAAATCTTCATTATATGAGCTAGGATCTATGGGGGCATCTTTAAACCATGATGTCTTTGTTGGAGTTTCCATTGCTGTAAAGAGACAACACGACCAAGGGAACTCTTACAAAGGATAACATTTTATTGGGGTTGGCTTACTGGTTCTGAGATTCAGTCCATTATCATCTGGGAAGAGGGAGTGGGAGTATGACAGCATCCAGGCACTAGAAGAGCTGAGAGTCCTACATCTTTTTCCAAAGACGAACAGGTAAAGACTGGGATCCTCAGGCAACTAAGAGGAGGATCTTTCAAAGCCCAACCCTACAGTGACACACTTCCTCAAAAAGGCCACACCTCTTAATAATGCCACTCCCTGGGCCAAGCATATTCAAACCAGCACGTAGGCTTATGGGTATTTGTGAAAAATAACACACAAACACACCAATTAATATAATATTTTGTACCTACAATTAAGGCTGATCAGCAACATACTTTAAAAACTTAAAACCATTATTATTGATGCCTTAAATTCACTTGCCTTATCCTCATTGTGTTCAAAGGCAATATTTAATAATTGATGAACAGCTACTAAATTTCCACAAAGCTTACCAGAATGAGCCCGGCACTCTAAATTTTCTCCTCCTCTAATTCTCTTGTAATATTCTTGAAAACATGAACTGTATATTGATTATCTTAGTATACTTGATGTTCAGCATTGTGCTTTGTACATGATTTCTCATTTAAAAGACTATTTTGATGTGAATTGCATCAAAAGCCTAGTTGAGATTGCGCGGTTCCTCAGTGTCTGTAGAACTGTGTGGAGTTAATTGACTCACATTGGAGATTGCCCGAGTCTCATTCACCAAGTTCTAATTAAGCAAACTAATGAAAAATTGACAAATGGTGGCTCAATTAGGCCCATTTCATCTATCTTGTTCTGTGAACATTTATTGGCCTTGCATTGCCTGGGTTATATAATGAGCTGGGATGGATTAAGGTTCTGATTTAATCCCTATAAAATGAATGCATGGATTTGGTGGGTCAGCCCTCTGTAAGAGTCTGGTAGGTAGCATTGTATACTCAGATAACAAGAGAGGCACAATTATAGTTAATAATCTCTGATCAAATGCTCCCCAAAGCCACATGCTGTTATACACATAAGAAGAGTGTACTTTATGCATTGTTCAGTAATCTCTGTAAATATTCTGATGTCAATTTTGCTGTCAGGTTTACACCTTTTCTTTTCCTGTTTTGAAATTGGGAGACTTGTGACAGTCCAGACTGGCCTCACATTTACTACAAAGCTGAGTACCAACTCCATCTTCTGATCTTCTTGCCTCCATCTTCTGAGCCCTGTGGTGACAAGTGTGTGCCAGCTTACCCAGGATTCTGAGACTCTGAGATGAGTCTCAGTGCCGGTGCACACTAGGGAATCACTCTATCAATGGTGATTCAGCTCATTTGCATGATTTTGGAAAATTTCTGTGATCATATATTCTAAAGTCACCTGCTCACTTCATTCACTTCCTATCACAAGGTCCTTCTAGAAGTGCTGCTTTCAATGCTAATATCTATTAAAATAAATTATCATTTATATGCATTTTACTATTTATTGATCTATCTTTTAGCACTGATAAAATATGAGCTTTTCTGGAGGAGTGCTGGCATTTAGTCATTCCTTCTTACTGTTTTCTTGCCCAACAGGGACTTGGAAGATGAAGAAATCAGGTAATATTATAGAAATATGACTTTGAAGGACTATTCACATGACCCATCAGTCTCTGACACTACTTCTTGTCAGTCTTTGCTCCGTTCATGTCACTTAAACCTTCCTAACTGGAAGCTTTTGTACATCTTTTTTTTTGTCTTTCCTTCTGAATGCTTTACATCTTCATTTATATCTGGAATCTCCCCAAAAGCTTCATAATGCCTTTCTGTGTCTGATTGTATTTCATCGCATCTGAAATAGGCATAGTGAATGTGCATTTGTTATCTTAGACAAATTGGGACACCTCTCTCTTATAAACTTTGAGATCTAGGCATTCATCCCCTGAGCATGCAATGTTGTCTGCCCTTAGCTCATAGCTTATAAATACCACTCCACTGGAAACTACTCCAGGGTGGGAGAATCCTCACCTAATCTCACATGGGCAATGGAAGGTTGACTAGCTTCAGAGTTACATCTAGAGTTTTCTGGGAATCTTGTTGCTGTTTAGTCTCAATTTAACCTTTCCCTCTACAAAACCTACTTTATGCTTTCTCTGATTCATATATTGCTGCTTAGTGAAACTACCTGTACACAAATCTTGATACATAATATGTGCTCCTGATAGTGCACAAGCTGAGGTTTAGATAGAGTTAAGGCTCAGAGAATAGGGACCATATAATTGATCCACTCTTGTGTGTTATTAAGTGTCTTCATTCTAAAATAATGCCTGGAAGGTGTCCAATTAACATTTGTTGAACAGGTAAATGAATAAGACGGTAGACAGCTCTCTAACAAGTTAATAGTGGGCATGGAATAATTATACGTCTTTTTACTTGAAGACAATGCAAAACAGTTTTCTGGAGATTATGCAATTCCTTTAAAGAAGGAATGCTAGTATACCAAGAATAAGCTCCATGAATAATTTAGTTTGCAATTTCAATTTCTAGTTTTTGGTATGATTCCATAGATACTCAGAGTCACTGTACTGTGATACCATTGTTCAACTGACCTTCCTAGAAACAATATGGAGATGTCACATGAGCCATTCTTTCTTTTCTAAATAAAGAAAGTAAATATTGGACAGTTAATATGACTCCTCTGAGTGTATTTGTTATGACATGGCAGGACACACACACAAACTTAGATCTCTATTGTTATGGCCATGTTCATTGACATTTTTTCACTAAGAACATTCACTAAGAACAACCTCAGCTTCCAATGGTTACATCCTAAATTCGCCTATTATGTTTTACATACAGATTTCTGAATTGCTCAGATATCACTTAAAATTTGGTTTCTTTAATTAAGAGACAATATATCTCTCTTTGATTAAGACTCCAAAGTTCCTCTATAATCTTGAAAGAAATGGAAAATTTAATAAACAAAAAGTATTGCTTTTAAGATTCATCTGAGAAGCTCTTAATAAACACTGCAGGAAACGTTAATCATTGTGCCCCAGGTCTCAAGAAATCTTCCCTCTGAGAGTCACTGATTGGTCCTGTTACTATAGAGATGTCAATATGACTTGCCAATACAACTTTCTCATGCAGTGCTAAATTTCAATAGAAGATACATGCAAATTATTTACTATTCCAAAAATACATTTTATATTATATAGAGATTTGTCTTCATGCATCTACTTATAAGCAGAAAAGAGAAATTCAACTTCTAATGGTAACTGATTTGTTTTTTTTTTTTAAATGCACATTAAGCTTAATTCTCACTTCAATATCATGGCCTAAAAGGCTGAGAGTGATTAATGATATTCAGATGCTAAATATTTTAGAGCTAATTATTTTCAGGGAATGAGCAATACCATAATTGTAACATCCTATGAAATTGCATATATGAGATTATCTGCTGTGATGAACATCACTGCATAGTCATCCTAGCTAGGTACCAAGGAGTTCCTGCTTTCTGTAGACAGCTCTCCATAATGGCCAAGGGACCAATGCAAGCTCATCTTGGTGAGTGGTGGGACTGTCCCAGCCAGTGGAATTGACCCAGACTCTGCATTCACCAGAGCCCTTTCCTGAAACTGTGATATGGAACAATCTTTGTTTTACTCATTCTACCCTCCTTTCAACTTCACTTCCAGAAATGCACCTTTGTAAACTTTGTAAAAGGATTTTCCTGCCTATGCCTGTTCTTTGCCCATTAAGTCATGTATGTCAGGGTGTACGTACTTCATCAAAATGACACAAAGCAGAAGAGATCTACTGGGAAAATATGACCAGCAAGAAGAGAATGGAGAGAAAAGGGAATGGAGGAATAAGAGGAGAAGAGGAAGAAGAGGAGGGAGAGGAAGAGGAGAAGAAGAGGGAGGAAGAAGAGGAGGAGGGGGAGGAGGAAGAGGAGGAAGAGAAGAAGGAATAAGAATAATGGGTGCATAAAAATGCTATAGTGAAATGCATTACTTTGTATGCTAACTGGAAAAAAAAAAACAACAGACTAAAGCCTGACATTTCCTCTTGAAGGGAGAATAGAGATTCTTAAGACTCTAGAGTCTCATGATATAAGATTCACAAGGTCCCTCCTTAATGTTATATAAGTGGAAAACAGTTGCTAGAAAAATAAAACCTCATCAGTGGGGCTGCCTGCAAGCTGGGCAGAGAGCAAGTAATGTGCCTTTCATGACCGTTACCCATGGTATTAACCACTGTCTATTCACCCATGTTCTCTTGAGTAACACCTTAGCTATGTTCCTGTAAGAATCCCCAATGAAGTCACTGACTCACTAAGATAGACTTGGCTGGACTGGTTTCTTTGGTTGCTGTTGCCCTATCTGTGGTGTGTAGAACTGCATTCATTGCTCGCTGGAGAAAAGCATACACCGGAACCATTTAAAATCATATGAGTATCTTTTCTTAAGCATGTCCAAAACAAGGCAAATTGTATAGACTGCTGGTATTGAAAGAAGTCTACTCACCAGTTCTCTCCAATGGAGGAAATGTAGCATGGCTTTCCCCCATGTGGGAAACCTTGGGTTCTAGCCCCATTGTGTACAAAAAGTAACTGGTTCTCATTAGGTGCCTAGGTACATCTAGAAATGATTTAAAGGGAAACTCAACTATTATCCAGGCTACCTTCATCTTAGTACAGGTAATGCATACTTTCCCAAATGTGGCAATGTTATGTGGTTTTGAGATGATTAAAGTTGGAGAAAAATGTGGTTAAAAATATTAGAAATTATTCTAATATATACATCCCAAATGGAGAAAAGTGTAAGTTTCCTGATTACAATGGGAAAAAAAATGAGCTCAGGCTGTAATCAATGAAACAAGATAAGGCAGAATTATGACACTATCATCACTCAACAGTCTTAAGATAGCCATAGTATCAAACAGCTGTCCTCATTGGTCATTTAAAGAGTGGCAGATCACCATGTATGTAACCATCTTAATCTACACAAAACAGATGTTTCTCATATGTAGCCAGTTCAATTACAAATTTCAAAATTCATTCCTAAACCATCTTCTTCTAGAAAACTTTTATATTTATTCTCATGTGTTATGAGAGCTACAAAGGGTCTTTGGAAGACATTACAGCTTATGACATGTTGTTATCAGAGGAACTACATTGCAAGAGACCTAGGCTTCATAATGCATAATGTCCAGCACCATAAAGCGTAGGGTCACTCACAGACTGTCCAATCCTCTTATCCTTAGCTCCAAGTGCCATGCAAATTCAAGAGTGTCAACGGATGTCTACATCATAAAGTTGGCAGAATTTAAACTTTAATATATTTCCTTTCCCCTTGATCCGATGAGAATATGACCCACTTTTATGGTCAGAAAAAATGTAACTAAAATGATAAATATTTTTACTAGGTAGTGTTAGTGGAGGTGTAAGCTGTCACTCTGAGGCTGTGAAAGAATAGCATGGTTTCTGGTGGAGCACTGGCTAGAGATTGGCCAAAGATCCAACAGGTGTCGCTTGACGGCATACATTGCATCACTCTCCCAAACTTCAGACTCCTGACATGAGGCCGAAGACCTCCATTGATCAGCGCCTTTAAGTCATGTAGGGCAATGCCCCTACCAGACCTCTACAGGTAGAGGGAGTGACTACAGGCCACAGAGCCTCGAGAGATCTCCATATTAATGAGATACCTAAAGGCCAGAGAGCATAGCCAATTGAACATTCCTTCTTAGACCCTCCTTCTTACAAACGGTATTTAACCTCAGTCCCACCCTGAGGGTATGGGGTACAACTATATCCACTTTTCGCCATGACAATAAACCTTTTAAAACCTCTCATACTTTGGGGCCCGTCATAGAGAATCGTGGAGGGGGCCTTCAATTACTGGGCCATCTAATATCCCGCCTGGAGGACCTCTCTGAGTTTCCACCACGGAGGCCTGCCAACTCAAGCAAGCTATCCAAGCCAGCCATGACCCAGTCAAGTGAGTCACGGTAACCAAGCATCCCTACCACATGGGGCGCTGCCGGAGCTTCTCTCTCTTCCCTCTCAGCTATGGGTCGTATGTCCACTCAGTCTTGGTCCTTCTGCAGTCCCCAGCAGCATCTGGGAGCCCAAGGATAGACACCACTGGTCTCCCAGTCAGCTGCTTCAGCTTGGAAACCCCCAACCCAGGAGCTCTGTCCTTGTGGGACATCAGGCTGAGACTGCTCCAAGCCTGGGCGGAGCACCACGACTTCTCATAGCCCAGCATCAGTCCGTCGCCGTGTGGAGTGAACTCAGTCAAATTCCTCCGGTTCTGGTACCCAAGACAAAGGGACCCATACCCCCTACAGACCCACAGTCACTTTTGTGATGAGGTCATTGATCATGCTTGCATATCAAGAAGAATCACCTTGTCATATTGTCAGCTGTTACTGAAGCTCACAATAAGCCTTTGTCTCCACAGAGCTTGAGGAAGCATCTACCTATTCAATAAGTAGTGTGTGTGTGGGTGGGGTGGGGGGTGGATGTCAATGAAATCTAAGTCCAAGAGTCAGTCAAGCTGTATATTCTTTTTGTTCTGTTGATAGAAAATGAGAGTTCCATCTTTCACGCATTCAACACCCAGAGCTCTCTCCTATTCTGCTGAGAATCCTTGTGTCCGTTGCTGTTTCTCACTCTTCCCAGGAAGGATGAACACACATCACTGCTCTCCTTCCCAGAAGTTCCTCTGCATCCCCACTTCTAAGTGACTCATTTCCCCCATTCCATCACAGGAACCACTAACCAATTACTTTACCCCACTCATTACCTTACCTTTCTATTTCTTTTTGTCATATAGATCAACAATCTGTAGAGAGAAAACAGTTGTATATAAGAATCAATGCATCATTCATTCCTCAGAAATATCAGGGGAAGCTCATAGCTCCTGCTTACCAAGAGTGAACTCAGTCTCACTGCTGCCTCCTCAGTCTGCTCTTTCCTGTACTGAGATTGTCCTCCATGACCCGCTACATCACATCTTAACCCCACTAGGCAGAGAAGCATCTCAATATCACCTCATCCTGGCCTAACGTTTATCTACATTTTCCCCCAATCATTCTTTGGTCTTATTATCTGAATAGTTCATTTTGATAAATTTCTCCTTTCTCCCTTTTCTCCTTTATACCTCAGTACCGTTTGGTTTTCTTTTTGTATTTTAAGAATTATGCATTCCTACTTTTCTTCCCACAGGACCTTTATGGCAGTTGCCCTTGATATTTCTTAGGCTCGTTTGTTGCATAAAGATTTCTAAAAGAGTTGTTAGCGAGTCAGTGAGTCCTGTGATTTATGACTATTGTTCAGGCAGCAGCTTAGCTGAAAGAACTGAACAAAACACGAGCATCCTAAGGGAAACAAAAAGCTAATGTAAAATGCTGTAGACTTCTGGTTTCAAAAGAGATCTTTACAACAATCTAGTCAAGCCTCAACACTTCATAGCAAAGGTCACTGCAGTTCTAAGATGGTAATACAGCTACCAAAGGCCAAACCAACATGGGTAGCAGGATGGAAAAATGGTAACTAGACCTGACTCTCCTGCTTACTTTTCATGTTCCTTCCTTTATCCCTTCAATGGTAATCACTTCACCAGTTCTTAAAGGTCTGGAACCAAGCACAAGAACCCTGGTTCATTAATCTAGGGTTGCAGATTGCTTGATACGTCAAAGGGGTTATTCCACAGAAGGGAAGTTAGTCTGTCAACATTGCAAGAGCTCACAATTGCATTGTTTTAAGAACAAATTGCATCTCTGTTCTGCCTTCTAAATTATAGGGGAGTGAAAAAACACCTCTAAGCTCCTAACGAAGTTTTAAATAGATTGCATCGAGTGGCATTTTGACTTTGAGTAACTGCACTGTCCTAAGCAGACACTCTCAACTGACTGGCAGATATTTGGAGATAGTACCAGATGGGAATTCATGATGCTCAGGGTCCTTGCCCAGCTCTAGGACCCTAGTTGCCTTCCCTTAATCTTTACTAATTTTTTTGCTTAGAAAAGTGAAAATGAGCTCTGCCCTGGGGGATCCTGGTAGCTATTTGGAAGTGATTTGGCTTGCTTTCATCAATATGTTGTTTGTCTCCAGATCTTTGCCAAAGATATAATTGTGTGGGAAAGGTGAAAGGGTTGGATGTGGAAGAAGAAAGTGCTTCCCCATGAGATTTTGTACTTCTGAGAATGCATGGGTCATGTTACTTCCATGAGAATAACCTTCCGTGGACAAAATGTGCATTCTCTACTTATGTAAATTATGCAATTTATGGTTGATTCCTTGGCATTTCCCTCCACAAAATTATTTGGGAACAGGATTTTAAAAAAGGGGGGTTTCTGGAGGAGGAAAGACAGTCTTTTTAATTGTAGGCTTTAGACGTCCTTTTTGTACAAACACAGCAAATTTTGTGATAGTGCCTCTTGTTTTTACTTACTTGCCCAAGACATGCAGGATTTTATTTCATCAAGAGGAGAGTTTGCTGATCAAATAAAGGCTACCTAGTGAAATTTGAATTTAAAACTCTACTGTTTTGCACTAGCTGTCTCAAATATTTGATGATAACATATATGTGCTTTGAAAGTCTTTGTTTTTTCAACTAAAATTCTTATTTAACTATGGTTCCTCCTATTTTTTTTTAAATGTGCCAACTCTGTTCTTATAGAACTAACTGAAATCCACTGTCTCTGGAATTTTAGGAATATCTGTTCTTTTAGTGGTTTTCTGCAATGAAAGAAAGGGTACTTTGGAAATATCATAAAATAACTTCAAAGCATCTATTGGTATGACTTCCAAGTGAGTTCTGCTGTATGAAGAAATGATGCCACTCGTTGTCAATGTAAGACTTGAATTGCAGCTGTTAGAAATATCCCTTTGTCATTTGTCACTACAGTAGTGGAGCACACAGGAGCAAAGATTGGCATGCACTCTCAGGTGTGGGTGAGGAAGGAACAGCAGCTGGGTTTTAAGATTTAGGGGACTGAACTAATAAAGTAGCTGTTCATATCCAGAAATGTAATATGATATAATGTAGGAGCAATCTTTTGTATAAGACTTAATATGACTAAAATTTGCTACATAAATGAAATAAACTAATCTAAATAATTCAAAAGAAACAATTACTCTCATATAAAAACAACAAAGTATGTATTTTTCATAGATTCCTTGTGGAAAATAATCTGTAGTATACATATAAATGGCTAAACACCGCGTCTGACAAACAAATGTTAAATATCAATGGCTATAATTCTTTATTTTCCTCTATTTTTAGTTTGTACTTCAAAAGTGTTTATTAAAAATTTAGATGAAGGATTAAAATGTAGTATATTCAACTATGAACAATAAGGAGACATGAGCTCAAATGAAGAGAAGTGATCTCTCAAACATCATGAATAGCATTTTGAACAAAAGTAGACAGAAAAATAAGAATGTGCTATTTATTATTGGCATATTAAATACCAAGAGCAGGCTATTTCTAACAAATATGATCTATATATTTGTTATATATGGGAATCCTCAACAGTTATGATAAGGGAAGTGAGAAATAACAGTTGTGTGAGGAAAAAAATGAGACAGATAATGAACTGACATCTGTTCTAGTACAAAAAGAAGAAATATCAACAACACATGCATTTGATTTTACTTTCCTACATTGTGCCTTAAGTCTCATGTGAAATTTTCCTGAGAAAAGCAAACAGTATCTACCAAAGTGATGATTGTAATTTTCATTTTATAATGGTATAAAACGGGGGTATTTTTTAGGCTAAGTTTCTAGACACTTTAGGAACAAAAGTATAAAGAAATACTGCATAAGAAATAATCACAAGCCAAGAAAGAGAGTGCCCAATATGAATGAATTAGGAGCAGTGGAGATGTCTGAGAGGAGTATTTTCGACAAATGAAGAAAATCAAAAAGAAAGAATCACATGTATTTTTTAAAAATTATAAATAAAAATAAAATATAAAATTAAAACTCAAGATGTCCTTTGTCGCTTATTTTTCCAGTGTCAGAATTCAGTATTCAAGGTAAATTGAGAGGCTGTCATATTGACTGATGTTTTATAGAGTCGAAATTCCCATGGATTTATTTGATGGAGTTAGAGAAAAGAACATGGGATGTGGGAGGGAAGGAATTCTTCTTTAATAATTTATAGATAGTACAATAAAACAGTTTAACAAAGGTGAATTAAATAAGTATTGCAGAGTAAATTGTTTTCCAAATCTAAATGCTAGTTAAGACTTTTACTTCCCAAGTTTTTCATCAACCTCGAATAACTTGTGTTTCTTCCAGTCGCAGTCAATAATTTTCTGGAGGTTTTTTTTTTTTTTTATCTAGGATAGACAATTATCTCTATATAACATAAAGACTCAACACACAGACCACATGAAGCTCATGAAGAAGGAAGACCAAGTGTGGATGCCTCAGTCCTACTTAGAAGGAGTAATAAAATACTCTAGGGAGCAAATATGGAAACAAAGTGTGGGACAGAAACTGAAGGAGGAGCCAACTGGAGACCATTCCACCTGGGTATCCATCCCAGGTTCAGTCACCAATGGTAGACACTGATGTGGATGGCAGGAAGTGCATGCTGACAAGAGTCTGATATAGCTGTCTCCTTAGAGGCCTGCCAAAGGCTGACACATTCAGAGTCAGATGCTCACAGCTAACCACTGATCTGATCAAGGGTTTCCAAATGGAGAAGTTAGAGAGAAGACTGAATCAGCAGAAAGAGTTTGTGGCCCCATGAGGAGAGCAACAATACCAACCAACCAGAGCTCCCCAAGGTCTAAACCACCAGCCTGGGAGCACATAGAGAGAAACCCATGACTTCATTTGTACATGAAGGGGAGGATGGCCTTGTCAGGCATAGGTGGGAGAGGAGATTCTTGGTCCCAAGAAGGCTGAACACCGAGTGGGGGGAATTCAAGGGTGGGGAGGTGGGAGTGGGGGATAGGTGGGGGCACACCCTCATAGAAGCAGGAGGAGGGAGGATGGGATAGGAGGTCTCTGGGTGGTGGGGGAAGGGGGGTTAGGGGATAAAATCTGAAATGTAAATATAATATCCAATTAAAAAAATCACAGACAGCATGGTTTCAGGTCCTTAAATTTGCAAGAGAGAGAAAATGCTGGTTGTCAAAACACAAGACATTTCTCTAGTGTGTTGTAGTGATTTTCAACCCCAAAAAGCCTGTATAAAAACCACACAGTCTAGTTATTGTATTTATTATAAGCTATGTGCCCAGATTGGGCACATCTAGTACTATACTAACTTGTTTCCCAGCTATGAGACCTTTGTCACTTGTAGTTTCTCTTAGTCATGTGTTTCTGCTCTCTTTTGTCTTCCTCCTCCTTCTCTTTTGTCCTCTCTCCTCTCCTCTCCTTCTCCTTCTCCTCTCCCTACCTCCCCCAATTCTAAAAGACTTCCTGTCCTACCTTTCCCCTCTGCTACCCAATCACAGGCTCTACACTTTACTGACCAGTTAAAATGGAGAGAAGGTACACATGAGATCACTTGAATACATGATTGACTGCTAGACAAGGGCAACCCCTCTGGAGAAAGCAGAATTAGCATCAGAATTTAAAAAGCATCAGAACAACCCACAAGTAGTGGAATTGAAAAGAAAATTTAAAAGAAATGTTTAATTTCCCTGATCCATGTAAGCAGATCAGCTGGTCTTGTTATTATACAGGTCTTGTTTAGGCAACCATATTGTAAGATTTTGCTTGTGCATCTTCCCCTGTCTCATCTAGCAGACACTATCTCACAGAATATAGCAGTCTTCAGGCTAAACATCAGTCTTTCTGGTCTCACATCCATCATGTTCTTGACCCTTGGGAATGGTTTACAAATGTATCAACTGGGTTTGGGCAGCATACACTATCTTATTCCTATGTTGATCATTTGTGCAAATGTGCAATGGTCTTCATCTATTGTGGGGAGAAGATTCTTTGATACAAGCTGAGAGCTATACTTATATGTGGGTATAAAGATAAACTTCTACAAAGGTTAGAAATTACATTGGTTTAGGAAAATGTCAGTCTTAAACACATGTTCCTATGAGGAACACTAAATGGACTCAGTAGGTCTTCACACACACACACACACACACACACACACACACACACACACACACACATTAAGGAAGTCATATATTTGAGAAGGAATCTGAAACATGGAAAGAATTCAGGGGATAGAAATGATATGTACCTAGGTGTGTAGTCAAGGTGTGAGTCTAACCGACAGATTTCTTTAGGTACAAATCTCAATTTTTTTTAAACTTCATAGTCTATGCTGACACATAGCAAGGGTTAAGCACCTATAATCTAGACATGGAATCTCATATTATAAAAGAAAAGATACAACAGAAAACATTGAGTTATCTTGCTATATTTCAACTCAATCATATCTAAGCACAAGATTCCAAGCAACTTTAATATATAGATATAAAATAGGAATAAATTCAGTTAATATTGTTTATAATTTCTTTGCATCAGCAAAATGTTGTCCAGGAAAATGACCTTTTCTCATGGCAAACTTTTTCGTTTATTGACTTTTAATTATATATCTTGTTCATAACTATTTGACTTTTAAATATTGCATAGGGAGGAAAAAGTAATCATCAAGCTGAATACCTAGGCAGGGTTTTTATTCCCTTAATTCTGTATTTCAAAATCCATTTCCAAAAGTACCAATTATAAGATTTGCTGGCTAAAATACAAAGCTGGCTTTATTTACATATTGACCCTTATAAGAATACTACTTTTCTTCTTTTATGAGATCATCAAAGCATTAATTTTCTAAATTTTGATCTCTTTAGAGATTTAGAAAACCATTACCACAACTAAGATGACATCGTTACTCTTTCTCAAATGTTTTCACGCTCCTTTCCAATGTATTCCTATTCATCTCTGCTCTTAGGTAACCACCAAGTTGCTTTACAATATTTCAACATTTTAATTTTTGTGTATGCAAATATATAGTTTTATTTAATGTATTTATGTGTTCTTTTAAGACCATTTATAAAATAGACCATTTATAATTTACTTCTGGGAATCAATTTTTTAGACATCTCTCCTCTAAAAATGTTTATTTCACTTACACTTTAAGATGATATTTTCCCTAAATATAAAAATTTGAATTAACTGTATTTTACTTTCAGAGCATTAAAAATGCTGAGTCCTCTTATTGACGCTTCTAACAGAAAGTTTTCTACATATTCCACATTTGTTCTTGTGAGATATATATATATATATATATATATATATATATATATATATATATATGTGTGTGTATGTATAATTTCAAGATATTTTCTTTATCTGTGACTTTAAATGAATGAATATGGAGTGACTTGTCAGCTTGTCTGGTGGTGTACACATGTATTTCACTTGCTTTATAGTCCTTTTTGCTGATCCAAAAGCTTCTCACCTGTGTAGTCTGATGAAGATTTTAAATTTCAAAAATTTCTAACTATTACCTTTAAAAATATTTTATCAGCTGTATTCCTTGTCTTTCTTTTAAGGAATGATCAGCTGCTAAACCATTAGATATTGTATGCCAACTCAGTAGGCTCTATTTTAACTTTTTCTCTCTTTGTACTTCAAGTAAGAAAATCTTTCTGTCCATGACAGATTCTTCCCAATATTTTTGTGAGTATGTGGAATATCTGTTAAAGAGGGTCTTCATTGTTTTTATAATCTTTAATTACGGTGTTTCGTTTTTGTATTTTCTTTGGTTTTGATTCCCGGTTGAATTCCTTATACATTGCTGAATTTTTTTCTTCTGCTGCTTGAACCTTGAACACATCAATCATGGTGATTTTAAAATGCTTCTCTGGAATGTCGCTATCATCACCGACTTGATACTGATGGTTACTTTGTCTCTTGACCATGTATAGCTTTCTGTTTGAATTTTTAGATGCCCTTCCATTTTAGCTAATTACTTGGCACAGACTATAAGGCATTAGAACGGAAATAATTAGTATTTATGCCTGTTATTCACATGCCTCTTTTGTTAGACATTCAGAGTGGAAAGTTGAGTTAATTTGGGAAAATGTAAGGCTATTTTTGAAATATTTTGTCATCCCTTTGATGTTATCATGTCATTAATGCCAAGATTAAAGTATGTGGGAGTGTTACTTTAGATGCATTCAGCATAGTTTCTTATTCTTTTTCTTCCATCACAATATTTTAATTGAACTTCAGATTTTCTCTGTTACCTATAATTCATAATCATAACTAACTTTTTTACTTTCTAGATAATTGGCAAATTACAGATATCACCCTGTAATTAATTCATCATCTAATGGATTCATTGTTGGAGAATGTACTTTGCATGGTTTCCATCACTTGAAATTTATTAAGCCTTACTTTATGGCCAAGAATGTGATCTGTCTTAATCAATGTTCCAAAAAGGTTATGTGTGTGATAGTCTATCAGAAATATTTGACTGATAATGTATCATATTCTCAATGTCTTTGTTTCTGTCTTATAACAACTATTGAAATAAAATATTGTCCTTACATAGAGTCATGGATACACTTATTTCTCCTTTTAGATCTATTTACTAGATGTATTTGCAAGTTTTCAATTATGTAGATAAACATTTGAGTTAATATACTTTCAGTGTGAACTGATTAGCATAAAACACATTTTATCTAATTTTTAATGAAATGCCACATTTATAGTTGTTTAAATTGATTTATATGAACATCTCACTTTAAAGACTGGAATATTGAAGAATACTATGATAGCTGATAATTAAACCCAGATTTGATCTTGCAGCAGACAAGACACTCTGGTGGAAGAGAGACAAAATCCAAGCAACGTCTCCAGTGTAGTTAATCACACTGTACCAACATTCCTTTTTTGTTCTTGTTAAAGACATCATGGTGGATATAATTTGTACCATTAGGGGAATCTTAATGCATGAGACATAGGAGCTCTGTATTATCTTTTATAACATTTAAAAAATCCTAAATTGATTTTTAAAGTCCTGGATGATTACCCAATCAAAACTCTGTACAAGGTGCCTACATGGCAAACTGCATGTCTCCACCAGTCTTTGATTCTTGCTCCAGAGAGCCTGGCTCTTGTTCCCCTAGAGAGCTTGGGATGCTCCTGTATTCAGAGGAGTTTTTGCAAAGAACCTTTTCCTGCAGCTTCAATTAAATCAATTAACACCTCTTTTGGAGCAGTGACCCTCTTATCAACCTTAGCTCTCGTGCCAAGAACATGTGGATACCTCCCAGTAGAACAAGTTTCTGATGCAGAAGCTCGTGTATACCATGTTCTAAAGCTTCCCAGCCTCAGCAATAATCACAGCTGTAAATTACTCTCTACAGTTAAAGTTTGTCTCCTCTTCTGAAATTCGGTTGTTCATTTCTAGTTACATTTTTATTTATCCAGTGTTCACCAGTACGGGCTCTGGCATGACATAGGCCCTCAACATATACCCATTTAGCAGGTGATACCATCTCGTATGTACTGAGAGCAAATTCACCTAAGTCTGGTTTAATGAACCAAGAGGTTTAAAAGGTTTATTTTCAGGAGTATGAGGGTTCTTATGTATTGAGATCCAAATATCACTATTTGGATCTCAAATTCTTTTACTGCTTCTCTAAGGCAGAGTGAAAATGTATTTCGGTTTATACCAAGTGTGTTGGCCCACAAAACCACAAGGTTGATTAGAGATGAGTAAATTCAATAGACAAAGCTGTCACTCTGAGACCCTTCATGTCCAACCCTTCAGGAAAACTTCAGGTCTCTCAGCTTTGCAGTGTAAATTCTTGTTTACACTGTACCCTTCCCAGATTGGCAAAGGTTGAGAAAATGCAGACCCACCTAAAGTATAATCCTTCAGAGACCGTTTTCTTTTTATTTTGTTCATCTATTTCCCTCGTTGTAATTGAAAGGAGCTAAAACCCATTTTGCGATTTGCTGTTTATCAGGCAAATAATTCTTTGAGGCAATTCCCTATGGGACTTGCTTTACATTTTGGGGACATTCCAGTTCAGTGACAGCAGATGGAACATCATCGTTAGATTTTTCAAAAAGAAAGACAATGAAATGAGTTCTGTGGAGATAGCAAGACGGCAGTTGCACAGATGAAAAAGAAAAGCTTCAAACTGTGCTTTTTGCATCAAAACCCCACACCCTGGGAATTGAGAGATGAGGGGACATACAGAAAATGGAGTTAACCAGCTTGGCGTGCCACGTAGCAATGGGGAATGGGATCCATGGGATCTGTCTCTGTTTTCTGAATTTCTTGAAACTGGAAATATTTCCTTTCCTTGTTTGAGGAATGGAGAAGAGCTAAAGGTCACCCAATTCTTGTAGTCTCTAAAAGAGTTCAGTATGGTTGTGATGTTAATTAGTAACCTCACATAAAGTTCACTAAGAAACATTAGTTGCTCTAGATATAAAGCAAAATTTGCCCATCTCTTACTAATTGGATTGGAGAGAAAAATTTCACATGAGAATTTTTCTTTTGATTTCATTGATAACACATCAGAAAGATGACAACCTAAATTTGTTTCCTATATGTATCATGTGGATTCATTCATATAAGATTTGGTCATTGACAGGATCATACAGTGTTAAATTTCTCAAACTATTTTTTTTTTACAATAAAAAGGCAACGCATGCATGTTCTATGATAAATTTAGGAAAATGTTAAGAAATAAGCTTCATTAACTGTCATGAAGCTAGTTATGAAAACAAATATTTCCTCCTAGAAGAAAGCTTCTTAAGAATCAGGAGATAGAGGAGATAGACTAAGCTCAGGAAATATCCAGAACTTAGGAGGCACAGAAGCTCTTGAAAGTCATAGGATTGGAGCCCTTTCCAATGTTATCTGTGTGGGAATAATTACTCAGTAGAGGGTATCCTGAACAACTGAGCTCCCTGCAAGTCATGCAAAAACCCCGAGATATATGTAGCCTTTGTGAATTGTAACCTAAGCAGGAGTGGAGTTTTTTGTGGTGTGGTCACTGAGCTTTTCATGCTCGTATAAGTCCCTCATACTCCTGAAAATAGGCTGTATAAACTCCTTTGTTACCAAGCTAAACTTGCGTGGAATCATTTCCTTGGTCTGTGGTTGATGTCCTATCTGGGGTGCATAGACATTTGTTCATGCATGGTTCTTATCTCAGATAATAATTATAAATACTGGTTATTTTTACTCATTTGCCATATCCTAAGGTTTTAACATGAACTTAATGTTTTTTTTTCCCTAAATGAAATGGCTTGGGTGTACAATATTCCTCACCTCTGTGTTGTGTAACGACAGGACTTACTCTGAGAGTTCTACTAATCAGCACGATGTGCATGCTCAGTGGAGCTTGGATGGTAATCCCCGTAATTCCTCTCTCCTATTTCACACCAGGCTCAAAAGCTAGATAGATAGCAAACAAGTGCAGTTTAGACATACAGTCAAGGATGCTAATTGGAAAGAGTTATTGCTACCAAAACCTCTAACATCCCTCTGTCTCTTTAATATGGATCTCATTTAAGGAAGGAAAAAGATGACTTCCTCACTGTGGGTGAAATTTTATAGGTGCTGACAAATGTTCATTTCCATCCAAATTTCTCCAATATACTCTTATATGTTTTTGTTTGAAGTTCTAAGTCTCTATATGAATCTACATTGGCTAATCACTAGCTGTTCTAAGGGACCATTCTGTTTCAAATATAAGTACCTGGACTGAAGAATTGGACTTCTCAATTCTTCATTGGTCACTATAAAAATCCTTGAAGAAGTAATTGATCATAAGGATGATGCAGTTTAATAGATGTTGTAGACTTAGATAAAATATATGGAGGTATAGCTTTAAAAGGAGCTCTTGAGTCATGGAGTACTGTCCAGAAAAAGTGGATTAGCAAAGGGGGAAATCACTGAGGCCCTGTAAAACTGAAACATGAGATGTATAGCGAAGAAGGGAATAGCTGTACTATTGAAAGCAGGATGTGAGGCAGAAAGACATGGGTAGGTGCTTACAGTTCATTTAAACTAAAGATCATAGAAGTTACTGCTCTTTAGTAAAGCCAGAGTAAAGATAATTTATAAACAGATATGCATTTAATTAACTTACTTTTATCTGCATTGAGAATGTAGAGCATTGGCCATTGCTGATACTTAAAAAGTAGACACGATCTAGTTCTTTGGTTTTTCTGAATGTTTGTGCTTTGTAAGCTAAATTAATATGTTCAGTTTTGGATGAAAAAGAAAATACTTATGAATGGTCAATAAACCATCTGCTATCTCAGGATGTTTTCTTTATCACAGACTTCATTTTATGGTACCTCCTATACCATAACACAGTCTTACAAGGCATTATAGCTCTGCATTTCCTCTTAAAATATATTCTTATCCTGTGAAAAAGAAATGCCATTAACCATAACTCACTGGAACAATTTTTGAAGTAACTCAGACGTATCACCACATCAACAGCAAAATAAATAAACATGGCATTTAGAAAAACAAAAACACTGCTGGCTCATGCCTAAATTGGAAAAACATAGACGATGGATATTAATCAGTAAAGTATAATTATTTCAAGCATATCAATTAAGGTTAATAAGTCAAGAAGTACTATGGTATATTTATAGCCTCATTATGATAAACAAACTTCAGATATGCAAGTGCATAGTATATAATAAGGAATATCAGTTTATTTTGTCATTTTTCACTTCTTTAAAACTATTAAAAAGATAACATTTATTTTATATTTAGGGATGAGAAGGACATATTCAACTGAAAACTTCAAAACCACAGATATTTTGAGGAGCATTTTCTGGTCCTTATAGTCAATGGTTGCTGGAAAATATTCCACAGTTCACGCTTTGGGAGCAGAAAGGAAGTTTTACATTCGGTATCTACTGTTCTGTACTTGTAAACACCTTCATCATAGTCAAAGTTATTGCCATGACAACTGGCTCCCACTGTCCTGAAAAACCCATCAGTTGTCACTAATGCCCGTTTTGAGAGGACCCCAGCATCAGCCTGCTGTATAAAGGGAGTACGTGGATGGAAGTCATATGTTATTAACAAACATTCAGGAAAATAATCCCAACTCCATTACCTTTCTTACTAACAAGTTAGCAAGCAATCTCTAGATTAAAGGGCAGCACCTGAAGCCAGGTGATGGCCTCTTTCTTCTTGTTCCACCTGTGTTGTCTATCTTTCTAAACCCTAAGACCATCTGTGTGGAAGAGGATTAAAGGAGAACCACACATGACTTAGAAAGAAGTGGTTTGTCTTTTCTACCATATAGATATTAAAATACTAAGTGCATGCTGGTTACAAGTTGCCCTCAATTCTCCATGGTAAAAATAGGAAAACACAACAACCTCTGGGCTACAGGAGAGAAGTAATGGTTATTTGAAAGGATTCCCTTAGGATCAGATCATAACACGGTTACATGTTTCCTCATTTTTCCCACTTTCTATCAAATAATAGGGCTTTGGAGATAGTGCCTCAGAGAGAAGCCATACTCTTATAATCTGAGAGAACAAAGGGACAGGATGTTGTTCTGTGTGTCAGAAGTCTGAGAGCAGAATTTGAGACTGGAGCGGTTGCTCAACGTGAGTGGCAAAGAGGATTTGACATTGGAATTCAGCTAAGCATCTACTAGACATAAAGCAAACATCCATGTTTGGGTGGGGCTGAGAGTCCTCCCCAAGGAAGTCTGGGGGTCATTTACAGAGTCCCCTCATCTGAGAGGGCTTCCTACTAGAGGGGTAGTCTCAATGAAAATCTTGGGCATATACTCAGATGCAGATAGTCAGAAGGAAAAGCCCGAGTTTTCTCTCAGGAATCTCTGAACCTCCCACAAAGCACTATGCACACATGAAAGTCAACTTACCCTACTTGTTATGGCAGTTCATTTAAAGTGTGACATATCTTCAGTTTGTCACTTACACAATCAGCCAGGAGACAATGGAAACTCTCTAAGATAAAAGAAACAAAACACATTTGGAGACATTGTGGCATCCACCTTTCCCAAGGAAGGCTGGCTAGTTTGGAGCAATAAAGAAATGGGCTGGGGGTACTTACATCACTTTAGACATGGCTGTGCTTAAACTGGACAAGCACAGTAACTATGGAAACAGAGACTTTTCTTGTGATTGAGAGATCTAGATAAATTTCTTCTTAGCATCTAAGAATGACTGAACGTGACGTTAGACGTATCCAGTATTAATGGAAACAATTGGGCCCAAATAATATGCTTAGAAGCACAGTGGCATACAGAATAAAGTTAGTTTGCTTCATGTGTCAAAACTCACCCTTTCAATAAAAAGTCAGTGATTTCAAAAACTGTATGAAGCCTAAGAACTGGTTGGGATATAGTTCTTAACACTGTAACTGTAATTTCCCCCAAAGTGGTATAATCAAAGTGGCTGATGACAAAGGGCAGCCACACCACAAAGCATGCATGCCGTGCAAAGAGAACTACAGGATGGAAGAAAACAGAGGCTGCCATCCAGGCTGTGCCTTTTTAAAAAGTGAAAAAAGAAGCTTAACCTAAATTAACCCCAGGGGAGGGGGTCCACAAGCTACAGATGGTGGTTTCTGCTCTGCATGCTCCTCCAAGTTGTTAGAAGAAAAGACTTTCAGAGAATTTCTATGAAGTGTTGATCAACAGTCTACCTCACCAGAGCTCGAAATAGGGTGAATGGTAAGGAAAGCAAGACTTATTGTTTTTCTCTTAAATCATTCCCATTGCCTTTTTGTATCAGAGGAATAACAGCTTTTCTCTCCAGGGTCCTTCTCTCATTGTTGATTTCATCCAAGGAGAAAAAAATTTTAAAAATTAAAAATTGCCTATTTTTCTTTGATGAATTTCTGCTGAGACTCAGAAATCACAAACCATTTAGATCTTTTACTTATATTTGAAATGAGCACTTATTTCTGGTAAAAAAAAAAATTCATGTGTCAGAGAAAAGCTGGAAATCTACACAAAAGAACATTTAAACAAGAAATACTTCTCTTCCAAAAACTTACATTTGGACCACTGTCCCGTTGGCTATTTTCTTTCTCACAAATACAAGCCTTTTCACAAAAGGCTCACAATTACATGCTGCCCTCTGCAGCTTCAAACTCCATTAAAAACTATTTCTTTCTGAGGACAGCCATGCTAGATTCCTGTCTGCATCCGTAACAGTATCATCAATATCGTCAGGGAATGGCGCTTGGAATGGGTTTCAAGTTGGACAGGTTATTGGTTGGCCATTCTCTCAGTCACTGTTCTATCTCTTGTCTCTGTGTTTCTTGTAGGTTGAATAAATCTGTGGTTGAAAGTTTTGCAGGAATGTTGGTGTTCCTATTACTCCTCTGGGGTTTTTGCCTGGGAACAAAAGGTAGCCTTTCAGATTTCATATACCCAACGCTGTGAGTCACAGCTAAGGTCACCCCCATTGACACTGGGCACCTCCCTTATCCTAGATTTCTGTCATGTCCTGGAGATGCTTCTCACCTCCCTGCCTCCATCAAAATTTCCATTTATTCTCATGGCCACGATGTCAGGAGAGGGACATGAGGGAAGGATTGTGAGACAGAGTGACTGGGAGGGAGTGATGAAGGAGATGCAAATGAATAAAAGATATTTTTTATTTGTGGAAGATTTCTCACTGCCTGATCTTAAGATCTTCTTCTGGTTCTGTTTTTATTTACTTTAGCATGATATACAGAGGCTTTTAATGTTTACTTTTAGTGTTTTACATGTATCTGTCTAATGCTTGAAACATCAACTGAGCTCCAAATTTTACAAACATGTTATTTTCTGATGTTCTAATGAAATTGTTTCTGCACTGTTCAGTTCTTTAAATGATTCCTGTACCCTTGGTTTATATTTTATTTCTGAAAATTATAGCATCTCAAGTAATTGAAATCTTTACCTGCTGTCATTTTGTTTTGTTCTGAGTTGAAGTGGTTTTTGTTTTCTGAAAGAATGTCTCACTCTGTATAGCCCCAGGATAGTCCTGAAAGAGGTTCCTCCAGTTCTCCTGCCCCATCCAGTGAACACTAAGATTATAGACATAACACACTCCATCTAATTTCTCAATATATATTTCTCTCCCTCTCCCTCTCCCTCTCCCTCTCCCTCTCCCTCTCCCTCTCCCTCTCCCTCTCCCTCTCCCTCTCCCTCTCCCTCTCCCTCTCCCTCTCCCTCTCCCTCTCCCTCTCCCTCTCCCTCTCCCTCTCCCTCTCCCT
>JANHMN010000016.1:42798725-42808734 GCA_030674055.1 Rhabdomys pumilio | reverse complement strand
TCTCTCTCTCTCTCTCTCTCTCTCTCTCTCTCTCTCTCTCTCTCTCTGAGAGATGACTTGACTCATGAACCCAGAAACATATCATTAGTTATTTCCTATGCAGAACTTAACTCCTGTCTGTGTCCCTTCTGCTTCTGCAACTAAATCTTATGGTGATAGAGGGCAGAGGACAGAATGATGCCCATCAAAGGTGCAAAAGTCTTTCACGTTTTTTGTATGTTTCTTCTCCTCCAGTTTCCCTGCTTTCCCTTAAGTTTATCTTGCCCATAACTAATTTAATTTTCTTTATTGTCTCTTCTGTAGCGCCTTGGTTTCCTGAAGATTTTACCTTTGCTTTTTTGCTTCTACATTTTCACATCCACAGGCTTTGTTTTCATGGCTTACTGAAGCCCCACCGCACCCATAGAAGCCCCTTCCCACCCACAGAAGCCCTTCCTCACACACAGAAATGGCTCCTCACCCACAGAAGCCCTTCCCCACCCACAGAAATCCCTCTTCACCCACAGAAGCCCCTCCTCACCCACAGAAGCTCCGCCTCACCCACAGAAGCTCCGCCTCACTTCAGGCTGCATTTCTACCAATTCATTGTTCACTTTCCATTTCATGGAGACCACAATTTTTCAAGAGTTTTCAAGAAGGTAAGAAAATGAATACTTTGTAAGTTTTATGTCTGCTACTCTAACACTTCTCCCAAACATACTTTAATTCTGAATATTAGCTTTCCTCTGCTGCTGTAGGTATAATTACTCATTTTTATTAGCCAGAGTTGAAATAAGAGCTTCATTCCAGCAAAGCATAATGTTTATTGGAAAAGAAAGCTGTAGCTGTTTCTTGTGAAGCTCTACCATTCCACTTAGTTATCGTTCAGTATCCTTTTAGGAGGTGTCAAACTGGAGAACTGGTAGATTTTATTCCTGGTCAATTTGATATAAGTGAGAACTCATGAAACTGAGTTTCTTAGACCTGGAACACTGGCTTTGGTTTGTTTGTTTGCTTGCTTGCTTGCTTGCTTGCTTGGTTTCTTCTGCTTTAATTTTATAATATTTTGTTGATTGAATTTTTGACAATTTCATAGATATGTATAATATAGCCCCGTTGCATTTAATTCATTTCCATCCATGTCACCTATGTGCACACCCCTACACACACACCTATTAATCCCTTTTGCCAGATTCATGACTTTGGGGTTTTGTTTTGTGACCAATTTAATTTAGCCAGAGCCAATTTTCAGCTGAAGCCTGACGTGTGCACAGCTACACACATAGCAGTAGGTACATATTCGAAGGCAACCTTCTCCATGAACTGGCAAATAGTTCAGCTGTGTAGGGTGGGGACTTGAAATGACCTTTATCCACGCCTGATTGCTGATGGATGGTCCATTCTTTTGCAGATTTCTTCATTTTCAGCTGCTGTGAGCCTTAGAGCAGAATATGTATGGCTTGCTCAGGAGATGTTACTTCACCACCAACCCCCACCACCCCTCCACCCCGCTTGCTTGTTTTCTGGCTTTTACAAATCTTTCCTTCTATTCCTCCTCAGTGTTTCCCAAACACTAATGAGGGTGACACAAAGACTGCTTTAGACTAAGCCTTCACCTGTCACTTACTCTAAGCACCCTGCCTTGCCACTAGTCTGCACTCACTTAGTTACCAGAGACGCTTTGCTGATCATAGTCATTTTAATTTTATTTATTTATTTATTTATTTATTTATTTATTTATTTATTTGATTGCATGTACATGTGTGTGTGTTAAAGAGAAGAAGTTTTCTCACAAAGGATTTAAAACTACCTTGACTTTTCTCTTCCAGACATTCTGGCTAGGCAGTTTACAATACGATGTGATATCACTTGCTCAGCTTATCCTGTCCTGCTGGTCTTGCTGGTCTCTCTGCTCTATCCCTCTGTCCTGAAAACTTCAGGTGTGAGAGAGCAGTTACTTTCCAGCCTGGCACACCTGCGCTTCTTATTGGAGTGGGTAGAAGAAAGAGAAAGGAGGGGAACAGTGAGGGAGAAATGAGGAGGACAGTGGGGGAGAAAGGAGGAGGACAGTGGGAGAGAAAAGAAGGAGACAATAGGGTACCAAATGAACCCAGAACATTGAACTTGATCTTAGACCTAAACCAATCATACATAAAACCCAAGAAGTTGATAAAAGAGAAAGAGGGCCCTATTTGGATCTCTATTGTGACAGAGGGCTGGACAACACCACCCTTAAACGCCTTTCTATTGAGGAACATTGCTACTAAATCAACCTGCCCATTAATTTTATGAGTGAGATTTTACAATTTTCAAGTTACACATTTTTATAAGTTTTAGTGATGTAACTATGTCCTAGTTTCTATCAATAAACCTGTTTTTAAACCATTTTCTGATGGAGTAGGTTTCCTTCTTATTGAAGTATTCATGAAGAGAGTATCCATTAGTATCCATGGGACATTAGAGGCGGAACGCCTCACAGACACTAAAATAAAAATCTACTTAATTTATTTCTTGAAATAAAATGGATAGTATTTGTGGAAAACTCACACACATCATCCATGCTAGATATAAATTGGAGCTGTCTCTTATGATGACTACCAGGACTCCGGTCTCTGGCTGTGTCAATAACTGAAGAATGTCATTTTGCCTCAGCCACTCAGGCTGTACTGTGCCCAAGGTCTCCTTACCTTTCTAAAAGAGAAATCACTTCCCTTTATTGCTTCAAGAAGATACAAAAAAGTCAGCAGAGGTCACCGGTGGAGAGATTCTGGAGCAGCATTTTAATCAAACAAGGCTTGTTGCTTGGCTCCATGTTCAAGCTAACATCCTCAAACACAAATTGTTCACAAAGTGTACAAGACTGATACTGAAAACATGATGGGACTTGAATTCAGAAAGCTGCTTGAAATTCCAGACACATTGTCAAGAAGCTACTGTATAAAGCTTCCTGTCTGAATGCAACATGAGCTCAGAGCTCCAACCACCACCGCTTCCTCATCACCATGGACTGTATCACCTCTAACCATCAGCAAAATAAACTTCTCCTCCTTAAAATAAGATACTGTCTTTTTGTCATGATCACCTCTATGACAAAACTCACTTCCAGGGCAAATTACATAAGTTGCTGTAATTCATCTTGCTGATTAGACAGACTGAACCTGTGCTGTCACTGCAGCCATCCCACAGACCACTCCAATTGAATTTCAATTTGATTTGTCTTAGCTCAATAGACACAGTTTGAGATGTCTGGGAGATTCACAAGGCAATTATCTCAGAAGCTTGAGAATTATGACTCTTCTTTGGCAGGGGTTATTTCTCAAAAGATGACATCTATTTGCAGATATTTTCTATACTCTACTAGCCTCATGATGATGCATAACCTTTTAGAACAATTTGGGACTCCTTTTATTGTTGCCAACTTGTAGAAGAAAGATTCTGACAGAAAGATCAATGACTTAGCAAGCAAATAATAGTTATGCTTAATCTACTAACTTCAAACAGATCAGTTTCCTCATCAGTAAATTGAGAGGAATGACGAAGAAGCTGCCATACTTCTTTCCACTTATGTTATTGTCTCCTTGACCTAAATTCAATATTTACTCATCACGATGGATGGAGAAAAAAATCTTTTGAAAGTCATCTGTTCTCAACAGGTGTAGTGCACCATTATCTTCCTCCTCCTCTCCCTCTTCCTCCTCCCCCTCCTCCCCCTCCTCCTCCTCCTCCTCCCCCTCACTCTCTCCCCTCACTCTGTCTCTGATGGTGATGATGATGATTATCTTAAACAAACCTATGAGAAATTGGGTCTGGATTTCAAAAATTACTATACTTTCATATTAATTTCATTCTAGCCATCTAGAGAATATTAAAAAAATCCACAAATAGATGTCTTCTTGTTATATGTCACAAACAAATAGTTTTTTTGGAATTAGTCAAAATAGAAAAGTATAAACATTCATTGTTGAGATGGAAGCAAAAACCAGACCAATGTATGGAAAAGCTGCATGTTCAATAAGGAAGAATAGAAATCAGGATTATGCAGTAGTGAGTGACCAGTGAATTAGATACCTACTTCAGGACCAGAATGCTTCCAAGATCATTATTATTCTGTTTGTCACTCAAAGAACAGATGCAGAATTTTGAAAGCAACACTAAACACCTTTTCAAGTTTCATTCCTATCATTCCTCATTCCAAAATTTTCTTCCCACCCAAATTTGATGTGATTATTGTCCGACTAACTTGAGTTTAGTTAGAGGATTTTGTACCTAATCTAGTCTATATGTAAAGCCAGAGAGAATAAACCACAATTTATGCTGCAAAAGAAACACTTTCTTGTTCTTTACTGGTATTTTGTGCTGGATAATTTTATGTCAGTTAGACACAAGCTAAAGTCTCCTGAGAGGAGGAAGCCTCGGTAAGAAAATGCATCCATAAGATCGAGCTGTAGGCAAATCTATAAAGCATTTACTTAAATAGTGATTGATGGGGGAGGGTCCAGCCCACTGTGGGCAGTGCCATCCCTGGCTGTTAGTTCAGGTTTCTATAAGAGCAGGCAGAGCAAGCCATGAAGAGCAAGCCAATAAGAAGCACCCCTCCATGGTCTCTGCATCAGTTCCTGCCTCCAACTTCCTGTCCTGTATGAGTTCCTGTCCTTACTTCCTTTGATGGTGAACAGTGATATGGAAGTGTGAGACAAAAAATTCCTTTTTTTCCTAGCTTTCTTTTTGATCATGGTGCTTCTTCACAGCAGCAATAGAACTAACTAAGAGAAATTTGTACTTTGGTTTATTGCATAAGGAATTTCATACACGTTGAAAGTATTGGAAAATAGCTTGTTTCTTTCCTTTGTGTATGTTAAACTGTTTCTTTATAAGATAATTTCTCCAGAGAAAAAAATTTTACTGAAAAATTAAATATGTAAATTTGTAAGATTGGAGGCAGGCAGGTGCACATGTGTCTTGTAGAATTTTCCCCATCTGTCATTCGGGACACCCTGTTAGCATCATGTATGCATACCTTCATACATAACTATCCTTTATCTAGGATGTTGATACATTTTATATTTCTCTTGATGTGGAAGGCCTGAATTTCTGGAAGTTAAATTGAGGCAAAACTACAAAAAGACATATTCTGACTACTGCCTAAGCACCATTTTATTATCCCTTTTAAATTTGCAATTTGTCATAGGTATGCATGTTTGGTGGTTTGCATGAGTGTATAAGTTCAAATGCAAATGTGTGCATTTGTGCCTTGAAGCTGTAGATCACTCGCAAATGTTTTCCTCAATTTTCCCTTCCTTTTCTTCACTCTGAGATGGGGAATAATCAATTGTGTTAGACATCTGCCCAGTGCTCTTGGAATCTGCTTATCTCTGACCATCAGTTCTGGATTACAAGCACATCGCATCGGTGCCAGGCTTCCTGAGTGGGTTCTGTAGATCCAAACTCAGCTCTTCACACTTGCACAACACACACTTAATTGCCTGAGCCACATCTCTAGTCCCCACCCATCTTTTATAGCCTTTACTCTAGTACATTCTATTTATCCATGGTACCTATGTCTATATCTGAGGGTATTTTTTTTTAAGCTTGTAATGGAGCTTACAAACTGTAAAAAATAGATTGTGTGTCAAGAAATGTTTAAAATAGAACTCTGGCATATGAGTACAAATGCAATGCTTGCTATAAGAATTGCTACTATGTGTAAGCAAATCCTCATTACCTTCTTTGAAGTATGGCCTGCAACATGTTCAGGGATAGCATCACCAGGATTTTGTGGTAACAGTATTTCTGAAAAAACAAAACAAAAAACAAAAAAACAAAACAAAAAAACTGTGCAGCAATGTGGCCAATGTGTTAACCTCCACTAATGCTTTCTTTTTTATTGTTTAATTACACATTATCTTCCTTCTTCCTCATCCTTCTTTACAATGTCACAATGCCTGAATATGAGGGGTGTGAGAGATAGCTCAGTGGCTAAGAGCATTTGCTGCTTTTTTAGAAGACTTGGGCTCAGCTGCCAGAGCCCACAGTAGGTAGCCCACAATGACCTGTAACTCCAGTTCTAGGATATGCAATGTCTTTTGGCCTCCGGAGGCACCTGAATGTGTGTGTGCGCATGCAGGCACACACCACATGCACACACACACACACACACACACACACACACACACACACGGAGTGCACTTAAATGTACTCAAGTTCAGACACATAAAAACTCAGTTAAATAAAAAGATCTTTTAGAAAGTCATTTAAACTAAAAGATTTTTATCTAAGAATTTTGTTCAACTTTAGCTACTACTATGATCACAGTTATATCTAGTGCTTTAGGAAGCTACATTTTCAATATATTCAATTATTTTTTCATGCTTTCATATCTCCTTCTATAACTGTTTGTGTTTACATCAAACAAACCATTCAGGCTGTATTTCATAACTATAAAAGTTTAAAATATAATAACAAATATGTATGGACATCTCCTAGCTTATGATACCTTGACTTGCATTTTAATTTTAAGATGGTGGGAAAGTGATATATATTCAGTAGAAACCTTAACATATGGGAATGTTATCTCTCTCTACAATAGCAGTATGTGGTTAGGTACATATTTTACGATTCGAGACGGTGGTAGAGCCTGACTTCCTCTAACCACGCAACCATAACGGTAAATGATTGACACAGCAAGCACTGTGTTGTTAAGTTATGATGTTCAAATAGAGCAGGCATATCTAAACGTATTTTTGACTTACAGTATTTTCAGCTTACAATGTTGCTCAAAACATAATCCTATCAGAAAACAAGGAGTAGCTATATGTTATTTTACAACTGAAGTGATTACTAGTATACCCTCCCACCAACAAAGACAGTCAGTTCAGATGCACAAATATCAAACAGAGACATGATATAAGTCCATAAACTATCCTTATCAAAACAAAACTGGAGAAGATGTGTCACCAGCCATTATTTTCCTGTACTTTAATGTTCCTTTCAGGACTCCACATTCCTAATGTCCCAGGTACCAGTTGCATAAGAGGTGAGCTAGAACACTGGAGAGACACCTCAGTGGTTAAGAACACTTGTTGCTCTGGCAGAAGTCCCAGATTTGGTTCCCAATACTCACATGGAAGCTAAAATAGCCTCTTTAACTCTAATTCCAGAAGATTCAATATCCCTTACTGGCTTCTTTGGGCATTGCATGTACACAGTGCACATACATGTGTAAAGGTAGAACATATGAAATAAGTAAATCCCTTCAAATGGTAAGGTAGAATCTTTGCATCTCAAAGGCACACTGCTCTTAGTGAAGGTATGGGGGGGGGAAGTCTTGCTGAGTTGTTGGCACATCAAGCCCTCTCTAATCTTCTCTCAGGGATCACTTCTAATAAAATCTCTCAAAATCCCCTAAAACACCACAGCACAGACTGGCATTGAGTCCAACCATGATTGAAGGCTGAAGAGGCTGGAGACTGGTGTCATCAGACAATCACTGCAATGGAGGCACACTGAGAAATCCGTGAAGGCAACTGGGCACATGTTGCTTTGCGTGCGACCTTTTTATATCTGGACTTAAGGTTTGACTGTGATAGTCACATTAAAGATGGATCTTCCCAAGGCTGAATGCCCCAGTGTGGTGGAATTCAAGGGTAGGGAGGTGAGAGTGGGTGGGTCAGTAGGGGCACATCCTCATAGAAGCAGGAGGAGGGAGGATGAGTTAGGAGGTTTCTGGGTGTGGAGGGAAATGGGGAAAGGGGATAACATCTGAAATGTAAATAAAATATCCAATAAAGATTAATTAAAAAAATATGGATCTTCCCAAAGCAGCTAATTCTTTGTGGAAACACTCTCACAGACATATCCAGAGGTATGTCTTCCAGGCCGACTCTGAATACAGTCAAGTTGACAGTCCAGTGATTACAGTATCTAAGCTGAAAATGGGCCTTACACAGTCTACATTATACTCTAATACTTCCTATAACCCACAGTGTCCTCTGCCTATAACTTAATGACTTTAACACATAGCTCAATTCAGAAGTAACCCCCGCCCCCAGGAAGGAGATCAAGTCTCACCCACATACGCCGGTTTTGTGGATAGACAGCACGGATTCTTTGGGTGTGTTCCTGACTACCATATCACAGCTAGCTTCTGCTGTCCTCTAAACTCAGAATTCTGAAATGGGTCTGGGTTATTCAAGGATTAATTAATTGAAAGACTCCCTATACACCATAGCTGATGCCTCATCACAATTTTAATTTCTACTTCAAATATTCCTGCCATCCTTCTGAACATAGTTTACTTGAGATCATAATGAATATAAGTGATTGTAGAAACTTCTAAGAATATGCTTGTTAGCATAGAAGTTTCCCAACTTTTACAAGATATGAACATTATCAATTATTATCTCTTAGTTGAGAATTAAGATACAAATATGTAATCTTCATCTTCTTGTAATTCAAGACCCTAATAAATTTAAGCCCTAAACTTTCTTCTCCAATTATTTATTCTGGTAGGTGTCAGAGTCTTCTCAGCTTATGGAATGATTGAGGCCCTTCATAGCAGCAGCTTGGACTATCTTTAATGAGAAAAAGTGTGGACACCTCTCAACCCCATATATATATGTTTAATTTGAAATTGCAGTAGGCAATATAGCAAGGAGAGACAATAAGGGTTTGATTTTTTTTAAATTCAGTATATAGAAGTATATTAATAGTTATTAAGCATAATTAAACAATACGAGTTCATGAATATGTATAAAGCCAAAACTATTGATTTCTGAGTTTGTTGGGTATTCAACTATGCACGTAACCAGTTTGTACTCCTGGACTTAAAGATTCACATTCCACTGTAATAGTAAAAATTATCTCCTATTTCAAAAGATGTTGACCCTCATTTTTACCCAATAGCACATTTCAGGGATGTTTGCTAATTGCAATGCTGGAGCAAACAAAAATTTAAGGTATTATCTGCTTTGAAAACATAATAAGCTATTTCAGAGGTTCTTTAGAAATCAATTTTGCAACAGATGGTAGCTTATAATGTTCTAATTTCAAATGGTGCTTATTTAATTTGGGGGAGAAAGTACATCAATTATGATCCATGTGGAGGAAATACACATCTTTTGGAAGAAACTCTTGAAAATTTCTCTTTTAGAGTAAATTCTTATACTTAGAGTGTTTTAGTGCCGCTTCTCACTGTTAGTGGTTTAAGTTGTGAGGTAACAGTAACAGAAGGGAGACGAGAGTCTAAGGCAGATAAGTAAGTCTGAAGCCTAGCTTTGTTATGGCCCATGACTTCAGAAAAAAAGAAATAACTTCTCCAAGTTGCATTTTTTATCTAGTTTTTAAGTGGAAGTAACAATTGGTAGCTACCTAATTACTAGTCCTCTGGGTGATTTCATCAAAGTAGTGAATATAAATTTTATAGTAAGAGACTGTAACACTTTGTGTTCTCTATGTGCTAGCTTCCACGTCAATCCAACATCTGTGAGACTTTACCTTAAAATGTAGATGTGACCATTATGCACGTCTGAATCCTGTGAGTTTTAATGATGCACACTAGCTTTTGTTTCTTTTTATTTCAGCATAAAAAATATGCAATAAATATAGATTCTACTTCCTTATGTGCATGTAGGTTCCCATTTGCTATTACCAATTGAAAAAAAGAAAGGGTGTGTCTATTTGGAAGAGAAGAGCTTGTGGGAAACAGCATAATTATCTGGCCATTCTGAAACATCTCAGTAAATATTTGTCAGTTCCTACAGACTGTTCAAAGGCATAATGGCATTATGAACATTTCTACTAAGGAAGCAAATTTATAACTCTAACATATTTTAAAATGACAAAGAGAATCAAAGAAATGGAAGCAAATGTCGTCAGTGCATTTGGCTCTAATCTAAACTTCCCCCTGATGGACACAGAGAGAGGACTGATGGGTGCTGCCCAACATTTTCTATAATTTAGTTTATTTTGTGCTGTTCATCTTGGTGTTTTCCCATAAGGTCACCATCATTTTGCCAAAATAGACCAAGTAGAG
>JANHMN010000016.1:42767139-42787577 GCA_030674055.1 Rhabdomys pumilio | reverse complement strand
CTCTCTCTCTCTCTCTCTCTCTCTCTCTCTCTCTCTCTCTCTCTCTCGTTCTTGGGCTTTGCTAAGTTTCTCTTTTTTCTCTGTGTAGCACAGTGCAACAATACCTTTGTTTTCTATACCATACTTAATGGACACAACTGTCTATACCTTAGAATATCTTCATCAGTCAATTGAAAAGAACTCTATCACTGAAAAGGATAGATTTTTTTTTGTCTAAACAGTAAAACACAGAGGTTGTTTTTCCTTTTTTCTTCTCTTCTGGCTTGTTTGTTCCTTTATTTAAAAAAAATCTAAATATTAATTCTTAAGGGAGTTAATTGATAAGATAAGACTTTGTGCTTGGAAATGATATTGGTTTATAAAGGGTCAACCATGATGCAATGCAGCATAATAAAAAAGTGAAGGAAACTATTACTGACTGGCCGGAGTTAAGGTATGACCTAAGGATAAAAAGGACATTCATCAAGGCTCAACTCAACCCTGAGTAGACCTGCACAGAGGACAGAAATATTGCTCAAGGATACAGAACACATATGGCTACAGTATCTCTAGAAATATGTCAAAATTTGTTAATAGAGATGTATGCTTCTGTTTATTTAGTTGGAATAACACACATCTAGTTGTAGCTGGAGAATTAGAAAACAGATCTAATTTGCAGTTATTACATAGGAATGTCATACCTCTTAGTTTTTTTTTTCTGTTTCTTTATATTCCAACCCAAAGTGATACTATGACTGAGATACTTAGAGGGCCAGTGGACATTTAGAAAATCCCAAAGGTCAGAAAAAGTGGTCTTTTTCTCCTATCAGTGAGTTCTGGACGGAAGTGGCTATGGAAAACTCATGTTACGTCCTTATATCTCTATTCTATTGGCCCTAAGCATAGACCAAGGAACTATATAGAACCACACAGAATATGGGATTGGAGATTATGCAACAGGCTTGCTGGGAATACTGAAGTCATGTCAGAGAGCAGAAACAAGATGTGAACTCTTAAAAAAAACTATATTTTATTGTTTGAGAATTTCGTACAAGCACATAATGTCTTTTGATTAAAGTAATTTCTTGTTCCCTTCCTCTCATATATTCCTTATCTTCTAGCACTTTTTCTTCCTAAGTTTATCTGCTATAAAAGCAAAAACACCCCACCACCAACAACAAAAGCAACAAAAACAAAACACCACTCAGGCAACACAAGTAACACAAGTAGTGTTACTTGTGGGTCCAGGGTATAGCATTGTCCTCTGGAGCACAGAGGGGTATGTCTACCAGGGGCTGCATCTCTGGTGAAAACTGGTATTCCTTCCAGAAACCAGTGGTTCCTAGCTATGCTCGAATCTGTAGGTACATCAAAGTTTTTTCTGACTAGAAGGATGAGAATGGACAAATGGAACTCTATGAACCTAAAATACTTCTCTGTACAGAAAAAGACATAATAATTTTAGTGAAGGGGCAGCCTACAGAATGAGAATAAATATCTTAGCCAACCATATACCTGATAGAAGGTTAGGGTCTAGAATGTACATAAAACAAAAAATAAAATTAATACCAAGAAATCAAACAGCTCAATTAAAAAGTGGGTCATGTAACTAAGCAAAGAGTTCTTAAAAGAAGAAATAAAAATATCTGAGACTCAATTTTCTTTAAATGTTCAATACACTTAGCCATTAGGGAAATGAAAATTAAAACTACTCTGTAATTTCATCTTACCCTAGCCAGAAAGGCTAAGATCAAAAAGTCAAATGACAATAAATCTGGCATGGATATTGGTGGGAATGAAATTTTGTGCATCCATTATAGAAATCATGTAGTTCTTCAAAAATCTGGAAATAGATCTAATATATCTGACTATATCACCCCTGAGCATATTCCCAAAACACTCCATGCCCCACTGCAGAAATACGTGCTATCTGTGATCATCTCTGCTGTATTCACGATAGCCAGGAAATAGAAGCATTATGTATGTCCATGAACTGATGGATAGATAAATGAATATGCAGTACATATATCCAAAGATTGTTATACTGCTGTAATGGGAGATGAAATTATAAAATTTCCAGATAACTGGATGGAAATGGAAGTGATCCTTCCAATTGAGTTAACTCAGATCCATGAGTACAAACACTGCATATTCTCTCTGATATGTAAGGCTTGAGGGTTTAAATCTTTAGATGTGCATATTAAAATTGGAGTACTTGTGTAAGTCAGGACCTAGAGAGGGGCCATGGTTTTCTCAAGGGGAAGAGAATAGAATGTGTGTGGTATGAGGTAAGAATGGTGAATGAGCATGCTGAAAAGATTAAGTGTGCTGAGTTATGGAGGGCAAGGTAGAAGAGAGAGTTTGGGGAGGGATTACTAACTCTAAAGACTTTTCAAAAGGCCACATGAAAACCCACTACTATGGAATACATATTATGACATTACATATAACTTACTTATATATATTTACTATGTATAATTCATATAATAGTCTATCTAACACATAAATATATAATTTATAAATCATCTATATTGTATGCTAGTTTATATTAATGTATAATTATATATTTATTATATAATTATAATATAAATAAATTATACATTTAATTTAATTAATCACATTTAATGTAATTAATTTTAAATTAAATTTAATTAATTAAAATATAACATAAATATTATATATATATATATATATATATTAATGTAGTTACCCTTTAACTTAGAGATAATGAACAATACTTCTTTATGACAACATGGGCTATTATATAAAAAGTTCAGTGTGAGGAATGTGTTAACACCTTTTAAGTTGTTGATTAGTGGAGTTCCATAGGTCACTTTCACCACCCCAAACATTACAGCACATTACATGTCTTCACTCTTTATTATCCTTTAGAATTTCAGGAAAAGGCCCCCTATGCAGAGGACATCAAATACTTGAGTCAAAGTGCAATGGTTAGTCAAACTTAAATATTCCTGGAGTATTCATCCTTACCTCATAGCTTTCATAGTACTGACAGGTTCTATGTGTGCTACTGAGGGAGGAAAAAAATAAGCAGTCTTACTAACTGCAAGCATGCCTGCAAGCAACAGTAACTACCAGCATTGAAAGAGATGCCTAGTGGTAAATAGTCTCATGAATATTATGAGAGTAATCAAAGACTTTCCAATTATATATAAGACCTCTCTAAAGATGGAACATATGTGTGGTACTGCTAACCAAGCCATGAACTCGTGGGTGGCTACATTACAGTCCCTTAGGGATAACCTAATACTATCATTCTGCTACGTGGATACAGTATTGAACGGCCACCCATTCCTATCTTTCTGTGCACTGATTAGTACATCTCTGAACCCTCATCATAGAAGCATCTCAATGCAGTATATGTGGAATGTTGAGGCCCATAATCTGTGTGTAGAGAATAAGAGGCCGTGGAATGAGCTTCTCTAAATGGCACATTTATTATATTGTCTTTTCTTCTAAGGATCATTGCAGGAGAGGGGACAAAAACATAAAGGTTAGTAAATGTCTGCAGCCAAAAGAATTTGCCAGACATGACAGGGCTGTAGTACATGTGATCTCATGAGCTGTAGCTGAATGAATGAGACCTCTTGCACACTTTCTAGCTGTCTATAATTTCATATGATGGGGAGGTCCTAATCTTAGCTTAAGAATGTGAAAGTCCCAGATAGAGTCTCAGGTTTAAGTGGAGATATCTGAAACAAGCCCTTTACAGTATGCAAAGACTTTGGCTACTGAATTATAGGATGGAACACCACTGAAGTCCTACAATGGTAGTTGGGTATGGTATACATGGCATAGCTTCCAATAGTCCTGAGCAAATTCTGAAAATTTCTCCAACATCAGAATCACATTATTCATAGGTTTCCCAGGACTTGCATTCTGAACCCAACTGGGATGATTGTAGGACTAAAATCATATTTAATATTCTCCAGTAGAAGTTATAGCAAAACCATATACAAAATATTAAAGTTTCATGCTAAGCTCCAAATCACTCATACTATGGAGAAAAAAAGAAACTATTAGCATTTGTTATATACAAGAAAAGAATCATTACACATAGTGGAGACATAAATATATCAACTTTTGTCTATAGTATAATCAAATGGAAATTTAAATCAAAGAATAAATTAAATATAACCACAATCTAGCAGGACAAAAACTGCATTAGATGAGAAGAACAAGACAGGTAAGCAGGAAAAGGAGTGAGTGAACTTGAAGATAAATCAATATATGTCACCCAATATGATTAGAGGTAAAATATGGAAAAATAAAATGGTAGAAGTTTATTTGAGAGAAATATTCAAACACAGTATCTACTAGATTCATGTCTAAGATGAAAAGAAAGGGAATAGCACTCAAAATTTTTGAAACAATATTTAAAACTCCCCATTTTTGGCAGAAGACATGAACCTACAGATCAAGAAGTTCATCAAATCAAAGAAAATTAGAAATAACTCCAATTCACATAGATGCATTTCATAATCAAAGCGTTTAAGACTATACAAAAAGAATATTAGAAGCAGTGAATAAGAGCTGAATCATAGCATTCAGAAAATCAATACAATTACCTAAAAATTAATTTTTATAGACTAGTTTTTCAAGTTTTAACTGATTTTTATCCACAATACAAAAGAAAACCTAAAATCAGTGGTGATTCCAGAAGAGCAGTCTTGGATCTACACATCGTGGTGTATGTCTGTTTGTTTTGGGGATAGTGTGTTATTATGGCACATGGATGTGGTCTATGGTCAGTAGGTCCTGTGTCTTTCTGGTGAAGAGAACATACTGCCAGCAAGTTGTGAAAGGCCAGCTGTTTGCCTTTTGGAGCTGAGAAGAACGAGATTGCAATTTGACTTCAAGACCATTCCCTTAACAAATTACCTGCTGGGCACTTGGCCCCCTTTCACTAAGGTTCTATAGACTCCTGATAGGACCACTGACTAAGGAGGTTTACGAGTCATGTTTTAGAGAGAATTTATTTTCTAAACCATAATAAATTATCAGGTCGTGTGATAATATTTAATGTCAGTGTAATTCATAAAACAACTATAACCTAATTTGGGAAGGGGGATAACTCTATTTGCTAGAAAAGTTGTTGATCTGCAAAAAGATGATGAAATTAAGTATAAGCGTTGAGTAAGGTACCTATGGAAACTTCTAAAACTTGCACAAAGAAAACATGGAAATTCAAATTACCGTGTGGACAAATGTCAATACCCATTCAGATGGCTAGGTAGAGAATGAGTAGCATTACACACCTACTATGCTCTCTTGGACAGAAAAATATGAAGGACATCACATGATAAATACCTAACCTGTCTTAGGTAAGTCTTAATGTATTTTCCCCGAGTAAAGAAAATACTCTAAAAAAGTTGTGCTCATATAACGTTTCAGTAAAGACAGAACTGTGGATGTGATCAGCAGATCCCGAGATCATGGAGGAGTGTTAGTGTTTACAAAAGCCGGTTTTCCCAACAGGCACCTTTCAGAGTGATGGACCTGCCTGTGTGCTGATAGTGGTGGCTTACTGCGCAATGTGTGTACTTGATAAACTCACAAGACTGCATATGCAAGCAAACTTTATTATGTGCCAATGTAAAGAGCAGATATACATACATAACATCTTTATTAGGGAATGAATAAGATTTAAAAGTAATAATATTTAAAATATAGACTCTGACAAACTTTGATGTGTACAAATAGGAAATCAGCCCCTACAGTCAAGGTAATAAATAACCCGTCGTCTTGAACAGTTTGCTCCTAATCTTTTTCTTTTCTTTTTACTTAAATTGTTGCAAGAACATGTAACATTGGAACTACTGTCTGAGTGTTAGTGTGACAGTGTGTATGTATTAGTGTGTATGTGTAAGTGTGGGTATGTATCTGTGAATGAACAGATGTGTGTATGTGTGTGTTGACTGTGCATGTGTTAGTGTGTGTGTTGAGTATGTGTATGTTAGCATGTGTGTGAGTTTGTGTGTGTGTATGAGTGTGTGAGTGTGTGTGATTGTGTGTGATTGTGTGTTGAATATGTGTGTTTGAGGACTTGTGTGTGTAAACATAGAGATCAAGGTTTGACATCTGCTATGTTCCTCAATCTCTCCACCTTGTTTTATGAGACAAAATCTAGCACTCAAGCTAGAACTTACAGATCAGCTAGACTCAGCTGCACCTTGATGAATCCCAAACACTAGGCTCAAAGGCTGGGTCTTCAAGAGTACTGGGGACTGGAACCCAGATCTTCATGCTTACAAGGAAGTACTTCACTTTCCTGAGTGAGTCATCTTCCAAATCTCTGTTCTCTTAAACATTTTAATGTATGATGTAGTGTTGTAAACTCTGAACACCACAGTACATGGGGGTTTCTAGAATGGACGTATCTTACAAGAATGACACTTGCTAAGTAGCACATGAACTTACTAAGTAGTAAAAGCTCCTGCGCCCTTCCACTGAGCTCTCGACAGTGGTGTTGTGTGTCTACTTTTTGAGTTTGCCTGTTTTTGGTAATTCATCCTACTAGGGTCCTAGAGCTCTCTACACTCCCATTTATGGCCTATTTCACTTCACTTATACTTATGAATTATACCCTCCAGCTTTGTTCATGTTATTATGTGGCAGAATTTCTTTTTTAAAAAGTAAATAAGGATCTGAAGAGTTGGCTTAGTGACAGAGAACCTGCTACTCTTGAAGAGGACCCAGGTTCAGTTTCTAGCACCCACATGCCAACTCACAACCATTTATAATTTTAGTTTCAAGGGATCTGGTGCCCTCTATTGGCCGCCATGGGCACCTGGTACATACATAGTGCATTTATAAACATGTAGGTAAACATTCATATACATAAAATAAAAAGAATAAGTCATTTTAAAAATAAAGGAAGAACAATATTTTATTTGTTAATCTATTTACTTACTGACAGATTTTGAGGTGGTTTCCACACCTTGGCCATTGTGAAGAAACTGCTGCAACTCCAGAAATTCAGCTATCTCATTAAAACTTTTATTTCTACTATCTTACTAAACACCCAGAAAAGCAGTTGCTGAGTTATTCTACAGTGACATTTTTAACTTTTGAGGAGATCCAAAGTGTCTTCTATCAGAAAACAAAGCTTTGGTGCCATAGAAGAAGCCTTCAGCAAAATGAAAATACAACCTATGACCTGAGAGAAAACATTTATAAACAGTCAAGATATTTAAGGAGCCCTTATGACCTGGAAGGAAAAAAAATCTACAGCAACAAATACTTGTATTAAAAATAAGCAAACAGTTCAAATAGACTTCTCTCAAAAGAAAAGAAGCAGATGATCAAAAAGTATGTGGAAATATTCTCAACACCAATGGTCAGGAAAATGTGATTCAGAACCACCGTAAGATGCAACTCACACTTGTGGCTAAAATATATCTGGCAAATGGCTCAGCAGTTAAGAGTATTTACTAATTTTTCAAAAGACTTAGGTTCAGTTCCCAGCACCTACATTAGGAGTTACAAAACTGCCTATAACTCTAGCCATAGGGGATTATACATCTTCCTTTGACTTTCTGGGTACCCATATGCATGTGCACATATACATATGTAGGCACACACATGTAAATATAAAGTGAGACTTTGTGTATATGTATGTATGTCTATGCCTCTGTGTTGGTATATCTGTGTTTGTATGTGGGGTGTACACACATAGTCACACACATAAAAAATATTAAATTTCAAGAACTGAATTGACTCTACATCTGTGAGCACCAAATGTAACAGCAGTTCAGAATTTTCACATCTCAGTGTCTTTCATTTTGAAAATTCACAGATAAAAGCCAATTTTCCAAAGTCTTCAATACTTTTCAGTAATTTTCATTTTGATAGTTTATTGAGACTCATAAACAGTTATAGATGTAAAATATAAATGAATGATACTAGAATAATGATTGAGGGATAGATATTAAGATTCCATCTATAGTGGCTGCTGTATTTCTTATCCATAAAAGTTGTGCTGAAATATTTCTCTCCAATGACTGTAGATGGGGCGAGAAGGATGAACTTTATAATACATTAATGCATTGAATGTCAATCACTTAAACCCTGTGAAAATCCTCAGGCAGAGAAGAAAATGCCGCTGACACAAAATGAACACTATTCTGCTGCATACACAAAGCATACCCAGAAGTGAACAGGCAGAGGAGAAATGACACCTGGGAGAAATGTTACAATGAGAAACAAAAGATAATCTGTAAAGACAATTTTGTAATTATTACCTATATTCATATTTATTCATTCCTTTTCAGGAAATGAATTGAAGAAATTTAAAACAACTGAAAAAAAAAGATAAAGATTTGCCTGTCTTAGGTAATCATACATTGGCATGTTGACAAAACCTGGGAAGAATGAGATCTTTGGCCCATGATTTTTATCAAAGGCTAAAGTTTTCACGATTGTCTTTCTTATTCTCTTGATAATTCTAGAAAGACCCTGCCATGACCCCAGGACTTTCACAAAAATCACTTCCCAATGTGACCGATTCTTCTCATTTGGTTGGGGCCAAGGTGCAATCAGGACAACTGTTTCTTTCATAAAAGATCAGATGGTTTTAAGAGAAAACTGGACAGGCTGCTTTGGTGCATTGTATCAAAAGGATGCTATCAACTTTGCAGAGTGGAAAGGAGAAGATAGGTTAAGAGAAGAATTTTGGTAGATCAAAACCTAAAAAACAAAACAAACAAAACAAAACAAAAAACAAAAACAAAAAATCCCAGATGCAAACAAGGAGTCCCAATACTTCTAGGAATCTACAGTTCTTTACATAATTATATAAGGTACATTCTACTTCACATACACAGTTCAAGTCTATCTTCCTAAAACCCTTGTGAAGTTGGTGTGACAGAGCTGAGATTCCCCCTGTAGTGCCTGGTGTCATCTATTGGTTAACACAGACTGAATGAACATGAGAGATAAAATAGTAAGTATAACAGTCACACAGATAGATACTGCATCACAGGTGTAAACATAGGACCCTCTCCCATAGAGCTGATGATGTATTAAAATACTCAACAATCAGGTTCTCGAAGTTTCTATCAAGGGGGGTGTGCGAATAAAGCATGGAAAGAAAGCTTTAACAAAGAATTTATATTTGTATTACAGTTTAGAGAATGAAGAAGAGTTACAGGACCTTGCTTAGATGTTTCCTTCATGCAGCAGGGCCTCCTACCCACGAATGCAGCAAGGCTGCCTATCACCACCACACAACTGGCTTTCCTGAATGTGATCCAAGGATTTAATTCACAAAAACAAAAAGTCAGGTTTGTTTCTCTTCTGAATGCTGTGTAGTAGGAAAAAGCATGGAAGTGATGAGATCTGAAGCCACAGATTAAGGTGATTGATCCTGAACTATAACTGCGTTGCCTGCTTCCTGAACCTGGGGTTTCATTGATAATCATGGTTTCAAGAGTTAGTTGTAAAACCCAGTTATTCCTAGATTATAAATGCCATCTGACATGCATGTTATGCTCACTTTACACCAAATAGTATTCTTAGACTTACGTATAAGAATTGGGATTTCTTCTTACTACAATTCCATAAAGGAGATGCAAGTCAGCACCCCACTCTGTAGAAAAGAGAATCAGTGCACACAGGGGTTAGGAAAATCCCCTAAGAAGGCATGACAAGTGATGGGTAAGGCAGGATTCGTACCTAACATGTATGTTTTATATCCTCTTACCCTTTGAATGCCTTTGCTCTCTAATTGGAAATAAGATGCTGTAGTTACAGAACACAGACACATGTCAAGTGGAATTTAATGGACAGTGAAGAAATAGAGCAGTGAAGCAAAGAGAACTGGCTAAAGGAACTGGCACTCAGCCCTGATATGGGAGAGAAGAGTGCAGAAGAATGACCTCTATGGGATATCTTTGTTTTATTTTGTTCCATTTTTGTATGTGTGTGCATGTATTTGTGTGTGTGTGTGTGTGTGTGTGTGTGTGTGTGTGTGTGTGTGCACATGTTTATGTGGTCCATATATAAGTGGAGGCCAGAATTATTTGGCATCTTTCTCAGGTACTCTTCATCTGAGATTTTGAGACAAGATCTCTCACTGAGTCCAGAGCCCATCAATTTGGCTAAACCTACTGGCTAGGCAGCTCTGAGGATTATCCTATTTCTGCTTTGCCTCTAGCCTGTGGTGACAGATGTATGCATCATACCTGGGTTTTACATGGATGCTGCAGGTTCCTACACACATCCTCATGATACTTTGCAACGGAACCATCTCGCCAGTCCCTGTCACATAATACTTTATTTAAAATTAAAAAAAAAAATGAAGGCTGGATGAGATGGCTCAGCAGGTAAAGGTACTACTTGTGGCATATAGCGAATAACCGGAACTCAGTCCCCAGTTCCCACAGTAAAAGAAGGGAAAAAGCTCCTGAAACTTGTCCTTTGACTTCTATATGTACATTGTGGAATGTGGACATCAGTGCATACAGGACATCATACATATAATAGTAATAAATACAATAAATAAAATGTTGCTTAGTGCTATCAATTGCACTAACAGTTATACTCACTTGGACTATGAGTTGGTGCTTTCTTGTGTGAAGTTTCTAAAATAGAAATGTTCTACTAAAAAGTTTAAAAGCTGTTGCTGATCTCCAGAAAAATTCAACTATGTTCCTTTCTATACAATACCGAAGAGATGTATTTCTATACAATACAATCTGCTGGAGATGTCTATGGCTGTCTTGACCACCTTCTTTTGTGATTACAGGGCTATGTTTTGTGTCACCTGATAGAACCACAAGAAAGTAATAATCATGAAGCCCTAGAAATGTGTTGCTCAGTGGTTGGACCTAGGTCTGAAACAACCTTCTAAAATATTTTATTTAAAATAAATTATCAACCCAGATGTGGTGCATATTTTTGCATTTCCAGAACAAACTGGAAATAAAGAATGGAGAATATCAAGTTTGAATCCAGTCTGGTCTATGTAGTGAGACATTGTCTCAAAACAAAACAAGAACAAAACAAGAACAAGAACAAAAAAAAAATCAAACCCAAAGACAACAATTTTATATGATTATCAGAGATTCAGAGATGCAAACCAAACCTTAGCTTATATTATATGTCTAGATAGTATTTTAAATCAATTTTTGTTTAATAAGAATAAATAAATATGACATTTTTTGTATAGCACATAATTATAAAATATAATACGGTTTGCATGTAAAAGGTAGAGAATTCTTACTGGTGAAGTCAGGTGCTTTAGAATATATGAGTGACATCTACATTCCCACTAAAGCACTTGCTCACATGAAGATAACCATCATGGAGACCCCTCTTATCTCTACCCTTACCCCAGATATTTCTACTGTACCCTACATGAGTTCCATGAGGAAAAGGAAGACACATGCCATAAATGTATAGAAGTTAGAAGATAATGGGAAAAACAAGTGAGGAAGAAAATGAGGATAAGGCTTAGTTCAGGCTTCTAGTTCTCAAATTTGATATGGAGAATCATGTCCTAGCACTCAAGTTGAAATGGAGTGGTAGAAATTACTGTGGCCATTGAATGGACTCAGGCTGGGCTGCCCTCTTGGCATGACCAGCATTGGTTAAATTTCATTACTTCTGTCTGCTGCTGTTGGCTTCCTGCATGCCAAATGTGCCTCCTTTAATTAACATAGAAAATATTTTTGCTGACCCATGCCCTGGAATGAAATCAATGTCAATGATTTCTGTGATTCTGCTCAATTTTGCTTTATTGATGTTTCTTTCTCTCTTTCATACTAGCTCCAAAGTAACTATTATTATATTTGGAGGCAACCTGGAACAATGTATTATTTTGTGCTTTTCTGAAGTAGTAGAATTTAACTAGTTTTTACTGTCTTGGCTTATCGCCTGACAGGAGTAAATCAAATCTTTGAACATAAAGCACAGACAACAGGTGAGATTGAAGATAATGACATCTAAGGACTACACAATTCTGCAGATGACAGGAATGCCACTAACATTATATCTTTCATTCTTCCTCTTTTGTATTTCTTCCAAATACATTCTGAATTTCATAGAGTAACACCAGGACAAAGAGATGCTACAATTAGTGTCAATAACAAGAAAAATCTTCTGAGGTACCGCCAGACTACTTTCCATAGTGGTTGTATCAGCTTACAATCCCACCAACAATGGAGAAGTGTTCCTCTTTCTCCACATCCTCAACATCCATCCGAGCAAATAGTCAAAGCATCACCTGAAACTAAGGAGCAGCATGTTACTGAATTCACAAGGAGGAGAAACAGAAAACATGGATGGACCTGGAATAAAAGTCTTCTTGCATATAGAGCTGAGTTAGAAGAAAAGTGGTACAAAGTCAAGCTAGAGTAAAAGACAACGAAAAATCCTTCCATTTCCTGACATCTTGCCCTTAGTCTTCTTCCAAATTTTACCCAAATATTATAAACATGGAAAATAATTTAACTTACAGATGATTCCAGCTGTCATATGATCACACACTAGAAGGCATTTGGAGCCAAAGAAGGGAGTTGGCATGAGAATCATACAGCATTTGGAGTATAGTAACCAAAGCTGGGAGGTGGTGTTAATGCAGAGAGATGTACTTACTAGGGATGACACCTGGTGTGGCTGGCCATCACAAGTTCTCATGGTAGATTGCATGGAAGTATGAGAGACAAGTCTGCCTTGGTACACATTCCCAGTTTCTGCTTAAAGCCATTGCTGGGTCATTTTCTTAGATGAAGACTTAGAGTCTGCATAGTTGAGTGTTGAGTCTATCTTTCAGGCTGTTTCTGACACAATCACAAATGGATCCTTTGTGGACTGTAAGAATGTGATGGTAAGAAAAGAACTCAGAAACCAAGATTAAAGCCTGCGTTTGTCGAGTTTTATGATGTTTGAATTCATATATGAGGAAGGAAAATGAGTTAAGGCTAGGGACTGGGGAATTCTATTTTTCCAGGTATGTTATAAAGAGAATATTTGGCAAAGGTGACTTTGAAAACAGAGAGGGGCAAGAGAAGAAAAGGACATCGTGAAAAAACTCTTGGACTTCTGTAAAATTTAGATATAGCTTCGGCCATATCTGTATGGGTTCCTGAAAAATCATGGCAAAGGAGCACATCCAGTTTAAAACTGGAATTTAGATATGCACTGAGATTTCTGAGGAACATGGGAAGAAGAAAGAACTTAACAGAAAACAAAGAGAAATCCTGTATGGAGATGATAGGGCAGGCACAAATGCACCACAGGAACAATGGATGGTTAGAGCATCATAACTTGCTTCCCCCCTGTTTTCAAGCTACAGTTATCTAGGCTGATTGAAAAAGAGAGTCCTGTTGTAAATGGAAGGTGTAAAACTGTCTTTAGGACTCAGCGGTATGTCTGGGAATCATGGCCATTACATTATCATCTTTTTTTCTTCTGAGCTCTTGAATAGGAAACCACAGATTTTAGACAGAAATACTAATTCATCCATGCCTTCCTGGCCACCTTGGTATTTGTGACATTTTCTTGGGTCCTACACTGCCATGTAAGTAGTTAAATACATAGAATGTCATTGGATCTAGAACTAAAATAGAATTAGCCATTCAAAACCCTCTAAGGAGAGAGCTCTCGGACCTTCCACAGACATGTAAATCATGCCTCCAGTACATTCAAATATTCCTATCTGCTAAAAGAATAGCAAGCATACACCATAAGCCCCATAAATATCTTCAGAGTTAATAAAAAAGCAACTTCATTAAGATAATGCAAGAGATAATGAAGTCAGATAAACAGCACTCACATGTCTGGACCAAATCCAGCTTATCACCCTCTGACAGTGTCAAATCTCAGATCTGCAAGCTTCATGGATTATTTCATATAACCCCAAAGTTTTCTTTAATGCTGTATAGGAAGTTGACAGACCCTCCTTGACACCGGGCAGAAAGAAACTCATTCATGGATGCTTCTCTTCCCCCCATCCTTTCTCTCTCTGTGCATTATCAGTGTTGTAAGGGTCAGAACCTGGGAACCAGCAGCCCTAACAAGCTAGGTTTATTTACCCATTTTAAAGAACCCAATTAAATGGACAAGAAGTCATGAAGAGCAAAAACATATATTTGATGTGGCCACATTGGAAAGAGGAATACATAAAAATGTGTCATGACATCCTAGCTCCATCTTAGGGTTTCACACACGATGTTTGGTTTAAATAGAAAGCAAGAAGTAAACACTGGTAACTAGTCCTGGTCAAGGTTATTTATTTATTTATTTATTTATTTATTTTATCTCAAAACCTTAATTGTTGTGGCTCCCTGGTCCCTGTCCATACTAGTAACTTTTCAGTACTGAGTGAAATCTCTCTGGCTGCCACAGGCCCTGGGTCTTTTCCTCCCACTATCATGAGATTCCTGAAGGAATTCTAATTCCTTGTACATCATTGTTTCTATAGTCTGATGGTGAAGGGAGGGGCACAAGTATCTCCCTTTAGAATATTTTCCTTCCTTTAGAGCCAGTTAAGGTTACACATGAACTTCTTTATGACAATTTCATGCTTCTCATGCAACTACTGCAGAAACCACAGTGCTCCCTGATATTTGCCTCACTTTTCTTATCCAGTTTTTTCGTTTTTAATTGGAAATTTTATTTATTTACATTTTAGATGTCATCCCCTTCCCCCAGTTGCTCCTTAAGGTAGTCCCTTAAATTACCTACCTACACTCAAACCCTAGATGCAACCACCATCATTATCTAACAGTACTTCTTATTCTTTTCCTTTCTGTCTCCCCTAAACCACGAATGATCTGGGGAAACAGCTCAGTGATGGAGTGCGTGCCTAGCATTCAGGAGGCATGCAGGTTTCATTATCGATTTCACATGTTTCAAGTGCTAAACATAAATATAAGTATAACTCAATTCTAAAGGCCAACTTGCAAAAGCCATTTGTCAAATTTAAAATATATATATTTATTAGTGAGTGTGTGTGCATGTGTTTGTGTATGTGTGTGTGCTTGAGTGTGTGTGAGCGTGTCTGAGTGTGGTTGTGAATGTGTGTGAGTTTGTCTATGTGTCTCAGTTTGGTTGTATGTGTGAGTGTATGAGTATATGTGTGTGTGAGTATGTATGAGTATTTATGAGTGTGCATGTGTGAATGTGTGTGTTACTGTGTATGAGTGTGTATATCAGTGGGTGAGTGTGTGTGTAAATGTTTGCGAGTATGAATGTATGTGTCAGTGTGTGTGAATGTGTGTATATGAATGTGTGTGAGTGTGTGAATTTGTGGGTGAGTGTGTGTGTGAGTGTGTGTGTGAGTGAATGTGTGAATGTGAGTATATGTGAGTGTGTGTGTATGAGTGTATGTGTATGTGCTTGTGCACATATGCCATTCATGGATCGGTGTATTTAGTGAGGGCTGCTCTTGGATCCCCTGATTCCACTAACTGAGATTAGAATTACAAATGGGTCACCACCCCTACCTGACATTTATGGTTTTGAGACCTCAGCCTCTGGTCCACATGTTGTATAACCACTCATTGACTCCCCAACCTCTAGTCTTCAGAAATACAAATATTATACGATTCTAGAAGGTATATTAACTGTTTGAAAACTTCAAAAAATTTAAAACCTACATAGATAGCCAAGTAATACTTGGCTCTTTTTGAAATTTATGTGATTTTAGAATACTCTTTGTTTCTGTCAGTACGCTTGTAAACACACACACAAGTGCACAAGGATCTACTAGTGAAAATACATTGTTAGTGCATCTCACCTTTATTCCTTACCTTCCTTACCTTCATTACCAAACTCAGCTTCCAGGGAGAGGTTTCCAGTTTGCCTGGAATTTCTAAATGTATAAATGTTGAGTGGTGTCCAGTGCTCACAACCTCTTTTTGTCCTTGCTACTGAGTCCCTTCTACTAACACCTATAGCACTGGGAGTCACAAATGAACAGGAACACGACTCTTCTTTCACAGTCATGCCGCTGGAGATGCTGGGGGGTTTTCTGCTCTGCTTCCCACCCTCTCTTCCTTTCATTCTTCTTCTACATTCTCCACCAAATTTAGTAAGCACAGAAACTGAAACAAGTGATTTATTGAAAAATAATTAGCCAGTAACAGTCAGCTGAGATTTTTTTTTAAACACCAAAGGTGTACTTTTAGATAAATCTTCCAGCCAATGGAATTAAAGACTTCTCTCTGTTCATATAATTTTATAAGGTATACATGGTATATGAGAGATAAACATATATATATATATATATATATATATATATACTGTATATACACAAATTATATACATATATACATATACATAAATGCATGTTATATATATGCATGTATATATACAATATATGCATATGTTTTACACACACACATATATGTATATATATGTATGTATGTATATGGGAGAGAGAATGTGGAGGGAAGAAAGAGGGAGGAAAGAAGAAAAGAGAGAGAGAGAGAGAGAAGGGAAACAGAGAGAAAGGAAGAGAGAAATACAGACTGTCAGACTATGTTTCTGAAATTCCCAGCAGCCTCTGCAAATGCTGAAGGTGAATTTTCTGTGTATTCTCTCCCCTCAACTCCACTACTCTTATACACACTACTGAAAACACTTCACATAAAAGCACTACTCTTTACATTCAGGCAAAAGAAAGCCACTCCCACAATGGAGTTTGAGTGACAGATGGACCCTAGAGTGTCCTGAGAGGTTCTGAGAAATGAAGACTCAAAAGTTGTTTCTTCCTCTCCCCTACCTTGCCAGAAGAGCTCTTCTTCCTGTTTTTGAGAAGTGTCAGGCAGAGAACGTATTGCCCTGATAACCACAAGCCTGTGGGACTCCAACTTTATTATCTGTAATGGTTGAGAGCCTGGCCAGACTGTGGTAATGCATTGATACTTCAGAGAACCAAGGAGACATTAAAAGATTTCATTCACTTAATGGTACTAATTAATTGACTTCCGTACAGCCCTGAATGTCATACAGTTTTCTGTAAAAGGCATTGTACTGTTTTTAAAATAGCACAAATGATTTTTGAAGACAGCCTTTCTCTTCTTTTGAATGAAGTGGCTGTAACTCACCCCTTTTTTCTCAAATCAGTTGACATCTCTATTGAAATTCATATGTCAAAAATTTACGTCCAAAGACACAACATTGTACTATTCTAACCACTATCAAAAGAAACTACCACCCTTCTAAGACCTTCCCTGCCTCAGCTGAGTAGGAGGAGTTCCCTCCAGATAAGGAAAGCTTACAAAAAGGCTTCTGTGAATGATTTTTAATTCTCTCCTGTTATTATTCCTTTCTTTAAATAAGAGTAAAAATTGCTCCTTTTGTTCCCTATAGGAGTTTGAGCTCACTTCGAGTTGTACATTTCTACATTCAAAAATTCCTAAGGAGGAATTAAGGGGGAAAAAAGAACTTCCACTAAGCCACTTCTTCCCAGGGCATTAGAACCTGTGTTGTATAAAAGCACTGCCAACAAGCTGTTCCATAAAATGAGACATTAAATTAGCCTCACCTTGTCCATTTTATTTAAACAATAAAGTGCATTAGAATCACAGGGTTATGATGATTATAGGCAAGTGCAGTGCAAAGCGACTACAATGCACATGGCCGCATGAGGTCATGAGAGAGGCTATGGGTGATGGGTGTGGTTTGGTTTGTGGCCCTGAAGATTAATCATCATCAAAGAACAGAAGGCAGAGGGCGGGGAATGGCTGAGAGGAAAGCAGGCTTGCTGAAACCTCAGGAAGACAGCTTCCATTTAAGGGAAAGTGGTTGGTGATGTTAGCTATGTCTGGGGCATCGGAAAGGAAGCAGACAAAAACCAGGGGTGAGAATGGTGAATCCTTAAGTTCCTGTTGGGAGTGTTTATAATTAATCCTTTGGTGCCAGAAAGTCATTAAATTTGGTGGTGGTGGGGACTCAGATCACAGTCCCTGTAAAGGAGGGGAAGAATTAAGATAGATAACAGATGCCAGGGAAGGATAGATTATTTTCTATCCTGAGAATGGAGAGGACAGTGGCCAACGTTATGAAGAACACAGACAAACTGTAGCAGTAGCAGCTGCAGATTCACAAATCACCATGAGTAGAACATGCCCGACTTTGGCTGTTTCTGCAGGCACCGACTGAGCGCTTGACAAGAGGAAAGAACTCAGGAGCAAACATACAAAGGCATTTCAGAAATGAAATTCAGTAGAGGCAAATTATAGTGTATACTCTTTATCCTGTTGTAAATGCCTGAGGAATAAATTTATCTATTTTAAATTAATTTAATGAGTTTTATGATTAAATAGATTTTCCTGCTTTAAATGAATGGTAATAGTTTACCATATTTCCCCAGTTTTCTGTAACTGGTCCACTAATGAAATTGGACGTTTACTCTGCACGAAATGGCCACCTGTCAGGATTATCAGTATTTCTTAAATTACATCATAGACTCTCCTGCAAATTTTCTGCCACCTGCTATGCTATTGTTTATATTTTATTTTTTATTTAACATGATTATATTTAAAATATTTTATATAGCCGGCCTCTCTCTTTCTCAACTGCATGCCACACAATATAAATATTTTACTGCTGCCCAAAATTCTAATCATTTTTTTCTTACTCATTTTTAAGTAATAAATTCTGATTTCTTCTACTTTTGCATGCTCTTTTTTAACTTTTAGTGATTATTAAGCTTCTTATTGAATAGGGGAAATGAAAGGAATGCTTGAATTTCAAAGTGCATTTGCTTCCTTTATGTGAATGACTCTAAGATTCTTTTAGTTCCTCTAGAAGTAAACCACTTATGCTTCTCCAAGCTAAGCTCTCTTGCCTAGGTACTGTGGCCTATTGTTTGTTGCTTTTTCTGGATCTTTCTTTTGGCCATGGGCATAGCCTGTACTTCTAAGTCACTTTTAGACTACTACAGTAAAAACAAATTGTGCTTTTGTGTTTTATTATTCAGTGGGTTTTCAAATGGTAGTTTTCCACTTTTCAAATGTTAGTTTTCCACTTTTCAAATGGTAGTTTTCCACTTTTCAAATGGCAGTATTTCTGTTCAAGATGGCTGACGAATTGCCTATGATGATATTACCTCCATCCTCAACTCCTGCTGGATTGTGAAGACATCCTAAAAATATTACATTGCTAAATTTATTGTTTCACTGCAGAAACAGGAAAGGTGTAGTTAAACATTTACAACCCAGAGAGAATTCCTGACAGCTAGAGGTGACTGTTTATGAAACTCAACCAAGCTTAGTAACCCACAGTTCTAGATAGACAAAAAAGAGAGGGCCACCAATAAAAGTAAATAAATGTATTCAATAGAGCTGCCAACATGGTGTGTTTCCAAAGGCAGCTGCTCTGGGACTCAGATGAGACAGGTCAGGTGCTTAGCAAGGTTAATCATTCCAGGACTGTGGGACACTTAGTTCTTATGAGCAAAATATATGTAATCAACCTTTCAAATAAAATGGCAAGACTCTCTGCAGAGACACAGAAATGTCAGAAAACATTTACCTAATATGTGCAAGAGAGTACTGTACCCAAAATACACATGGATAATCCAGATGTCCACTCTCCTATTAAAGGTCTCAACAAATCCTTTGTTATTTGGGTCAGCAGTTACTAGAGAAACAGAAACAAACAAACAAACAAACCCATGCTTTACTTATGGTTTGGAAACACAAACTCTGCAACCTACCACATCACTGAGGATAGGCAATTGGCTAAAATGAAAGAGAAACTAAAACATCTAACAATGGAAAGAAAATAAAAACAAGAAACAGACATAGCTATAGCAAATTTAATAAACTTCCAGGGAGACTGAAATAATGCATGAAGTAAAATATCCATTACCACATCTTCAATAATCCCAGGGACTGAAATCGAGGCCACATCTCCAGGCTACCATAAAATTAACTAAGTGGCCAGAGTTCTTGAGGACTCAATATGAACTGCCAGGAGACCTCGGCATGTGCTCAGAAAGCAGAATAAGATGGAACTGGCCTTCATCTTGAAGGTGATAGACCCCTCAGGATCAAAGTCAAAGACATGATAGCAATGGGAGGGGTGAAAGGATGAGAACATAACTCGGTAATTGAAAAAGTTGATCCAGGAGATGAAACAATCCTAGAAGGAAAGGACTCAGTGAAAGAAGGCTAGAGATGGTTCTGTGGGAAGAGTAAACATGAGGACCTGGGTTCTGATCACAGATTCTATGGAAATAACTGTACACGGGTGCACATAACAGAGTCTGCAGAGCTGTTGAGGTAGTGTCAAGAGGATTTCTGGGGGCTTTGTGGATGGCAGCCTGGCTGCTCCAGGTGTAAGAGAGAGAGACTCTGTCTCAAGGGAATATTGTAGAAAGTGATAAAGGAGAACATTCAGTGTCCTCTTCTGGATACCACATTTGTGTGCACAGGTACACACACACACACACACACACACACACACACACACACACACACACA
>JANHMN010000016.1:42700126-42767129 GCA_030674055.1 Rhabdomys pumilio | reverse complement strand
CACACACACACACACACACACACACACACACACACACACACACACACGTATAACACACATCCATTTAAACCTAAAAAAATGGAGTGATGAAAATTTTTAGGCATAGAAGAACCTATGCTCTCTAGAAGAAATATTTGGTGCCATGACCGGAAACTCTGTTTCTACTGGTTCCTTATGTTGTCAAGACATACTAGTATCTCCTACTTCTGAGAGCATCGCTCCAAGCTTTGTGTGCCATAGCCAAGGGGACTGCAAAATGTCACATATCTATGTTATCATGGGGCTGCGCAGCCTCATTCTTGGACAGCTCTTATAAACATCAGGCACCAGCATTCCAGACTACCTGGCTCCAAGCAGGCTGCTTCCTTGAAAACAGTCTTCTCCAACTCACACCTTAATGGAGTTGATACTTAAGAGGACATTTCTTTCTCTGGAGCTCAGACTCAAACTGTGATCAAGAGACCCTGAACGTCCCTTTATGTGTCACGGTAGAATGGAAAACCAGTGTCTCTTCTGATTAAGCCTGGATGTGTGAGTTGTGGATCTCTCCTATGTATCCTGTTTTTAAAATCACCCAGGATAATACTGTGACACAAAAGAGGAAAAGGAAGGGACTCACCATGCACATGACCTCTTGAACCCTCAGAGAAAAAGACACACTGAATGATTTACATGATTATGTATTATTGAAACAGTCTGGAGAAAATAATTTATATTCAATGATAAAGTTGTCTACATTTTCATAGTTCTTGGTGGAATATTTTAGACAGCCATTAAATGTTTAATTGAATCCATCTTCAGGCACATTTGAAATATAGGTTAGAAAATAATTTGATAGGCCAAACAAAAACTGTATTTAGAGAGAGAGAGATTACATATAATATTATATATGGAGAGAGAGAGAGATAGAGAGAGAGAGAGAGAGAGAGAGAGAGAGAGAGAGAGAGAGAGAGAGAATATGTATATGTATATAACATGAGGTGAAACAAACATCCTGGTACTTGCCTGTGATTCCAAGACTAAAGAAGTTTATGCATGAGAATTGAATTACAAATTATTTCAGGGCAATTTTAATTACATATAAACATATAGTAACCCTGTCTCAAATAACAACAACAACAAAATAAAAAACAAACAAGCAAAATCACAATGTAGAATGTAGTATATACTAAGATTTCCAGCCAAGGTCCTTGTAGCCCTAAAGGATTTGTTCCTCCCTCACAAAATCCTGCCAGCTAGTAAGTCAGCTCTGCAGAAGACTCTTAATGCTCCAGCTATATATACTCACAGTACATGATAAATGAGCATAAATGAGCGTGTGTGTGTGTGTGTGTGTGTGTGTGTGTGTGTGTGTGTGTGTGTGCATGTGTGTGATGGATGTTAAGTATCTAGAATATGGTCAGAATGACAAAAATTAAGGATTACCTTCTGCCACAAAACTTCCAGTCAATAAATGGACCTATTATCTGTGCGCACAGTTCCCCAAAGAAGAAACAAATGACCAATAGACATTTGAGTGCTCAACCTCCTTATTTATCAGTCAAATATCATAATAAAACCAAATTATTTCCCTCTGATATAAAAAAAAACTGTAAGAAAATAAAAGATAAAATAGAAAGTGACTAAAATGAAATTATAAAAATCCACTTCCTGTGTCCCTTCTCAGAAGTCCACATCCAATCTGACATTCACCATGCATGGTTTAAAAATGCGACTCTTTCTATTGGGATATCTCTTAATGGTTATCATCCCTTCAGACTTTCCTGAGAGATTAACTACAGCTTCTTATGATATCCTCTCCTACTTCTCTTCCACCAACCCAGTCCTGCTTCTCTCCAGCCCCTATTGACTTTAATGACTAGAGATTTCATCAGTGAGCTTCAGGCCCATGGTATCTACCTTATAGACTATTCCCAGAGAATCAGCCACATCTTTGCTGTCACAGACACTCAGCTCACAATGGACAGTATAGTATATAAAACATGGGGATGACAATATAGTAATAATTAAAAGAATCAGGCAAGCTCAGGAAGATCCAAATGCATGTAGTAATCTGATATATCATAAGGATGGGCTTGCTTGTCCATTTCACTAGAGAAAATGGTTGTCTCTATACAAATATTTATGCATATTCAAGTAGTTAATTCTGTGTCTTTGTCCTATATTCAAAGCAAGGTATAGAAAAGACTAAAGAAAATCAACATTGTGATTTCAATTTCAGACAAAATTTTATAATCTTATAATAGGAAGTACATATTAGATGTTGTACCAAAACAAAGTACAAAACTGCAAAAAAAATCATATTAAAATTATTTTAGATCAGAATATAAATTAATTATCTATATAATATAAATTAATTAATATATAAATTAATATATAAATTATATTAAATTAATATATAAATTATATATAATTATCTGTATAATTTATTTTTAAATTATTTGGCATTTGAAAATTTGAATAAGCAATGAAAGTATAAATAGATATGTTTCTCCATCACTAAGAGGAAATAAACAAAAAGTGGCAAGATGGTGCAGAAGGCAGGGGTACCTGCTGTTAAACCTGACAACCTACCATCTACGTGTTGGAAGATGCAACTTGACTTCCACAGGTCATCCTGTGACTTCACATATGTGATAAATGTGCACCCTCACATGTGTGCACATATACACAATATAACTCAAGACAATTTTTAAACAAAATGTGTACTACTTGTAGGCTTGTTTCTCTCATCTATCTAGCAACTCTGATTGTCATTACAAGATGTTAATAAAGATTATTGATAACTTGTTTTTTGCTTTTATTCTTTGGATGTAATACAAATATACAATGTAGCCAGATTATATTTACCCCTAATTTCCTCCATCTCCTCTTTGACCGCCAAAACTCATCATCTTCTCAACGTTGTGTACCCATACATACAAACCCTCATGTACACAAACATACACACATATATATGTAACTGGTTTTTAGACATGTATGTCATATATTACTATATAGTATACTATGAGTAGTATAGAAATATACTGTCTACTGAGAAGTTCTATAATAATCAAAGTCTAAGGCACAACTAGTATTCATATATTGATTTGTCAATACTATTCTCAAGTGGAAGACTCTAAGATATGTCAGATTAGTTGTGAGGAAGAGCTCTTGTGTGGCAAGCCTGAGAAATACCCAGAGACTGAGGTGGCATTTTTAAAAAGGCTCACATGAAGGAGTCATTGTCCAAATTGCGAACAATGCAGCATTTTCTATTCATTAGATAGAGTAAGAAAACAGGTACCCATGATGATACAAGTACATGATGAGGGCTCCTTAGATCAGAATTAAAATACAATAGAAAAATGGGAGGGGAAAATAGTTGCCACAAGACAATTTCTTCATGCATGATTCAATGCTCAAAACAGTAGTTTAGAGGTAGACCATTTACATTGGCTCATAGCATGTTATTAACTATATTTCTCAACAATGGCTTACTAATTAGAAAGAAAACTGGAATTGCTACAGTTGGGAAACAGCAGATACCAACTAAGCCAAGTGATTAGTAGTGGACCATGCCACCAAGAATATGGATCAATCTGTAAGGCACTTGGCATGGAAGTGTCAGGACAAGAGTTCCGGTAGCCAGCAAATCCAGCTAAAGGTTTGGTATACAGGGCAATGCTCCTGTAGTCCCAGTGCTCAGGAAACAGGTTAGCTAGTTAAACAACACAAAAAGATGATCTCTGTTCAAAAGGTGAGCTCTTTCTCACTTAATAAACAAGATGGCAATCAGTTAAGCAATATATCTGAGGATAACTTCTGGCCTCCACATGCACATAACATATGTGCACATGCAACCTCCTAAATTTTGAAAAAATATAAATGCACATACATAGATGCATATACAACACACACACACACACACACACACACACACACACACACACACACACATACCTACCTGCAGAAAACGAACCAAATTAGTACTGCAAACTCATGATGTACTTAACTCAAAATGATACCATGCCACTAAATTGATTGTATGGTTTTCAAATATCTTCTCAAACCCAAGCACACAAGGCTGCAGCTGACAACCCACAGCAGCCATATGTAGTTCAGTGCACCAATGAAAGATGTCAGTTCTTCAGCCACCATGGAGGTGATACGGCAGCAGAACCTGACCCTTAGCCAGAGCACTGACCTGCTGCAAGAAGGATTCTGAAGAGCCCACAGTATCTTAGGATCAATTAAAAAGAGGCAGGCCTCATTTGAAGATGCTTTTAAAATGATATTTCATAAAATTGGAAGGAAAGATGGCAGAACAGAGTGATATGGGAGAGTGCAGCCAAAGCAGACAAAGAACACAGTGCTGGCCTGCAGCATGGAGTGCCCATCCCTGCTTATGCTACTGGAAGGAAAGCACAGAGCTGAGTTGCTGCCCACAGTCTGAAAGCACAACTGCCATGCCAGGTGAGCCACTAGGTGATTGGCACCGCAGCCAGGAAGGTGTGCAGTAGCCAGGAGCTCCTGGGGAAACTTGCCATTTGAGGATAGGACTTGGTCCTTTGCTTGTGGGCATCCTGGCCTCAGATGCCTTGCCTAGCCACTATATCACCCTGACTCTGGGCAACAGCAATGGTTCAGTATTTATGATGCTTCAGAAACCTTGAACAAGACCAATGATTTGTTGCAATGAATATTTGCATGTAAAGTTATTTGGAAACTGTGTGTGTGTGTGTGTGTGTGTGTATTCACACACACATATACATGTATATATATATATATATATATATATATATATATATATATACATGTATATGTGTATACACACACATATACACATACATATACTGTGTGACACAGTGCAGTTTACAATGCCAGTTCAATGAACAATTATATAATGAAGAGGTGGGAAAGATGGAGGAACCAAGCATTGTGTGACAGGTAGAGAGACTGAATTAGAGATGCAGTAGTGGTGACAAGTGTGAAAGGGAAGGCTGCAGTGGACAGGAGAGCATGTTGTTGCCTTGTGAGGCTGACAAGATGCAACAGCCTCTAGCTTGAGCAGGCTCGGACTCCAAACACTCTGACCATCTGCAAGATCACCATGGCTCTGAGCAACAACAGTATGTCCAACATGGAGAATAGGTCATTTCTGGATTGAGACTCCTCAAAAGGCCTCCAGAGTCCTTGTTGCCCCAGAGACCATGTCAAGGTCCATGGCCTGTGCTACCACTGAAGGCCAGGTGGATGCCCTTGGTCTGTGTTTACCATGAGAGGCCATGCTAATGTCTGTGCTCTGTGCTGCTGCCAGGGCCATGTTGATGTGTGCGGCCTGTGCTGAGGCCATGTTGAGGTTTGAGATTCATGCTGCTGCCAAGGCCATGTTGATGTGCATGGTCCTGCTGTGGCCAGGGGTCCTGTGGATGTCCACAGCCCATGTTATCACCAAAGGCCATGTAAATGTCTATGGTCTGTGCTGCCACCTGAAGCCATGTTGTTGTTCATAGCCCATGCTGGGTCTGAGGGCCATGTTGATGTCTGTGGTCTGTATTGCTGCCAGAGACTGTGTGTGTGTGTGTGTAAATCCATCATCCATGCTACTGCTACTGTAAAGTGCAAGAAAGCTACTTTTGCCATGGTATTGATGACTGCCGACTCATAGTTGAGAATGAGAGACGTAGAAGTCTTCTGTGGTAACTTCTCTTCCCCACTCCACAAAAGGAAACAATCCAGTCTAAACTGGAAGTCACTGAAGAGAACTATTTAAAATTGTGATATGGATCTTGAAGTGAAGTTCTTCACAGTTGATGGCTTCTGGCAGGGATGGGGAAGGACTCAGTTCTCTTTAAGGGCTTGGCCAGTAGAAGTTTGACCATATTCCAGGGAATATATGGGCAACACAAATCTTAGCCTTATTTTATTTATTTATTTATTTATTTATTTATTTATTTATTTATTTAATTTCTCTTTCTTTTCTATGGGGGATGTCACACGGGGACAAGGCTAGTCCTAGGAAGAATGGAAAATAAGTGTGATTAGGGTACATTATATGAAACTCCCCAAAAATTAATAAAAATATTATGTTGAATACAAGACATGTTTTATCTTATCTGAAGTAAAACTTTTAAATCAATATTTACTTAAAATATGCATTTCACTCAAGTTTTCAAGCATGTTTCTGTAGAATTATACAAAGTATTCTCTACTGAATTTTAAGGGCCTGCTATTTCTCTAAGAAAATTTTGTATCTGTGTATTTGCAAGACACAAATTTCTTTTAATAAAGTTATCTAAGTATTTCATCATGGTTTTTAAAAACAAAAATAAAATTAATTAAGCCATTATAAATTCAAATAAGGATAGTGATACCTATTTTTAATTATCTAACTGAAACTTATCAGAAAGACTGGACTTACATCTCATGTTTGCCTGTGTGGAGACAGAGCCCTTCTTCATATATAGTTTCTATACATGACATGTAACATGCCAAATTTCTGACAGTTCTGGAGACTTGAAAGTCCAAGATCAGCTAGCACAGGGATGACATTCTTTGAAGTCAGTGTTGCTGTGTCATAACAAGGCAATAAGCATTGTCACTTAGAAGACATAGTCAGGCAGAGAGGGGAGGCTGGAGGAAGCTGCATTCAGCCTTCTGTAAGGAATTCTGTGTCAAATAGCAAACCCAGTCATCTGACTGTGCCATGAATCCACCTGTAAAGGCAACGCCTCAGTGACCTAGACACCCTCCAAGGCGTACAGACTGTAGTAGATATAGCAAAACCTTATCTCCATCATCAGAATATTTTAAATAAAACCAGTTAGACATGAGGATCTAAAACAAGCGGGTATGAAATAACTGAGAAAGAAGCCTGATAATCTTAGAGAGCAGGAAGATACAGCTCTTGGTTGATTTTACAAGGCTTAAAGCACTCAGACTATAACAATTTTTCCTTCAGTCTAGTTCAGGTTTTCTTCTTAGTGTTCAGTAAAAATCAAAGCTGACTACTAAATAATGAACTCTGAATATTCAGTAATCGACAATTTTCCCTGCCTGAGAGCAGGGTGAAAAAAAAAAACAACAGAAAAATAAGGAACTATCCTGCCTTCAATCAAGTCTTTATCGGCCCTTCTGACTCAGCCTACCCGAGAGCTCAGCGAAGGCCTTTAGAAAGAGAACATACAGTAGCACATAAACGTTTTTCTCAAACACGTGCTCAGGGTGAACTCATTTTTCTATGATTGTCATCCTATTACTCACAACTTATTTAACAAAAGTCTCATGTAAAAATAACCATTATGTTTTTTAGAGTTACCTGGATATACATAGTATACATTTCGTGTAATTTTTAAAACAAGTTTGTTGAACACTGGCAGAAAGCCAAATCATTTTTCGTTGTTGAAAAAAAAAAAACCACAGACTGTGCTTTTTTTGAATTAGTAAAACAATAGAATAAAAAAATCTTTAAATCAAAGACAGAGGAGACACTAACATAGTTGTTCCATTCAAAATTGCAGTTCAGAGATCTAACAAGTATAAACCACAGCATGGCGAGATACTGCAAAATCGAGTAGAAAATTAAGGATTAATGTTCTATTCAAAGAGAAAACGAAACAAGTTAATGAAAAAAAATTACAAGAATTCCCTCATTAAATGATGTTGTTGGTTTTCACACACTGCTAATGACAGAATATTAAATACACTTGCCCCAGAAATTCACGCTTCCAGATACTTTTGTTGACAGCTGTGGGTTTTGCACAAGGTACAGAATAGGACTCAGCCATTGGGCGACACATAGTAACTCATTTACTCTTTGATCCATTACTAAAATCCCCTACCCCTCCAGAAAAATACATCACTTAGCTTTCAAGTGTTTTTGTGGCATACTGTTAGCTAGAAAAGGAGCCACTAGCAATAGTAGCAATATTACCAATAATGCATGGCCAGAAAGAATATCTCTGTGTGCTGAAATGATAGTCTTTATTCTCCCGCCATGTTTGATGACTACATGTCCAGATCATGATCCAGTGATGAAAGCTTTAATAATGCCTTACTAAAGCATATTTTAATACACGTGAAATTGGTGGCTAGCATAGTTACATAAGTACCATAAATCTGTAAGGGACTAAGTGAATGCTCAAGTGTAAATCATGAGTTTTCTGTACTATAAACTAGCATTGACTTCCTTCTTCTTCCCCCATACATGTACAGTAGGGAAAAAATAATGGTGGCTACTTATGTATTTAGCATTCAGAAGAGAGACCATAGTAGCTTCAGCTCTTTCATAAGTAAATGGCCTATCTATCTATCTATCTGTCTATCTATCTATCTATCTATCTATCTATCTATCTATCTATCTCAGTCATCTATCTGTATTTATCTATCAGTGGATCAAGGCCACCAAAGTCCCTGTGACTCATGGCCAGGAACTGAAAGGTGACCTCTGGCAGCAAATTGAGTAGAACTGTCTCATTTTTCCTTTTATATTTTGCTTTATAACTTAACCTTACTCTCATCACTATACATTGTTTTTGGGTTTTTTCCCCCTCTTTGGTCAAAACTTCGGAAGCTTCCAAAATTTTTTCTTTTATCCTGAAAATGACAGACATTGTCAGATGACAAGGAAACAGACCGATAATATTGCTTTTCTCCTCTCTGCATCTGGCAGTGCCAGCTCACCAAGCAGTGGATCAGGCAGTGTGGGAGTCTTTAGGCTCCTGGCTAAAGACTAGTGCCAAAGTTGCAGTGACAGTTCTAGTTGTCCAGATGTTCCCTGGTGGGCTCTGGTAATGTCACATTCTTCTCTTGTTTCTCTGCCTAAGCAGTTAAATTGGCTTGTATATATACTTCTTTGTAAGGGCCCTCCTCTTTTAGGGTACTTTAGAATCATTTAACTACATCAATTCATTGTCTGTAATTTGTGATTGGAGGTCTAGACCAAGTAGTTGAAGCAATGCTTCTAACATTCTTGCTTTATTATGACTTACCTTTGACAAAATCTAGCATCATTTCATGATAAAATGCCTGAATAACCTTGGAATAGAAGGAACACACATCAACATTATAAGGCTGTGCACAACAACCCTATAGCCAGTAGTGTAAATCGGGGAAAATTGTAAGGGATTTCAATTAAAATCAGGAACAAGATAATGTGTCTGTTTTCTCCATCCTTACCTTGTATAGGAGTGTACCTAAACTTACAGCTGGAGAGATGAGATGATAGAAGTGAATAAAAACCCTTATATTTATATGATAGGATTTTATATACGATACCCTCACCAGAAAACTCTCAGAACTGATAAATATTTTCAGCAGTATGGCAGTATGCAAAACTAACATACAAATATCCCCATTAACAAACATGTTATGAGACCATTAACACAATCTTATTTATAGTGCCTCAAAAGTTAAAAATTAAAATACCTTGCAATAACCTAACTTAGGAAGCAAAAGACCTCACAATTAAATTCACACAATAAGAAAAAAACTAATATATGTAGTTTTAATGCAGTCTGCAACAAAATTTCAATCACATCTTTATAGAAATCAATCTTTATAGAAACAGAAAAACAAATCTTACAATTCTTATGATAACACAAAAATCCCCAGATAGCCAAAGCACTCCTGAGCACAAAGAACAATGGATGTTGTGGTGCCATCATACCTGACTCCAAATAATAGTATAGAGTCATGATAGTAACAACAGCAGGGTATGGTACAAAGCATGCATGGAGATCAATGGAATATAATAAAAGACATAACTATTAACCCATGCAGCTGGAATCGCCTGGGTTTTGACAAAGACATCAGCAATGTACAATGGATAAAAGCCCCCTCCACACATGGTTCTGGGAAAACTGGATACCTCCATGTACAAGAACAAAACTAGATTCTTATTGCTTTTATATAAAAATCTACTCCAAATGTATCAAAGAGTTTAGTGGAACCTGGAACTCTGAAACTGACAGAGGAACTTGTGGGGAAAAAACCTCTGTATATCAACATAGGTGAGGACTTTCTGAACAAGATTCCAAAAGCTCAGGAAAGAAGACAAACAACTGGCAAAGGGTCTCACGAAATTAAAAAGCACCCACACAACAATGAACACAATTAATTTAGTGAAGAATCATTCTACATGTGGTATACACTATTTGCTAGCTATAGATTTCACAGAGGGTTCATATCTAGAATATACAAAGAACTCCAAAAGAAAATAATAAGAAATTAAACAGCCTAATTGATAACAGGCTAGTGATATGGGTAAATATTTCTCAAAAGATAAAGTAAAAAAAATTGAATAAAGATGCAAAGACGTATTTAATAATACTATCTGTCAAGAACATATAAATAGCAATGAACATTAATATGTGACCTCACTTCAATCAGAATGACAGTCATCAAGGAAATAAATTCCTGAGGATGCAGATTAAATGAATCCTATGCACTTCAGGTGGGATGTAAACCCATCCAGCAGCTGTCAAAATCATCACGTTGGTACGTCAATGGCCTAAAATTAGACCTACCTCATGAACTAGCTATACCACTAGTGAGTATTTATTCAGAACTCTCAGAGTCCACAGATCACAGAGGTACTTCTTATTCAGTTCTTACGGAACACTTTTTATAATAGCAAAGTTATGGAACCAATCAAGGTTCCATATACATTGGATTTCAGCCACAACGGAGAGTGAAATTTGCTGAGAAATGGATAGTCTGGGAATAATCACATTAAGCAAATTAGCTCTCAGAAAGACAAATAAGTTTTCTCTCATTTGTGGGTTCTACATTTTATATAAATAAGTAAAACCACACATACCCATACAGATGGCATGCTAGTGAGGGGAAACAGTCTACTTGAACCAAAGGGACCACCAACAGGAGGGGATCTGATAAAGGTAGAGTACCAAAAATGGAGGGACGTTCAAACTACATCATATATCTAAATAAAAATGAACTCATATAATAGTTTCTAATGAAAAAATTTACAAACAGAAATAACTGGTTTTATTTTATTTACAGCTTTCTTTCCTTTATTCTGATGCTTTCCCACCATGATTTCTATCAGGGGCAGACTCCTTTCCTGTGCTTAGAATCCTTCCTCTAATTACTTCAGTTTGATTATGTCAAAATCATTACAATTGGCTGCTTGTATGATAAGACTCAGAATTTCGTTTAATGATGTCCTCTAGAGCCCCTGCTTCTAGATTTCTGGGGTCCTATACTTGCTATAGGTTCATGGAATGCAACTTCATCCCACTATTGGACATCAGTGAAGGCTGAAGTTGGGACTCTTCTGTATTGTTAACTAATTTTAATACAATATATGTCATCTCCCCATTCTAAGACTTTTTAAAAGAACCAATTCTGAAATTTGACTGTACGTGAATGGTTTTGGAAGTGATTAAAAAGGCACATTGCCTAGGTCTCCTTCCCATCCAGAATCTGCCAGACAGTAAATGCTGACTTTCCAGGAATTTAAGTATTAAAGAAAATGTAAGACCACGTTAGAGGGGATCTTATATGTAAAATACTAAGAACTGCTGCCCCAGAGACCACAGTTAAGCATACTCCTTTCTTTGGAGACTTGTTATTTTAAGGGGTTAATTGTCATTCTATATAAAATTCAAACAGAAACTTTTCAGGGTTTGGTTTCCCAATCATTACATCATTTAGGGAATGTATTATTTCAACATAAAGGATATTGGGAGACCTGAAGTGGTGCTGGGGAGGTTACAGTGCCAGCTTCAACTCATAAGAAGACTTTGGGCATTGGAAAGGTACAACTTTGGAGCAAACAATTTTAAAAAAAGAAATAAGGATACTTTCTAGGTGGAACTAATTTATAGCAACACAACTTGGGAATTGAAGATTCTTTGTGGGAGGAAAGAGGCCTGTCTTCCTCCAGTTGATATCCTTTGTCACTGAGGCACATGACAAGCCGCACCTCCTAGCCCATGCATGCTAATCATCTTTAGCTGTCACCATCTAGCCTGGGGACCGTGAATTAAGAAATGAACACCTAAATAAGGATGTAGGAAGGCAGAGGGAAGGGATGACAGGTGGAACACCTACCACATGGAAGGAACCGCAAGCAAGTATGTCAGGAAGAGAAGCAATGTTGTGAAGTGCTGCTGGAAGGGGCGGCGAGCACGTGGAGGCGTCCACAGGGCGAGCTCATGGAGGGTTCCACAGTGCTGCTGGAAGGGGCAGTGAGTGCATGGAGGGGTTCACAGTTCTTCTGGAAGAGGCAGCGAGCTCATGGACCGGTCCACAGTACTTCTAGAAGGGGCAGTGAGCATATAGAGGGGTCCACACAGCTTATGTCTATAGAAAGAGCCAGATCATTAGGAAACAGGCACATGATGTTACAGGCACATGATGCTACAGGCACGTGATGCTACAGGCACGTGATGCTACAGGCACGTGATGCTACAGGTACATGATGCTACAGGCACTCCTCTTGTCTCTGGCTTTAGTTACAGGACCTGTTAAAGCAAGGCTTTGAAATCCTGGAGGAGCATATTCTAGTTGTAGAAAAAAAAAAAAGACCTAAAAAAAGAAATAACTTCCTCTTTTCTTCTGTTTTTAAAACCCAAGAGCTATAAGTAGATTTGGTTTACCTTTTTTTCTAGTATGACAAATCCTTTGAGCTTTGCAAAATACACTTTCCTACCTTTTTTTTTTCACAATTGAAAATAGATACTTGATCTAGTGCCCATGCTACGGTATTTTCAGTGCATAGGTTTTCAGTCATGTTAATATTTTTTTTCTATTTATATGCTTTTAAATTTAGCTTTAACGTATAAGTAAAAATACTTAAAATAGTTTTTCTGTGAAAACATATTTTATTTTTATGTGTGTGCCTCCATGAGTTTTTGTGCGTCATGCAGGTGCTGATGCTTATAGAGACCAGAACAGGCCATCGGATGTTCTTCAGTGGAGTTAGCGGCAGTTATTAGCCAACATGTGAGCTCTAGAAATCACCTGTTTAACACCATGGAAAACATTTTAATTCAGATTGTCTCCTTTTCATTCTGTGTACCTTCTTCCTTATTGGCCAGCAGGTGTGTGTGTGTGTGTGTGTGTGTGTGTGTGTGTGTGTGTGTGTTTCTCTTGTTTGATTCTCAAAGGCTTGGTCCTCAGGTAATTGGAAATATGGAGAAAAGTAATTAGGCTCCTCATTATTAGAAGCCCATAGGGAGCATGAACTTCTTAAAATAAAGAACGGTGGTCATGTGCTTCTGTGACCACTGACCTGGATGTTCTGACCGGTATTCTCTGTAACTGTTCTGCACTCTGAAGTGATCCCATCATTGAATATAAGCAGTGAGTTAAGACATCAATGTAAACTAGGGTATATTTTCACTAATATTTTCCATATGGTTCCCCTTAGGGTGTAGAGAGAGTCACTAAAAGAGCTTGAGGCTTTCCAAAAGCCACATGGAATCGTGGAACTTTTGATGGGCATTTTGTAAGCATCTTCTGGTTTTTCTCTATGAAGAAAGTAAGAAGAAATTTGGAGTGGAGTAGAGACAGCACAAGGCAGAGATAGGGTATTCCTTTCCCAGGTTAAGAGTTCTCAAAATATAGAACATATTCAAAAGGCTCAACTGTTCTTCTTTTTAGCCTAATTCTTCTAGTATTTCTGTCAAACATACTATTTATAAATAAAGAAATTTATTTTGTTATTTACAAATTAGACTTCATAGGGAGAGATTTGAAGGATTTTGACCAAAGAGTACTACTTTAGAATGGAACAATGAATGATTAGGGCAGATGCAGAGATCTCAAGCATTTTCAGAGCATGGCAGTTAAACTATGAGATCTGAAACAAGCATTCAATGCAAGTCTTGGAGCGCATGCATTCTCGCTGCATATCGAACAGTTATCACTATCAGATTATTTAGATTTCATTTCCTTTAATTCTGCTTGAAATCTGCGATAGGGAAAAAATAGCACTGACCAGAAATTTTTTTGTGTAAATTTTCAGTATAGGACAAAAGACTAGTGAGAAAATGGTAGAACCTTTTTTTGAATTGGAGGCTCTGTATCTGCTTGGATTATCATTTGTGTTAACTTTGAATTAACTTCATGCAAAAACAGCAATAATACATAGTAGTAAGAACATGGACACTCACTCTTTGGAGTGGCGTGGGATGCAGGTGATACTTAATCTCTTGATACTCCTAATCTTCTGAAATCAAGTGAGCTTTTTTGGGATCTCAGACTTCGGATTCTGGGGGCAAGGTTGTGCAGATAGCCAAGTTTCGTTTGTGATAAACCTTGACTTCTCTCAAAAACAGGACCTTTTATTCAGTTGCATGATGGGTGACTAAATCAGATCTTCTTCCTTCAGGCTATAAATCTGAGAAATATAAAAATGTATCTATGGAAAGATGGAGTATGATTGCTCAAAGGAGACAAATTGGTTGGGATGGGAAGATGAAGTGCAATTTCTCAAAGCAAATAACTCCAGAACTCTGAATTTTACATGAGAGAAAGGGGCCCCAAATACGTTTTCTGTATCTAAAAGCATATAGTAGCCACCTTCACATACTGACAAATAACTACTGTATTGTAGAAAAGATGTATGGCTGAAAGAGGAGAGAGTCAATAACTAAGACCTCGGTTATATGAGAATAATAAAATGGCATGATGAATAATTCTTCATGAAACTCAGTAAACAGTTCAGAGGTATCTATCAGAAAGACAGATGAGGGTATAAAATCTGCCACATGTGCCTGTCTCTTTGACTGCAGAAGAAATGTCTCCCCACCTTGTGTTTAAAATGCTAGAGGGCACAGTCATAAGTATGTTCTTCTTCTTTGATGTTCACATCTGTAGCTGTGTGATTCCATTGTGGCCTTGAGACAGACTGCCATGAGGTATCCTCAGCATTAATAGGGTTTCTGGTGACAGGCTAGTGTAGCTTCTCATAACAGTTTCTTACCTGCATTTCTATACAGATGGCTGTAGTGCATATTCACAAATTGAGGTGTGCTTAAAACTCTATTATTCATCTCCAATATCATGCTACTGGGAAGTGTTGAATATATGTGCATCTGACTTTTTTTCTGTAGGGTCTCCAGGAGTCCTCACTGTTGTTAGCTATGTTAATGCAACACTAGTTCCACGTAGCATGTTTTCAGCTAGCTAGCACTTAATATGTTTCTCCTTACTCATTCTCCTTTCTTCGATTGTAGTGGAAAGTAATGTACATGGGCAGCCTACGATACAGAGATGAGGAATGGAGAACTGAATAGGAAAAAAAAGAAAAAACCTTTCATCTGGTTTCAACTAAAGCGCTAAAAACCTAGCATGAAGCAGAAAGAAAGCAGCCAGATTTGACCAAAAGAACTTAGGAGAATAGGGTACAACTTTTCGTCTGGATGGTTTTGTGGGGATGCTTTGGAATCCTATGCCTTCTCTGAGGAGTTGCCAAGACATTAATTTTTCTACCTACTTCTCCTCTCCTTTAGAGACATGAGCTTTGCAGTGTTGAGATCACGTGGTCCAGTTTAGACTTGTTTTTTTCCCAGGACCAGTGTGTAGTTGTTCACCCGGACTTATCTGCTGTGAAAAATCTTCCTCTATTCTGTGTTAAAGCTCCAACTTCCTGAGTTACCTCTGCTCTTAAGAGGTGCTTGTAGTGCTTCCTAGATGGAAACTTAAGAAATTATTTGTTTTTTAAAGCTTTTTTTGTCTTTGACTTCCAATCTGATTAAGGAGAGAATTGCATGCAGAATCAACATTTTTTTATATTTAAAATTGTTTAATCATAGTCAAGTTTTCAATACTATGGTTTTAAAATTCTTTCGTTGTTTTCTATGTAAGTTTTCCTTCATTACCTCCCTCTGGAAATTGTAATAATCTCTTGTTCTCTGGTTTTTAAGTTTTACAGTAGCATGTGTAGGTGGAGGTGGTTTATGTTATGAGCTTGCACACTTGACAGGCACTGTTAATCACACAGCTATGGTATTCAGTGCTTGCCGTGAAATAACAACAAGCTTTCCACCCTGTGTTTTCAATGCTCTCTACAGGAATCTTGATTATTTAGTGTATAAACTTTGGGGCTGATCCTCTAACTTTATTTTATATTGTCTACCATCTGTCATTGTAATTTTGCTAGTTCAGTGATGTCTGTTGGAGTTTAAGGTGAGGTTTGCACAGAGGAATGTGGTAGACGAGAACATGAGAACAAACACAGCAAAGCAGGACTCAAAACCAATATGTTAATTGAGAAAGACAAAGCTATAATCAACCAGCTGACCTGCAGCCTAGGCACATGAAGAGAGTGGGGATGACAGGGACCCTCTGTGACAGTGGTGGTCTACACCCAAGCTTTGTTTTTACTTTTTAATTAAAAGCATTCCACACATAAAAGCTACATGTGTTTAAGGAGCTGAATATAAATTCCAATTATGCATATGGTTTGTAATGATCAGACCAAGATAACTGGCATATTCATCATCTTGGAAGTTTATTTGGGTTGTGTGGTGGTTTGAATATACTTGGCTCAGGGAATGACACTATTAGAAACTGTGGCCTTGTTGGAGAAAGTGGGTCACTGTGGGGATGGGCTTTGAGACCCTCCTCCTAGCCACATGGGAGTTAGTTTTCCCATGTTTGCCTTCTGAACAAAGTGTAAAACTAACTCTCATCTTCTTCTCCAGCACCCCCTCTGTCTGGATGCTACCATGCTTCCCACGTCATGATAATGAACTGAACCTCTGAAACTGTAAGGCAGCCCCAGTTAAAAGTTTGTCCTTATAAGAATTGTCTTCATATGGTCTGTTAGTTGAATCTTTGTTGTTTTAAATTTTTGGGGTAACATTCGCTTATCAGTGAGTAAATACCATGTGTGTTCTTTTATGATTGGGTTACCTCACTCAGGATGATATTTTCTAGTTCCATCCATTTATCTAAGAATTTCTCTAATTCACTATTTTTAATAGCTGAGTAATATTCCATTGTGTAAATGTACCACTTTTTTTTTTTTATTCATTCCTCTGTTGAAGGACATCTGGGTTCTTTCCAGCTTCTGGCTATTATAAATAAAGCTGCTATGAACACAGTGGAGCATATGTCCTTGTTATATGTTGGAGCGTCTTCTGGGTATATGCCCAGGAGTGGTATAGCTGGGTCCTCAGTTAGTGCTATGTCCAATTTTCTGAGAAACCGCCAGACTGATTTCCAGAGTGATTGTACCAGCTTGCAATTCCACCAAGAATGGAGGAGTGTTCCTCTTTCTCCATATCCTTGCCAGCATCTGCTATCACCTGAGTTTTTGATCTTAGCCATTCTGACTGGTGTGAGGTGGTATCTCAGGGTTATTTTGATTTGCATTTTCCTGATGACTAAAGATGTTGGGCATTTCTTAAAGTGCTTCTCGGCCATTCGAGTTTCCTCAGTTGCAAATTCTTTGTTTAGCTCTGTACCCCATTTTTTAGTGGGGCTATTTTGTTGTCTGGCATCTAATTTCTTGAGTTCTTTGTATATATTGGATATTAGCCCTCTATCGGATGTAGGATTGGTAATGATCTTTACACAATTTGTTGGTTGCTGTTTTGTCTTATTGACAGTGTCCTTTGCCTTACAGAAGCTTTGTAATTTGATGGGGTCCCATTTGTTAATTCTTGATCTTAGAGCATAAGCCATTGGTGTTCTGTTCAGGAACTTTTCCCCTGTGCCTAGGTATTCGAGGGTCTTCCCCACCTTCTCTTCTATTAGTTTCAATGTATCTGGTTTTATGTGAAGGTCCTTTATCCACTTGGACTTGAGCTTTGTACAAGGGGATAAGAATGGATTAATTTGCATTCTTCTACATGCTGACCTCTAGTTGAGCCAGCATCATTTGTTGAAAATGCTGACCTTTTTCCACTGGATGGTTTTATCTCCTTTGTCAAAGATCAAGTGACCATAGGTGTGTGGGTTCATTTCTGGATCTTCAATTCTATTCCACTGATCTTCCTGCCTGTCTCTGTACCAATACCATGCAGTTTTTATCACTACTGCTCTGTAGTACAGTTTGAGGTCAGGGATGGTGATTCCTCCCAGAAATTCTTTTATTGTTAAGAATGGTTCTCGCTATCCTGGGTTTTTTGTTATTCCAAATGAATTTGCAAATTGCTCTTTCTATCTCTATGAAGAATTAAGTTGAAATTTTGATGGGGATTGCATTGAATCTCTGTAGATTGCTTTTGGCAAGATGGTCATTTTTACTAAGTTAATCCTGCCAATCCAGGAGCATGGGAGATCTTTCCATCTTCTGAGATCTTCTTCGATTTCTTTCTTCAGAGACTTGAAGTTCTTGTCATACAGATCTTTCACTTGCTTGGTTAGATTTACTCCAAGATATTTTATATTATTTGTGACTATTGTGAAGGATGTCATTTTCCTAATTTTTTTTTCAGCCTGTTTATCTTTTGAGTAGAGGAAGGCTACTGATTTATTTGAGTTGATTTAATATCCAGCCATTTTGCTGAAGCTGTTTATCAGGTTTAGGAGTTCTCTGAGGGGATGGGATAGGGGGTTCCTGGGTGGTGGCAGGAATGGGGTAAGGGGATAAAATTTGAAATGTAAATATTCTATCCAATAAAAAAAGGAAAAAAAGAGAAAAAAAGAAAAAGTTTTTAGAACCAACATCTTTAATAAAATGTCAGCCCCCTAAAAAAATTAACTTGATACTAAAACTTGTTCTGAGAATTTATGCTGCAGAATACACAGCCTTGGTGTATCTACTCATCAAGCAAGCTGAGCAGATCTGCTCACAACTCTGATGTCCTGTAATTCCATCTGGATGCAGTGAAGACACAGCATCAGAGGCTTATCAATTTATTCTTCCTCCTGCCCCTCTTCTAATATCTCAATGCCCATAATCAGCTTGAAGAAGTTAATGAATAGTCAGTGTCCCTATGCCCTGGGCTTGGGGACTAAGGTGGTTAATATTAGGCTGTCTTTCTAGGAAAAAGTAGTGGTTTTGTTGGAACAGGGAAGATTAGCTAGGATTTATTTCATAGCCATAACCTATTGGTAGAAATCTGTATAATTGTTTTCAAGATGAAGTTGTAATTTCTTAATTGGTACAAAATTTACTTTGATTTCAAATTTAAGGTTTTCATTGGCAGAAGCTTCTTATTGACATAAAAGTGAGATGAATATTGTTACTCTCATAGTCATTGTGCCTATATAACACATCTAGGAATACAAGGCTTAGACCCAGTCCTTCTTTAACTTTTTTTTTAACTGATTTGAGATGGTTAGCCTGTGAGTTAAGGGCCTATAGCAAATTCATGGCTTTGAGTTTATTGTTAGAGTGTTTTCTATATTTTATTTAGAAATAGTTGAGAGGAGTTAACAGACAACAGTTCAGATTACCTTACATGGATAGCTGGTTTTCAAAAAGTCAGAAGTTCACAGAATTGACATTACAAACATTTCTGTATTAATGTTCATTTTGATTAGAGACCTGTCTGCTCGTGACAGCTTCCTGTCTTGGATTCTAAGAAGAAATTGAGCATCTTTGGAGTTACTCCACTTGTGGTGAGACAGCCACTAGGCAAGAATTGCCTCTTTCCATCTACAGACAAATTACTATTCAGAAAAGGACACACTTGCAGAATAGTCGACTGATTATATCTTCCTAGGCAGAGTAATCAGCCCTTAATAATTCTGCATCACTAAGGTCTGTTAGACAATCCTGGGCCAGAAGGCTGAAGATCAGATGCTCCAATGTTTTGTAGTATAGGGACTGTCCAGGTGTTCATCAGTATCTATAAATTGGCTAAGTTTTAGAAGCTATGCTTTGTGCTACACATAATTTCAGTTAACTCAGTCATTCTGAATTTCCGATGGGGTTGAAAACTTATAGTCTCATAGCCAATCCTGGCTATTTACTTTGAGAGAAAAGATTTGAGTGGATGGTTTTCAGCTGACATTCATTCTAAAGCCAAGAAAAAAGCCAGGTTCAGAACTAAGTGTTTTAGTTAGGAGAGATGACAGAGGTTCTGGTTAGTCAACAAAATGATGGACTGGGTATTAGGACTATCTTGTACCTTACTGGTACAAATTGGTATAATTATGCCCTAATTGTATTTTGAGAGAAAAGTTTTATTTTAACAGGAAGGGTGATATGTAGGAGGAGCTAAGGTGGGAGGAGTACAGAGAGGAAGAGAAGGAGTAAGGAGAGGAAGAGAAGAAGGAGAGGAGAAGCTAGGTGATGAGAGAGAGAAAGAGAGAGAAAGAGAGGAGGGGGACATGGAGGCAGATGTTAATGTCAAAGATAGTTGATATATCTAGGTTGGGTATTGGATTACACTTCTGATTGAGCACTACCAAACTTATAAAGTCTTTGATTAACATTTAAAAAAATTGTATAAAAGCAAAAAGGAAAAGGGGGCATTGAATAGGGGTTTTCTAGGGAGGGGAAATGGGGAAAGGGGATGGCATCTGAAATGTAAATAAAATATCCAATAAAAAAATAGAAAAAAAAAAGAGTTGTCTTGGTCATGGTGTCTGTTCACAGCAGTAAATCTCTAACCAAGAGAGGTTGATAGCATTCAAATTGCCCTGTATTAGTCATTTGGAAATATGTGGTGCTTATGTGGTCATCCTCCTGTGCTATAGACTATGAGAAGCAATTTTTCCTATCCATCTGCATCCCCAGCTTTGTTAGCAAAACTGTCTCCATCCTTCCTTCCCAACACCCATGCCAGATTTCTGGTACACTATTAACATATTCTGTATGTCTGTGAGATCTGCTTTTGGAACGCTATACCTTTGAGAACTTGTAGTGCTTACATTTCTATGCCTGACTTTTTATTTTTTTTTAAGTTAACACAATGTTTATAGTCCTACCTAAATTGGTGCATCTGATAGGCTTTATCTCTTCTCTTTGCCAGTTCACCACTGTGGATATTTCCTGCCCTTTCTTTACTCAGTCATCAGTCTATGGATTCCTGTGCTGACTGTGCATCTTGCCTGCTGGGAACATTGCTTCATCAAACACGCAAGGGAAGACATTGCTCCGCATACTAATCTCCCTTCCCTTGAATATTTGCCCAGCAAGGGGACTGATGGATATCATGGTAGCTTGCCATCTACTTTTTTTTTTAAATTTCTATACTATTTTCTGTAATGTCTATGCTAACTCATAGTCCTATCAACAATGTTAGAGAGTTTAAGAAGCACCATTTTTCCATGTTGTTCACATCAGTAACATTGACATTTGCTTCCTTTTCGTCTTAACAATCACTGCTGGAAATTATTTTCACATAAGTTCTTTGATGGCCTTGAAATAGATTAGCTTTCCTCTTTCATACTCTCTTCATAAATGTCTCTCCTATTTCATCCTTTTCTGCTCTTTATTTGAGTTCTCCTTGCTTTCAGGGATGGTTTAAGTGCACCCATTTGGAGAGTCTAAACAGTCAATAAGTGACAGAAATCCACTTGAGACTGTGTTTTGCAACATCTGAGTTCACTACAGAATGATCTACATGAGCCATTTAACTGGGCAGCCACCAAAGATAGATTTATTATTTCTACTACTGATATTGATTAGCTTCCAACAAACAAAAACATTCGATCTCTTAACTTGGGTAAATGACTCCAGATACCAGATGTTTCATCCGGTTAGGAGAAATGTGAAATGTTTTTGCTTTTAACATTTCCCTTCTATCTTCATAAACATGTGTGAGAAAAACTATTCTCTCTCTCCTAAGTTTTAGTTTTCTGTGGTTCAACAACCTAGCTATTCCCCTGCTGCACTTTTTACACATTTTTTATACAATCCTTTTTTTTTTTACACAATACTTAATGAATTATACTGTCTCAAGTTCTACCCTGTACATTCAATGCTAGAGCTATTCAGAATTTCTTACCACTGAGTATTCTGGAACTTTCTGTCTTTCTGTCTCTGTATTGCACTTCACCCACTCTTCTCTCCATTCATGATATCAATATTTTGTCCATTGTTGAGATAGATACCAGCAGTCTGCATGCTCATTACAGAGAAAAAGGACTACATGTACACATTTCTGTATCTAATCTGATAGGATCCCCTACTTCTTTTTCAGCACATGTGTTGGTATCAGGTAGATAGGATAAAGGTCAAGAAAATTATTCTTCAGAGTCTGTTGTCACATAGAAAAAGAAGCTTTATTACCTCCAAAATTCTTTCTACTTCTGTTCACCTAAATCATTGTCTTCCACACTGAAAGTATGGTCTGCTGATGTACGCTACCTCATCTTGGGGAAAAACTACCCATCAGTACAATTCTTCACTTTTCAGTTCTACATTTAACAGCTGCTCATGTGGCTTACTGTTGGATATGGGTCAGAAAAGTCCATTCAGTAAATCATTTCAAGGCCACTCTGTACTCAAGGCTGAAAACGTTCACCTCATCCAGTTTCATTTTCAAATATATTCAGCCTTTTCCCCTAGAAGTTTTCAATAGGATCAAATGACATCACACTTATATTTCAACAATGAATGACATAAAGACATTGTAAAAATGAAACCTCGACAACACAAAGATGCTTGTTTCAATACAAATGTCATATATTGCCAAGTATTCTGGAGAAAAAGGAAAATAGATCCAATCATTATAAAACTGGGAAATCAAAGCCCAAAGATAAAGATATGTAAATAACCAATATTAAATAAATGTATCCTATGATTCTAATAGTATATGGATATTTAAATATACTCACTTTTTACTTTTGATCAATTTATGATCCTAGAAGTCACAGAATTGAATCAAATTTCCTGATTTCTGAATCTCACAGTCATTACTTGATGTGACTATGGAGAAGTTTTTCAAATTCTTTATGTCCCAAACACTTAATCTATAAAGTGTACATGATTATAATAGCCATCTCATACAGTCATATAAGTGATATATGTAATATATATATATTATATAAAGTTTTGAGGATTTTTGACTGGGATATAATGGGATATAATGCAACCACACACCTTGGTCTCAAGGTAGAGAAATAAGGCAGGAACAGTGTTGTCCCCATGAAGGCTGCTGGAAGGGAACCCTATGAACTACAATACCAACCTTCTAGGTAAGATAATGTCCACTGGTACATAATAGCACAGTTGTGCTTATAGCCATCTAGTCTTTGATTAAATCTGAGACCTGCTCCACAAGAAGGAATCCATAAGTAGTAATGTAAACCCAATCAAAACCCATACTTAGGGCCTCTTGGGTCCTAGGGAGAACTCACTGCTGTTGTTTAGCTAAGTGGAAATGGCATCATGCTGTTTTCTAAAAATTAAGTTTATACCCATATACCAATGCCACTTTGAGCATCATTCAGAGAAGTCTTTTTAAAAAATGTAGAGAGGGATAGCTGCTCAAGATACAAGAGTAAGTGATATTTAGTTATTCAACCCTAAATAGGCAATTTATACCACTTCCTCCAAAGCCTAGCAAACCACACAAGAGAGGTTGCTGGAATGTAAGAAGACAGAGTGAGGCCAGAAGACAAACTTGCCTGTCACTCTTAGAAACACTGCCAACTTCCTTTGAGAAAGGTTTTCTTGTTGACCTAAAGAACACTAACTAGGCAAGACAAGATGGTTAGCAAGCTCCAGGCGTCTAATTGTTTCTGTCCTCCCCACTGTTGAGATTATCAGCAAGTACCACCACAGTTGTTACTTTTATGTGGGTTATGAGGATAAAACATAGATGCCTGGACTTTCAAGTCAAGTCATTTATGAAATCTTCCTACTAGGCCCTGTGCTTGTGCCTTCACACTTAGGTATATGGTAATGGTTATCTACTGCAACCAGCTTCTAGGACACTCAATTTGTGACTGGTGTCCTTTAACAGTGCTAACAGTGCCACTCGATTAACAGACATTTAACGCGCATCTGCTTCTTGTTATGGTTTAATGGATATAGTACTATTAATGTCTCTTTGATTAAAATTGTTTATTGTATCATTACATTTTTATATCAATCATTTTTGGGGAAATGTCATTTATCAACCACAGTGACTTAATTGTTTGGTACATTAATCATAGATTAATCTCCCAGCTAAATTTCTTGGTGAGGTCTGACCAGGTAGGTTGGGATAAAGCCATAAAATTTATAACAAACTGCCTTTGGTTGTTTTAATTTTATATTATAAATTTTATCTTTGATTCCTAATTTTCAAATACTATAATTCACCTCTTTCCCTTAAGCATTATGATTTCTGACAAATGCAGAGTTATACTATATATATATATATATATATATATATATATATATATAGTATAAAATATATGAAATATATATAGTATAAAATATATAGTATAAAATATATGATATGAAATCAACATGTATAGGTTTCATCACTACCTTCCCAACATCTTTAGTTTCCTTTGTAGTTAACGCTCCCTCATCACTAATGAGTTTTACCCCTCCCAGGATGTTGTGCTAGTTTCCTTTCTGTTACTGTAATAAAGAAGCTGACTGAAAGCAACTTAAGTGGGTGAAGGGAATTTTGCTTACACTTCCAGGAAACAGTCTATCAATGAGAGTAGTTAGGACAGGAACTCAAGTAGGAACGTGAAGAAAAAACTGGAAAAAATGCTGCCTGTTAGCTCATCTGCAAGTGCATGTTGATTAGCTGACTGCCTATAACCCAGCACCACCTGCCTAGAGCATGGTTTCACCCACAGTGGGCCATGCCCTACTGCATCAACTGACAACTGACATTCCCATAGGACAAAATTATATATATATATATATATATATATATATATATATATATATATATCTCACATATGTATGAATAGTGTACCATATCTTGTAAACCTGTATTCTTTGCTTCATCTAGGTAATTTGATATTCATGCATAATTTTGCATATCTCATTCGTGAATTCCTTTTACTCAATAAACTTCCACTGCAAGAATGATCAAACCACTAGAGTATATTACTTCACAAAGTTGATTATAAATACAATCACCTCATTCATAACCATTTCATCATGCCTGGTTATTACACTGATGTGTATATTTAATTTCCTTGGTATTTATCTCCATGTGAGATCACTAGGTTTTAAGCTAAGATTATGTTTTACTCTCTAAGTTATCAGTTAACTGTTTACACTAGAAATATCGTTTTGCAATCCAGCTGCAGAGATTCTTAGGTTAATTACATTATCAGTTTTCTTTTACTTGCGTACGTTGTGTTAACTTTATTCTAAATTTTAATAACTATAGTTCTCACTGGTGGGGATTTTGTTTGCTTGCTCCGTCTGGATCAGACAATTCTTCTAAGGCTCTTTCCTTAAAGTAGTTATTTTCTCTCTGTGTTGTTGTTACTTCATATTGTTAGTGTCTAAGATCTAATTGTGCTTTTTATTCCCTATTCTTGACATCTATACTAATTTTGATTAATAAGAGATATTCTAGCCTGCCTGGGAACTGTGGATTGAATTAATCTACATTCATGGGTGCTTGTGAGTCCTGAATTGAGGGCATATCATTCAACAGTCCTGTTTTAGTTTGGTTTTGATAGGAACTCCAGGATGCTACCAGTTCAGGGATATTGAAAGTCAATTTTATCTACTTGAGTTCCCTTTTTATTTTTACTTTTACATAAAAATGCACCATGGTATTGATTTCTTAGGAGAATCTCAGAAAAATAGAATTTCTTTTGGTGTCTCATTTAAGTCAGGGGTGTTTATTTCAATCAATCCCTTCACTCACTGGGTAGCTCATCAACTGTCTAACTTAATTGGTCCTCTCTTCAATCTCATGACATGGTCAGTGTGACATCACATTTTTTCCTACACATGGTTGTGAAAATACCCACACTGCTCAGTGAGCACCTTCAATAATCTCCAAAGTTATTTTGCTAAAGCAAAAAATAAAAAAATTGTTTCCTTTTTCCTTTTGTTATTTCTGCAAGTTGCAAATATTCTATGTACTTAAAAAATGTGAGAAGATACTTAACAGGTTGTTTTTGCTCATTTTTTCAATTGCATGTCATAAATTATTTTACTAGACTGATACCAAGACATGGGCAATATTTATTTATTACTGAAATATATCTGATGATGTGCAGAAGTCTGTTTGGTGAAACAAAATGGAACTTCAGAACACTGGAAGTATAAGTAGAAGGCACAAGAAGCATGTTATCTTCATGGAAAGCTAGAGGCAGCTAACAAAGGCAGCTCAAGTATGTGTCCATGTGGGCTGAAACCAGCCAAAACAGAAAAAGGCTATCCAAATTATTAGCACAAGGCTCATTGCAGTGTGTCCTGGATGTTAGCCATGGAGATTAGGATTTAATTCTTGATCTGCTTCATTTCAGTCTTGCTTTAGGCTGCCTCCTCTTCATAATTAATTATTTTATTCATTCTATTTAAAATAAGAGCATTCGTCTTGGGTATATCTCGCAATTTTAACTTAAAAATGTGCACTTTATTTTATTATTTTTGAAGTTTTCCTAAGACAATTTTATTTGGTGCTTAATTTGCATATTATTGTTATAATAGAGGGGAAATTTCTTCACCGATAGCATGTGACCATGATGGGAAGTGAGAATGCACTGAGCCCATTTGAGGGACCTACTCTTGGCTGCCCTTGAGCACACTGCACCTGCTCACCTCACACTTGCTGTGCTGCTCTGTGGCCACTATGCCCTTGCTGTCTTTGATAAGAACTCCGTGAGTTTCAGGTAAAGACTCTGAACATTTTCTTTTGAGTAATTCTGTAACAGTTAAGAGTTTCACAGACAGATAGAAGACATTTTCCATTATATGGTGATCATGAACCTTTAGGGATCGATGGTGAGCGTGGCAAGATATCCCTCAAGGCACAATAGCAGCACTTGTGTTTTAGTGATAAACAACAGCTGTTTAATTAAATCTAAGGCACAGTTAACAGGAAGGAAGTCACGCCTGCTACTGAAAATGTAGCCAAATACCTGGGATTAGTGGGGACAAAGATCTTAGAGAAGAACCCAGTACTGCCACTTTTCCTAAATCAGTATAATCCCTACATATAAGTATCAATTTTTTTTTTCCAAAAGAAGACCTTTACAGAAAGCTGCAAATGATCAAAATGCAAAAAATAACTGACGATGGATGTCTGGCCCTAATGGGGCTTTTTTTTTTTTTATCCACAATAGAACTCTTGCACCCAAGACTCAAGGAACATGGAGAATGTTCACAAAGATTACATGAAGATTACAGAAGCCTAATAAGTCTGCTATAAGATTGTGCCTTCTAGCTGTGATAAGGAGACTATATCACTTCTCTGCCTTTTGGCTAAGATCAATTGTAGGAGGCTATGCCCATGAATTCTCAACAACACATCTGCCTCAACAAGGTCTGAGTAGTTCTGACATCCCAATGTATTGGGAAAAAAATCTCTTTGGTCCCACACTCTAGGGAAAGTTACAAGCAATTAACAGCTGTTCAGAGATAGAGACGTGGTCTTTTTTAGATATGAGCTTCTGATTGGTTATCTTATACCACGTGGTCAGTCCTAGAAACATATTCTTGTAAGTTACTTTGAATAGACTTAGCAGGTTGTATATATATGCTTATTCTTGTCTTTGTATATGTAACAGGAATGGCTAAAGTAGGCTATGGTTGTGAGAGGAGGGTAGACATGTTTTGGGAGGTATATAGGAAGAATTGTGAGAGAGGAAATGACATAGTTATAATTCAATTCTTAAAAATACTGAAATCCAAATAAATTATTTTGGTTAGATCTTCAATCACGTCCAAAGGTCCATGTGATAATGACTGAGTCATCAGGGTGTTATATTAGATAACAGTGGAAACTTTAAAGGATGTGACTTAACTAGAGAGGTTCAGAGCCTGGAGGACTGACCCTAAAGACAGGCGAGGGGCTGCATCTTCATTCATATTCTCTTTCTCTTTGTGGACATGAGATGAACAGTTTGTAGCCCCCCATATTCTGCTCCTATCACATGCTGCATTGTCACAGGCTCATAATGGTAAGGCCATTGCCTCATGAACTGTAATCTTCAAATTCTGCATCAAAATTATTCTTTTATCCTCATGAGTTAGTTTCTAAGGCACTTTGCTGTTGTAACAGAAACTAATGCAATTGACTAACAATTAAAATGCGTAATCCTTTTTAAAATTAATTTATTATTCTCTTATATATTACATCAGGACAGCAGTTTCTCCTCCTTTCCCCCCCCCCCCGCCCCATTTGTTTTTCTCCTCATCCCTCCAGTCAATCCACTCCACCTCCTTCCTTAGAAAGTGTGTGCTCTTTATGGATGTTGTTTTACTATGTTTACTCATGTGTCAGTTCCTTGGGTGTTGCTTGACCTCTGTTATCTCATACATGGTGGCTCTGGAAATATGTTAAAATATCACCAGGCCTTGATTTTGCTTTTGTAAACTACTAAGTGAGAGCAATATCCTTGTGATCATTTAGCTCTCCTCTTCTCAGCCTTCACTCATTGCAAAAGTGTAAGTCCGGGTATGGCACCTTGTGCCTTATCCAAGACTCACTCATCAGACCAGGGATTTAATACAGGAAAGCACAGTGTTCTAAGCAGCCAGTACCAGACCTGGGACAAAATCAGAAATCAGTTTGCCACTGTTGGTGTGCATTTGTATTATATGAAGGCTAATTCCCAATTGATTGCTTCTTACAAGATCCTGTGGCTCATTTCCTGATCACAGCTGGTTATTTATAAAGCCTGCCCAATCATCTTTTAGGTGGGAGATTTAGTTCTGAGGTAAATATACAGCAAGGTATTTAAGAGAACACCCAAAGGAGCACAACATGGGAGCATCACACATCAAGGTTATGAATGTGTCTGTTGATAGAGTATGGACAAAGACTCCAGTTGGTATTAGATAAAACACATTTCACTGGGCATGCTCATATACGTTGCCCAAATGATCAATTCTTATTATGTTTTCTGTCTTCTTTCTGGCTTCTTATCCCTTACTAACCCCAGGCTCCTCATTAATATGGATGTTTAGGCTACAATTATACTTGTTATGGTATTAAACCAGATAAAGCTATTGCCAGTGTTACTTTAGCATTTTAAAGATTAGAAATCTCAATCCTGTTAGAATTTAAATCTGTAAAATGCTGCAAAAGGGCAGGAATCTGGAATACCATGATTTGTAAGATCCCATTTGGGACAAGTTGGGCTGGAGTTTCCACGTTACTTATTTATGGAGAGGGAATTTTGTACAAAACATTGCATTCGTTATTCCAGCTTCAGGAAATGTGCCTACTCACTCAAAAACAGTGATCACTTCTGCTGAGTTTAAATCAACCCTTTTTTCAATAGCTGACATGTTTATTACATAGCTAGTCTATGCTAATTGGAGTCATAGATAGTCACTGGACAAAACATTGTTAATAGGTTCAAGCTCTGTGTCAGCAGAACTTTCTTTAATTAAAAATGTAAAACCCAAAAAAGACATTACAAATTCAGAACCCATCACTCTTTAATTTGGTGAGAGAGATTCAGGAGCTGGATATGAACTTGAAAACTCATATTATCAATTCATGTAGCCTTATCCAATAAAGCCAATGAAGCAGAAGCAGGAATACACGGTTGTATGTGTCTTCAAAGAAGCTATTTTGGGAAAATAAAATACCCAGTTAATATTAAGTCTAGTCTATTAAAATTAAGTCTTGCAAATATCTGAAGAGAGAAGGTCCAATCATCCAGTCATTTGCTCCCCTTTTCCTTCTCCTTCTTTACAGAACTAGCTGCCACTGCTCCTTAGAAAATATACCTTGACCAAAGGTCTTTGTCTAATAATATTGTAGTGTCATTCCAAACTACTGGTGTAGTCAGTCATTGATATAACATTTCCTCTATCATAGCATGAAACTATGTTTACATGTCCAGGTATTTCCCTTCCTCTTCCCCTAGAGTCATATAATTTAAATTTAATCTCAGAACCGTATCTGTTTTCCATATATTATGGCCCAAACAAATAGCATTGGAGAGAGTAGGCCTAGTGAATGTGTGAGGCACATAACTGTCTACATTATACTGTCCTGGCATCAGAACAAACTTTAATTCTAAAAGTGTTTTTATTATATTTTATAACATACCATATATTATAAATATACAATATATATAGTAATATAATATATAAAATAAAGTATATTATATTTTATTAAATGAACTTTTTAACAACATAAATTTTACTATTCAAATACTTTTGTATTTTTGTATGGTGATATTTTATATTTTTGTATGATGATTTTCCCAAGAAATATAAGAAATATAAGAAGAACACATTTCAAAATGTCTTAAACGTATAGTTGTTTCAATGTCCTTGATACTCATTGAATGGATAAAAAAAACTTTATTGTAACTTCATATAATTGAGTAAGTTTAATTCATTATTAAGTTAGGAAGAGAAAAGTATTTAGAAACAAACTGTAAAAAGAAATAAATCCTGAATGAAGAAGAGGGAAAAAAAGCAGAGATACAGTGAATCTATCCAGAATTAAAGATGCAATAACACCATGTATAGTGGATTGAATAAGAATGGTCCCATAGGTTCAGATATTTGAATGCTTGGTCGTTTGGTAATGATACTACTTAGAAGGATTTGAAGATGTGACTTTGTTGGAGTGGATGTGGTCTTTTAGAGGAAGATTGTCATTAGGGGTGCGCTTTGAGACTTCAGAAGCCCAAGAAAGCCCTAGGTGCTTCTTCTCTTTCTGCTCCCTATAGATGCACATGTAGTAGTCTCAGCTATTTCTCTAGTACCATGTTTGCACTGCATGGACACTGCCATGTATCCTGCCATGATGATAATGGACTGAAACTCTGAGGTGTAAGCAAGCCTCAATGTAGTGGTTGCTTTTATAATAGTTGCTGTGGCCGTGGTGTCTCTTTATAACTATAGTCTGACTACTACAGGATGTAGTGAATATCTGCAGTGAATATCTACATTCACCAAGTGAATGTCAATGCGGTTTATGAATCTAAGGAATGACATTCACAGTTTAATAATAAAAGAATAAATGTTCTCATTTCTATTAACATGGTCCAAGGCATAGATATGAAGGAAAGTTCCAGAATTCACACATACATAACAGTTTACTTCTGGCTTAATAGATGACCCATGAAGGAAAGACTGTGGTTATTATTCACATTCCACCAGTTAGTGGCAAACAACATAAGTCAAACTATATATGCCTAGCCTGGTTTCCTGCAACAACACAACCATGCACAATGACTATAAAGATGGAATGCTGAGAATAAAAAAGTCAATCAAATCCCTGATCCATAGTCGGTTTTTACTGTAGCCTTTTCCAGAGTGGGTCCTTACTGGAGTCTCCAGGTAATGGTCTTTACTTTTTAATTGTGACTAACAATAGATATCTTGAAATTGCTGGAAACCCCTAGTAAGTTTAGGTAATCAAATACTCTTCGTGTCCTCACATAAGCAAAGACAACTTAGATGTGTGTGACTTGCATCACCTAAGGAACAGGACAACGTATAAACAGCAGCCTCCTACTTGGGAAAACTGGACCAGAACAATGGCTCTTCCAGTGCGCATTCTTTCAGTCCTGTTTTGTGTTGTGGAAAAGGTAATGAAGGACTAAATTACCTCTCAGCTTTGTTGTAATACCAACATTTATATATCTGTGACATTTAGGAATCACACAGGCTTAAAAATAATTACTGAAATAATTTGTGGATGGCTCTTTGTTCCTTAAATGTTCTTTTCATTGTGTACTTGGCTAAGAAGAAAGGGAAGGGAAGGAAATCCCTTCTCCCAAAATCTCCCAGAAGGGAACTACTCCTCTGACTGATTCAGAAAACTGTAGAAGCTATATAAATAAGGAGAAACAAGGAACAAAATTATGGAAGCTACTCATTTCTGTGCAAAAATTTCCACTCCTTCATTTTATTTTTCAAATAAGTATACAAAGTATTGGCTAGCATAACATTTGTAAAGATTTTATTTTATTATTTTATCATATGTGTGAGGAAGTGTGTGTTGTCTACATTTGTCTGTGCAGCACATGTTTGCCTAGTGTGGGTGGAGCCCAGGAGATAGGAGTTCTCTTGTAATTGAAGGATGTGAGCTATGATGTTGGTGCAGGGAACCCAACCCAGGGTTCTCTGCAAGAGCAACAAGTGCTCTTGACCACTGGATCATGTCCCCACCCCACATTGTGACACTTAAAAAAAATATGATAGTGAATCTTCCTTCCCCTCAGTTCTCCACCGAGCTGTCTTCTCCCTACCGTTGTAACTGTCATCATCGTATCACGTGTGTCCTTCTACACAAACACTACTTCCTCGGCATCATTTTACCCTCCACTTGATCTCCTTTTGCAGTTATCTAGGACTGTCCACTTTTCCGCAATTTTTATATGCAGATGTATGCATTTCAAGCTATGGCTGTGCATGAGAGATAATGCATGTGGTTTTATCTTTCTGATATGTCTACAACCATTTTACTGCAAATCTCGCAACTTCATTTTTCTTTACGATTAAGTAAATTTCATACACACACACACATGCACACACACACGCACACACACACCATGCTTTTACTATCCATTCATATGGTGATAGATATCTAAGTCCACTGACATATGTAGAATTTCATAGACACATGTACAAACCCTCAGGGATACCCTAGTAAACAAACATAATGGCTAACTTACTAATATCCCCATAGACTCAATGACATGGACAGAGTAGTTAAACATGTGAGTGGCTTGGTAAGCAATCAGGAGAGAAGAGAGGCAAGGATATCAGGAGAGATAATATGCAAAGGAATCATGAGAGGCCCCATAATGGCCCAATTACACTAGACTGCACTAGCGGCTCTTGAATTGGATTAGAACAAGAACAACTAGTTTTACAAGCCAAAGAGATTATCCTCAATTTGGCAAGTGGAGATTCTAAATTTATCTGTGCTATTTAGAGCCAACATATGCAATGATGTTTGGCCTTCCCCAGGTGCTGGCTGTCTGATACCAACTGAGACATTTAAACTAAAAAGATTACATCTGCTGGTTATTTATTTTTTCAAGAAAATAAAGAAACCCTTAGTTTCCAAAAAAAAAAAATATTTCTCCTGTATTCAATAGTGAAGTTTCAAGTCTTCAAATGGCGATATCTTGAAAGCAATAACCACATTCATGATCTGAGTTCTATACCTGCCTCTCACCACTGTTCACCTGGAGTGTCACCAGATATCCTGCCTTGATATCCCTGTATATCATGTCACTGGGATGTGAGCATCCCTTGTGAAATAGATTATGAGCTACATTCTGCCAATTAAATTCATTGACATTCAAAATATGATATTCAAACCACTGCATAGCGTTTCCATTCAGCAAATAATTATAATTTATAAATTTAAACAATTTAACTGTTTAGAGCATGGATGTTTACAACAGTGCTATATGAAGGTAGATTTTTGTATAGGTCAAGACTGGATAGAAGTTCATTTATGGTACAAAAGAAGACTATGAATAAGATGATGAAAACCTTGCCATTGTGAATACACACACACACACACACACACACACACACACACACACCAAACTGTCTACTCTTTAATACAGACCTCCAACCATTTAAGTCTATATATTGCTTTACAGGAAATCATTCTGACAACTGACATGTTGCTGGTCTCCATCCAACCAAATCAGCACACTTTCAGGGATTTTCTTAAGATGAATGTGATGATCTAATATTTCAAGAGCTCTGCCAAGTGATCCAGACTCATGAGCACGACCTCTGCCTCTATGAAGAGTTTTCAAACAGCTTGTGCTTTTGGGCAGAAGCAAAAGAGCTAGTGTTGCATGATGGACTGTCCTCATTGCTGGGGTTGGCCTTATGTGTCCCTACGGCACTGGCGAAATCAGTATGACTATGTAGAGTGGTGGACAAGGTATATCATGTTTTCTAGCTGCTTCCTCTACTCCTAGGCTGTAGATGATTTTAATGGTGACCCTCCCCAACATCAGCATCAACAAAATGCCTGGAAGGAAATAATATTTAACAAGTGCCAAGTTAGTAAGGTGTTGGTCATTTCCTCTGCAGCATAGCATTGAACCCAAGTACAAAATCAGTTTTCTGAAATTCATTTTGCAAAGAATCCCACTGAGGCTCTGAAAGGCTAGTAATACAGTCAGTCCATCTTGCTAAGAAGCGCAGTAGTGGGGCAGACTTCTGGAGTCGAATCTTGTTTACTTTTATGTCAGTGATATGAATTTTGAATACAGCCTACAGGATCACACTGCAGCGCGTTGCAGACTGGGAACCAGCTCACCATAAGTCTGACAAGAGCCAGTTTTAGGGTAAACACAAGGCATCCATTTCCCTGACAGATGGCCGCCTCCATGAATCTTTCTTCCAAGGTTGCAATTGCTGACAAGGATGTAGATTTCCATCAGGCAGGAAAAGTCACAATGCTGTCTGAGGTTTTGGCAAATCTCCTCTCTTCCCAGCAGAATCCCAGAGTCTGGAGATGAAGGTGAGAATGTTGTCTCATGTGGGCTCCCAGGAAATGTGGTGGCCAACTTCCTAACTTGGAAGGAAGGAAGCTTTTCTCTACTATCCTGTTCCTGCCTCCACAAACTCCAGTGTGTCTCTTAGCACAGATTTTCTTCTTGTAAGTTGTATAATTTAAGAGAGCAAAGAGACAATTTCTGAAAGTCAGAGCAGCAGTTTTGGAATTAACACTACTTTAGAGTCCCAGTATTTTTAAAATAGGGTGTCAGGAAGTAACTGAGAACTATCCAAGGAGGAGGCAGAAGATGCTACTTCTAAAACCATCATTTCTGTCAGTTTATTCTTTGGCATGTAGAACGCTGTTTAACTGAATCCCTGTCCCTCAAAACCAGATGTAAAATATAGCCTAGGTTTCACCTACCTTGGACAAAAACAAGGGCCCCCAAATGTGTGTGTGTCTCTAGAAATATGACATTAATGATCAAAAGGAGGTACTTTTCTCTGGTGGGAATGGGTGGAGATAGCTTGGAGCAGAACCCACATTTCTTCACATGAGGCCTCTCTATAGCCAGTAGCATTGTCAGAGGCTGAAGTAGGTTTAGGGAGGCTGTCAGAGCTAGACTGCTCTAGGAAGTTAACCAACGTTAACGAAAACTGTGACTTCTCTAGCAATGCACCTAGAAAACACACAAGCAAAGTCACCAAAAAAACATCAATAGAAGAAAAGGCAGTGTCTTAAAAATATACAGGCAAACCTGGTTCTTAACCTATGGAAAAATGAGACTGGATCTTTATATCTTACTCTGCATAAAACTGAACTCCAAATGTGTCCGGGACTTCCCATGTAGAGGCCACTTCTCTGAAATCAATTCAGGATAAAGGAGGGAGTAAACTTCAACTATTAAGCATAAGTAAGGACTTTCTGAACAGGACTCCTGCAGCACAGGAAGCAAGACCAGCAATTGAAATGTGATGGCACCAAGTTTAATAGCTTCTGTTATAGCAGGTGAGCCTGCCAGTTGACTGAAGAGGCAGCTTGCACAATGCAAGAAAATGGCAGCTATAAATCCGTCACCATATCGAGAACCTATTAAGAATGTAAAGGCTAAACATGAAAACAAGAGACCAACTCAAAGTGAGAGGTGGAACCCAGCAGAAAATTCTCAAAACAAGAAATATAAATGACTAGCCAACATTTTAAGAAGGGCTCAACATCTCTGTCATTTAAAGAAATGCACATTTAAACCACTTTAAGAGCCCAAATCACCCCAGTGAGAATAGCCATAATCAGGAATACAAATGTCAATAAAAGCTGTTATTACTGGAAAGGGGGACCCTTAACTACTATTAGTGTGAGTGTAAACTAGGGAAGTCAATTTAGAAATCATTCTGGAGGGTTCTCAAAAAACTAAAAAGAGAAGTATTGTATGATCTAGCTCCTGGGAATATACACAAACGACTTTATATCCAGATTCTTTCACATTCATGTTTTTGCTGCTCTATTTACAATAACTAGGAGATGGAGTCAACCAAAATGTCCGTCAACTGATAAATTAATAGAAAAACCGTGGTATATATACACATGGAATATTACTTAGCTATAAAAATTGAAATTTTAAGGTAAATATATACAACTACAAAAGTTATATGGGTGGGGGTCATCCAGACTCAAGAAAACAAAACCACCGCATTCTTGTTTCATATATGTGTCCAAGCACGGAATCTTTTGTTTTGTGTGTTTAACTAGGAGTCCATGTACAAGCCTGATAATTAGAAATGGGCTGTTGAGAGCAGACACCGGAATGGAGAGAGAGTAAAATATAGGTGAAATGAACATAAAGAGGAAGAGTGTATCAGGCAAAATATAGAAGAAATGGGAAATAATGGGTGGGTAACTGAGAGGGTAGGAGAAGGCTTAACCAAGGCCAAAATTCACATTATTAATATATAAAATATTCAAAGAACAAATAAATTATTATTTTAAAATCAAAGAATGTCACACAAAATATATCAAAAGCTATTATTCCCCCTACTTTTCCTCTAAAGAAAAGTGGAGAACATATTAAAGATACTGGAAAGATTTGAGGTCATTCATTTCAATCGTCACAAGTAAGAACCAGCTTGCCTGCCTGCCTTCCTTCCTTCCTTCCTTCCTTCCTTCCTTCCTTCCTTCCTTCCTCCCTCCCTCCCTCCCTCCCTTATTCCTTTCTTTCTTTCTTCCTTTCTTTCTTTCTTTCTTTCTTTCTTTCCTTCTTTCTTTCTTTCTCTTTCCTTCTTTCTTTTTACTTCCACTTCATGTTAAAGTTCTGTCAGGAGTCCACTAGTACTTTTACCTCATAGCAGTGTCTGGCACAATCCATGAATATTACATGTGTTGGCACATGAGATTATTAACTTACCAGAAGTAACATGATTAGAATAAAGGCAACTGAGACCAGAGCTCACACTTTCAAACAACACTTCAGAGTCAAACTGAAACTTTGTAAATAGATCTGTGTCTTGAATATGTCATGCTGACTATTAAATATCAACACGTGACTTACGGCGGCACTTGCATTCCGCCTCCTGAACAAAGGTGAAGGGATCTTCAGTCTTCTTAACCATTAACTTATCCTGTCTTCCCTTCTAATTTTAATTTTTGAGAAATTTCTATGTTGTTTTCCGTAATAGGTATACCAGCTTACATCCCTACTAAAGCCGTCTGCACATGGCTATCCCTTAGCCATCTTTCCCTGCGGTTTATCATCTTGAGAGCAGTCTTCAACTGGTCTGAGATAATAACTAATCATCTGTTTCATTTGTTTTTGACTGAAGACTAATGATGTTCAACACTTTCCATGCATCTATTGACAAATCACATGACTTCTTTTGGGGAATGTCTGCTTAGTTTCCTTGCCTTGTTTTTTTGAAGCAAAGTTGGAGTGTGTTACAAGATTTCCATAAAGATTTCAGACACAAGAACAGAAAGAACCGCCTGGGTGAGAAAGACGTGTCCCAGAATGTGGAAATAGACTCCTCAAGGGAGAACTTTCCCTTTGCCCAGATTAAAGTCCTGCTGGCCTTGACTTGTTTGTGTTCCTACACATTTTGGATAGTAATCACTTACCATATGTATAGTTTCCGAGTATGCAAGTATTTTCTCCAATTTTGTTCATGGTCACTTGGGTTTGTAATTGTCTCACTTGCTAGGTAGATATTTCTAAAACATTATCAATAATTAATAACATTTAATTTACCAAAAGCTTTTATACACATATGGTGGATACCTTTTAAACAGGGAATCATTTAATTATAAAAATAGTCTCTTGAGACAGGTAATTGATTGATAGGTGTAATCCCAGTACCCGGGAATTGTGGCAGGAGGAAAGTGAACTTGGAGATGGACAGCCTAGGCTACATAAATCTCAGGTCAGCTCTAGGCTGCAAAATGAGCACCTGTCTTAAGAAAAACAGAATGGGGTCTATAGCCGTGGCTGTGTTGTTGCTGTTGTCTACTGCCGGAACGGCCTCTCAAGGAGGTGCCCACACCATAGATTCTACACGCAGACTGCCTGCAAATTCACTAGTGGTAAAACACCCAGGAAACAACTCGCTATAAAAAGCTGCTGGTGAGAGTGTGTGCTCTACTGGGTGAGGAAACCTCATCATTAAAGGCCTGGTGCTGTGGCATTCTGTGAAAGGTGATGCTATCGGAACTCCACTGACATGATTTGCAAGCTCTCCTTCCAGCTTCTGGTGCAAGAAATTGCTCAGGACTTCAAAACAGGCCTGTGCTTCCAGAATGCAGCTATTGGTTTTGCAGTAGGTGAGTAAGGTCCATCTGGTTGGCCTGTTTAATGATAGCAGACAGTATGGATGGTGTCCATGTCAAATGTGTAACAATTATGCCAAAAGATATTCAGTCAGCATGCTGCATATGTGGGGAACGTGCCTATGAATTCAGTATTAGGGAAAATATTTAATTCTCAAAATGTTTGCTCTCCTTCCTGTTATCAGTAGTTCTGAATGTTAGATTTTTTCTACTATGGCGTCAAATTGTACCTAAGTATATGATTGTGAATGGAAAAAATAGGATAAAGAAACCAGGTATTTGCATTTTTTTAATTTTCATCTGCGTATAAATTTTTAATATAAATGCAAGATGTAAAGCATTAATGAAAGCAAATTGTTCCAGTCGGCATGTTTCAACAGTTCAACCTTATAACAATTACTTTTAAAAAGTATTAAATTTTTTCTGGAATGACTGGATTTAGACATTTAAAAAAATAAGTGATTTCTTATTGCTGGCAACTAAATGATGTTTGTAATGTCTTTATCATACAGTAGACTTCGTCCTTTCACTATGGTTCTGTAACTGAGTTGTCCTCCATCGAGAACATGCATTTAATATCTGTCTTCTCTGCTGTTCCTGTGCTGTTAAGTTTGCTATTCAAATACATTATACTCTAAGAAAAAGAAGAACAAAACCCAAAACAAAATAAAAGGGTGTTGTGTAGGTGGAGTTCCATACTGCTTTATGTGTATTCAGATATTCATTTAGAAGTTAAATGTGTTACACATTATTCTTATTCCAGTTTTATCCCTCTGTTGATTTTTGCTTTTGGCATTTGTGTTTGTAACACATCTATAAATTAATCACTCAGAATAATGGCATGGAACTTTCCCTCATTTCTTCTAGAAGTTTTACTGTTTCAGGGCTTACAGTTAAACCTTTAATCAGTTTTGAATTTATTCACTGTGGCACGAGATAAGGATACAGTTTCTTTGCATATGGACGTCAAGTTTCCTCATTCAATTTATAATAAGACTATTCTTTTGTCCAGCATATGTTCTAAGCATATACTTCCAAGGTATGTTCAAATCAGTGGATTTGAATGATTTTAGTTATTTCTAAGCTCATAAAAAAATAGACAAATACCCCATTGATATATGTCTATGACTGTACTTGACTTTTTTAATTGCTACAGTTTTTAGTAAACTTTGACCATGCACTATAATGACTTCAGATTTGTTTTGCCCAAGATGACTTTAGCTGTTCTGTGTCCCAGTTGCTTCCACTAAATGAAAGAATTGTATTATCTACATTTACAAACAAAAGTCATTGAAAGTTTGACCTGTCTATATCTGAATATCATTTGGTGTAGTCTGGGCATTTCAACACCATTTGTTCTTCAAATCTATTACTATTGAGTTTCTTTCTTTTTTTTATGTCTTCACTTTCTTTTATGAGTGTTTTATAGTTAAAGCCACAAAAATCCTTTACTCTTTTAGTTGAATCTCTTCCCAAATATTTTATTTATACCTATTAAAGAGGAACAGCTTTATGATTGGTTTTAATCAGATGGGTTTTTATTCATTTATAAAAAAGCAATTGATTTTTGTAAGTTGGTTCTGTAAGCTGCAACATTATTGATCACTCACCCTGTTGCTTTTAGTAGTGTCTCTTGGCATTTTAATGCATAAAATATGTCAACTTCAAGCAAAGACAATTGTGCTTCTTCCTCCTAATTAGGAACTCTATTATTGATTGTTTTGTTACCTTACGTATCTGTTCTGCCTAGGACTTAAAGTAAGAGGTAGCAAACAATGTCGAGATTTGTCTTCCTTCATCTTTCAGGATCTTGGTGGTAAAGCCTCCTTGTGTAGTGGTGTCGATTTCTCATGTGTGGCCTTTAGCATGTGATTTTACCTAATTTGTTGAAAGCTACTAACTTAAAAGAACACTGAATTTAAAAAAAAGAAACTAGATCTGTATCTATTGATATGAACATACACTCTCTAGCTGTTATTCTGTTAATAAGATTTGGGTCTCATGGGCCACTTACAATACATGTTAGGGGTAAATCTCAGTCGATTATTTTTGTTGTTTAGTTTTATGAGATTTCTTGAGGAGACATGCATTTATTCTTATCAGACATTAACCAATGTTTTTCTTTTCTCTTAGTGGCCTTATCTGTGTCTGATATCAGAGTAATGCAGGCCTCATTCAATAAGTTTGGAAATGTTTCTCACGTTTGCACAGAGTAAGAAGGATTTACATTGATTCTGTGAATGTTTGCTGAGAAGTTCCCTGTGACCATTAGGTCCTGCTGTTTTCTGGGTTGAAATGCATTTTGAAACCAACTGACACTCCTTAAAGGCTACCACTTTTCGCAACTTTCTCCTTCTTCATGATTCAGTTCAGTAGGTTTTCTTTCTAAGAATATATCCACAAATATCTTCCTTTTGTGTGCTATATGAGACAGAGTGTGATATTTGACATTCTGAATCTTGCATCTATTGTATAACATTATATCCTCCATTCATTTCTGTCTGTTTGCCTAAAATTTATACAACCATTTTTTTCCTGGTGGCTGCATAAGACTACACTGTACACATGGCTGTAAAATTTCTTCACTGACCTGCTCTTGCTACATCTCATGAGTTTTCACGACTTGTGTTTCTACTTTAGTTTTCTCAAGATAGTTGATGGATTCCTTTGGAATTTCTTTGATTCATTCATTGACGTCTATTTGTGTGTCTATGAGTTTATGAACTTTTGTCTGCTGTGTTCTTGAATTCATATGGTTGTTTTTGAAAAAGATATCTGGTATGATTTCAGTCTTCTTAATTAAGATCATTATTGTGACTTAATAGATGGTCTATAATGGAGAATGATGTGTATGCTTGAAATAAAAGTGTATAAATGGCATGTAACCTTACTTCATGTTTTTTTCTACTTGGTCCAGGTTGTTTTTCAAGTCTATTGAATTTTTTGTTTTGATTGATGCTTTGGTTTCCACATCATGGAAAGTAAGATCCTAAATCTTTATCCATTCTTTATCCATGTCTCCTTTAATTTTATATTATATATATATATATATATGTGTGTGTGTGTGTGTGTGTGTGTGTGTGTGTGTGTGTGTAATTGTATACTTAGGTGTTCTGCTATTATGTATTATGTCCTGTTTGTGCATTAGAATTATCAAGTACTCTTGATGAACAACTCTGTTCTGGTTATAGGATCAATATTTTTAAGTAGTCTTTGAATAGACTATTTCACTATGGTATAAATATAGTTACCCTTGCTCTCTTCTGGTTATCAATAGCATATAATAGGTATTTCTATCACTTTAATTTCAGTATGCATGTGTTCTTAAAATCCACACAAGTCTCCTGTGTGTAATACACAGATTTATATATAAGTCACTTCAGTAAAGATACTTCTATTTGAGAATTTAACCCCTGTATATAATATATTTATTTTGTGATCAGTGACATTTCAAAACTTCAAATGGTCACTTGCTATTTTCAAATTTATTGTTTTTCCTCTCTCTCTCTCTCTCTCTCTCTCTCTCTCTCTCTCTCTCTCTCTTTCTCTCTCTCTCTCTCTCACACACACACACACACACACACACACACACACACACACCTCCTCCCTCCCCCAGATTCACTCCTGCATTTCTCTTCATAAAAGAGCAAGCCTCACAAGAATATCAACCAAACATGGCATAACCAGATACAATAGAACTAGGCACAAACCCTCATATCATGGCTGGGTAAGGCAACCCAGTAGGAGAAAAGGAGAGAGTCCCAAGAGTAGGCATAAGAGTCTGAGACACCCCTACTCACAGTGTTAGAATTCCCACAAATCACCAAGCCAACAACTATAGCACACATACAGAGGACCTAGCACAGACCCTTGCAGGTTCCATAATTGCTGCTCCAGTCTCTGTGAGCTCCTATTAGCCCTTAGTTGGTTCTGTGGCTGTATTGTCCTGGTGTTCCTGACTCCTCTGCATCCTATAATTCTTCCTCTTCCTCTTCTGGGGGTTTTGCAGAACTCCAAGAAGAGGAACCTAATGGAGATCTTCAATTTGGATTTCTTCCACACCTATGAATAGAAGATTTTTAACTGAAAGTTTGTTATTGTTACTGCTGTTATTTGTTTTTATGGGAAGGAGGTGAAAACATAAAGGTAAGAACCATCAGCTAACTGATAAAAAAATATTTGGGTCCAGAAGAGATAATAAATCAGAGTATATATAGACACAATGAACACATGTTTAGATAAGAAGGCTACAGAAGAAAGACCATATAGGTAACCAATGATGGACAGGTGTTTTCTCTTACTTTACTGAACACTCTTGATAAATCAAAATAAATCATGTACATGATTCATCAAGATTTTCTATTCCATTTTTTAACCAGATTCTAATTTTCAGTCTTATTTGGAAATGAAACTCTTTTAAACTGACTGTAACATAAAGTGGGGAGGGTGCCATACTTTAGCTTTTTGGGAAATTGCCTAGTCTTCTAGAGGATAAGAAGACAGAGCTGGCAGGATACCTCTCTGATATATGGCTTTGAACGAATTGGACTATATATGTAAATCAGAAACTTGGGTTTAGCTTGCAGACATTTTTTTCAGGCTCTATAGGACAAAAGCAATGGTAATGCTTCATACCTGTAGCTTGGAATTGCAATGTTACTAAAATTATGTGTATTTGTTTGTATTTGCATGAGTATACCTTCACTCTCATACATATCACGAGAATGATAATTTTGATGAGAATAATAAGCAAGTTATAAACAGGTTTTCTTTAAATATCACTTGAGATTAAGCATCATCAGCACAAGGGCAGTCTATAGGATGACATGGCAGACATCATTTTTGGATATACTCTAAGCAGATAAACTCTTAATCATTATCAGCATCTATACATAGTTAAGGTATTAATCCATCATGAAATTATAAGGAATCTGTTTTGTCATCCTTTGGGCATGTTTATATTGTCAATGGAGTGTAAAAAGAGGATTAGAAAGGAGATGAGATTACCACCACTCCTAAGAACCCATTGTGTGCCAAATAGACTACCATAGATCACCTCATTTAAACATCTCAACAGTGTGCCATTCAGATATTATCTCACTTATATAACAGACACATATGTGAAATTCAGATAACCATTATTTTACATCAAGTTACCAAGCTTTTAAGTGTCAGACACAGGTTTGGAAACCAAGTATGCATTAACGTTGAATATCATGGATGAATTATTTCTCTCACTTGGAAATCCATCTGTTGATGTCACTGTGAAAGAAGATCATTTGCATCTATGATCATTTGGCAAGTACTCATTAAACATTTTGCTTCTTAGAAACATTACAAGAAATTTCATAAGATAGAGCTGGACTTTTGTTCCTCCAACCTCTAGTCTTGGAAATAAATGTACTTTGGATGCCCCAGAGATACTTCTTCTCCTGGGGAGGAGCAGATACTTACACAAACCCGAGCAAATGGAGATTGTCACCTGCACAGACAAGTCATCCTGCCAGCCAGTGTCAAATGTTGATTGCACAGCTGACATCTGTATTGCACATTAATCAGTGTCCCAACTTGGCCTGAGATGCAAAAACTCAAACAAGGAAGCATAAAATGAGCTCAGCTTCTCTGCAGTTCTTCCATCTGTCTATCAGAAATCCATGCACAGGGGTCTAGACAAACATACATTTATAAGAGGAAAGGGTCAACAGCAGCAGATACAGCAAGAACGTTCCAAGAAATGTTAAAGTCATGCCTGCACTGAATTTGTGACTATGGTCTATTTTTTTTCTCAGCCTGTGTAAATAATTCTATCATGTCTCCCTGAAAGACCTCAAATGTGTAGAGTGAATAGTTTTGAATATGTTTATGGTGAAATGTACTGAAGCTTAAAGAGCATTTGCTTTGAACAAATTAATCCATTTTGTGGAGTTCTTATTTCATTTCTCGTTGCCCTCTTGTTTCTTAGTTGAAGCTCCATGCTGAGACAGTCCTTGTTCCATAGATTTTAGTTCCATCCTTCAGCCTAAAGGCTGCTTTCAGTCCTAAGCATCCTCATGCTGCTTTCTTTGCCCCTGGGTGCCATGTTTACTGCTTAGATCAGTGATTGCTAATAATTCATGAGAATATGAATGGATGGTCAATGAGGAGATTTTTTTTTACAGAATCAGAAAGTAATGAAGAATTAAACATACTATATATCCTTGTATGCTTTTGTGTCTATTTAGCTAGAAATAAAATAGATGGTCTTCTTGATACATGTATCAGACAGTACTGTAGAAAAGATCGAGTTTTTTCAGAAAATGTAGTGTGTGCCAGTGTATAGAGGAGTAAGTCACTCACTTACTTCCCCTCAGAGTATCATGATGCTGAGGTTTTGATACATTTGCTTGAGTGGATTTGTGCAATAAAACCATTTCTTCACCTTAGCTCACCCTGGTAAAATGAGAAGAGCCCTAAGAAGGTTCTGTAAGGATATTGTAGTTAGCTCATATTCTAATATTGCTGAAACAGAGATGGAAGCACATGGCGGAGAGGACATTTCCACTTCAGTACATTCCACAGCATCTCTGTCAGCACCTCTGGAGACAAAAAAAAATCACTGTTTGCCAGTAGTGTACCACTGGGCAGACACATTAGACAAATTAAACAGCCATTCTGCCCAGATTTTAATTGTAGCCCACAGAGTGGCTGATTTTTAAAATACACTTCTATCATAGAGAGAGAGAGAGCACTTTTAGTATCAGATTTCCAAAATAGCACCATGGTTATATGATGTTATTGTTGGATTTAAACTAATTGAACAAAAATGTTTGGACACTTTAATAATTTGAGAGCAAATACTGAAGAAACACATAGACAGGATTTTCTATACAATGTGTATGTGTTAATTATAGGGATTAAATTACTGTCAAAGCTCAAGTTTTCTTTTTAATTAATGATTTAGCTTGTTTGAGATTGAGCCAAGTGTAGCCAAGGCTAGCCCCGTATTGCTATGTGGCCATGGATGACCTTGAACATTGACCTTCTTTTCTTTACAGTCTAAATACTGAGTTCCACACCTGATTGAAAGCTCTCTCTCTCTCTCTCTCTCTTTCTCTCTCTCTCTTTCTCTCCCTCTTTCTCTCTCTCTCAAACAGATCAATTTTATTGATTACAAATACAAAATGGATACAGAAGAATAAGTAAGTAGAGTATCTTGTGTGAAAATGAATGGAAATGCCAAGTATAGTAGAAATAAAATCAAAAGAATTATGAGTTCCAAAGCAGAACATACAGAGTTGAATATCTCATTACTTTTCTCTTGCTTTTTAAGATGAGTAAAAACAAATGATCAGGAAATAATTTCAGGGATGAAGTGATGGAGGGGTGACACTGTGAGAATGATGCTGGCAGAGTCCTTCCTGGGTTCCTCTCAATTCAGGTTCTCATGAATCTTTCAGATGGGTCTCATCTTCAGAAACTATACAATTCTCCATTTCTGGCCTCTCAATATCTAATCTGCTTCCTCTCCATGGTTCTGCAGGTAATTAACAAATAGGAAGGCTAAAACATATCCTATATTAATTACTGATATCAGGATAATCATAGAAACACCAGAACAATTGTCTTACTCTGGGTTTCCATTGCTGTGAAGAGACTGCATAACCAAAACGACTCCTGTAAAGGCAAACATTTAATCAGGGCTGGCTTACAGTTTTAGAGATTCTGTCCGTCATCATCTTGTTGGGAAGCATGGCCTTGTTCAGTCAGGCATGGTGCTGGAGGATTCTGAGCTCTGCATCATGATCCACTGGCAGCAGCAGGAAACTCCCTTCTGAACTGGGCGGAACCTGAGCATTGAAGTCCTCAAAGTCCTCCTACACAGTGGAAGACTTTCTACAACAAGCCACACTTATTCCAACAAGGGCACACCTCCTAATAGTGCTACTTTCCATGGCCTAAGCATATTCAAAGCACCGCAACCGGGAAATACAAACTGTAGCAAAGTTTGTTTACATGGAAATCTATGGGTATCTACACAACTGAATTGGTCTAATTAAAAGAATAATGCTATAGTATAAAAACATTGAAGAACAACTTTGATAACATTTGACTTTTGGTTGTGGCATGTGCTAGGTCATAAAATAATGGTTGGTCATGTGATAAAGGTATAATATTTTCAACATGGGAAAGACTCCAGGTGGGCAATTTTTTCTATCAGAATTTCTCAATTCTGGTATAGGGAAAAGTCTCACAACTGTAGGGAGTGGTGATCATTTATTTACTCTACTCCAGGAAATTCTATTACAGAGTGACAACTGGCTTTGAACATATAAGACATTTAAAAATGAAACAATGCTAGGGACCTCCTCAGAAGCACTTAGGTACCATTTTTACCTTTGACCTTTCTAATTGTGAAAATCTACATGGATGGAGCTCCACTGGGATTTCCAGGTAAATCCTTTTCCATTAAATATAACATGATACACTTTTGGCATTTGTCTTAGTCTGGTTAAAGTAATACACCCAAATTTGAGTACTTTTCACAGAAAAATGTTTTATTCATCTCATGGTTTCAGAACTCCAAGGTGATGCCACTGGTGTCTGCTTAGTTCCATTGAGGGCCTCTAGCTCCATTACAACACACACAATTTCATGGTTTCATGGCAGCTAGCATGATGGCAGGAACATATACATGACAGAGAGATCACATAGTAAGACAGGAAGCGAGAGACCATGCAGAGTCCCAGATCACTTCTCATAACAACTGCCCTGGCAGAAACTAGTTCATGTGTGACTGGTTCTCAAGGAAGCATCAGATCTTCTGGAACTGGAGTTACAGGTGGGTTTGAACCTGGGTCCTTTAGAAGAGTAGCTTGTAACCTTAACCATCCCGCCATCTCTCTAGCTCCCAGGTATATTATTTTAATACACCATAAACTTCCAGTTTAAGATTTTTCTATTTGCATGTAAATTAGGTTGCTTTGGTCACATGACATCATGGCAGGGCTACACTGTTTTTTTGTTGTTGCTGTTGTTGTTATTGTTTTTGTTTTCAGATACCTGATAATAATAAGTAAAGAGCTTTTCAATGAAAAGTAGTTAAAAATATGTCACCATTTTCCTATTTCCATCCTACCAGCTTTATCTATTATGAACTTAAAATAGCTGAAATACTAAAAATATCCTTAACACAGCTTCTGGACTCTAGAATCTAGAGAATTGAATAAAACTGAACACTTTCAGTGTTATGTTGTTTTTTGTTCTTTCCAACACAATGCTGCAACATACCTCTTCTCCACTAGGGGGCAAAAGACAATATGGGAACTTGAAGAGCATTCTGGCTATGCTGTTAGAGTCTAATGGGGCACCTGATGGCTGGGCTACAGTGCTCCTCACTAGTTTCAAGAACACAGAGTAAGAAAGAACTGCCTAGAGACAGGCATGTCTTCAAAGGCCCTTAACAGAGGTGACAGGTAGTAGTGGCTTGAAAACAAAGAGGACTAGACTCTTGGCATGAGAAATTTAGGCAGTTAGAAGATACCTTGTAAAGACTCATAAAGATTCTAGACTCTGAGGCAGGAGAGACAGGCAAAGCCAGATTATTCCATGAGGACATGAGACAGGAAGAAGAGTGAGCTCTCAGCTGTCTTGCGTCACACGTTGGACACCAGGTTAAAAAAAAAAAAAAAAAAAAAAAACAGGCTTTCTTTTCTTAGTCAAGATTAATAATGATTATTTTATACTTAGAAGTAATAAAATCATGATAATCATTTGAATCAAAGAGTGTGGAAGACATATTCACAGCATATCTTATGAGAAGCCTATGAGTATTGCAGTGGGTACTACATACCTAGATCCAATATTTCTATACTCAAGATGCCTATTTTTTAAGGAAATTATTTTCAATTTTCAATCTGAGAAACCATGAGCACTGATAAATGAGTCTTAGAGAAAATGTGCAGGGAGGCATGGTTACATTACTTGTCCTGTGGATGTGAGGACCTGAGTGTGATCCCTGGAACCACATGTAAACTGTATTGGATGTATGTGCCTGTACACCCAGTGATGGGGATCCCAAATAGGCAACTCCCCAGAGTTTACTAGTCAGCCAGCCTAGCCAGATGGCAAGCTTCTGGTTCATTGAGAAACCCTGTCTAAAAACCTAAAATGGAGAAAGATAGAGGAAGACACCCAGTGCCCCAGGCTGGCTGCACACACAATATGCATACATGATACTCATGTATATACAGTATACTCAGAGATCTAAATAAATAAGTAAGATGAAAAGAATCAGGGCCATTATGAGATTTACCAACTAGGTGTTTTCCTTTCATTTTTAACCACTCTGGCCTCTTTTCAAAGAAAATGCAAAGATAATGAATCAAAATTTTGTTATCCAATGTTTCTTCAGTAAACACTGAAAATATTACAGCTTTATATTAAAATATTTATCCTAACGTGTCATTTTATGCTTCTAATAATTTTCAAATCTACAAGATCATCCTTACCTAGCACATTATAAATATGCAAGTATATCTAACAATGTGATTAATTTTAATGGCCACTTTCTCTGTCAGGTCAGGGAGAATTCTAAACTGAGACATTCTTGGGGGGAGAGAAGGATTTCTTTTTGCATAAAAATGTAAGGCAATTGTAAAAGTGTATCTGAAGTTCCAAGAGGAAAAAATGCCTAGCTCATCTTTCTTAAGGGGAGGGGTTCCCATAGTAGCTATTCAGCTAAAACCTCAAATGTTATGGAATATTCTAACCCCCAAATTTCTCTAAAATCCTGAATCCTTTAGAAGCCAGTCTTCTGCTGTGCCTGTCATACACATGTGTCAGTGTCCTCACTGACCTATCAGATTAAAGGTGTTTGGGTACCAGTGACACTCTGACACTGTGACCAGGAAGAGATGTATTTACCCTCTTGTGAATCAATCTATGGCAGCTCTTTGCTCATGAAAACCTGTTTTGTGGAAAGAATATTTTTATCCATGTTGAGTAGACAGCCTCAGTCTAATGTCTGATCCAAAGTGTGTGTGCAATAGATTATAGCTATTATTATAATCACTTATTTAGAAATCACAAAATCAGGGCTAAAAGGAACTTAAGTGCTTATCTGATTTGGGAATTAGAAAACAAACAAAACTAAGGTCTAGACAGAAAGCATTTGCCCAAGGTCACAGACATAATTCTCTACAGGCCCAGGGCTATGACCAGCATCATTTAGATTCGGGTCTGGCATCCTTTCTGCTATTACACACCAGCACCATCGCTGCAAGATATATTGTGAGTGGTTTTACATCAGATGTGTGGCAGTTCTGACTGGCATAGGAGTCTGCAGCTGAAACTCAAGCAATTTGGAATGCACACAGGGGAATGGGCAGGATAAATAGGGGCTTGCTGCAAGCTCAGGCCCAGTTTGAAGAATCAAGGTCATTTATCATGTGTGCTGTTCTCCTTCACCTTAGTATTCTTCACAGAGAATTTACAGATCTTCCTTCCATGCAGGAAACTGACTTCTTTGAAAGACAGGTAGTAGGGGACACAAGCTCTGGATTGAAGAGTGACAGCAGCTGCCAAAGCCCCAGCCATGCTGTGGGTACCCCTTCATCTCCAAGCTGACAGGAAGCTGCTGGCATCATCTCATCTGTCAGTGTCTTCACTCCTCAGGAATGAGCAAATAGTCTGAGTCCTGATCTAAGATGAGGGGAAACCACTTACAGACAGTGAGCCTTGCATGGGCAGGAGCTGGCTGTGACCAGGAAAAGGAGTTGCTAGCAGCTTCATGTTTATTACATTCAATAGCTGTGAATAAGAGTCTGTTGGGTCCTGTTCTGGAGAGGAAGCATATTGCATCAGGACCTAGCTACGGCAGTATCTCTTTCAACACAGAAACGACAATTATAATGACAATAATTTAAATAGATACGTATCTTCCCAGTGCAGTGTGACTTTGTATTTTATGCTTTTGTTGCATTAGGACACTGAATTAGATAATTCCTAAAGTCTCTTCCATCCTGTACATTGCGACACTGGGCTAAACTTTTTCATGATTAACTGCACCTACATACCTACTTTATTTTTCTGTAATTCTTTGTTAGTGCATAATAGCCAGTGTTCCTGATAGTACAGGCAGAGCCATTAACAAAATACCTTAAGAAAATACTTTATACACACAGGTCAAATAGCAAAACTGTTTCCAAAACTATTTAGGATCCAGGTACACTGACAAAATACAGCCACATCTAAGGATCAAGAAATGAGTAGAAAAATAAGAACAATAATATATAGGTAAGCATGCACATGGACATTTGTTATGCTAATATTTGTTATCCCAAATCTGCTTGCTTTTTAGTGGAGTATTATTATACCCTTGCCTATCGTAATGTGAGAGAACTATAGAATTTTTCGTTCTACCTATTCATAATTTGGGTTGAGAAAAATTTTGTTTGTGAAGAAAAAGAATTGGAAAACTTCCCCTGAGATATTACTTTTAGGAAAATAAATCTTTCTGGAAATAGATGAAATATTCATGATGGAATTAAGACAGTTTTAAACCTTGACAAGTAGATCTACTGTGAGAGTGACGCAATGTAATAAGACATTTAAGGCTATAGATATCCACAAAATGTAGATAGAAAGACATTAGGCATATTCTAATGTTTTTCCTTGCTGCTGTTGTTTCTGGTACTCTAGAGTACTAAAGTGAAGGTGCAGTTGGCTAGCATTTCACAATACATATAATACGTACACATATACCCACAATGTAAATGAAGTCACGCTACTTGGGATGCTAATATTTCCCACAAGAGCCATAGACTTACCTAAAATAACTGCTGTGGTCAAGCATGGAAATCTTCCTTTTGAGTTATTAGACAGGTATAAGAAACTCTCCAAACAGTAAATGCTACTATGTTGACCTTGGTTGCTTTTCAGAACTTGAAGGTTAGACCTTTTTGCTGAAGAAACCACACACCTCACTCACAGGTCTTGAAGGAATCACAGTAGAACTGACCTGTGTCTCAGGGAAACAATGTAGCTGAAGCTCTCACTGCAAACACTGACCAATAGTGAGACAAATATTGAGTGAAGAAGTATTTGCACACGGCTATATATTTATAAAAAGCACTTATTTAGAGACACAGTAAAGATAAGAGTGAAATCTGACCCTAGACTCTCCAATCCCCACACTCCATTAAATACAAACTATTATGAGAAATTGGAGACTGTTTCAAATCCAAGGTAACCATGGTAACATCCAACCTCAATCCCAGAGCAAATCCTAGTATATGACTACAAAAGTCTCCAATAAGCCCTTGCAAAAGAAAGACTAGGATATCAAATGGGAAGAATAAAAGCAATTTATGTCATTCTATACTACCTTATGTAAAGTGAATGTGTTTTATCAAAAATGATAGATGATACAAAAATCATACTCAATATCTTATTTTTAAAATTCAATATAAGTAAATTGAGATACGATGATGCTCACTGGAATGCTGTCACAAGAACTTTACAACAGCCATAATAGTTGTGAATATGAGTGGACCTGAGAATTGTTCAGAAGACCAAACTGAGAGGTCTTGGAAAAGGAACAAGAGCAAATAACATGGATGAATGACGAGGCCAACAGTCCTCCCACCTACCTGGTATACAGCATAGAGAGCTCCATCAAGGAGTTGCCACCCTCCCTGAGAAGAGTCACTCTTTCAAGAGAATGAATGAACACACTTGGGAATGACTTTATCCAGCCTGCACCAGACAATGAGGTGGTCAGATCAGCATGTCTGATCTATCTTTGAAGAATGATGCAGACAGAAATATGTAATGATTTCATTTAGTCATGATTCAAAATATGCCGAATCTTCTAAGAAAACAGGCAGGGACCATGAGAATATAAGAAAGTGCATGGCCTCTTCCTTCTCCAGAGGTTATCAAAGAGAGCACAGCGTTAGAAATGGGGGTAATCAAAGCACATCGTATAAAAACATCAGGGTGAATAAGCATTAATGGACTGACAAATTCACATTGTGAATAGAATATTGGGAAATGCTTGAAATGTAGAAAGTGGGGCCCAGTGAAAGCAAGGGAGCTGCTGTGTGCTTGCTTTTGAAGGGTACAACTTCTCTCAGCCCCTTTGTGAGTTTCTCCATGCTTCTTGGCTGACAGGACTTGAGCGGCTTCCTGCTCCATGTGCTCCCTCCACAGTGATGGCCCACTTTACCCAAAGCTCACGATAGAGGAGTCAGCTAACCACTGTCTGAAAGTTTAGAAGCCATGAACCAAAATAAACCCATCTTCCTTTTAAGCTGTTCTCTGTATTTCCTGTCACATTGACAGAATTCTGGCTGGTATACTACAGAAAGCAAGGTTGGCAATAAGGTGTTACTTATTCCTTGTGTAAACTTTAAGTATATAGAGAATAAAAGCACAAAGGATGAAGAGTTAAAGATATCTTCCTAGGGTCTTCATACTACCTGTATAATAAAAAGTATTTTCTTCAAACAGTCATATAAGCTTACATGAGATCTTGATCATATAAACGAGAGCAAAGAAATTATTAAATATAAAGATTTTTTGTTATAGAAGATTCTACCCAACAGATGTAGAAGAAATTAAGAAAACAGAAAATCGCTATTAAAACACAATAATAGTAATTGTTTGCTGAGTTCCTGTGCTCATAGATTCTCAAATTACCAGGCAAAGGTGTGAGATGAGTTAGAATATCTGGATAGCCTCAATGTAGCTCTTCCAAAACTATCATTTGGAAACTGTATTCTAAAATCAATTATCTCAAAGGAAGAAAGACAAATTTTCAAAGTAAAATTAAGAAATTGTTATTTAAACCAAGATGTGAAAAGCAAAAACCACTAAAATAAAAAACAATGGTGTTCAGAAATAAACAAGCAAGTTTTTTCATTATCAGTTATCAAAAACATAGTGTTAATGGTATTTCAAACAGATGATACTCTAAAAATCATAGAATTCACTGAGTTTTGAGAATGTATAACTAAATCAACCAAATGTACTGTAGTACGACCATATTAGGAAGCCCATGATCAGAAAATACAACAGCATGAAGAAAATTTAATCCACAAAACTGTTTCATGCTTTAAGGTAAAAGAGTTCCACAGTTTACAGATAAAACAAGGCAACAGAAACTCGTGCTCGTCTCGAGCAGGTACTCTATGCAGAAGATGTAACCCTTTGTTTGTAGACAGCATGGCATGCATTTCTCAGCAACACATAAGGAAAACAAGATTCCATAAGATCCATTGTCAGGAATGGTGATTCTTGTACAATCATATCCAGTAGTAAATAAATGGATTCTCTATTTCTTGTTTATCTCTGAAAAAGAATTGTATTTAGTGATCATTTTAGATAGTGATATGATAGCACCCATCTGTGTGTAAATTATTTCATATAGGGAGAGTTCTGATCTGTACCTATGGATCTTTCTGAGATCAAGACTGGATGTGCATATCGGTGATGCTTACGAATACATTTCTACTTTATTGTGAACATTTGCCAAACTAAATACCTAACACTGTTTAACCTTAGAAATGTTAGACAACTTGAGCATTGGAAGTAGATTCTGAATTTTTCAAACAGCAGTATATGCTGTTGCCTGTACTCATCCCGTGCTGCCAGGTTGGCAACTGCACTACCTTGGACCATACTGTATAATAAACAACCAGACACTTGTCAACTTGATACAGATGTTAGTCCAGAATCACTTTTGATATGTTTTAAAATTTGAAATTCAAGTGTACCTGCCATAACATAAATAAACACTAGACGGTTTAAAAGAAAAAAGATACAATGATGTTCTTCATCAGTACAACTCACTACTGAAAGCTCAAGACTTCTAACTACAATAGCAAAAATGCATAAGACCTCTATACTGCCCATAGAGAAGGTGCAACTAAATAATTGTCTCTCACTTTTTAAGAGTCATGATCATGAAAAACTGAGGATTGTAATATTAGAGGATTGCAGGACACATTGTGAGGACACTTGATATAAATGGAACCTTGAATACTGAGTTGGATCCTGAATAGGAAAAGGAGCTAGTGAAAAACCGGTGTACAAAAGGCAGTGTTCATTGCTCAGTTCAGAGTAATGTACTTACTGTAGTTTCTTCACTTTATAGTTATTTTACTATGCTAATACAAGATACAAATATCAGCGGAAGGAAAGGAAAAGATATATGAGATATCTGTATTATTATGGTAACTTGGCCTTAAGTCTAAAACTATTTCAAAGTAAACGAAAACATTTCAATGAAGCAAATATGTATCTATGAAGACTTTTTAACCTTTTATGAAAGACGATATGGTAAAACTTGTAGAACATGATAAAGAGAAATTAAAATATTGCTAATAAATGAAAATATATGCCATATGTACAGATGTGCATGTGGTTTTGAAAATGGTGAACATCTTCCAATTGGTTCATGAGATCAGTGGGCTAGTCATGAAACAGCAGTCTTAGAAATGAACACTTTCACTCTTTCCATGAATGACTTCACCTGAGAAAATTTAAGTGGTGATCTACTTACTGTAGTTCAAAATATGTCATTACAGATGGCTTTTTCTCATTTCATAGGAGCTGATTTTATAATACGGATAACCATCTTAAAAGCAAAATTTTAGCATAATAGTTACAGAAATCTAATTACAAGAAAATTTATATAAACACATTTTTATGAAAATACAGCAAATACCTTAGTGTCATTATACAGATATTGTGATTTACTTCTCTCCACCTATATTGAAAAGACTCAGGACAAACATTGATTTAAAGTGAAGCAGAAGAAAATTAACTAAAACCAACTGTATTTAGATAGAAACTTTGAAACCCATAATGGAACTTTTACAGTCTAAGAAGACATATGGCTGAATTTTGCTCACTAATGCCCAGTACAGTACATCGTAACTTTGGGGAATTGAGCTATCATTTAACTGAAATACAACTTCTCACTGACACTAAAACTTTGGTATATTTGAAAGGTTAACGTATGCAGCCTTTCCAATAAAATTATGAGTTCATTATTCTATAGCCTTATAAATTGTCTACCCCTTCAAGAAAATTGTCTAGTTTTATATTTGGCCATGTCTAATGCATTTTAGTTAAAGTATCCTTATAAAATGTGACAATCAATATTGTGATTCTGCTATGGGAAATTTCCATGGAGAATTCATTTTGGTTTTGCCTGGTACTGCAGAATAGATCTACGGTGCACTGTATGCCTTGAATTCCAACTGTCTATAGAAGTTGCTTAGTGCACTCTTATCAAGTGCTTAGAGTCAATAGCCATTCTGAAAGACAGGAAAGCCAATCAAAATCTGTAATGTCATAGTTTTAAGTGTTCCAGAAAAGCATTGTCCTATCCTGTCTCCTGTTGGGGAATAAATCGGAATGACTGTAAGGTTGTGAAATTGTGAAGAAAATGCCTAGCCTATAAAAATCTTACAAGTCTAATAAGTGGGTGGGTACAAGAAAATGTATAAAACTAGGTTACCATTCAGAGGCTAGATAATATCCTCACTGCATTTTAAGGAGACAGAGTCTTTAGTTACTGAACTGGGGAACCATTTTTTGAGAGGTATCATGCAAGCTTGAATTTTGTGTCCTCTTCTTAAGCACTGAGACTCCCCCAATGCTCTTTTAAACTCTGTATATCCATGGGAGTCATTAAAGCTTTAAAAGTTGTATTCAAGGAATCTGCATATATGATGACATAATGAGCTGAAAGCTAGTCTGTTTTCTATAGCAACAAATAAACCTGAAGTTACTTCCCTATGAACATGTGAAGCCAGTCACCAAGACAATCTAGTGATGTCTCACCACTGTTGAATGCTATCTGAACTGTTCCAGAAATTCTATAATGGAAAGAAAAAGATTATGATCTAGTAAAGTGAAAGATGTCCAGGGTAAGCAAACCAAACAATTTCTCTAGATTCCTGCCTTGAATGAAACTCCCTAATAAAGGAAAAAAATACCACAAGGAGGCAACGGGTCTAACATCAGACAGCTCAGAGTGTTTGCTACAGAAAGAGTGTAGAAATAAATTTAGCACACCAAATCTCTATAAGAGTATTTATTATTCAAAAATAAACCCACAAAAGCCAACACCCAATCAAAAATTACCAAGCATGAAGAAAATAAAAATACTCTATGTGGAGGGAGATCAAAGCTGGGAAGAAGTGAGTTAACGCTGAAAGAAATGAAGAATATGGAGAATTTATTAAAGGATGAATTAGAAATATTTTATTTTTTTAGGCAGAAAAATGTATCTGGTTTATTATCTTAAGAATCACTTTGTACAATCTCATATTGATTTTGTAGAAGCTTATAAAAGTTGTTTTTAAAACTAAAAAAATAATATAAAATTACTGTACATTTTTTTATTGGATATTTTATTTACATTTCAGATGCCAACCCCTTTCCCCATTTCCCCTCCCTAGAAAACCCCTATCCCGTGCCCCCTTTTCCATTTTGCTTTTATACAATTTTTTTAAATGTTAATCTAAGGCTTTATAAGTATGGTAATGCTCAATCAGAAGTGTAACCTACTACCCAACCTAGCTATGTAAACTATCTTTGACTGGTGGAGACATGTGAACTTCTGCCTCCATGCCCCCTCTCTCTTTCTCTCTCTTTTTCTCTCTCATTACCTAGCTTCTCATCTAATTCATCTTCTCCTCTCCATACTCCATCTTTTCCTCTCGGTGCTCCTTCCCCTTAGCTCCTCCTACATATTACCCTTCCTGTTAAAATAAAACTTTTCTCACAAAATACAATTAGAGCATAACTATTCCTATTTGTACCAGTGAGGTACAAGATAGTCTTAATACCCAGTCCCTCCTCTTTTTGACTAACCAGAATCTTTGTCGTCTCTCTTGACTAAAACACTTAATTTTGAACCTGGCTTTTTCTTGGCTTTAGAATGAATGTCAGCTGAAAACCATCCACTCAGATCTTTTCTTTCAAGGTAAATAGCCAGGATTGGCTATGAGTCAATAGGTCTTCAATGCCGTCAGAAATCCAGAATGACTAGATTAACTGAAGTTATGGGAAGCACTAAGCATAGCTTCTAAAACTTAGCCAATTTATAGAGACCGCTGAACACCTAGACAGCCCCTATACTACTGAACGTTGGAGCATCAAATCGTCAGCCTTCTGGCCCAAACTCATCTGACAGACTTTAGTGCTGCAGAATTATTAAGGGCTGGTTACTCTGTCTAGGCAGATATAATCAGTCGACTATTCTGCAAGTGTGTCCTTTTCTGGACAGTAATTTGTCTGTAGATGGAGAGAGGCAATTCTTGCCTAGTGGTTATCTCACCACAACTGGAGTAACTCCAAGGATGCTCAATTTCTTCTTAGAATCCAAGACAGGAAGCTGTCAGGAGCAGACAGGTCTCTAATCAAGATGAACATTAATATAGAAATATTTGTGATGTCAATTCTATGGGTTTCTGACGTTTTGAAATCCAACTATCCATGTAAGGTAACCTGGACTGTTGTCTGTTAACTCCTCTCAGCTATTTCTAAATAAAATATAGAAAACACCCTAAAAAATAAACTCAAAGTCATGAATTTGCTATAGTCCCTTAACTCACAGGCTAGTCATTCCAAGTCAGTTAAAAAAGTTAAAGAAGGACTTGGACTAAGCCTTGTATTTCTAAATGTGTTATACAGGCACAATGCCCAGGAGAGTATCAATATTCATTTCACTTTCATATCAATAAGAAGCTTATACCAATGAAAACCTTAAATTTGAAATCCAAGTGAATTTTGTACCATTTAAGAAATTATAACTTCATCTTGATACTAAATTATACAGATTTCTACCAATAGGTTATGGCTATGGCATAAATCCTAGCTAATCCTCCCTGTTCCAACAAAACCACTTCTTTTCCCCAGAAAGACAGCCCAATATTAACCACCTTAGTCCCCAAACCCAGGGAATAGGGGCACTGACTCTTCTTTAACTTCTTCAAGCTGATTACGGGCGTTGAAATATTAGAAGAGGGGTGGAGAGGAAGAGTAAATTGATAAGCTTCTGACGCTGTGTCTTCACTGCATCCAGATGGAATTCCCAGACACTGGATGTTTGAATAGGTCTGCTCGTTTCGATTGATGAGTAGATACACCAAGGCTGTGTATTCTGCAATATACAATTCTCTGGACAAGTTTTAGTATCAAGAAAAAAATTTTTTTTTTCCTAGAGGGCTGACATTTTTTTTTAAGATGTTGGTTCTAACAACTTTTTCCCCCTTTTATGTAGTTGGTTATAATATTTACATTTCAAGTTTTATCCTCTTATCCCATTTCCCCCACCACCCAGGAACCCCTCATCCCATCCTCCCTCCTTATATCCCTTCTATGAGGCTGTGCCCACACCTACCCCCCACCCCCATTACTCCCTCCTCACCCTCACACCCCCCCACATTCTGTGCTCGTTTTTCATGGGACCAAGAATATCCTCTCCCACCTATGCCCAACAAGGCCGTCCTCCCCTACGTATACCGCTAGAGTCGTAGGTCCCTCCCTATGTGCTCCCAGGCTGCTGGTTTAGACCCTGGGGGGCTCTGGTTGTTTGGTATTGTTGCTTTCCTCTTGGGGTCACAAACCCTTCCTGCTCCTTCAGTCTTCTAAGTTCTCCATTGGGAAACCTTTGATCTTATCAGTGGTTAGCTGTGAGCATCATCCTCTGAATGTGTCAGTCTCTGGCAGATCTCTAAGGAGACAGCTATATCATATTCTTGACAGTATGCATTTCCAGCCATCCACATCAATGTCTAGCTTAGGTGACAGTACATGGGATGGATGTCCAGGTCGAATGGTCTCCTGATGGCTCCTCCTTCAGTTTCTGTCCCATGTTTTGTTTTTATAATTGCTCTCTTGAGTATTTTGTTACTGGTTCTAAGTAGAACTGAGGCGTCCCCTCTTGGTCTTTCTTCTTCTTGAGCTTCATGTGGTCTGTGGGTTGAATCTTTGCTATTCTAAGGTTTTGGGCTAACATCCACTTAACAGTGAATAAATACCATGTGTGTTCTTTTGTGATTGGGTTAACTCACTCAGGATGATAATTTCTAGATCCATCCATTTAACTATAAATTTCTCGAATTCATTATTTTTAATAGCTGAGTAATACTCCATTGTGTAGATGTACCACATTTTTTGTATCCATTCCTCTGTTGATGGACATCTGAGTTCTTTCCAGCTTCTGGCTATTATAAATAAGGTTGCTATGAACATAGTGGAGCATATGTCCTTATTATATGTTGGAGCGTCTTCTGGGTATATGTCCAGGAGTGGTATAGCTGGATCCTCAGGTAATGCTATGTCCAGTTTTCTGAGGAACAGCCAGACTGATTTCCAGAGTGATTGTACCAGTTTGCAATCCCACCAACAATAGAGGAGTGTTCCTCTTTCTCCACATCTTCACCAGCATCTAGTATCACCTGAGTTTTTGATCTTAGCCATTCTGACTGGTGTGAGATGGTATCTCAGGGTTGTTTTGATTTGCATTTCCCTGATGAGTAAGGATGTTGAGCATTTCTTAAGGTGCTTCTCAGCCATTCGAATTTCCTCTGTTTTGAATTCTTTGTTTAGCTCTGTTCCCCATTTTTAAATAGGGTTGTATGGTTTTCTGAAGTATAATTTCTTGAGTTCTTTGTATAATTAGAAATATTTTAAAGCTTATGAAGTAAGACTTGTTTAACTTGAGGGAGTTAGCTGGTCTTTTCTTCTTTGTAGGTTCTTCTTTATTTTTACCCTTTACTCTCCTTTTCACCCGCTATCATTAGTAAGAGAGAAAGGATAGAGGGAGGGAGAAAGAGACCCCTAAAACTAATCCCTTTCCTCCATGTTTCTTTTTAGAGCAGACAGCAGCCACCTCCCCAGAATGACCACCGACCACGAACCCCGTCTCTCACAAACCTAGTATTTATATACCCTCTGAAACATCTCAGAATTCCAAATTTCACACAACTGCAGAAACTATCTGCACCTGGCAAAAACCATGTCTCTGCTAGAGCAGGCCCAAATTTCTACACCTGGAGTTAAAATAAAAATGCATTCTTATATTTCTATGTTTTTTAAAGAAACCAAAACTGTCACTATAAGAGGACAATCAGGAGAATTTTCTTCAAAAGTACCATAAATTGAAGACATAAAATTGGAAGATACAATATTTAAAGCGAAAATTAGTTTAAATTAACATGAAATTTTATAAAAAGACCAGGGAAGTATACATTAGAAATATTCCAGATGAGTTGTGCAACAAACAGAAAAAAAAATTCACATCCTCAAATGACCTCTGGAATATTAACAAGCAAATCAACCTGTTCATAATTGGAGGACCAAGAAAAAACAATGACAAAATATTTGCAAAAATAACCACCCACAGTGTCCAGATTGAACAAAAACGATGAACCCAGAGCTCTAAACAGCTCAGACTTGCTGTTTCCTTGGAACTGGGACATTCCCTGTGGAGGAAGAATGGAAGCCCATGTCACATGAAAGTTACACTTCCCACTGGGATACTGAAGCCTACCAGACTCTCCAGGGTCCTCTTAAAGGTTAGATAAATCACAAGCGATGGCAGAGAACACTCTGTAGTGATGTAGTGGGCTGCGAGTTGCACAGGGGCCTCCTGTGATGAGATTGCATGAGTCTTCACTCCTACTAATGGGAACTCATTGGTGAGGGAGTGGCCTGAATCACCTACAGTGCCTGTAAGTAACCCGAATAAACTCAGACCACTGGGTTGACATCAAATTGTTTCTTTCATCTATGATGGCCCAGTTCATATGGAGTTAATAGAAACAGACTAAGGAAAAATAATGATACGGCTCCAAAACAATAAACATTTTTTAAAGCTAAGACAAATCCTAACCAAATTTCTATAAAGGGAAAATGCTTTGGTTTGGATTTTTGTTCTTTTTCAAAAATATTTTTATTGATTCTTTGTGAGTTTCACATCATGCATATCAGTCCCAATCATCTCCCTAACCACTCATATCCACCTTTTGCCCTTGTAGCCTCCCTCAAGATAACAGAGAGAGAGAGAGAGAGAGAGAGAGAGAGAGAGAGAGAGAGAGAGCACATAAAAGACATCTCACTGTGGAAACTGTAGTATGTCACAGTGTGCCCTGTGGTATATTCCTCTGTCCACACTTCTTCACTTACAAATGTTCATTGCATTGATCATTAGTCTCATTAGAGATCTCTGGCTTCTATTATACCATCAACATTGCATCCTCATCAGGACTTCCCAGAGTCATTTTTTTTTTGTCACCCCATGTCAGGGAAATCCTGCAACTTTGCAAGAGCAGCACTGGATCTTTCATGCATCCCAACCTTTTGAAGATAATATAGATTTTGGGGGTTGGCCCATTCGGAGCCCTGGATCAGGGCCTGGGTGGTTGAACTGGCTCAGCCTGCCAGTTCTCCCTTACCCATACCACTAGGGTGAGAACTCCAGCATTGCTTTGGTTAGATCACCCAGTGATGCCATCAGCAGGAGGCAGGTTCATCTCTCTTGCTCTCATACCCTTGTGGCCATCTCAGTTACACCCACACCTCCAGAGCAAAAATGCAGGGCCTACCCTTCTAAGTGCTGCAGACTGTGAGGGACTGGGAGCTCTCCCACTCTCACACCCTTTGAGCTGGCTCACCTGTGCCTTTGCCATTAGAGCCAGATCTAGTGTGTTGCTCAGGAAAGATACAGGGTCCACGATCCGTTGTGCTACAAGCAGTGAGTAGGCAGGGTTAGGTCTCGTACTCTCATGATCCCAGGGTCAGCTCTCCAGGCTACTGCAGGTATCTGGGAAGGATACTCCAGCTCTCCCTGGTGGCAATGCCAGGTGAGCCAGCTCCTAGGGCTAAACACTTGTCTTCTGTGAAATAGCATGGGTGTGAGAGTGATGCCTTCCTCCTCTTACCCCCAATACCAGTGACAGTCAAGAGATCTGGACCCCAAGTTATGACAACATATGAGCTAGCCCTCACCAGCTGCAGCACTCAGAAAAGCAGGCCCTGCACGTCATCTGGGCAGCACAGTAGAGCTGGCCGTGGTGTAAACCAGCCCCAAGGGCAGGAGTGTGAGAGAGCTGGTCCTCCTCTCTATCCTCGAGTCTCTAGCTCCATCTCTCTCCACAATGCTCAAGCTGCTCCACTTCTCTGTCTCTCTCCTCTGATCACCGCATACTTGCACGTTGTGGTAGCTCCCACTGTAGGCTGGCCACACAGCTGGCTGGACCCTGAATAGTATCCGCCATCCATGCTGCATGGTTCGGAGGCAGGTGAGTATCTATGGTCCACCTGTGCCTTGCACTGGAGGGCAGGTCTGGGTGTGGCATGGCAGACCACAGGTCTTAGTCTGTCTTCCTTCTCCCACACTGAGTTTAGTTTGATTTGATTTGATTTTTTTTTATGAGTCCTAGGCATAAGACAACTTTGGCCACCAAAGTCAGTCATCAAGCTCGGACATACAATGGACTGCCATCTGCTCTGCCCCAGACTGATATAAGAACACCACCATTAACAAGATGTCTCTTTTGCCCATTACTGGGGGTGGGGTGGAGATGTTCTTTTTTTTTTTTTTTTTTTTGACATACACAGAAAATCCCAGCAGGAAGTTGCAGAAATAATGAATGCATAGGGCAGCAGGCTTGCATACTCAGTGCGTTGAAAGGAAGAAATGTTAGCCTAGATTGTTCTGCTCTGTGAAAATATCATCTTAAAACATATAGAAAGCTACAGGTATATATATATATAATCCACAGAATCCATGGGAATTTAAAGCAAGCAGGTCAGTACTAAAGAAAATGCTACAGGAAATCTTTTAGGCAAAAAAGAAAATGACATAAGAAACAAATTTCACTCTTCAATGAGTCAAAAGCAAACAACCCAAATGAAAAATACATGGATTGATGATTTTAAATTGTCTCACCATACAAGCGATGACTGGGTATTGGAAATGCAGATCAACGCATGTGACTAATGTAACCAAGGGGATAACGTTAGAATAACCGTAGCATGATGGATAGAAGGCGTGCATTTCACTTTTGTGTGATCTTGATGAGAAATGGTATATCATGTGTAAATCACAAAAATACAGTTTACACTCTAGAGCAGGTTTTGGCGGACTACAACCCTCATCAAAATCTGACTTCCTGCCCAGATTTGATCAAACCTATTAGTTTACATAATGTCTGGATTTGTGCTTGTTCTGCAAAAGGCAATGCTGAGTAGTAGGAAGAGAAAAAAAGAGATCCACAGAAATGAAAGCCACTGTCCTTGTTACAGAAAATATTTGCCACATGTAAGACCAGAAATAAGCAATAATACAATAAAATAAAGATATTTACATAATAAGTAGTGAAGGAAACAGAGTCATAAAATTTTCAATACAAAAGAAATCCCAAAATGGGTAAGAGAGGGGAGCAAACAATAGATTGACTAATTAACTAAATAGAAAACAAAAAGAGCAGATAATACTTTAGAATATCACCATATTAATTAGTATACATAATATATCTCCTATTATATTAAAAGTATGTTATTTAATTTATATTAAGAGTCAGAAATATTTAAATATGCAAAAGTAAAAATAAAAAGAAACAAAACGTTTGTTTTCAAAATTTATATTCCCAAGTCTATCCATAAGCACTTGAAAAATCATAGCAAAAAAAGTGAACATCCTTCAGGTCCATTAAACAACGAGTGTTTAAAGAGACTTTAGCAGTACTATATGGTAGAAAACTCAGCAATAATAAAGGGATAAAAAACTAGTGTATGCACTGGTGTGTATCATCACATGCGCACTGCACTGAATAAAAGATGGGCACAGAAGATGACATTATTATCTGATGCAGTGATATCAAATGGCAAAGTAGACAAAATAACAGTAATAAAAAGAGAATATTGGTGCTCCATATCCTTGATGTGTGTGTGGGAAGGGCTGGTTGATGACAAATGGCAACATGGGAATAGTGTCGCATGGTAGAAAGTGCTCACATGTTGACGGTGCTTACCAGTGACTTAGTTTGCTGTCCATTGCTGTGATAAAGGCAGAATAAAACCAACTTCTGAGGTGAGGAATTTTACTTTCCTTGCACATTTCTTTTATAGTCTGTCATTGAAAGAAGCCAGGACAGGAGTTCAGAGCAGAAACCTGGAGGCAAGGACTGAAGCAGAGGCCATGAAAACCACTGCTTCCTGGCATTCTCACTGGCTTTCTATACAACCTGGGATCCTCTGCTCAGACAGCACCTAAAATGGGCTAAGTCTTCCACATCATTAATCAAGAAAATGCCCTGAAGATGTTTCTACAGTTCAACCTGATGAACACATGTTTTTCAACTGGGCTCTCTCTTTCCAGATGGCCTTTCAATGTGTCAAGTTGACACAAACTAACCAGTATGCCAATACATAAATAGACATGAATATGAAAATTCCTAAGAATGTACTTTTAAAATTGGTGAACTTTATTTGCTATAAATCACATAACACAATATTCTACTCCACAAAGATTATTATTAAAGAATATTATCACTCAGTAAATAGCAGTATGTGTACTTAAAAACAGTTGGTATTAGTACTCAAGAAACACTGAATTTCTTGATAGATTATGTTATTTTCTTTCATTTTATGAAGCCTACTTAAATGCATGAGTGGTTTTAGTAGGCAAGTTGCTATTTTTCTGAGTTGATATTCCCCTGTGGCCTGGTAAATTAGGGTGGTACCTAACCTGATGTTAGACTAGGGAAGGAGGGGAAATACAAGACTCTTGAGATGTTCATAACATTCCAACTCTTAATTTAAGTATTAACAAGCTAAATGTTCAATTTGTGAACATGCATATATGTGACCCTTAAAGAACACATGCTATACAAACAGTTTCAACTAGAGTATAAACAACATCATGGAAAAACAAAGTCCAAGGGTTTCTTAATGACCATGAGATAGTTGTGTGCATGTCTGCACCATTGCAATATTTAGTCTCTAAAAGTCGTGAGATAAAGTGAATAAACAACATGCAATAAACAGCATGCACATTGAGGTCTGTGCTAGTGACAGTTCTGGAGTGTCTGGTATGGTCATGTTAAAGTAGTTGGGCTAGACGTAGTGCGTGCAAAGGTGCATTCTTTAGTGACAGTAACAATGGCATGTTTCCTGCTGGAGGCAGGTGCAAAGCTCAGATAGACTCCATCCCTCTAAAAGCCAAAAGACCAGAGCATTGAGCAATAGTACATCCGATGGAGGAAAAATTCTTTGCATACGGTGAGTGATTTCAGGATGTGCGATTGAATTGGGGAAAACATTTCTGGATGATGGCACTACAGGCTGTCTAATGCTCCATTTTCAGTGGAGGGAGAGCAATGATCCACTGCTGCCCTTGAATTGGAAATGTCTGCATCACTTTTCATACTAGCCTCCTGTGTGTGGCATATGATACAGCTTTCCCACTGCAAATATTATTGACAAAATATCTCTAGAAGCCACTAAAGATGGAGTATTACTGCAATGCCAACATACAGGAGCCTGAGGAGGACCCAAGATTCAAGGACAAACTAGACTCCTAATTGTTATCCTGTTTCCAAAGCAAAAGATAGATATAAAGTAATGATTTTATGGAAGGGTTGGCCATACAGTTATTTAAAAGAAGTCAAAAAAGGAGAATTAGTGCAATCGGGTTTAATGGATACTCTTTCTAGCATATTAAACAAAGCCTCCAATAATCAAGGACATTTATGAACACTGAGATAGTCTACACTCTGTAACTTGACTGAGAACTCAAGTTATATCTAGATGCATAGACATACAAATGGATCACAAGACACAGCTTCATGATATCTCTCTCCATTGAATAAAATATTTTATGCCAGTTTTGAAAATTATATATGTACTAAACACATGTTTTTAAAGGTTTCACAGGAAAATATGCTGGAAGCATTCTTTACAGTAATTTATATACCCAATAGGCCAAATTTTGCATAGCCATTTTTAAAATATGAATGTCCGTGTTCCCTGCGTGCCCCTTTCATTGAATGCTTTCTTTTTTCTTCTTGAAGTCTTACAATTATAGAAAAAGGATGAAGTTAGTGAGTCAATGCCGCTCTCTTCCTAATTACTCCAGAGATTCCAACTGATTGACTTTTAAAAACAAGACTCTAAAGCTGCTACTTTCAGATGCCCTGGGACAAATCCCATGTGACTGAAGAGGTGAGAAAAGAATCTGATGTTCCCAGCTAAAACTTTCTTCTTCCAACAATAAGAAACCAGTTTTAATCAATAAGGAGAGATTTTTACCTCGACAATAGCAGCCCCACAAAGATGCAGTGCTAAAGGTGACGGTGCTCTGTGCTTACTCGTTTTCTGAACATGATAGCAGTTGGAGAATGAGCATTTACTCCTGTTATTTATTTAAGCAATAATTCAGAGGTGAGGACACTGGCTTCCTGGAACTGTATATTGACCTCTTAGTGGCTCCGTAAGCTAAAGAAACAGGGTGAGCAGTAGCCAAAGGCTGAGTCATGCTGCAGCAAACGCTCTCAAATGCACCGTGTTTCCCACATTTTCTACTTTAAGAGCTGTGTAGCCTGAAGGAAAACAGATGAATGTACCCATGGAAGCTGAAAAAAGCTGTTCTTTAGTGTTGAGATTCTACTTATTTTTAGGAATAAAGCAGCCAAAGTGTGTGTGTGTGTGTGTGTGTGTGTGTGTGTGTGTGTGTGTGTGTG
>JANHMN010000016.1:42669546-42700116 GCA_030674055.1 Rhabdomys pumilio | reverse complement strand
GTGTGTGTGTGTGTGTGTGTGTGTGTGTGTGTGTGTGTGTGTGTGTGTGTGTTCTTTACTTGGGCATTAATATCAGAAGATTAATGTACCAAACTTTGGTTTGCATTTCTCTTCTCAAACATAATGGCTCAGCTAAGTGCCTTCTGTTTTTATTAATGTTTCCAGAATGTGAAAGTGATGGTTGGGTCTGTCTTCAGGGTATGCAAATTTTATGAAACCCAAATATATTGGAGAAATGTAAACACACTTGTATTGACAAAGGACTCTGGCTAAGGATTGAGCTCTTGATTTGAAAATTTTCAGAAAGAGGTGAATTATAATACCTTCAAAATCTGTTCATGGGCAACATTTTATTTAATAACGGCACACCTATGAGAGATCTATTGTGATAATTCTCATTTGACAAGTGGGAAACTGTATGAGATTTATTTTCTCAGTTTCAATAAAGGGCAGAGCTGCCTATCAGTCATTGACCTCTTCACTCACAGACATATTATGTGCCAGACATAATCCTGAGTGTTAGAGGGGAGAGATGAGCAAAGGAGAGGGCTAATATTAAAGAGATATGGTATAAGGCATAACCATAAAATAGCTTATAAATGTTCTGTTTTTAACAGCAAGTAAGACTAAAATACCCCAGGAAAACACCACAATACTATAGATAATACAGTTAAGCTGTATGTAGCAGGGGGCTGATAAGAGGCAGATAATTAAAACTTGAAGAATTGGTGAAGGTTTAACAGGATGAATAGCAACATCAATCTACATTATCGAACAGATTTTGACAAGGTCATGAAGCCAGATGATCTACAAGTGGTACAGGAACCTATGGCTCACCGGGATGATTAAATTAATGTGTGAGGGTGAGAGCATAAGAGATCTTTAAATTATATCCAAGGAGGTTTTATATTGACCAGAAGACCATGGAAGATCATGAAAACATCCTGGGAGGAATACATAACTACATTTGTTTTCACAGAACAAAACAAAGCCAATTCATGCAGCACATTTGAGCATGGCTTAGCGGTAACATAAAGATAAAGTAGATATGCCCTGCCCCATTAAGCAGACTAAGCAATGTAAAGCCCCTGTGAAGGTCAGAAGGTACAATTGGAATTAAGTCAGATCAGAGATATTTCATTATTTTGCTTGTAAAAAGCAACTGAAGGAAGAAAATATAAGTTCAGCTTGTGGTTTGAGGGAGATACCGAGCATCACAGCTGGAAAAACAAGAATGCAGAAATGTGCAGCAGCTGGTCACATTGCATCTTGTGGCTGGTCATATTGCCATGTAGTATCTGGTGGCTGGTCATATTTCATCTGGTGCATGGAAACATTGCATCCAGTAGCTAGTTGTGTTGTATCTGGTAGCCGGTCACATCGCATCTGGTTGCATTGTCTGGTGGTTGGCACACACACACACACACACACACACACACACACACACACACACACTTTCTTTTAGTCTGGGACCACAGGTTTGTTAGTACCACTCAAGCTGGGACTTCTATCCTTAATTAAACTTTTCTGCAAATATTCTCACAGACATTCCAGAGAAATGTCTCCTGTGTGGCTTCAATTAGGTCAAGTTGAGACTGGAAATCAACTGCCACAGATATTAAAGTCAGGTCAGAGCATAGAAATGCTTTAACCTTCACATTTGGCTAACTCAGTGAACAGAAATCACAAAATGCTGATTTGAGAAACATTAGAAGTAATTTCAGGCAGGAATCTAAATATTAGGCTAGAACAAAGAAGTAACTTCAGGCAGGAATCTAAATTTTAGGCTAGAACAAGGAAGTAGGCTTCAGACATGAAAATGACTTTGGGCTAGGACAGGGAAGTTGGCTCAGATATTTCGGTCATCCTGATAAGCCCTTAGAAACAGTGATCTTGGGAGTGTTCATGGAATTTTGTTTATTGCCTTGTTTGTTCTTTGACTATTTGTGTTTATTGTCTTGCTTGTTCCTTGACTATTTGCATCTATTGTATTGCTAGTTCCTCAACCTAGAACTGACCTTAATACTTGCATGTAATTAAAATGGTATAAAAACAAAAAGGAGGAGGGGGGATGGGATAGAGGTTTTCTAAGGAGGGGAAAATGGGGAAAGGGGAAGGCATCTGAAATGTAAATAAATAAAATATCCAAGAAAAAAAGAAAAAGAAAGTATTAGAGTTGTACCTAAGTGTTGAGAGACAAAAAAAAAAAAAAAAAAAAAAAAAAAAAACCCACTTTATTGTGAAATTATAGTTTTGATTTATCTGTATTTACATAAGTGAGAAGAGGGGTAAATTTTTCAGAAAATATACGAAAAGTTAAAAACTAGAGAAAAACCACAAGAGAAAATTGCTATGTAAAACAATTGGAGGAGGATTGTGGAAGAGAGAAACAGAGCAAACAGTTTTAGGGAGGCAGGGATCAAAGGGACAGGACACTGCAGGGAGGAGTCAGCTGACCCCAAATTTCACATTTTTAGATTCAACCAGCCATAAATGGGATATAGGGGGAAGGAGAGAGGGAGGGAAAGAGGAAGGGAGACAAGAAATCTCATCTACTCTGAACCTTCACAAACCTTTTCCCCAAACAATCAGCCTGGCAAGAACTGTAATAGCATTTTTACTGAATCCAATGTAATAAGTAATCTAGAGATGAGGCAAAGTCGACTTTGGATGTGCATTGGTCACGTGTAAGTGGACCCTGTGATGCTTTATGTAAAGACATCTATCACACATGACTTTGTGTATCCATTTAATTTCCCCATGCATAGTAAGGGTCATATTAAGATGTCATTTATATTGAGTTACACAATGGGGATCCCAGTAAGAGTCCTTCAGTGAAGAGCCTTGAACAGAAGTGGGATTATCATAGTTGAACAATAGATGAAGAAGTGAAAACCACAGGGATAATGGCTTGGCTAGTAATATGAGTTTTATGAAAGAATAAATGAATTTCTCATATATATATATATATATATATATATATATATATATATATATATATATATGAAAAAATCAAAAGACTAAATTCTGGGCCAGAAAAATCTAACTACAAGCTTTTATGTGGTATTTTGCAGTTCGGTGGGGTTTTGTTGTTATTCTTGCTGTTGCTGTTGTTGTTGGTTTGGTTTGGTTTTTTTGTGTGTGTTTTCTTGTTTTTTGTTCGTTTGTTTGTTTTAATGATGTTGGTAAGTTACTAAAAATCATTCTCTTCTGAGCAGATGAAGCAGTTCAAACATGTTGCTAATGAGGTAAAAGCTTGCACACTTGACCTTCAGTGACAGCCATGGAAATGTGAACCTCTGCACTGACTCAAAGGTAGAGCCTTGAATGGCCCAGAAACCTCATTATCACCCTGTGCCAAGGAAAAGCCACAGATAAGGCTACCCCATTTGGACTCTAGAGCTCTTGACAAGTGTTCAGAGACTCTATATACAGAAGTAAGAGTTGCACTAAATCCCTGGGTTGTAAGCCCCAATTTTTAACAACAGTGGACTCCTGGAAGACCTGATTCTCAAAATGGTAGGTGTCCTGAGAGACAGATAAAGTAGCCAATGTTACCTTCTTTTTATATTCTTTTTTCTTTTTCAGTTACCTAAATTTCAAATATATTTATCCTATCCTTAAACATCCTTTCAACAACTCGTATTTATTTGAAATTTTTCTTTATGTTAGACTCAGAAAGACTTAGAGGTCTCTAATGATTGCAACAAGACCTCGGGAATTCACAACAAAGAGAAGTGTGGTACATTGCATATCCTCCCTCTTAGCTCTGTTAAATTTCCTCTGTGCCCTGCCCCACTTCCCACCTCTTCACAAAACCTTTAATGGCAAGGCCAGTGGTGAGGATTACAGTGTCCGTAATCTATCACTATTGGAGCCTCAGCTATTACCTAGGGAAAAATCTGGTCTACGGGCTAGCAACTCAGCTAATCCATGTTTTCCCGAGTAGTAGCTAATTTTCTCTTCACGCTTTAAAATTTTCTTTAGGGAAGATGATCTCACAGTTCAATTGAAGAAAAACTGAATCAGCAACCATATAGCCCGCAAGGATGTACACCAGTTCCTCTGTGTGTATATTACAGGTGTTAGCCTGGTGGGTTTGTGGGACTCCTAACAGTGGGAGTGGAAAGTCTCTCTGACTCTTGGGGCTCTTTTCCTCCTATTGGGTTGCCTTGTCTTGCCTCTATATATGAGAGTGCTTACCTCTTCTTATTGTATTTTGTTTTGTCCTGTTTGCTTGTGGTCTCTTGGAGGCTGGCTCTTTTCTGAAGGAAAACAGAGGAGGATTGGATCTAGGGGGAGAGGGGCTAGGGAAAGAGCAGGATGAGTGGAAGAAGGGGAAGCAGTGTTCAGGGTGTATTGTATAAGAGTCTTCTATATCTATTTTCAATACAAGAAAAAATTTTAAAATTACAGACTAAGTCTTTTCTATCTTTTACTATGACCACCAAGCCGTTGATCCCAGTGGGTAGCCGTCAGCAGCCCAGGCTCATGTCCATTAGCTCAGACTCACAAAGTGTGTTTCTCTGGGAAACACAGTTAAAGCCATGCATCTTTTCCTTTGACGGCCTCTATTTTCTTGTCATTTTTCTTCACCTGTTCAGATCTTGAGTGTGCTTACTCTGATCAAAATGCACAGCACTTCTGTTGGCAACACTCCTTCCTCTAAATCACTTGCTTACAACAATGCCAACAGTGTACTGGCCGACACCAGAGACTACCAGTTTTGCCTTGGTAACCCTTATTGGCATTCTCTTTTGAGCAATATTTATTCCCTCTCTATCTAAAGCATTACCCTTCTTAAAAAGCCCCATATACATCAATAAAGGAGCATTACCATATTTTCCAAATGGTCTAAGGAATGCATAATGGTGTCCCTCCTCTTACCCTCTATGATTGTGATTTTTGGTATTTTATAGGAAAAAAATTGGTTCTGGGTGAAAAGAAACAGAGTCCTTTAACTTGCTCAGCCTCACACAGTTCAGTTTCTGACACATGATTGTTGAAACCTGTCATGATGGTGACTATAAGACAGTGAGGAATGTGTGAGAAGATGAATCTAAAGTTACATAAGAACACAAAGGATGCGATAACACTTGAATCAGGCTCAGCAAAATCAGTAGATATGTAGAAACAAACTAAAGTTGGTATGCATTAACCAAAGAGGCAATACTTTGAACAAAAGCAAATGTTCACAGTCATTCTCCATTTCATGAGGAAATAATACCGAGTTAGTTCAGTTCAGAATAACAACAAAATACCACAATCTAGGTGGCTTAGCCATTAAAAGGATGATTTCATGGTATGTTTCTTACCCATATATCCTTATCTTAACTCAATTACCTCAACATTCCAAATTCTTTCACACTTGGCTCAGAATAGCGTCAGTCATGTTTTAAAGGGATACAATTAAGTCTAGAAGATGACATTAGAATTCAATTCTATAGAATTTTGCATATGAAGTCAGGCAGTTGCCTAACCATGATTATTGTGAAATTCAGGAGTAAACTTCTTCTTCATTCCTTTATGACTTTCCCATGGAGCTCTTATAATGGAACACATACAGAGCTGGCTAGGAAATCTTGACATTTTCATTGAGATAACATGACTTGAAGATAGATTTGTTTTGAATGAGAAATGCTCTCTGTAGGTTCATCTATTTGAATATGTGGTCCCTAACTTGGGACAGTATTCCTGGAACCCTTAGGAGGTGACTGCTACCTTGTGAAGGAAGTCCATCACTGGTTATGGGGTGGAATTTGAGGATAGCTACATAACTTCAACCTAATTCCTGTTCTGCCTCTCTCCTTCTCGTGTGATGCTGAAATGTTGTGTCTCAGTCCTGACTGTCAGGCTGATCTCCTACTCCTGATGCTACATTTTCCCAGTCATGGTGGACTCTATTCCTCTGGAACTTTAAACAAAACTAAACCCTTTCTTTGTTTTCTTTTAGTCACAGTATTTTTTCACAATAACAGAGAGTTAGCAATTACAATCACAATTGCAACCCCAATTACAGATAGGTTAACAGCTAGAGTATAAATGTGCTGTATTGGTGATGGTTTGTGTAAAATACCTTCAAAGTGAAATTTCAGGGGACAGTACATATTCAAACTTTCAGGAACCAATCAGCATTAGGTTTCTTCATAGATGGCAGTTGTAGCAGTGATTCTAATTGCGTAGAGCATGGCTCATTTGATTTTGTGTTTTGGGCCCTGTGTGGTTCCTGAAGTCTTGTCTCAGGGGTTTCATTTTAACTTTGCCACTTGTCTAGATCTTGGCTACATTAAAACCAACCCAGGAATATGTTGCATTTAATATCCAAGGAATGGAAGCAAGAATTGAACCACTTGTCTCTGAGGTGGAGCCTCCGAGACCAATACTTTGCCATAATAGGATGGGGACAGCACTCTGAACTAATGCCTGTGTAGTCTGAAGAAAGATTTGAATTTTTTCTTGATCCTCAAGCCCATCTATCTTTGGTTGGCTGTGTTTAGATGGCATGCAAAGCAATGCAAGTCCTGTCTTTTGTGGAGCCTCTTTAAAATATCATAAATATTCATCTGGAATTTTTTAAGATAACTGTCAGGAGAAAGTGTGGGCAGTGTACAAGAAACAAGAATGTCAGATTGTTGATAAATGTTGATATTAAAAATGTATATGCATGTATACACAGCGGTTTAATATATGATCTTCCCATTTGTGTATATTTGAAGATTTCAAACTGAGAATATTTAATGCAAGGTTTAGACTTCAACAAGTAATTCATAGAGTGAAGGAGGTGGTGGTGAATCAACACCTGAGATGGAAGACAGTCCCCACACCCTGGATGACTTGCCGAGGGAGGGCAAACATTATCTGAATGTTCTTGTGGAGGATTATGGGTGAAAATCTTTTGCAAGCCTGCATACCGAGTGCCAATAAAAGACATGGTTGTTAGGTCACCTTTATGGATATTTGCTATCTTAGAAACAACAGTCAATACTTTTCTGAATACCTTTGATGGTCCACAATAAAGTTCTAAGTGCCTGTGGCTTTCTTTTAAATTTCTTAAGTCAGATAAGATGGTTAAACCGAGAAGTCGGGTTGCATAAGATCTCTGCAGCATTAATTCTTACATATGAAAACAAACACATTTTTCTACTCCTGAAAAGTATTATTGTTTCCATTGCATGACAAGGCTGAGGATCACCGTCATTTCTTGGTAATGCTCTGGTCAAATGTAATAGAAGCCAGCAGCAGGGGTCATAACGATTTCATCCAACCACCTTGTCTTCTCACCAGAGCTGGATTTAAGAAACTCGGGAAAATCCAAATCAATTATACAGTCTAACAAAAGAACAGCAAGGCAGTCCAGATAAAAGAGCCAGAAACAGCTTCAAAAGCATAAAAATATAATAAGGTTTTATATAAGCCTCCAACACCCCTGGGGTGGAGCTGTGGAGGTAGATTTTGGAAGAAGGACCAGGACCCAGCTCTACTTATATTTCTTGTTAGGCTTATTCCTAAATATCTCTTAAGTCTGTACTGTGTCAGTAGAGGTCATAACCTTCTGTGTTTTCATACAGATCTATAATCTAGAAGAGCAGATGCCATAGAATAACCGTCCTTGGCTGTGGGGCTTGTCCCTGCCTGCAAGTGTTGCTGCAACATTTGAAACCTCAGCTAAGACAATCTCTATCCCATGGCTGCTCACAGCTTTACCTTTACTTGTTTTTAGCCTGGGGATAAGCCACTATTCTTGGATTTTCAAATGGCTCTTTCCTTTATGATCTGCAGCAGACTGGAAAGTCCATGAATAGGACAGCATATAGATGCAACTGCCCAAATGTGAGGCATATTACTAATATCACTGACCTTGGCATTCCAAAGTTGATGTAGATCATCGGAAATGTATCCCTTGTCACCTGTGTCCCAGGTAACGTGCAATCACCCTGTAAGGATGTGTTCTCGCCGAGACAGATCACTACAAATACTGAATCTGATTCTTTAAAGCCTGGCACTGCATGATGTAGCGCATAAGTACCAGAGGCACCAACACCTCATTGTACTCATAGGCAGATAGGCAACTGAATGCTTGTAAGCTTGGAGATCAGTTTTGCTATCCCCCAGGGAAGAGAGCTTATTCCAAGCACAACTGGCTTCAGAGGTCAAGTACTTCAGAGCAGATACTTCCTTGTTTCACCCTACAAACCCTTAAAGTAGTTGGGAAACACTCCCTATTTGGGAATGAGGCCTCCTTTTGCTGAATTTAGCCAGGTTAATTCTGATTTGAATGCTTTTAGTTAACAGTAAAGGGGCTAAGGTTTCCCTCAGCTCAGGCATGTTGTGAGAGATCATTTAGAAACTGTGGGAGGCGAAATGGAGAGACCCAAGTGAGAACACGGGGAAACAAAGTCATCTGCATGTGCGTGCTTACCAAATGCTCCGTTTCTCTGCTTGCTGTCTTCGTTGGACCAGTGTTTTCTGTAGAATCATCCTTCCACCCATTGTGTAAGAACAACAGCTGGGTTGAAACTCTCTCTCATTCTTCTGAGCTTCTTTGTTCCCTGTTTGCCTCTCTCTGGCTGCAGGGCATTTGCTGATGACCACTGAGTCAGTTGGAATAACAAGCTAACTCTGGGGTCAGACTGTTCTTGGCTGAGAAGTGAATGAATTCTAAACGTAGGAAGGAAATGAGTGTTCTTTGTACTATTAATGGGCACAGGGTAAAGAAATGTCACGGAGTAACTTGAAGAGTAGCAAACTGAAGCAAATGATTTGGGATTGGTGACGTGAGTAAATGTGTAGGCTAAAGATAAAAAAAATCAGGGAGAAAAGAAAAAATGCAACTATAAGGTAAGTGTAGCTGGGCAAAGAGAATTAGGCCAGGAGAAAACAATGTTTAAAAATAAGAATATTATCCATTGTTCATCATTATATGATTTGTTTCTACTATGTAGAAACCTGGACATGGGTCTTCATTTTTTCACATGTCTGTGCATGTTTTGCATCCAAGTGTGTATCTATAGCTACATATGTGGGTACACACGTGTGTAAATATGTTTGCATGTGGATGTGGGGGCCTGAGACTAGTGTTGCCCGTCTTCCTTGCTTGCCCACTATCTCATCTTACTGACTGGAACAGGTTTTCTGGGTTTACCCCAGAGATCACACATTCAGTTATTCTTTTTTTTTTATTGGATATTTTATTTACATTCCAGATGTCAATCCCTTTCCCCATTTCCCTTCCCCAGAAAACCCCTATCCCGTGCCCCCCCTTTTCCATTTGGCTTTTATACAATTTTTTAAATGTTAATCAAGGGCTTTGTAAGTATGGTAATGCTCAATCAGAAGTGTAACCTAATACCCAACCTAGCTATGTAAACTATCTTTGACTAGTGGAGACATGTGAACTTCTGCCTTCATGCCCCCTCTCTCTTTCTCTCTCTTTCTCTCTCTTTCTCTCTCTTTTTCTCTCTCATTACCTAGCTTCTCATCTACTTCATCTTCTCTCCTTACTCCATCTTTTCCTCTCGGTGCTCCTTTCCTCTTAGCTCCTCCTACATATTACCCTTCCTGTTAAAATAAAGCTTTTCTCTCAGAATACAATTAGAGCGTGATTATTCCTATTTGTACCAGTGAGGTACAAGATAGTTTTAATACCCAGTCCATCCTTTTGTTGACTAGCCAGAACCTCTGCCGTCTCTCTTGACTAGAACACTTAGTTTTGAACCTGGCTTTTTCTTGGCTTTAGAATGAATGTCAGCTGAGAACCCAGGCTGAAGATTTGATGCTCCAACGTTCGGTAGTATAGGGGTTGTCCATGTGTTCAGCAGTCTCTATAAATTGGCTAAGTTTTAGAAGCTATGCTTATTGCTTCCCATAAATTCAGTTAATTTAGTCATTCTGGATTTCTGACGGCATTGAAGACCTATAGACTCATAGCCAATCCAGGCTATTTACCTTGAGAGAAAACATTCAGTTATTCTAACTAGCCTGCTTATTTCAGGAAGCCCCTGACTCTGGGATCTGAAGTCTGGGATACAGGTGAACTACCAGAATCACCCAGAATAAACATGTGTTCTAGGCATCTGAATTCTGGTTCTGATACTTGCACATGCCAAGCGCTTTATCCTCTGAACCATTTCACCATTCCCCAGATTCTGACTTCTGTGAAACCCATTAGCCCAAAGGATACTCTTACTAAATCAAAGAGGACCTTCCGCTATTGTAACCTTTGTTCCCAAAGGACTGTACACACAAGTAGTAATCCTACCACTTTGCCATTCAATCACTGTATACTATTAACAATGATGAATCTGAGTTTTGCATTAAAAGAATTTCTTTAACTATATTGTTTGCTCTTGATTGATTATTGTAGGACAGCAATCAGACCGGGAGAAATAAAATGTTCCAAGAACAAGCTAATCTGAGCATCACTTTAATGATCCACCACATTAGCTATACAGAACAATGTGGTGGATATTTCCAAGAAAGAGGGCACATACACATGAAACCTGCAGAATTAGTGAGAACAGAAGTCAGTGGAGAGATGAGTTGTCCCTAACTCTCAAGTGATATGGTTTCCCAAAGGCAACAATAAATTCAGTGCTTTTGAATAACTGGTGGGAGCTCAGTGTGGCTATAGCAACTGTGTGTGTGTGTGCGTGTGTGTGTGTGTGTGTGTGTGTGTGTGTGTGTGTGTGTGTGTAAAGATAAGTGCCATCAAATGAAGAAAAAGTAGATAAATCAGTAGGCTACAGCATCCTGTGGGTCTTTAACAGGGGCTCTGGGCTTATCCATACAACAATCAGAAAGAATTGAAGGACTTTACACAAGACACAAAAAGCTTAAACCAATGTTGTTGTAGAACGTTAAATATCTAAATTTAAAACTTTTAATATAAAACCAGACGTAAGAGGACTATTGCTAAACTGAGACTGCCAAAGCCCTACTAGTCATGGTGGCTTCAACATGTCCCCAACCTCTTTTCTAGAACAAAGTCTTGCCAAGGTTTGTGCAGTTAAAAACCAGTGACCTGCCTGGAAGCCATGGGAGAGTTAAAAAGGCAAACTAAAACAGAAGTGAAGCTGGAATCAGTGGGCTTCGTGTTTGGGCAGATTTAGGAAAGTCTCCTGAATGCTCAGTGCATTTATTATATTCTGGGAAAGCAAAGATTTGGTCAGCTAATCTTTGCAGGGATCCCTGCAGAGGCTCATGTGGTCATGCACTCTTCGGGAGCGAGGGGACTGTGGTCAGAGCCTATGCATTTGCTGCTCTCTTGTTAAAGGTCAGCTGTTACACAAACATCTGTTTCAGCAAACATCCCAGTCTCAGGCATGAATGAGACAAAATCATTCCCTTCGCCTTGAGGTCTTTTAGTTAAAACTTTGGCTCTTATCAAGAATGCAGTCATGTAGAAGTGTTCTCTCTCTCTCTCTCTCTCTCTCTCTCTCTCTCTCTCTCTCCAGAATCCCACTGTGAATCCTAGGGTGGCTGTTAACTTGGAGGTCCTTCTGTCCCAGTGCTCTAAATGCTGGCCTTACTGGTTTTAAGGGCATGCCAAGGTTCCTCAGTTGTTTTAATAGATGGGAGGTTTGAGCAATATCGGTCAATGGGAAGGTGTGACTTGTTCGTAAGGAGGGACTGTCCTCCTCTTTTAGTATATTATCTATCTTCCCTATGGGGAGGAAGAAACTACGACTTCTAAATCACACACACGTTTTTCTCTCTTCTTCCTACAACAGAAATGGTTACCTGAAGTTTATGGCAACAAAGGAATCATTTGCCACCATCTCAGAGTCCTGTGCACAGCTGACCAAGCAGTCAAGGTTGAGTTTTAATCTTTCCCTTTTCCTCTTTTGTAAGATAAGCAGACAGAGCCCAGCTTCTAGGGGTAGGAGTCAGAAATGTACTCAGTTAATAGTTTGGATTCATGGTTCCAACCATTATTCCTGTTCATCACAGATATGTCTGAATATACTGTCTCCATTCCTGAGATACTGATGCTTAACACAGAATTGAGTGGGAGCTAATGGAAAAGAAGTCATCTAGGCAGATTCTGGAATTTGTAAGGATAGGACTGGGAAGAGAAGAGGTAGAGAGGCTGTGATCAGGATGTTATGTGAATACAAACTATTCACAGGAAAAAAATTAGACTGCATTCTTTTTCCTGCCCTTACCCTGCCCATGAGCTATGTATGTTTCATTCAGTGTTCCTCAGACATTGAGATCACAATACAGAGAAAAAGTGTAAACACAGTCCTTGTATTCTGAAGACATCTCAAGTGAGAATCCTACAGGAGACTCTGCTACTGCCACCCACATTGCTAACCTAGCATAACTCCTAACTGCATTCTAAATACTTGTCCTTATTCCCACGAGTAAGTGCAGCACCCACCCTTGATCAAAGAAACTTCTATTTGCAGCAGATGGAGACCATCACAAGAATCCACAAATAGTCAGAATGCAGAGAACAGCTGACTGTGGAATTCCCAGCCCCGGTGGATATATATGAAATGCAAATGTAACGCCCAAGGCTCAGGACACATCACAGAGGAGGGGGCGAGAAGATCTCAAGAGCCAGAACATCAAAACATCTACTGTGAGACAAGTGTTTTCTATACATAACAGCAAGCAGCACCCATGAAATCTCAGCAATACAGAAGTCTAAACAAGACCTACACAGTGAAAACATCACTGAGATGCTATGGATAGGTAAAATCTCAAAGACTCTTCTCTTAGATGAAGAGTTACAGTCAGTCAATGGCCACTGAGAGAAGTCTCAGTTTTCTGGAGGGACCAGCTCTCACCCCCAATACGTTATCCAAGAGGTCACATTTTAAATATGTATCTTCATATATAGTGGCGTACATAAAATTAGAGAAATCGTGAATTTGACAGGGAGTTGGGAGGCACAGAGGAGTAGAAGTCCAGACCAGAGAGGGAAGAGTGTTAGTGATCAAATTCAATGCTTATACATGAAAATATTTTATATATATATATATATATATATATATATATATATATATATATATTCAAAGGGAAAGTGTGAGCGATAAAATGAATTATTTTTGGCAATATCAAATGCCAGGTTCATATGATATATCTAAGTGGGACTATCGGGGCATGCCAGCACAGGTCTCTGGGGAAAGGCATGGGTTTCAAACTGATGCTTGAACATCAGCAGCGTACAGGCAGTCATTGAACCACAGAATTAATATTCTTATTCCTTCTCCCACAACAAGATTTCAGAAGAGTACCATTTCTCCCGAGGCCTTTTAATAGATACAAAAGGTTCTCTCTTAAAGGAGCAACCTGAGTTTCATGATCCAATCCGTGAAACTTAAGACTCGCTGTGTTCCGTATGTACTAATTCTCAGTAGGGGGCTGAACCATTGCTGCTCTGAGATGACAGTAGAGCCTGGGTTGAAATCAGATATGAGGATAAAGTGTTACTTAATTGTGCAATCACAGGAAGCTTCAGGGTGAGTTTAGTAGGAGGTTTTGTAGACTATTTTTAAGTGCTTAGGAGATGTTGAGGATCGATGCAATTATAGTAGTATCTGACTCACTTAATGAAGCTGTTACTTAAAATAAGTAACTGAAAAAAGTGGTACATGCGTGTGATATGACCACCTGGGAGCTAGCTGTGAGAGGATCAAGAGTTCGAAGTTAACCTTAGCTACACAGTGAGTTCAAGTCCAGCCTGGGCTACGTGAAACTCTGGCTTGAGAAAAAAAAAGTAACAGCAACACATACAAAGTAATAAGGATATTTATATCCGTTGCGTAACGACTGAGACGCATGAGACAGTGTAGTGATGTGCATGATCAGACTTCCTGTGTTATAGTTTTCACCAATAGGCAAAGACTTTCTGAAAGCCTTCTTGGAAAAGAAGAACGCGTTGAGCAAGCAACTCAAACACTCTTTGAATTCATCATTCTGGTGACTTAATGTCTACTATGCTGTGAAAGGAGAAAAATAATTAAATCCCCTTCTGACTTTTATTTATGCATTCCACCTCTAATAATATTCTCTTTCTAATTTGTATTCCTCACCTTCAAATATTTAAGTCTCCTAATATACCAACCAACATGTGCTAATCCCGATGTACCATGCAGGATTAATGCATTTGCCTGCACCTAAAGTTGGTGGTATTCTTTAACACTTCAAAAACCTTACAGAAATAAGTGATTTAAGGATACTCAGTGACATCTCAAATGTACCTTTTCTAATACTGCATACTTATCTGTTTTACTGCAAACCAAGTACTGGCATCTCTTGCCGTGTTAGAGCATCTGGGTGACCACATGGACTTGTGTCTGCTTTGAGAAAGAAAAGAAAAAGTGTGATTAAATTATATGGGTGTAGAGTTTTTCTTAAGTGTAATTTCTACTCTCCCCCAAAAAGTAGATATATAAATTCATCCAAACATTAATTAAAAAGTCAGCCCTTAGTTACTCAGTCTGTTCCCAGGTCTAGTCTTGGAAGCTCCTAGCCTCCATACAATCTAATCTGGGCCTGGAATGTTTTTAGCCTCTGATATTTGCTGCTGAAAAAGTTTACCCCCCCCCAATTCTTTCTGTAGTCTGGATGGCTGTTTCAACTCAGCTGTTCTGGCTCAAAACTCCTCTCCAAGATGACTGATTCAATATGGCTTCTCTTAGTTTCTGACTGAATTGCTCTGCTTGGATTTAGGCTAAGGCTGGCAATCTGTTTAATCTGGCTCTGCCTCACTCTCTGGATTACTCTGTCTTCATCTGTGTCTAGTTTGTTCTTTCTGCAACCTGTCTCTGTACAACTCTTTCAGGAAAACTGCCTCCTTTCTGTCTGCACTGCTTTCTCTTAAGTGGTCTCACTTTTCTCTCCATGTGAGAATTGAGCATAGCCTATTCTGTCAAATCTTTCTCTGATTTGTCTCTTTGTCTGCCACTCAATTAGATATTACTTTCAAATATAGGTGCTTCCCTCAACAAACTGACTTTACCTTCATTGTTTGGAATTAAAAGTGTGTACTAAGGACATGTCTTATATCCCAGGCAGAGGCACTAACTTTGTGTGCTAAGGGCTGAGCCACACCACAACTAGAAACTTCTTTTTTCCAGCACATAATAAAATTTTAGGGTTCACAACATGATCAAATATCCTGTAATTCCTTCTTGTAACCCTGGTACTTGGGAGGTAGAGGCAGAAAGGTCAGGAGTTCAAGGCTTAATTACACAGGAGTTTGTGGCTAATGTGTGCTATATAAGATTCTGTAATCACAAGCAAATAAACGGAAAACTAGTATAACCACTATTTTTGACTATTAAGACACAGAAATAGAGAAAGAATACATTTCTTTGCTATTTTCTTTTCTGCCCTCCCCCACTGCCCATATTTTTATATTTTTAGATTATAATCTTCAGTTGGCTGAGAAACAGTCAAACATATTGCCTCTCTTACAACAACAGAGGTCATGAGGAAACTGTTTTGTTATTGTGAGTTTGAAAATACATGTTCTTATTGCATAGTTCATCTACCTCTGCAGCAAACCAAAGAGAAGACAGCAAAGCTGGCACATCTTGTCCCCTTTTTCCTAACTATTGATCATTTTCTTGCTGTTGAGTGGCATCTGTTCCAAGAGTTGCAGGCCATCTGCTGAGATCCTGTTCTAAAAATCCGGTTTCTTCAGTGGTCATACAGACCGCGTTCCTCTCCCTACGGCTTCAAACAACACAAAATACTCCAAAATAAATGTGGCCTTACCTGCATCTACCACACTGGTGAACTTATTCACAAGTGGCCCATTATGTTTTATGACAGCACATACTTTTGAGCCTGATAAAATATTTGTCTGTATTTTATTTTTAAGGATCATTATTTTGGATTTTCAAATTTCAAAGAATTGTTTTGCTTTGTTTTGTTTTCTTTTATTATCTTAAAGATATTGGTTCGCTGTTTTAAGACTTACATTGCTGGTGGGAAGTTGTCATGTGTTTCTATTTTCTCTGGCCATGACTCCAACCTTTGTCTTTGGTTTTTAATAACTTGCTATTAAGAACTCCATGGCATGATTCTGTCTATTGGGATTCCTTTGAAGTCCTTAAGCTTTCCATATAATTCTAAGGTTCTGGTCAGCAATTTTTCAGAATGCTTTCCCACTCATTCATCCTGTATACTGACATCTTTGCCAAGCTGCCTAACATTCTCTCTACAATCACTGTGGGTTTGGATTTATAGTTGTGTTCCTAAGCGGCATACAGTTTATTGTGAATCTCTGCTTACCTATTTATTCACTTTGGAAATTGTATTTTTAATCACCAGAAACAGCAAACATGTTTTTATATATTCTACTTCTTTGCTTATTATGGTCATGTTTCACTTTAGTTCTTAATCATATTCGTTATAATGAAACTGTCACCAACCAGTTGATTTATTCCTCTAGGTTCAGAGCCAATGTCTACTAGGTGGATTTGCTCCCATCTCTAGGTAACATTGAGCTCCTTGATCATGCCCTGAGTGTTTATTTCACTTGATGCTGCTTTCTACATTTGACATATCTGAATATCTGGATTTTATTGCTTTCTTTATCATTTGTAGAATTTTACCTTGGCTGTAATATTGTGACTTGTACATTAACTAAATATTTCCAAGGTTTATTTAGAAAAACTCTAGGAAAGAAAAAGAATACACATACTTAATAGATTATTCTAGCCATTTGCCAAAGTTCTAGGCTTCCAGGAGTTTTGATGATTCCCCTGGTGTTCATAGGGAATTTTTCCCGTGTGAATAAAACTTGAATGTGTCCCAGTCTCCATAATGTTTTTGGAATGGTTACTCTTTATATTTCTCAATAATTCTTTACAGAAATCTCCCTTATACATAGAGAACTTTTCATTGGTAACAGACCCCAAGCATCCTGTGCAGATTCTGTACAGGGTCTCTCTTGTAATAATTAAGTCAGAAACCTCCCAGAGACTTACTTTCCTGCTATTACATCTCCTCTCCTACACATGGCAAGTTCCTAGTGCTGTCATTGACATCAGCCTTACTGTGTGCAAAGTGAGTCCACACAGAAACCTGATGTATCTCTGAAACTGCCTCTGATTCTCTCTTAAGAAGGCTAAACCTGTATAATCCTGGCTGACTATGCAGTCTCACACAGTGTGCAGTTGTCCATAGTGGGAGGACAGTAAGGACCTTCTCCATCAGGGTATCAGCATTTCCAACACATCCTTTGTCCCATGCTTTATCAACCTATGCACCACTCAGAGCCAGATCAGAGAATCAGATGACTTGATTCTCAAAGGCATGCCATGTCCTATGTTACTTACAGAACTTTCTATGTATGTTGGGAGAGATACTATTTTACTAATGTATTTATAAAAACATGTTTCCTCTCTCATGAAGGTATCAAAAGATGTTTTCAGACAACAAAAATGACATATATTTTACTTTGAGATGGGTCACAATCAATTCATTGGAGAATATTGACTAGATATGGTAGTTTATACTATCAGGAATAAGTATAAACACATAAGGAAATTACAACTGTATTGTGACAATTGTAAGTTCTATCCTCTTTGCTTGACACTAGGGATATGAAATATTAATTCAAATATAAGAAAATAATATACATTCTAACCACAGTGAAACTATACACAAGAATGTTAACATTTCAAAGAATTCTGGGTGTCTTCAACTAAGCAAAAATTCAATGACCTAATTATATGTTTGCTCAAGAAGAGCCTTTTACTGACTTGAAATGAGGAACTAGATTTTTGTTTTTATATTTTGGTAGTGAAGACATGGTTGGATTGGAAATGAAAACATAATAAAAGCCAGTTGTCACTCACATAGAAGGAAACATTCTATACCCACGTTTTCTTCATTAGTGGCTATAGAATTTCAGAAAAGCATTACAAATTCCCAACTGCCCATGATAAATAAGAAGCAATAAGATGTAAGCATCACACCTTGAGATCAGTAACACCAGGTCTGATGTCACCCACTAGAAGCAGTTTAGTGCCAGAAAGCCTATAACTTTTCATCTTCCTGCCCCTGCCCCTCCTGCTTCTCCTTGTCTTCCTCCTCTTCTTTCCTTCTTCTTTTTCCTCCTCCTCTGTTTCTTCCTTTCTGCCTCATCTTCTTTTTCTTCCTCCTCTTCTTTCTCCTCCTCTTCTTCTTCTTTGTATCATTCTGTAATCATTTAATGTGTGTCTCACTAAAAGAATATTTCCTGTTGTATATCCCTTACTGATTTCTGATTTCATTATTATTTTCTAACATCAATTATCTAATGTAGAAAGTCATGGGTTTATAAACTTTATTCAAGTTGTACAGAAAGAAATGATGGTAAATTATTCACACAAAAGTCCATGCATCTGGGGAGAAAACTTATTCATTGAAGTGCTTGCCTTGCAACTGTGAGGACTAGAGTTAAATACCAGAAGCCATATTTTTTTTTAAAAAAAAAAAGATGAAATATGGTCAGAAATGCTCAAAATCTTATCTCTGGGATGCAGAGACAGGTAGATAGCTAGGTTCAACAGTTAGTCAGCCTAAGCTATTTGGTCAGGTCCAGGCCATTGTAAAACTGTCTTCAAAAAGAAACTGGGCTGTGTCTAACAATAGATGACATTGTCCTCTGACCTCCACATTCATATCCAGACATATACCTGCATGTCTGCACATACATACACACATAAAAGTGCAATACATTGAGTAGAAACTTCTATGTGTTACTTTCTTCAGTGAACATTAACTCCTTTTAGTTTTATTTTTGTGTCAGTAGTATACACTGTGTACTATGTACAAATGTATATATGTAAAATTGTAAAATATATAAGCGCACACTTCTCCCAAAAAAACTCAGCATTAATAGCACTAAAGAAGATAATAAAATTTTCCTGCCTAGAATTCAATGTCTTCTTGCCAAATTTAGGCCTGAGTAGTTTGGAATGTAATGAAGTCTTGGGCCAACAATCTTTTAACATTTAACATGTTAAAATTTGGGGTAAATAAATAAACAGATGCTATTTTATTTTCTTTCAAAGTTTTACTCCCCTCTCTCAAATCTTCAGTCAGCATTTGACTTTAAGCCACATATATGTTTACAGTATTATAGAAACCTGTAAGTATAGATACAATGACGAAGCGGGTGGTGCATATATGACTTGAAAAGCAAGTCACGAAAATGATAGTCTGTGAACAGAGGCAAGTAGAGTGAGGTGAAATTAAAGGCGTTTCTTTCTCATTCATGGCATCAAGCACCTCTGCAGTGACAGAAACTTCAAAAGACGTGGATATCTACTTATGCTTTTTGCAAGGATGAAGTTTCATAAGTCATCTTCAAAGGCACGCGATGAACCACTTGATGTGTTCCTGAATAGATGCTCGATTCTTAAAATTGCTGAGACTCTCTTGTATCCATTAACTCCATTGTAAAGATCCCATTGATTTCAACAGCTGCCATTACACATTGGAGCTCTGGCCTATTGTCTCTTTGTATCCTTTGTTCAGCAGTCATATTTGTCAATCATTATATTAATCACACAAACAATAGAAGATGTGTTAAAGAAAATTTCACCAGATTATCAGCATTTGGGGACAAATGGAAGAAGAAATACTCAGAAACTAAGTCTTACGTGGAAAACAAAAGAGGAAAATATTCAGAGGCAAACTTCAAGCTGCTTTGAAATGAGTTGTTCATTAGCTACAAAAGGAGCCATGGTCTAAAAGCTTGAAAGTTTTTACAATTACAGCAACAACAAAATTAAAGTAGACAAAGAATGCCAGAGCAGAACGGACTACAGCATCAGTGTCTGGTGATGTAAGTCATAGCTGAGAGCTGCACTCCAAGCTGTGGCCACTGTAAGCTCAGGGTCAGCTTTCCATTTCACCATCCAGATCCATCTTCTGCCATGTCCTTTCTTGCATGCTGTGGGATTCCCTTTCCTTGGATGACTTCTGGTTGGATCTTGCCACACAATCCTGGTAACAGCATACAGGACAGACAGAACAGTGACCTCCTTTACTTCTCATCTGCATCCGCAAGGTGGTGATGCTGCTCTCAGACCACAGAGGTCAGAGAAGTTCCTCTGGTCTTGTTCCTGGTCTCACTGAACACTACAACACTGATTTCCTCATCAATTCTCCAAACTAACTAGCAACAATTGGTTTCCATTGTTGCTAGTTTCTGAATTTATATTAGTTATCTTAACCACTCCCACCATTCAGTAAGGTGTCCCTTAAAGTCTCTTAATTTGTATCCCTCAGGGGTGAATTTCCTTTCCTATCAGGAGCCTGGTTTATGTAAGAAGCATTTGTTATATTCCTTAGTGAGGATACCAATTTTGTTTTCTACTGAAAATAAGAAATAAATGATTGTAATTTTGAACCTATCAAGGTATGTTCAGGTGTAGTCTACCTGAAGGAATACAGACTGCCATACTAAACACGAAAAAATAAAGCCAGGCTGATGGACAATAGTGGCTACCACAATGTATCTTACACTATACCAAAAGATTTTTGTTTTATAGCTTTGAATCCATTAGATTTTTTTTTTCAAATTCTCCCCAGTAATAAGAATGGGGTAGCGGCTGAGGACATTAAATTTTGAACATTTTCAGTTTCTGGAAAATTTTCCCAGTGATTCTTACTAGTTTGACTCTAGCCTCCTGTCAGTGAGCCCGCAGGGTCATACTTCACATGTGTCACCTCACTGGCCCACAATCGACTTTTAGACATTTGAATCTAGTTATTATCTCATGGCATTTCATTCCCTCAACTATTTCAACTAACCAAACTCTTCCATATCTGATCAGACAACTTCTATATAAAGTTTATTCTCCCATTTTTCTCTACCATTCAAAATATTCCTGTCATCAGAGTTTGCTGGTTTGCAATACTCTTAAATAGACTTCCCTCTGATTTTCCAACTTGGGTCGATTCTTTTTCTCTCTAATGTGCCAAGCCAGAGTTCCTGCTATTTTGCATCAGCTCTATTCACCTCACGTATTAGAGCAATCAGTTGACACCTGACAGCTGCAAGTCAAACCTTATCAACTCTTGACTCCTCCTTTATTCAATCAGACCCAGATTATACCCAGGTTCACATGGAAATCAGAGTGAACTGGTGAGTCTTTTGCATTTTTTTAATGTTGCCTCAGCTTCATAAAAGATAGTTTTTCACAATTAATTTATCTATTACTAATCTTGCCTCTCTGTCAGTGGTCATTCAGGGTTTCAAGCAGAGTTTCCCATCCTTTTTATCTCTGGTTCCAACTATTCTGTAATGTATGTATGAGTCATTTAATAGGTTCGGCTTTGTCCTTCTTATAACCAATCACTCTGACAACACCTACACTAATAGCATTGTTTTAATAAAAAAAGCCTAGGATGAATGTGTCCTCATAAGATAAAACATTAATTCAAGGAGTCCTTTGAAAATATTTTAAGAGTTCCACATGGCAAGACCTCTTCTAGATCTAGACATGGAGAAAATGAGAACTTTCCTGGACTGTTGAGTCTATTTGTTCGGCTAAGATATGCTATCTTATTTTAATGATTTAAAGATTTTCAATGTAAAAGCAAAATTGTCCCTACAAACTCTTGTAGGGTCTCTATCATCATAACTAGAAGAAAGGTAAAACTCAGCAAAGGTGACACTGGTGAGTAACACTTGCAGACATAAGAATTCAGAGTGCCTACCAAAATATAACTTGTTGCAGATGCAGCCATCCATCCATTGGCACACTTTCCTTGATTACATTGTCAAGCCCTAAGCACCAGAAAGACCCTTCTCCTCTGCTCCTACTCACACTGAATACAGCTTAAAGCATGGCAGCCCATAGCAGCAACGACTGAAATGAAGCATCCTGGTCCTATAAAATGAACTCCTGAGAAGAGGCTTCGTGTCGGCCCTAACCCTCGCTCTGTCTCTGATAACTGTGGGAACTTAAACAATTCCCAACATGTTCTAGGTCTTCCACTTCTTTTCTGTCACTGAGAGGCTAAGATTTGATAGCTCCAGGCTCCTTGAAACTCTAATTTTCTGAATATCCCGTTTTGCTTACAAATTTGGTGAAGGCAACTTAAGGAGTCATTTGCTCGTCCATTTGCAAAGAGAGTTGAAAGCTGGCATAGGAATCCAGGGCTGTGTGTGGGAAGATGTGATTATAGTACAATCATTATGATTCATCAGGAGAATAAATTCCCTTGTTGGTTACACACACACACTCCCCACCCCTTCCCACTCACAACTTCTACTTCCTGGTTTAGGAACAGTCTAAAAGTAGAGGAAGGTTGTGGGTGGAGTGGGAAGAGGGGAGGGAAGTAGTCTCTATTTGGAAGAGACTTTCTGGAAGCTCCCTCTTTCTTCTGTTCATGTGTACCACCTACAGCCTACAGTGCTTTTATTCTTCCTTACAGTGTTTGATTATCATAACCAGACAGAAAGTAATAAGTCAAAATAGTTATTGTCGTTTCTTTCCAAGCAGAATGAGTTCAGTTAAAACATTTGCACACATACGCAAATGATGTTTTAATTTAATGAATAAATTCAAAAAGATTTTGAAATGAGGAGGCTCAGACAAATGAAACAAAGAATAGTTTTCTAGTAAGGAAACTCTAGTCACATTTCAATGCCCAAGAGTGAGACAAAAAAAAGACAAAATTTGCCCTTGAAATGCAATTTTCCAGCTTTTTGTAGTGTGATAGAAGGAGTCCATTTTTAAGTAATCAAATAGCTTAAAAGTAGAACTTATAAGTCAATTTTATTATCAGATAATATTAACTCAAGGTCTTGCCAGGTGATATAGCTGGATCTGCAGTTTGGGATCACAGCATAGAAACTACTGGACTTGAACTGTTTCAGTGGAGCTCATGCCAGCACTCTGCACTTAGCTGAGCTTTCTGCGGCCCTCAAAATAAAAGGCAATTTCCAATGAGAACAAGGGAGCAAATCTCATTTCTCCCTGATACTCCTTGCAAGGAACCACTAAAATTACTGGAAATCTCTCAGGAAACAATCAAAGGTGAGAACTGAAAATTGGAACAAAGTCAACAAATTGTTTGAGAACCCCAGATCTGAGTTGACAGCAGAGTCTATGAAGGAGGAAGGCAATAAAAATCTTATGTACTAAGAACCTTAAGCTGGCAGCAGGTAGTTATTATGGACAGTTTGTATTTCCCTAAATCTATAGGTTGAAACCCTGGCCTGGTGCTATTATTTATTTGGAAGTGGGTCCTTAGGAAGTGAATAAGCTTAGGTGAGGTTGTTGAGAGGAACTCTCAGGATCAGCATATGCTTAAACAAGAAAAGGGCAATACATTGAAGAATCTCTTCCTGTGAGCATGAAACCACACTAGGAGGTGGCCATCATCAAGCCAGGAAGAGAGTCTCCACTGGAACCCAGTCACAGTAGCTCCCTCACCCAACGTCTAGCACAGGACTGCAGAAAGCTCAGTCCCTACTAATTATCACATTTCATTGTAGTAGTTTGTTAGAGTGGTCTTGGTTAAAACAGTGGCTCCAAATATTCTTCTTCCCCATGGAGATCCTAAGAACTCAGCTAATAATTCAGCAGACACTGGCAATCTAGTGAAGGCTTCCTGAGAAGCTTTTCTATTAATATCCAGGAGCATTCCTTCCCTGCTTCTGTGAGCTTCCCGTTCTGTCATTGCTGAGAAGCATGAATGGGAAGAGTCTATGTGAGTTTTATGTAAGATACTGCTCTGGCCCTTGGGTACATGAGGGAAAAATCAACAACATTCATGTATCAGAAATTATACTTGGTCATCTTTTCTAGTTAAGGCTTTTAAAAAGGCAGCTGATTGAGAGCAATATGGCATTTTTCATGGTGTGTATAAGTGCAGATACTGACACATAGAATGAGCTTTAGACACTTATCATTCTTTTCTACAAAAATCATGGCACAGTTAGATTGAAGTCACCAATGTTTGCCTTTCCCTGTTGTGATTTTCAGGGTTCTCTGGCATTGTCCCCAGTCTTGCCACAGATTTAATGTGTGACCCATGCTGTTGCAAACCTAAGGTTATGCTGATTTTACACATTCCTTTATCAGAATTCTTGTTCTTGGTAGTGACAGTTATTCACACTACAGATTTTAAATACGGTTTTCTATGTGACTAAGAAGAGTATTCTTCCCCAATGCACACTGTAAATGCCAGCTGCATGCTTGAATCTGGAGAGGCATCTGTCAGCCTATTACACTACTGTTCTGCTCCACAATCAGTAATTGGCTTTTGTCCTTGTGTTCAGCTCAACACTGAGTAAATGGCAATACTTTAATAGCCCCTAACTTGCGGGGAGAAAAAACTTCCCTAAGTCAAATCAAGCTTCAAAGCTAGTTCACATGGAGTTAAATCATGGCACATCCTCATGGTGTTAAACATCCCAGTGACTACAGCTTCCTGAGGAACAGTTAGTCAAATGACTGGGGCTAACTAGCTAATACATACCCAGTCAAAACAGAAAAGCTAGCTTCTGAACTTTTGTGTTTAAATTATGTTTACAGTACCTGTGAAATATAGTTTATTCAACTCTGCAATAATGAGATGTTTACTTGTGTTATAAGTGTTTGTCTTTTTATTATTTTGTGTTATCTATACAGTCAATGCAAAGATAATATGGAATTTTCCATACTTCCTTGTAAGCTTATATTTTTCAAAACCAACTTTTAATAAGGGTACTTAAATGCTTTACCCTCCCTTGTAGCCCACCAAACACCAGAGGTAGTGGAAAGGAAAGATTAATAGGGTAAAAGAGGATACAGACCTGTTTAGAAATAATTCCTTGGAGCGAATACAATTGGCTTTGTCAGGATATCAGCAGTTCGGTTCACACAAATCAGCAGTAGCAGCTTGATCCACCTGAAAACACCATTCACAAATCAACAGTTTGATCCAGAAGAAACCCCAAGCATCTACCCCTCTGCTAAATGGAACACCACCAGTTCTTGGGTGGCATTTCTGTCTATGAAATAACGACAAATGATAACCAGCAAAAAGTGACAAGGTGAACCAATACCACAAAGTATCATCGGTGAAGACCAGTGTCCGCAAAGCCCAACAATGACAAGGAAAGAATGGCAAGGTAAGCTAATACTATACAGCAGTGTCCACTGTCTTTTGGATATATTTATACCGTTTCCAAACATCATGTGTTCTGTCAAGCATCTGCTCTAGCAAATCACATGCCCTTTTCCCAGGCATCTTCCAGAAAAACCACATGTCTGTTCTCAGCAAACCATCCCATGTGTCTGCCTCAGCAAAAGCATCCTCTCATAAGACAGTTCCCTGAAAAATATCACATGACACAACTGAGTCTCCAACAAAACCAGAAATTTCCACTTCACTTCTTACCTGATACTCTCAGTATATTACAATATTTTGTCACATTTATCAAATTATAAATTTATATTCATTAATTACTGCAAAGAAAACTGATTCTAGGCCAGAATTTTTACTTCAGTCACGGACGGACACAGACCCCAGCCTTTCACCATGCCTCCCCAGTCTCCTCCTTTCTGATAGTTTCTCAAACTTATTTTAATGAGTTTGGCAGTCTTGAAGATTACAGGCCAGTGAGATATTTTAAGAAATTTCCCAGATCATATCTAAATTAGAATAAAGTCACAGGTTTAGGGAAAGAAACTGATATATGTGGTCTTGTCAATCACATTAGGGAGAACTCCATATGCACAAGGTAACACTGATGGCACTAAATACCATCATTTTGACATGATGGCTTTCGTCAACCTTCTCCACCATAAAGTTGTCATTTTCTCCTTTCCCTCTGCTATCACTTGTAATTTCAAAAGACTCTGTTCACTATTTTGAAACATATAAATTGGCAAAAAACAAAACAAAACAAAACCCACAACTTTTTTATTAACTACCTAGATTTTAAGTTTTAAAATTCAATTGTTTTTGCTTCAGTAATTTTTATTAAAAGAATATTAACCATTGAATGTATGCTGTATGCTACTCTACGAGTTTCATTTTCTTTTTATCCATTTCAATGACAAAGTGATAAAAAATTAATGTTGCGTGAAAAGAAGTGAGTTTCAAAATGAGTGGCAGGATGACAGCATTTATATATATTTAAAGACAGAAGTAATGTGAGGCGATAGATTCTATGAAAACATATGACAGCAACAGAGTCGAAGAACCAAAATGTTTACTGTATTTTCCTTCCTTGTCTTTTCTGTTGGGATTCCCTTTTCCTCTTAAGATCTACATTTTTTATTACTGAATATTTGGGGATACAGACTGTCTTGCATTGGCTGCTCAAAATATTTTTCAGTGTGCACAAATTTACTCAATGATATTTTAACTAGGTATGGAAATGCTAATATTTTTCAAAATTCAAAGAGAATTGTATTACTGTTTTTTGAGTATCTCTTATGAGGAACTGAATGCTCTCATTAGTTTACTAGGCATTCTTTGGAAGATTAATAACTTCCCCTTCCCTTTTTACTCTATTTTATAACCCATTCAATGATTTTACTGCCATGACTCTATATGTAATTCTGTTCTATTTATGATGTAAAGAAGTCAATGTATTCCTTTGATCATTGAAGATTTTGCATTTTTATTTTCAACTATTGCATAAGTCCATTGAAAGTCCCTTTCCTTCCTCTGGTGAACAAAGCTTATGCATTGGCATACCTAGAAGTTATCTGATTTCTTTTCTCTCCTGTCAGAACTCAGTCCAAGAATGAAATCATGCATGCAGAATTATGAGTGCTTGAGAGAAAACTCCAAGAAAACAACCCAAGAGTCTTGTGACCTCAGTTTCATCAAATTATGCAATTATTCTTGGAAAGTGTGTTCATGTTCCTCTCAGGTGTAGTGGATAGGAGTGAGTTTACTTCAGTTGCTGTCTTTCACATGCCTCCATGGAAAACCATGTTTTTGTCATATGTAGTTTGTCCTTGTGTTTGTACACTTTACTCAGGAATTCTTAACTCTTAGAGTACAAATTGTCTAATGCTCTGAATAAAGATGTTTATTGCATGAGACTTTAGTCTGACTCACTTTAGGTCTCATTCTCCCATATTCACCAATTAGAGTAGAAAACTTCATGAAGTCTGCTTTTATGCTAATATTGCTACCTTCCTTAGAAGTATTTTAATCTTTGCTCCTAGCTATAGATGCTTCTCTCTCTCTCTCTCTCTCTCTCTCTCTCTCTCTCTCTCTCTCTCTCTCTTTCTCTCTCTCTCTCTCCCTTTCCCTTTTCTCTTTTTCCTCTGTGACCTTCATTTCTCTCCTTAACCCAAAAGTTGATCATTACCCTTCAAAACTGTAAATGTGAGTCATCATTTAAACTGAAATTTAATTTACTCTATCTAGATTTTCTATTTGAAAGAGAGACATAAACTGTCTGGACATGTCACGACAGTCTCCCATACTGTTGACAAATAGCCAAACATCGTTTAGATAATATAAAATAATTTTTTGATAATATTAAATAAAACCTTCCCAAACTACAATTCCTATTTTGCAGAAGACTGAAGTCTCTCAGAATTACTTAGATACACTAGTATGTAAAAAGAAAGAAAATGTTTCTAGGAAGCATTGTGTAATTATTTAGACTGCTTAGATCTCTGTTTAGAAGCCATAACTCATTATCCAGAATGCTCAGATTCAAATCAAGCTCTGGTATTACCCAGTTGTGTGACTTTGAGCTAATTTTGAAAGTATCTGAATCCTCAAGCTTCCCTCCTAGGTACCAAGGCTTATGTGATTCTGATGCGTTACTGATCTAGGTTTTGGTTGCTAATTTTGAGTGAATTTCTCCATAGAGTTCTAGCAGAGCCCATTGAGTATTGCCTCTTTGATGTTCCAAGATCATTAGGCTCAATTTTAAGGCACATGATAGAATATGTATTTTTATAAACATAAATTGGAAACTGGTTTCAAAATCAACTCCAAATAAGGGTAATTCCTCAGAGAGTAGATTTTGTGATAAAGATTTGTTCAAAAACAACTTGGACCGTGATTCTAACCTACACTAAGAATAAAGCTGTGTGCTGCCCTGCTTTTGAACTGATCAAAACCAAAGGCTTAGATTTCCCTAGGAAATTAAGAACGTTATTGGACATTGTGTGCCATAAACGTATAACCTAGTTGTACAAACATTGGTCAGTAAGTACTAAAGAACCAGGACAGATTTGTCAGTGAAGAAACTGCCAGTGTGCACAAAACAGAACAGCGAAGTTTGTGTGCCTAGGTGTGGCAATTACTATATCAGATACAGCCAGACTGGAGTTCTTCAATAAGTGGTCCAAGATAAACCACTGGGCATGATGGGGGAGCCAACATTATCTGTTTACAGTGGACTGCTAAAACTCATGGCCTTGGATAGAAAGCTATTTGAGGAACCAAAGACATCATTTCATAGGAGTTACAAAAAAAATGTTCATCAAGGGAATGTGCATGAAGCATAATAAGATTAATGCACCCGCCAATCTCAGAGAGTACAAAGGTATTTTATAACTGTTCCAGGCAGATATGAACATTCTGTTTCAAATATCCCTAGTGAGTGAGGAACAAGACAAGAAAAGTGAAAGGCAACCACATCCCCCTCCATCACTGTTTAGATCTCCCTGGTGAAGTGTAGCTTTAGGAAGACCTGTGTTACATGAGAATGAAGAAGAAAATGATAGAATTTCGAGTTTTGACTCAGTGGCAGAGGAAAATTCCCTGTAAGTTGGTAAAAAAATTAAAAATACAAAGATACAATATTTTTCCAAATGCACATCTCTGATGTACTCCGTTCCTCTGGCTTCTCATCCATCCATTGCTGAACAGATAGACTAAATATTTTACTCACTTCCCTTGTGCAGTTCTCTGCATTTGAGTGTATTTTCTTATAATCACTGGTGCTTAGGATTCGAGGCAATGTAAACTGTGAGAAACATTACGGAAGAAGATTTACACAGAAAATTTTGGTATATTTTAAACAAATGCCTGCCAGGAGATACTTCAGATATTCAGTTACCTAAATACAAAAGTGTTATATGATCATGGTTTTTCATACCATGTATCATTTGAAGGGTTCCAGGAAATTTGGGTCAAACATAAAAATAACCTAAAACCTACCATATATCATATATGAATTTGACCCAAATAAATATATGGCTGTATAACTTCTACATGACTCTCTTTATTTAAACATTTCTCCACTTAACAGCATACTGATTTACAAGCCAAAAACTCAGAAAGAAGGATCACAGGTTGGCAGAGACACAGAAGGGAACTTTGATTTGGGGTAAAATTCCCATAAGTGTATGGCTATTAAGGCACATTGAATACAATGTCTGAGTTTTCTAAATTGTAATCACCTCGTGGCTTTCTTAAGTATGTTATTTTATGAGTGGTCATGCTTTTATTCTTTCTCCTCTTGTCATTTGGTTGAAGAAATAAAGTAAATTGCAGCTTATATGCACCATAGAGGCTGGATGGATCGATAAGGAGGCACTGAGGAAAGTGGGCCCATGACTGGGGTTCCCAAATCTGGACTGTTATTGTTTGAACTATCTGGGCACCAACGTAATGGTCTCAGGCTGCAAGCTGCCCACTAAGAGCATACTGTGCTTTATTTGATTGCCTTTCCCCTTTCCTGTTTTGTGCCTTTGTTAATCTTTATTCCTTTTCAGTGCCTGTTCTTCAATATGGACGAGTAGGTAGCTCCTTAATGAAGACATATCATCTCTCCAGGAGCTATCCCATCTTCACTCTTCTCCTTTCAGCAACTATCTCATTTAGCTTGGTATTTGTATACATTCTGTGGAGCACTTTTCTTAAAAATATAAAATAAAATAAAAAGCTACTTTAGGGTAGACATTATCAGTATAGACTTTGCAGTCAGATGATGCTGAGCTCAAAGCCTGTCCTCCTCCCTCCGCCATATATTAGCCTTCTGTGAGCTGGGGCGAGTTATTTAAACTCCCTGCTGTTGAGTTTCCTCATGTGTTAAATTGCAATGGTGATAATGTTAAGGCTGTGTGAACTATAGGGCAATTATGCTGGGATTAGGATGTTTGACCAGAACCGGAAGCCAAATCCACTGCCCACAAAGTCCTTGAAGCGCTCGAAGGCACTGTGGTTCACTTAGCATCCTCAAATTTGAAAAATGTATTCCCCATTTATATGTGAGCAATGTTAGCCAGGGCTATTTCATCTCTATCTACCTCAACGTCTGAATGTCAATCCAATATAACATTTTGATCATTAAATAAAAAATTAAATTTAAAACAAAATTACATTCTCTAGTGACAAAGAAAAGTTAGAGAGAAATAAGGTGTTTTTTTTTCAACTTTCATAGGAAAGCAGTCCAGGTCAGCATTAGAGACTCCTTGTGAGCAGAGAGCACTCAGATATTCACTATTGCTGTGTTGTTTGCAGAATCTGGGCACTAGATCTCTGGTCCAGGATGAAACTTGACACTTGATTGGTGTATATCTAGGTACTTCCTTTAGAAGATGGGGTAACTTTGATCTCCACCCCTTTAGGGAATGACTGAAACAGAAGAAGAAGAAGAAGAAGAAGAAGAAGAAGAAGAAGAAGAAGAAG
>JANHMN010000016.1:42597750-42669536 GCA_030674055.1 Rhabdomys pumilio | reverse complement strand
AGAAGAAGAAGAAGAAGAAGAAGAAGAAGAAGAAGAAGAAGAAGAAGAAGAAGAAGAAGAAGAAGAAGAAGAAGAAGAAGAAGATTATCACAAAGGGAGGCTGCATGCTTTCCCTTAGAAGCCAATAAATGCCTGACTTGCTGGCTCATTGTAAAGATCAAATAAAATAATGCATGATAGCACAGAGGCTAATGCCAGAAATAGAGACTGCTATTACAAGTAGGAGACAGCAGAAATATTTGTTGAATTGATTATATCATTTTGCTAAATTGTCTATCTGGCTTTCTTTCCTGTGTCTGCCCTGTAGGAGGGCGGGTCTGAGGCCCCGCCAAGACTTTGAAGGATGTCACTGTGTTTTTACCTTCTTAGAAGACTCTGTCTGTGAGCCTTGTGCAATCAGGGCATAAAGGTAAAACTATCCATCTGTTGCTTTGAAAAGCTGAGAGCTATTCTAATTGCCTAGCAGGGAAGAAAAATCATGCCCTGTGCTTGAGCGCTAAGAAGAATGGATACAAAAGGGATTACATGTATCTTACCTCTGTGGAGTCTTTGAAAATCAAAACCTCTGACATTGCAGCCTGGACACAGCTGTGCTAGGGCTTCACCACCCATATATGAGCTTAGTCTTGCCCTCAAAGTGACTTCCAGAGCCATTGCCATTCTAGAAATGAGATTGTACTTGAAATAGCAGTCTCCTGTTAACTATCTCTGTTTTTCTAAATAATAGCAAGGGAAAAAAGTTCTTTCTAAAGTGAGATTCAGATGATTTTTGTCAGTTCACATATTTGGAAACATAGGGCTAGCTGACCATCTTCCTGTTCAGAGCTGAACCTGCAGTACTAGGAGCTGTCAACGTAATCTGAAACTCTCCACATGACATCCTCACACCCTCCCCTCAACGGACCTGGATGATGATAAATAACTCCGCTGTTGACATGTTTTCTATAAATGTAAATTCTCACATTAACAGCATAAATATTTTTAATGGACACTTGTACTGACCTTTAAGACTGCTCAAGGAAAATGGCATTTAGAGAGAGATTGAAAGAAGCTCCAAGTGCAAACTGGCAACTCAGACCCTAGATGCTCTGGCTGTCATTTATACATCATCTCTTTTCTGAACCTTAGCTCCTTTTCTACATTACAGCATCTGGAAAACATATGCCCTATCAGAATCAGTCTCTTCCCTATTGTGGGTTAAGAGTCCTGGATATTTCAGCTCCTGCTTTCCTTGAAAGTCACTAATGCCTCAAGCCTACTACTTACTAAGTTTTGTAATCATTTCCATGTGTTAACCTACTCCAGTAAGCAACAGGAGTTAGCCTTAAGCTTCCCTTTGCCGTTCATAGTTCCTATTTCTTCATTTTCTTCAAAATAGAAAATATTTACCCCTTGTCTTCTTGAAATGCATAAACTTTGCATTCAATTATATGGTGAATCCTTGCTAATAAAAAAGGAAAGGTTACACTTGGTGACCAAACTGGCAGTTGATCCAAGAAGAATGTCTGCCATCAATATTCCAGCAAAATTTCATCACTTCTTGGTCAGTGAATACAAGCTAACACTGCTTGTATACCTTGCTTTAAAGAAAGTAGTTATGTTTCTATTTTTTTTCTTTTTCTTTATTGTAGTTCAAGGAACTGAACCTCTGACTTTGTATATTTTAGGCAAACATTCTGTTACATCCTAGTAATTGTTTGTTTGTTGGTTTGTTTAGTCAGTCAGTTAGTTAATTGATGGGAACTAGTGAGATGTCTCAGAAGGTAAAGGCACTTGCCACACAAACTTGATGACCTGAATCATATTCCTGGAACCCACAGTGAAAAGAAAGAACCAACTTCCAGAAGGTATCATTTACCTCTACAATCACACCATGCATCCCCCTCTCTCTTTTTCTGTCTCTCACACACACACAGTCATGATGATGATGATGATGATGATGATGATGATGATGGTGGTGGTGGTGGTGGTGGTGGTGGTGGTGGTGGTGGTGGTGATGATGATGATGATGGTGATGGTGGCTCTAAAATTATTTTTAGACTCTTGGTAGGGATTATAGGACATGAGTTACTATGTCTTTGAATAATGTTCACTGAATTTACACCATACCTTTTGTGACTGTCATTGAGAAACATGGAAATTCTAAAAGAAAAATTAAATTACATTGAGAACAGACACTTAGAAGATATTTAATGTTGTATGTTGCCATATAAACAAAATGTTTGCTTAGATTTTCATTTGAACAAACCTATAAATGTGTCACTATATCTTTAAACATGTCCTTTTCTTTCTACCTTCTAAAAATGTTTAAAGTCAGCTGAGTTCTAAGGAGGCATCCTAGGGAATCGTGCTTTGCTATCAACAAAGAAAACCCTCGTGGGACATGGTTTTCAGTGCCTTTACTCAGAACCTTCAAAACCATTTTTTTTTACTACAGGGACCAAAATTACACTAGAACTATTTAAGATATTTTTGACAGTTATTGTAATGTTTTTTGGATACTCACATGTCTGGTCAGCCTTGTATTTATATAAAAAAATGACTTTGATAAGCATTAGTTCTGTGACTTGAACAATAGATCTAGCATCTCCAAGCCTTTGGCAAGCAATGCATTAAAAGTTCTTGTTCTACAAAATATGGTAAAGGTATCTTCTACTAAACTGGATGGAGTTGGTCCCTAAATTCTTTAGGTTAAGAAATTGAATAACCTCATATAAGAATATAAAGTTATGCTATTGTGTATTTCTATAAAGCCATTTGTGGGAATGTACTAGGTATTCAAGATCCCAAATCTGTAAGTTACAAAATAATAACTGATCATGAGAGTTATGTGATCAAGAGAGGGAATGTGGCGTAGTGTGCCACTGGGCATGCAGAGAGAGAGAGAAAGAGATAGCAAAGCTGTAGCTCCAATCCCTACAGTGTACGTCAGAGAGGGAATGTGATGTGGCATGGCACTGGGCATGCAGAGAAATAGAGAGAAAGACAGAACAAAGGGTACCTCCATTCCCTAGAGAGTACCTCACAGTAACTGAGAATAGCTTGCCTTTAAAGTAATGATAGAAATAAAGAAAGTATATTTCATTTAGTTATAATAAAACCATATTTTTAGCTAATAGATCAAATTTTTCATCTACTCTGGAGGCAGATAAATAAAGTTTAATTTTGGGGGGGTGCTGGTTAAAGAACTGTAAGAAATAAACTTCTGTTTTTTAAGGAGAGAGAGAGAGGGAGAGAGAGAATATCAGGGACAGTTCCCTCTCTAGTCGTTGGGGGACCCAAGGGAGACCAAATTGCACTTCTGCTATATGTGTTTTGGGTCTTAGGTCCAGCCCACATATGCTTTTTGGTATTTCAGTGTCTGGAGCTCCCCACAGGTCTAGGTTAGTGGACTCTGTTGGTCTTCTTGTGGAGTTTCTAGCCCTCTGGTTCCCTCAGTCCTTACCCCAACTCTTCCACAAGACTCTCTGAGCTCTGTCTGATGTTTGGCTGTAGGTGTCTGTATCTGTTTCAGTCAACTGCTGTGTGAAGCCTCTGAGAAGACAGTTATTCTAGGCTCCTGTCTACAATAATAACAGAGTATCATTAATAGCATCAGGGACTGATTCCTGCCCATGGGATGGGTCTCAAGTTGACTCAGTCATTGCTTCGCCATTCTCTCAGTCTCTTTGCTATGGACAGGCAGAGCAAGTCTTCACTCCTCCATTGCTGATGGGGGTGCAAACATATACAACCACTCTGCAAATCAATTTGGTGGTTTCTCAGAAAACTGAGAATAGTTCTACCTCAAGACACAGCTATACAATTTCTGGACATATACCCCAAAAGAAGCTCCACCATACCACAAGGACACTACATTTATAGCAGCATTTATTCATAATAGCCAGAGACTGGAAACAACTCAATTGTCTCTCAACCTAAGACTGCTTAAAGAAAATGTGGTGGTTTATTTACACAATGGAATAGTGCTCAGCTATTAAAACTTGCAGGCAAACGGATGAAACAAGTAAACATCATCTTAAGTGAGGTAACCCAGACCCAAAAGGATGTGCATAGCATGTATTCACTTATAAGTGGATATTAGCCATAAATTAGAGGATACCAACACTATAATCCACAGACTCAAAGAAGCCAAATAACAAGGAGGGCCCGAGGAAGAATGCTTCAATATCACTCAGAGGGGGGAATGAATTAGTCATAGGAGGAGAGAAGGAACTGGGTAGGAGAGTGGTTAGGGAAGGGAAAAAGAGGGATGTGGAGTGGGGTCTGGTATAAAGGGAGCTACGGAAAGAGTACTGGGAAATTAAATAAAAATATATGTGGGTAAGGGGAATCTCTAGGATGTGCCAGAGATCCGGGATGGGGAGGCTCCAAGGAGTTTAGGAGGGTGACTCTAGCTAAGACTCCTAGCAGTGGGAGATATAGAGCCTGAAGTGGCCACCCCCTGCAGCAGCCAGGACTCGCAGTGGAGGGATAAAGACACCAACCGATCAACAAAGCCTTCAATTCAAAAGTTACACTGCAATCAAGAAGTGCAGGAACAAAGATGGAGCAGAGTCTAGTTTAATTTTAAGGGGCAGTTTAATCTCTCATAGTTATATTTCTTTGTGAAAAGCAAGGATCATAATATTATGTACAGTATGTTCTATAATTAAACAAAGTGTCATAGTAAAAGTCCTACCAAGATAACCAAAAAAACAAAAGTGTACAACTAATAGTTCTGTACTGTTCCTGCACCAAGATTTTTGCTGATATGTCCTACGGCCCTACCACATGGTATTAAAACCAACTTGCTATATAGTCCATATTTGATGCTATGATGCTGTTGACATCACTCTACATTGTGAGGCCATTATTAAATAAAATAAAACTTGCTTAAACAGTATTATGATATTCAGCAATCCATCTGGTAAGATGCATACTGAGAGAGTGGTAGGTGGTTCTAGATACCTCCCAGGTACGCTAGGCGAAAAGGTGATTCATGTTGGTAGCAGGACAGAAGACTGCAACAGATATTATGACAGTACTCAGAATGGGATGGAATTTAAAGATTATAACCCATTTATTTTTTGTGTAAGGTTATAAGCAGGGGGAGATGAGAGGAGAAATAAAAGCTTGAGCTCTCATCTACCCAATACTCAATTCGTGAAGCAGAGACACCAATCAGAGAGAGAGAACATGTCCCTTCCTCATCTCCAGAGACAGAGTGGTGAGCTGGGTTAGCACAGATTAAGGACACCAAGGACACAAGCTCTGAGCTTACAGTATGTGAAGTGAAGACTTGGACGGAGTCTGCAGGGAAGTTCGAGTCCAATGGCAGAAAAAAAAAAAATGACAGAGACAAAATTCTTACCTGTCAAAAGCCAGTGAATGTGAAATGATGACAGGTGGGATCAGACTTGCTAAGTATCCAAGGTTTCTTTCTATGCTGACAAAATTGGCTTACATTAGATTAAGGTGGATATATTTGCATAACTGTGTAAATAACCTAAAGCCAGTGACTTCTGGGCTATACATTGGTAGACTATCCACGTGAATTATACTCCATTATAATCACCTTACAAGAAGTGAGATGAGGCTAGGAGATGGCTCAGTGGATAAGAGCACTTGCTGTGCAAACATGAGGACCCAAGTTCTAATCCCACCTCATACACATAAAAACATAGGGGTGTTTGTATACACCTGTAGCCCTAGTGCTATGCTGACTGGGGTTATGAAGATGGTGGGGGCTTACTGGCTGATAGCTTAGCTTCAGGTTCAGTGAGAAGTTTGACTCAAAGACTTACAGAGTCATGGAATAGGACACCGGAAGTCTTTTTGTGTCATCTGCCTACAGAGGGACATAGACACCTTGAAACATTTATACTCAAACACAAGCATGCACACATCCCCTCATGTATGCACATGTGCACACACACATGCACAGACATACACACACACGCACACACAAATAAGCATTACGAATTTTAAAAACATAAAGAAAAGAATTGAGAATGCAAACAAAAAGACTTACTGTGTTTTGGTTCAGTCAAAAATCAAGTCTACAAATAGACACAGATGAAAACTGAAAATTTACCTATGCATTACATCTCAAGACAGGCCCAGGAGCAGTAGACAACAACAACGATGACAACAACAACAACAACAACAACAACAACAACAAATGATTAATACTGTTTTCTTCAAGTTTAGTCAGTTTTTCATTTAAGTCAATATGCTCGAAAGACCTAGCAAACTGTACTTTGAAGTTTTTTGAGCTGACTGAGAAGTCTCAAACAAGCAGGGTTTTATTTTCTGTTCCTTCCTGTCTTCTTTTCTCACATTCCCCACAAGAGGTGAACCCAGGCTCATTTGTCACATGCTTCACAGTAACACCATTTAATTTCTATAAAAGAGAGCATGAAATCAACTTCAAAAAGTAATAGAAGGTATTGGTAATAGAAGCAATCTCAAACTTTACCAAAAAAAAAAAAAGAAGAAGAAGAAAGAAAGAAAGAAAGAAAGAAGGAAAGAAAGAAAGAAAGAAAGAAAGAAAGAAAGAAAGAAAGAAAGAAAAGAACAGAATCTGCCAAAAGAGAATTTGTTGACAGTATCAAAAATGATTTTTTAACAGAAAAAAAAATATAGAACAAAGAAAGCTTTTACTCTCTAGTCCAAATCCAGTTGTGGTGAATGGATTGCCAGGAGGAAAGCCAGGGCTGCTGAAATTGCTCACAGGCTAACAGCAGGCTGAAAAAGGCTGATGACCGGAACTCAACCCCTGGATCCTATAGTTGAGAATCAACCCAAGAAAATTGTCTTCTGGCCTTCATTTGTACACAGTGTTACACAAGTTTGAAATTTTCTTCTATGATTTCATAGCCTTCTTATAGTATAACTTATAGTAAAACTTTTCGAAATGTTTATGAATGTTTTATTTTAGATGTTTTTCAGCAGCTTTTTTCATTTAAATTTAAAAAAATACCTCCAAGACCTAACCCTACCTTCAAATTATGTATATATATATATATATATATATATATATATATATATATATATATATATCATGGTAAAATATCAATAAAGTTACTTTTCAAATGAAAACTAGAAAAAATATGGCAGTCTTTAGGAGATATCAGAATAATTGTCTGTAAAGTTGTTTGTCAAAGAATACTAAGTATTTACCCAGGTCATTTGTTAATAACATAGAAAGAAACGAATACATAATAAAACAAGTATTTGATACGCAGACTGGAGTTTGAACCATTAGAACCTCTCTGGTGAAGTGTCTTGTGCCTTTGCTGAAGGTAAACACACTGAAGGAGTCTGGATGTCTTGCCCTCAAGCCTAACACACATAGAACAGGCACCGTTCTTGTGCCTGGGTGAGCTACCATTCTGCCTCCTAGGGGTGGGGCAGCTATTGTTCTGCCTCGTAGGAATGGGTCAGCTTCCATTTTAACCTTTGCATATTTAGTGTCAGAAAATGTCCTCCCAAATCTATAAAGGTGAAAGTTTTGCTGGTATCACTTGGTTCAGGATGTTTATGTCTGTTTTCCATTCACTCCCTTATCTATTATCCACAGCTCCTACTTGTGCTATGTATAAGCCACTAGTTGCATGTGAGAACTACAGATATCCCCCTCCCACATTCTGGCATTTGTTTTTATATGTTGAAAAGGTTAGATTTAATTTATTCCGATTTATTGAAATACTTTTCAAAATTGGTCCTTGTATCCTGTCTAATACAAGGATATTTTCTACTGTAAGGTAATAGATCTATGTCCCTGTTACTTTCTGAAAGTGTTATATTTCTATCACTACAATGAAATAGAGTTTATTTCAATACATGTAGATAATATGTTGTATTTTACTCCTACATCCTAATTAGCAGTCTACAATGTATTTATTTCTGTGTATGCAGGAAGGAATAAACATTAATATGGCCATTCTAGTAAGTAACCCACTCGAAAATATCTCTTTTACAATTCAGTGTTGAAAATCAAATCACCAAATATACAGAGGTATACTCACATTTCACTTGGCCTATTTTTCCATTTCATTGCTATTGTTGGTTGTCTACAATTGTTAGTAAAAAAGAATCAATATGGAGTGACTCAAGCAATTAATTCTCGGGCTCCTCTGAACTGGCTGCTCTCAACTAAATGGTTAGTATCCCAGATGTTGCCAAAGGAAGCTGGAATTTAGAATATGTGAAGGTTCAAGGAAGCTGGTTATCAAGGATGACTACGACTACTTTATTAGCACTTCTGGTACTTAAGGTCTGATGGCTAGAACAATCTGAATAGGTAGTATACCTGTCTCTTAGGATGGCTCCTCTATATGACGAATAGAACCTTCTCTGTTAAACTATGCACATGAACTTACATGTTCTCGAACGTGCTTATCAATCTTAAAATACTATATGCCCATTTAGATGATTGTTTTGTCTCTTCTAGCTGTATTTACCAATATTCTTTTATGTCTTAGATTTTTGTTGGGGTATTAATATTTTGAATGTGGATACTGGAAATAAATACTTTTAAACTAATACATTAATATCTACTTTGTTGTGGTGGGATATACGTGTGTAAATTTTGTTAATCTAGTAAAAAACTAATTGAACTAATGAAGTCCATTTACACTATAATTAACCTTGGCTCACCATAATCTTCATAAGTTAGATATTATCTTATGCTCAAGGAAAGGCCTACTATTCCAAATGACTTTTGTCAACATCTGCTCCTGTTTAGGCTGTTCGGCTGTCTCAAATGAGACTTCTCATTTGGCATTGAATCTTCACTCTGACAAGCCACATCAAGCTTGTCAGATCTTCCAGCTTCTGCAGAGATCAATAAAACTATCCTCACTCACTGCTTATTAGGAGCTGAGTGTTGGAGGTAAAAATGAAGGCGTTTCCTGAAATTTTACGGTGCCTCAGTCTTTAGCATCTTCAGAGGTATTATTATAGAATTTGGTTGGCCTGAATGGATGCAGACAGTGTGTGCCCTAGAGAGACTAATCCTGGGGTTCTGATTTCCCATGGGAGCTCCTTTCTCTAGATTTCATGTTCATTTTGTCCCGTTTATGACTCAAAATTAGCTTTAGAAATGCAATTTACTCAGTTATTGTCATCTTGAAGGATGAGAACAAGGCCCTCCGAAGTGCTTGCCCTCTCCTGGCTGAAGGTAGAATTCTCTGCAGGACTCCAAATGTCACTGGTGATTCCAGTCATCCTGAGAGGCAGCACTCTGGGTGCTACCTTATTCTAGTATGTAAAAGCCTGAGGCATACTGTAAAAAATCACAACCATTTGTGAATAAATAAGTTATAAGTACATCCACATGAGAGGCCTCTATACAACAATGAAACTGAATAAAATATGTTTGTCTGCATACAAATTTTATAGATCTGGGAAGCCCACCTTAAAATGTGGGGCCACTGAAACGGAGAGGAGCTGGTGTAAAAAACGTGTTTGCATTATGCATCGAAATAAACATTTATAAAAAGCAGCATTGCAGATCTACCCTGGTGTGTTTTCACAGATACCTGTGGCATCGTAAAATATTAGGGGAACTGGGAGATGAAGTGTCACCTCTTCATAAATTTTGAAAATCTGAATGTACTATTTCAAACTTAAAGCTTCAGGGGATGGAATATGAAAGATTTTTGTCTTGTCTCCTCTGACTGCACTCCAAATGTCACAGTTTTTTTTTTCCATTTTCTTATTTTTGGCTTGGTAACCTCCATGTTCTTTCAACCTTCATTTATCTCTACTTAACTAAATCTCGTTTCTGACTAGTATCCTTACAGGAATCCAGCATGCCCAACCCTATGTTTGGATCTTGTGATTCCTTCTGAGTGGAACACATTGCTTCCCATTTCCGGCCATTGACTTCTTCGTCTTCCTTTTTTTTTCAAGCAGCGTCACCTGGTGTGCGAGTGTGTGTGTGTGTGTGTGTGTGTGTGTGTGTGTGTGTGTGTGTGTATGTGTGTGTGTGTGTGTGTGTGTGTGTGTGTGTGTGTGTACTGTAGGCATGTGCATGCACGTGTATACACAGAGATGCTCACCTGTACTGGTTCACTGAAGGTTAGAGATTGATATCAAAATGCCTTTCTTCAGTCACTTCTCCAATTTTATTTTTTCACATAGAGTCCCTGACCTGAATTTACTATTTTGGCTACACTGCCTGGGCAGCAAATCTCAGCAAATACCTGTCTCCACCCACAACCTTGGTGGTTATAGGCACACACCACTGAGAGCAGCCTTTACGTGAATTCTGGGGATGGGATTCAGGTTCTTCCATCTGCATGCTGAGGACTTTACTTTGAGCCATCTCCCCAGCCCCCATATCACATTTCTCACACTTGATCTTAGTATATATATTTTTTTTCTTTGAAGAAATGGTGTAATCATGGTATTTCTCCCTGTTAAAGTATTAATGGTTTGTTTGTCTCTTCGCTTAGTTCTCCTTTATTTGAGGATGCATTTCCCATTGCCTTTGTTATGAGCCCTGATACTAAACAACACATTTCACAAATGCTGCCCTTTGGATGCTCCCCCTGTCTTTCTCTGTTTCTCTCGGATCTCAAATAAAACACCTCATACACTAACAATGTAATTTGTCTCTTAAATCCCTACTATCTACCAGTGTCTATTGAAAAAAAAAACCTTAAATAAAATGATTAGCTCTGCATAACGAAATGGCACAATGTGACTGTGCACTATGGACTCGGATGATCATATCTTTTATTCTGTAGAGATAAGTTTAACAAGTTCTACATTCTACTGAAAATATTTGTACACAGAATACACTATGATGCATAAAGGTGTAACAGGCATAATATGTTTGCTTCTCAGTTTAAGAAAGTTTTACTCACTGTCACTGATCACAGTCCACTTACACGATACTGCCAGTCAGATGGAATGTGAAATTAACACATGTGATAAAATATTGAAGCCATTTCTCTCTCAGTTTCCCTTAACATAGGAGTATGAAATCAGAATCCATCCCCACTCTTGTCTCGTACACTTACACACCACAAGCTGACAGCCTAGGCTAGGGGCCAAGCTGTACTGTAAATTCATGCTGACTTGTGAACCTTTTGGAACGTTGCAATGCTCTTTCCATTCAATTTACAGAAACATTCTTGCCTGAGGCCCTGAGCATGAAAAAAATAATATGCTGTTGATGTGATAGGAATTCTGATCTTCTGCTGGGAATGTGAGATATAAAATATGCAAGACGAGTAAAGAATAAGAGAGAATAAGACAGAATTTCCTGATTTCCCTATATTACCTCCATTACTTGGGGTTATTTTTTGCTTTGGAATTATTATTAATAAATTCTGATCTTATTCTACATATTTTATTTGACATTTTGTTTTAGATAGTTTCAAGCAACTGAAACTATCATAATCAGATTGACAATATGACATAGTGATTAGTGTCTAACATTGAGTAAAATGTGTAAATTCAAGAGAGTGGTCTTTTTTTCACTATCTCGGTGAATTTAAGGAAATTATTTAGACAAACCTTTACTCTGATCTGCTCTATTAATTGAGAAATATAATGATATCAAAGAAATAAAATGTTTGTAGGTATGTGCACTGAGTATTCTGTTTGCTCATGCCCCACCCCCTTATTCTCATAACTTCTTTTCTATTTTCTCAATTCTGTTTCCTGCACAGATGAGGTAATCTCCAGAACTCATTATATAAAAATTCCCTTCCCTCTATTTTTATTATGTCTTTTATTTTTTGACAGTATAATATAATTATATAATTTCCCTAACCCCCCAAATCCTTTCACATACATCTTCTCTCTTTCAAATTCAAGGCCTCTTTTTTATTAACATACATTTATATATTTACATATATCTTCCTAAATACAAAAACACAACCCGATAGTCTGTATAATGTCACTTGCATGCCTGTTTACACTGACCATTTGGTATTGGATGACCAATTGGTGTGCTCTTGCCTGGAGAAGACTATTTCTCTTGCTCTCAGCATTCCTTAGCTACCTGCAGTTTTCTGTGTAAGGTTGAGGCCTCCTGGCTTTCCCCTGTTCACTCGAGATGCTTATCATTGCTGTCCTCATTAAGCTCATGTTAATGACCAGGACAGGACAGTAATCCTGAGGGTGCAGTGGTGACATGCAGATCTTCATGAGAAACAACAGCTCTCTAATTGGACTTAAGACCTGATCAACAAGAAAGAAATCATGTCTAGTCCTGGAAACCTAGTCATTACCCAGGACTAGTGAGATGATAGACGTTGGAGGAGAACTTAACAACCTCTACTTTACTAAACCTCTGGCTTTAAAATTATAGTTAATTGCCAAAAGTCATCAACAAGAATGTAAGATGGTTCGGGTAACTTCCTTTCTGCTCTTTCTCTATATCACTGGGGTGTTCTGGTATAAGTAGGATGAGTCCCCATTTCTCTACCACTGTTAGAACTGACTTTCTTTGAACCCCGCTGTTTGTGTACACTGAAATCATTAGTTGCTACCCTTGATTCTTTGTGTTTAGGGTGGTAATGACTTTCTGCTGTTTCCAGATTCCAAGCATCTCAGCATTATTTATTCAGTTTCAATCCCCTTCCATAATTTAAAAAATAACCTTTTTATTCTAAAACAACATTTTAAAAAAATCCAGTTGAGACTGATATTTGTTGATTCAGCAATATACACTTCATTATTGAGTAAATAGTAATATGCTCTCTATTAACTTTCAAATACCCAGTATTTACTAGTAAGTTTATACTTTTCTGTATCTCAGGAAAAAAACCCTACTATTGAATCTCTTCTTATTATGTTATTTTTCTAATAAAAATGCAATAAGAGGAAGAGATAGACCTAGAGAAAGAGATAGTCTAGAATCGTGGGTTCGAAACATAAAACATACTTTTTAGATGGTTTGCAAATTTAACCAATTTTAAGATTTAATTATTATTATTTACTTAAAATATAGCAAAACAAACTTCAGGGGATAGTCTCTGTCTCTTTCTCTCTGTCTCTGTCTCTCTGTCTCTCTCTGTCTCTCTCTCTCTCTCCACACACACACACCCTAAACCATAATTTAGAAGGATAGCTCTAATGATTTTCCTCAAAGCCATCTTCCATGGTGTAGATCAGGCTTGCTTAAAAGTAAGCCCAGTTTAACCAATCAATATTTCCCACTATCTTGTATCCATTCTTTTTATCAGACAAAAGCAACCATCTCTAGCAGCTGTGAGTGCCCTTGGCATCTTTGAAAATCTCCAAGCATCTTTCCAGCTGTCTTGATTCTACAGAGAGGAAACAATAGAATGTTTGCCATCCTCTTAAGACCTTTTGCTCCGCTTCTTTACTCTTCTGACTATAAATAAGAGCAGGGACAAAAGAAGGACCAAATGTTATCTGAACTGCCAAATCCCAGAGCAACACTGTTCTTTGAGACGATGTCTGTTTTACACTGACGAACAAAAGTCGCATGCCCCAAGCCAAAAGGAAAAGTAAATGTTTATGGTCCAACTGGACTTGCTAATCACCAGGAACAGCAAATTGCTTGACAAATAAAAGAAATCCTTGGCTGGAGGCAACTCTGGGAATGTCAGTTCAGTATCTTGCTGCACCTACACGTATACAAGTGAAAGCAAACCAAACTGGCAAGTACTCCATGCCTGCTGCTGCCCAGGGCCAGAATCCCGAGGAAAGACAGAGAGGTGAGTACAATCGCTGTCAAATTACTAGTTCTCCAGTGTACACACTGTTGTTATCTCAGTGCCCACGACTCATGTACCGAGCTCCCTCTGCCAAAACCAGAAATGTCTGTGAATACCAGCATCAGGTGTGTGTGTGGGGGGGGGGATGAGGAGGATGAAGAGGAGGAGAAGGAGGAGAGAAGGAGGAGGAGGAGGAGGAGGAGGAGGAGGAGGAGGAGGAGGAGGAGGATTGAACATGCAGATCATAACATGCAGACTTTGGAGAATAGGAGTGTTTTCCCCATGGTTGTGGATCTTCCGAGAAGGGTCAATTAGTAGTTAACACATTTGTTCCAGAGTATTCCTAATGTTAAACATGAGGCATAGTGTTGGAACTCCCTCAATGCTTAAATAGCTAAACCACCCAGGCTTCTATGGACTTTAGAAAGTGAAATTTAATAAAACTTTGAGTCAGTTTAACCATGAAAAGCTTAAAAGTCAAAAACGTTCCCAAATACATATTACATGTATATTGTCATTTTCCAAACACTATCATTAAAGTACATAAATTAGTATGACCACAGGTATTATTCAAACCAATACATCTCAAAATGAAAATTAATTTTATTAATAAATCTTTTCCAAGACAAAAGCACTAAGACAAGGACAAAACAGGATCACCTAAATACCATTCAACACAGCTTGGGTACTGGTGCCACATGAGGTAGTTATGGGGTTGAGGCTAATCGGTACAGACAGTGAAATAAATAACAATAATCTGACAATGAAGCCACTTACATTTTTTTTTTCGCTGACTTAGAAAGCCATACTGCAAACTACTTGGCCAATTAGATGCTGTACTGTGTTCCTTTGTTAAGCCTTGACGATCAAATACGTTGGTTGTCAATCATGTTACACACGCTATCATGATATGAGGCTAAATCCACTGAAGGCTCTAGAGCTCTACTCACCGCCTATTGACTGACAGGTATGTTACAATATTTGTGGAAAAGGAGATATACAAATAATCATGATATAGATCCTAAACTCCAGAGACAATATTGATTTATATAAACTCAAAATATTTACCATAAAGTAGAATAAAAAAATAATAAATAAAAATATTTTAAAAGACCGTTGAATCAGGTCTATTTTTTATGCTATGTGTTTCCTACATGGAAAACAATAGTATAGAACCCTCTGCACAGGGACTTGGTAAATTATTTAATTGGGATACTTATCTAAACCTTAATTATGTTAATTAACATAGGCATTTCCCAACTACACAGGTGTTAAAAATAAAATGTCTTGATTTGTCCAGTCATTTGCATCCCAGACTCCCAGTAAAAGACAGATAATTGAGAAGTTGTTTAAGCCTAGTCAGCTTTGTCAAAATACATTTTCCTTTTGGCTTTTATTTCCCATAAACTCTAGCCTGCAGGCTCAACTGTCTCCCAGTGCACAGGCATAATCCATTTCCCAGTGCATAATAAGTTTATGCGAGGGAGCTCCTTACACAAGCAACTTTCTGAGAAATCTAATAGGCTGCAAAGAAAGGAGTTGATTGTTTCTGAGCAGTGTGAACAAGGTATGAGGTTGTTGTACCTTTGGGAACAACAAGATAAACCAACCTGTCACCTAAAATCATACCTATCACAAAACAATGAAACAGTCAGTACACATGGCTTTTGTCCTACAGACTATGATACTCAATTGCTTTTCTTCTTTCAAAATATTATTTCTGCCTTTGATTTAAAGTCTGAGGATTCAAATTTTAGATGTTAATACTGCTGCTGGTTGTCGAAAACAACATAATAAAAGTTGAAAAAAAAACATCTTTGTTACAAGCTAAACAAATATAACGCATCCTAAACCCAACAGTTATTTGCATAAATTTGAATCCATAAAAGCTTGAACTGCCCCATAGGAGAATAATGTATAGCTACCATCTTGATCTTTCTCAAGGCAGAATTTACTATTGTTTTTCTACAATGCAGTAAATTCTGTACCCTCTTAAATTCAAATTAACATATCATGGATATTACCTAAATAAACAGAAGATTAAAATTCCCTTTTTTGATGTGGGTAGTCCTGTAGGTCTCATACATCTAATTATGCCTGATTGCATGAACTAAGAGGTCACAAATGAGACACGCTAATGCATTCTCACTACTAATGGATATTATGAGATCTAGAAGACATTTCTAATTTCTAACTTAATAATACTTGATATTTTGAGACTCAAATAAGTTTCTCAGATATTCATGTATTTACTATACAATTATTATAATGGATGAACTCTCTCTACTGTGGGGTTCCGCAGGATATAATAATATAAACTAAGAAATGGAGGTTAGCAAAAGATTGGCAATTAAGTTAGCAGTGATAAAAATAAAGATTGATCTTCTGACGTCTAGAATCTTAGTCAAGGGTTCCTTCTTTGTGTGTCAGTGAAAATATGTACATACCTATATGTGTATGAAAGAGCAAGAGAGATCAAAGAAAAGATGACAGGGCGAAGGAGAAAGGACAGAAAGAGATATGGCTTCATATATAGTACTAAAGATAAAACACTACTTAATGCCTCAATAATATAAGTAATATTATGTATTGCATTTTATATAAATACTCTATTGTCAATTGATTATAATTTGTTTATTTTCCATTGATAAAAGTAAGCATAGATTACTTATCATATTTATTTATTTAATATACATTTATTATTATAATCATGATACTCACATGAAACCCAATATTAAGTACATTTTACTTAACTTTAGTACCTATAATCAAGACAGTATTTATTATTCAAAATCATCTTTAATGTATAACAGCATTGATCACTTTTTATTGCTATGACGTAATATCTGAGCAAATAAATTAATAGAAGAAAAGTTTATTTTGCTCACTGTTTTAGAGATTTCAGTTCACAGTCATTTTTTTTCCTACCCTGTGGTCAGAAAATCATAGCAGAGCAAAGCTACTCACTTCAAGATAACTAGAAAAAAAAAAGAGTAAGAGGAGCAGGAGGAAGACAAGATAGACCTTCTTGTGGCATATTCCTAGTTACCAACTCCAGTGAAATAGGCCCTACCTCCTAAAAGCCCATGTAGCTCTATCTCAATCCTGGAATAATCCATCAATAAAGTCAGCACCTCCTGATCCAATTTCCAAGTGTCTGTCAGCTTTCAACAAAGCCCTCAACATGTGAGCCTTAGTGAGTATTTTAGGTTCAAAATACAGTAAAAAAAAAAAAAAAAAAAAAAGAAGACATATAAATAAAAATACTATCATGTTTATTAATTGTTACACACACACACCATGTTCCTCTCTTCTGATTATAAAATTAGTCTCAAAAGAAGACATAATAGTTAATGAATTGTTTATTGTTAACATTGCTTAGATCAAGATGAAGGAAAAGAGCTAGTGACACTGGGAAGGAAATGCTAAGTGTGCATGAAGCCCTTCTCACAAGGTAGCAAGAACAAAGGGAAACTCAACAGGCACTATCTATAACATGGGTTAACTTGTTAAGCAGTATATAACTAACTAATATTTTCAGCTAAATGCTTTCTCAAAATCCATCAGGCATCATATAATCTGTTGGATAGTAAGATTTTTAGTGAATTAGGTGAAAGTTGACTCTACCTTGTTTAAGCACAGCCTGAGTCCCTCCCTCCTTCAGTGTGTTGAAAGTGTCGGCCATAGATGGCTTTTGACCATTCCTGACGAAGCAAAGGCCAATTCTGTGGAAAGTTTACGAAGCTGTATAAACATAATTCATCATTGCTAGGGTGAAAGACACTATATAAATGTGAGATATTAAGGTGCTTAATCAAAAGCACCTTTTTCATATCCTCTGTCAAGCTAAATAAACAAAAACGCAGAAGAATATAATGCATCATTGCTGGACACTCCATCAAAAATACATACAACCATTCCATTTTTGGTCAATTCTGTTTGTCCAGCCTCCAGCTCCAAAGATTTCTAAGTGTTTGTTGAAATGTAATGCCACCCCCTAGCCTACCTCCCACATCACTGGTTAAATCACTTTGTAAGTGCTGTCATAAATAAAACTGCATGCTGAGGTTTACACAATCACCACCAGAACTTTTAGCCAAAAACAGGATGACCTCATACTGTTAAGTGCTTTCTCTCTTTTATATAGGATGAGTGAATATGATTTAAGTTTCTATAAAGTGCAAAATATTGGGATAGTCTAAGTATGTGATACCTGGGTGGAATTGACTTGACAATCTTCTCAGGATTAGATGGACTGTGGAAATATTGGCCCACATTCTCATTGATTGCCAAGGTTTAAGTTGAATGGACTTATAGGAATTACCAAAATTTCTTCTCCTTTTTAGAACAAAAACTTATGAAGTTTGGCTTGTTTACAGATGCCCTGAAACCTCTGGGCACATGCTATGATTTGAGTGTGACATATTGTTCACAGGATTGTGTGTTTAAACATTTGATATCCAGCTGCTGGTGTTATTTGGGGGAGTTTATGAAACCTTTTAGACATGGGGCCCAGCTGGCAGACATGAAGATATAGAGCTGGGACTTTAATGTTACAGCTGGAAAGTTCAAACCAAGCTCTCTAATTAGTAGTCAGCATTAGCGTGGGCTCACAGACAATCTATGCAAGCAAGCATCTGCCACCACATAGAGCTCAGCTGCCATGTCTTCCTCACCACCAAGGACTGAAACTCCTTAAGCTATGGGCCAAAATAAATCTCTTCTCCCTTTGGTGGCTTCTGCCAGGTACTTTGTCTCAACCACAAGGAAAGTAACTAACATAGTACGAGCTAGGCACAGTTCAGTGGGAAGGCATGTAACATGTAATTCAATGTACCACTGAGGGAAGAGAGAGGATTCAGTGTGAATTAAGATTATTGACAATATCCACCTGAGGTTTATAGGATTTCTAACACCACCTTTCTCATCATTGTAAGAGCCTATATTTCTTAGTGTTTAGTATGTGATAGTTGCTATGATACGCGCCTTATAAGCACTCTTTAGTTCTTAGAACTCCATTAAGGAAAAAGATGCAAACAGAACAGGTTCCATCTTAGACTTTGACCTTGACACTCCTAAAACAAAAATCAATCTGGCAGTTGTATATGTCCACAAAACCAGGGATCATTGCCAGACTGCATTGCTCCGGAGAACGGACTAACGTCCAGACTCAGAGCAGAAGAATTTTAAACACAGCTTTTGTGCTGAGTTTCTGTCAATGGGGATTTCAGTTTTCCTAACTGATGATGTATAGGGTAAGAAAATCTGTTGGGTTAAGGCAGGTCTTCAGCTATACAGGTCTTCAGCATATTCCATAAGCTAGAGAAAGTAAGAGTTGTTCGTATGTAAGAAGTGAGGATAGATGGTTGATGGCTTAAAAAGTAAATATTTCTGGATACTATAGAGAATGAAAAATTAAGCAGCAGTCACCCTTCAATATGCTATTGTTGAGGCATTCTCAGAAGGTTAAGTAAGATTTTAAATACCGCTTGCCTTATGAGTGAGTTTGGCAATTACCACAATAGAATCACTTCTGAAGGTTCATGTAAAGATTTTTAATAAATGTTTTTTTATTAAATAATAAAATAATATAACTAAAAATAATATGTAAAATATAAAATAAAAATATAAAAATAAAATAATAAAATAATAAACCTCAACTGAGAACCTCTTCCATCAGTTTGAACTGTAGGCAACTCTGTAGGGTATAATCTTAATTAATAATTGACATGACATGGCTCAGATTTTTGTAAATAGTTCTACCCCTGAGCAAATGGTCCTAGGTTGTATAAGAAAACAGACTAAGCAGGCCATGGAAACCAAGCCAGTAAGCAGCATTCCTCCATGGTCTCTGCCTCAGTTCCTGCCTCCAGGCTCCTACCTTGAGTTACTGCTCGGACTTCCCTGAGTGATAGATATTTATCTGGACATATAAGATGAAATAAATCCTTTCATCCCCAAGCTACTTTTGACCAGGATGTCAATCAGAAAAGTAGAAAGAGACCTATGGTAATCAGCATGAATCAGAAGTAATGCTGAAAAACTTTTCATTCATAGCCAATTATGATCCAGAATAATGTCCAACTGAACACTTGACAACTGTGCTGAGTATAAGCAAATGACTACTCCTTACACAAGATGTCACAGCACACCTTAGCCATTTCATTATGTGCACACTCTAGGTCAAATATTTTCTCTTCTTAACCATGAAGCAAGAGAGCCTAGGTCATATATTCTTTTCCTGCTGTGTTATGGATGTCTTTGCCCTTCACTTACTTATTTTTTCAAGCTGACTCTGCACCTCAGGCTGCCTTCCCCATCCTGTGCTTCAGTTATGTTCTCCTCAAGGCCCTGTTGCCTGGAACCCATTTCTGGTGATCTCACCAAAGGTTGCCACACAATGAGGGGTTAAGTTAAGGAACCAACCATGAGTATTTGTGCTTCAGAATTAAGTGTGCATATCTAGTAATTAATCCTTTCTTATTTCTAATCCCAGAAATACTATTTTCTGTGACATGGAAGAGGCCATAAGTTTTTACATACTTGTTTCTGAAGTGCGCAATGATTTCAGTCTTCATTCAGAAGTCAAGAAGCATACATCGTAAGGAAAAATAAATGAAAGAAATATAAAGTCCCATTTAAAAATCTTTCATAAATGTGATGCAAACGTATGATTACATTCTCAAAATTATGAAATAAAGAATAGTATACAACAGATGTTTCATACATTAGAATAAGAAAATGTACCATAATGTTATTGACATTTTATATGAATTTCTGTTAGGCAGAAATAGAAAAATTCTTGGAAACTAGAGCAGATAAACGAGCTTTCAAAAGCCTATTTCTTTCTGTTCATTGGGCACATCATTTTGAGGGGCGGTTTGAAGATAGATTTAACAATAGAACCATACAATATTAGGTTAGAATGCAAATACATCTAATATTCCTAACCTCAAGAAAAATCCTGTTAGGAAAATATATAAGTTACTGGCTTAGAGAAGTTGTTAACCTAAGAATATTTGTGGAAGGAACCTACCTGGTCTCTCCAACACAAACTTACCATACATGTCTACAGGTAATGGGGACTCAGAGCAAAGCATCCACTATATTTTGCCTATAAAATTCTCAGGTCTATCTATTATTTTTACAATATTGAAAACATTTTGAGAGTCTGATTATCTTCCCATCATTGTAGACTTAGTAAAAATCTGGATCTTTGCATTAAGCTGCTATTAGATAAATATGGGTTCAGTCCATGATGTACCACGTAGCTAAAGTGGATGGCTAAAATGTCACAGGAACTGAAAATCACTGAGCACTGAAGTGAAGCCAGGCGTTATAGACCTACATGTACTCTCAAACTTACCCCTCTCTAACCTCAGCCTGAGAATGATTACCGTCTAAGTTCCTGTTCCTCTGGGATTAGAAATAACAAAAGGATTGATTACTAGATGTGCATCCTTAGTCCCGATGCACATATACCCACAGTCTCCTGACTTAACCCTTCATTGTTTGAATACCTTTGGTGAGATCACCAGAACTGGGTTCCAGGCAACAGGGCCTTGAGGAGAACACAACTGAAGCACAGGATGGGGAAGGCAGCCTGAGGTGCAAAGTCAGCTTGAAAAAATAAGTAAGTGAAGGGCAAAGACATCCAGAACACAGCAGGAACAGAATATATGACCTATGCTCTCTTGCTTCATGGTTAAGAAGAGAAAATATTTGACCTAGAGTGTGTACATAATGAAATGGCTAAGGTGTGCTGTGACATCTTGTCTAAGATAATAGCTTTGTGAATTCAGCATTAACATTCTTAGCACAAAATACTTCTGAAAGCAGTGTTTATAGTGAAAGCTTGTTCTTTGCATTTTCAGGTATTAGTAAAGAGCAATTACTTATACTAAATAGTTTTGAAAATCTAAGTCACATCTGTTTATAGATATGGCATGGTTTTCAGGTCCCTGACAAAACCATCTCACTCACGCTTTTTAAAGATTAGGTCAAATTTAATATAAGCTCCACCACCTTGCTCTGACAGCAATCATTACTTTTGCATCATACACAATGTTAATTTGGACAAGGAGTTTGGATTCTTTATGGGCCTCCAATGGCCTGTGGTTATAATTATTCTTACTATTAGAAAATTAAAATAAAAATTAATTTTAAAGATAGATGGGAATAAATTTTTAAAACTAATTCCATTATTTGGACATAGAAATAAGCATTCCCACAACAACAAATGTGTTTCTAGAACACTGCATCTGATGTGGCCCTTCTGACCCAGCCATCAGCAGGGAATTCTATTTTGAGTTACCTCACTAAAAGGAAAATGACTCATACTGGACCATGCTTCTGTATTCACCCTACCCTTCTCACTGAAAGCCACATTATTTTTTTAATGAACTATCAAAAGATAGCCATGCTTAAATTTACCAATAGATAACCATGCTTAAAACTGATGAGGTCTGTGACCATGAGAAGTTATTATCATAAACACACTGTGATTACAACCAATTTACAGGATTTAAAAAGATTAATTATGTGTGCTTTCATATGCATGTGCACATATATGTAATCATGCATGTCTCTCTGTGTGTAGTTGTGTCTATAAGGGTGAATGTGCATACAAGTGGAGGCCAAAGGTTGTAGTCTGTTACCTTCCTTTATTATTCTCCATCTAAGTTTTTGAGACAGGGACTCTCACCAAACCAGAAGGTCATTGATACAGCTAGACTAGCTATTCAACAAGCCCTGGAGATCCTCTGTCTGGCCCTTCCCAGCATTAAAATTACATGATCAAGTTACCACACCTGGTGTTTGTTTGTTTGTTTGTTTGTTTTGTTTTGTTTTTATTCTTTTTAGTATTCTTTTTAGTTGTTAGTCATCTACCATAGACCCATGGTCTTCATGCTTACACAGAAAACACTTTAAAACTCAGCCATTTCCCAAACTCTAATTATCTACTTTAAACTCAAATTATTTTAGTGTATGAATGAATGTGTGCGTGCGTGCATGCGTGCGTGCGTGCGTGCGTGCGTGCGTGCGTGTGTGTGTGTGTGTGTGTGTGTGTTTGTTTGTTTGTTGCTTACATATGCATAGGAGGATGTTCTTGGCTGTACATTCAAGTATGGAGGCCAAATGTGTACCACTGGATGTCTTCCATTCTTACTAACCAACTTTATCTTTTGAGAAAGGCCTCTGATCAAGCTGGAATTCATTGTATTGACTTACTTACTGGCAGGCAAGGTACTAGAAGTTCTCTCTGTCTCCAAGCATAGGTTTAGAGACACTTGCCTCTATGCCTTGCTTTTAAATGAATATTGAGGATCTGAAGTCAGGTCCTTGTGAATACATAACACACATTCTACACACCATCTCCTCTCCTCTTGTTCTAACATTTAAACACTGATTAAGTGTTTTCTATATGGTACGCATTTCTCAGTTTCTAACAATGATGACAATAACTACAACAATGACAACAACAATAGCAACAACACTATTAATAAGTAAAGACAGACCCAGAACAAGGGGAAAGTGGCTTTCTTCCAATCTCTTCCATAAGAATTTCCACATGTAGTCTGGAAAATGAATTTAACACATGGATTGTAAAAGCATACTTTTATTGAAATAACTTCATTCTTAAAACTAAGCTGCATAAAAGCAGAGAGACAAACTTCTCAGAGGCAAACACTAACACAATTTACAAATAATTGTTTTTCTTAATTGAGTCTGTTTTCAGGTTTCCTTTGTGTCTGCCTCTTCTAAAATTAAAAACCACAGCCATTTAAGTGCATCTGATAACAATCACATTAGTTATCCATTGGATATTTTAGACCTCATCCTTTGAGTGTTGGAAATTTTGGGTACCACTGGCCATTTACAATTTCATAATATGCTTTTATTTTAAACTCTAACCCCTTTTTTACAGAAACTTCTTTGTCTTCACCCATCTACCTTACTCACATTTCCGTGTGACAAAACACCTCAGAAAATAAAACTAAAGTAGACCCTTAAATCTATTACTGCATCTGTGGATAAAATTATTGATGAGTCTATGGCCCCATGATCTAGTCTTCATCTGAGGAATTTACTTCTGAACAGTTCTCTGTGGGGTTTCTAGATTTCAATACATGAGCTATCAGAGGTAATTTCAGAGCCAAAGCTAATACTATTCCTTAATATTATTAAATCTTATTTTAAAATATCTTTCTTTCTGTTTATCTCTAAATATTGGTACTTCAAGTCATTTTTGTCATGAATATCGTAAGTGAAAGTCAGTTCAAATATTGTCATAGTTTGAAAGTGAAATGTACCCTCCACTGGATCATGCGGCTAATCACTTGGTCCAAAGGTGGTAGCACTACTTTGAAAAACAGTAGAAACTAGTGGAGGTAGAACCTCACTGGATAAAGTAGATCATCACAATTGAAGGGCCTGGACAGTTTTTAGCTTCATGTTCCTTTCACAAATCCTTTTCTTCCACCACTGACTGCATCACCTCAAACTGTAAGCTAAAATAAAGCTCCCCTCCCCTAAGCTGCTTCTTGTCAGGTATTTGGTCACTGTAACAAAAATCATAACTAATGTAAATATTATATCTTTAAGGCAGTATTTATAGGTACTATGTCATATTTCAATATAACATCTAAAAAAAATCTGCAAATTCCATTGGAAAGTTTATAGAACAACATAATGATTAAGTGGGTTATATTTCTCTGAATAAACTATGAAACCTTAGAATCATTCTTCATTTACCTTTCTTACCCCCCATGAATAATACACGCACGCACGCACGCACACACACACACACACACACACTCCATCAGGATATCCTGTCAGTTTTATCCCCAAATATTTATCAGATCTGTTCAGTTTATGTTACTTCTCTGTCTCCCCTATTTGAACTATTAACTTGAGCATAGACCCCCACAATAATATTTTAATCAGTGTCCCAGTGTTTTGCTTTGATCTAGATGTCCCTTCTTCACCCACCCCCATAAAAAGCAGTCATTTGTAGTGATCATTTAAAAATTGAAACCAGGTCATATTCTGTCCTCATGCAGACCATTCCACTTGGAGGAAAATCTAAACCCTCCAACTTCAGGTTTCGCAAAACATGGCCTTAATTCTAAATTTTTTTCACCTTCTCAGTCTACCCAATTTATCGTTGGTCTTATTTTCTCACCGAATTATACTACTCTGGGGGCCTTTGTTCTGTCCTTTCTGGTCCTAGAAAAGCATCATATGTGACTTCTTTATCTACACCTCTTACTCGATTAAATAGAGAAATCCTCTTTCAAGAACCTCGTGTCCCATGATGGGATCCCATAAGGTAGAAATCCACAAGCAAAGATGCTTCTGGACTCTTATTCGTGAGAAGAGAGCTGGCTGTTATACTTTTGTTTAGTATTTGCTCACAGCTTACTATGTTTGAATTCGTGGAGATGATTTTGTTGGTTTATAAACTTTATTTTCTGTTGTGTGTATTTTTGGGCGAGATAAGATAGAAGGTTAATTTGTATAAGACATTTTATTCTAGAATTTTAAATTTCATTTACATTATATAAGATACTTAATGTAATTAGCATGAAGATAAGACTACAGAGAGGTCAGTGAGGAGAAAAGAAAGGAGAAGCCAGATAATCAAAGAGCTGCAGAGACAGAATGGTGAGAAATCAGAATGTCATGGAAGGTCTGTGAATATTTCAAGTCTTAAAGAAACTGTCTTTTGTCCCTGTTCCAACAAAACCACTACTTTTTCCCAGAGAGACAGCCTAACATTAACCACCTTAGTCTCCAAGCCCAGGGAATAGGGGCGCTGACTCTTCTTTAATTTCTTCAAGCTGATTACGGGTGTTGAGATATTAGAAGAGGGGTGGAGGGGAAGAGTAAATTGATAAGCTTCTGACGCTGTGTCTTCACTGCATCCAGATGGAATTCCCAGACACCGGAGGTTTGAATAGGTCTGCTCGTTTTGCTTGATGAGTAGATACACCAAGGCTGTGTATTCTGCAATATACAATTCTCTGGACAAGTTTTAGTATCAAGAAAAAAAAATTTTTTTTCTAGAGGGCTGACATTTTTTTTGAAAAGATGTTGGTTCTAACAACTTTTTCCCCTTTTATGTAGTTGGTTATAATATTTACATTTCAAGTTTTATCCTCTTATCCCATTTCCCCACCACCCAGGAACCCCTTACCCCATCCTCCCTCCTTATATCCCTTCTATGAGGCTGTGCCAGCACCTACCCCCACCTCCATTACTCCCTCCTCACCCTCACATCCCCCCCCATTTTGTGTTCGTTTTTCATGGGACCAAGTATATCATCTCCCACCTATGCCCAACAAGGCCGTCCTCCCCTACGTATACTGCTAGAGTCTATGGCATAGCCATAACCTATTGGTAGAAATCTGTATAATTTAGTATCAAGATGAAGTTATAATTTCTTAAATGGTACAAAATTCACTTGGATTTCAAATTTAAGGTTTTCAATGGTATAAGCTTCTTATTGATATGAAAGTGAAATGAATATTGATACTCTCCTAGGCATTGTGCCTGTATAACACATTTAGAAATACAAGGTTTAGACCCAGTCCTTCTTTAACTTTTTTTTTTAACTGATTTGGGATGATTAGCCTGTAAGTTAAAGGACTATAGCAAATTTATGACTTTGAGTTTATTTTTAAGGTGTTTTCTATATTTTATTTAGAAATAGCTGAGAGGAGTTAACAGACAACAGTCTAGGTTACCTTACATGGATAGTTGGATTTCAAAACGTCAGAAATCCATAGAATTGACATCACAAATATTTCTATATTAATGTTCATCTTGATTGGATACCTGTCTGCTCCTGACAGCTTCCTGTCTTGGATTCTAAGAAGAAATTGAGCATCCTTGGAGTTACTCCAGTTGTGGTGAGATAGCCACCAGGCAAGAATTGCCTCTCTCCATCTACAGACAAATTACTGTCCAGAAAAGGACACACTTGCAGAATAGTCGACTGATTATATCTGCCTAGACAGAGTAACCAGCCCTTAATAGTTCTGCAGCACTAAAGTCTGTCAGACGAATTTGGGCCAGAAGGCTGAAGATTTGATCCTCCAATGTTCGGTAGTATAGGGGCTGTCCAGGTGTTCAGCGGTCTCTATAAATAGGCTAAGTTTTAGAAGCTATGCTTAGTGCTTCCCATAACTTCAGTTAATCTAGCCATTCTAGATTACTGACGGCGTTGAAGACCTATAGTCTCATAGTCAATCCTGGCTATTTACCTTGAGAGAAAAGATCTGAGTGGAGGGTTCTCAGCTGACATTCATTCTAAAGCCAAGAAAAAGCCAGGTTCAAAACTAAGTGTTCTAGTCAAGAGAGACAACAGAGGTTCTGGCTAGTCAACAAAAGGATGGACTGGGTATTAAGACTATCTTGTACCTCACTGGTACAAATAGGAATAATTATGCTCTAATTGTATTCTGAGAGAAAAGCTTTATTTTAACAGGAAGGGTAATATGTAGGAGGAACTAAGGGGAAAGGAGCACCAAGAGGAAAAGATGGAGTAAGGAGAGGAGAAGATGAAGTAGATGAGAAGCTAGGTAATGAGAGAGAAATAGAGAAAGAGAGAGGGGGCTTGGAGGCAGAAGTTCACATGTCTCCACCAGTCAAAGATAGTTTACATAGCTAGGTTGGGTAGTAGGTTACACTTCTGATTGAGCATTACCGTACTTATAAAGTCTTTGATTAACATTTTAAAAAAATTGTATAAAAGCAAAATGGAAAATGGGGCATGGGATAGGGGTTTTCTAGGGAGGGGAAATGGGGAAAGGTGTTGGTATCTGAAATGTAAATAAAATATCCAATAAAAAAATTTCTTAAAAAAAATGAAGAAGAAGAGAAACAATAAAGGAGACTTGAGACTTGACTCCAGAAAAAAAAAAGAAAGAAACTGTCTTTTGGTGGGGGCAGGCACTTTGGCACTCTGATAATTGACAAGGTGAAACGATCAAGCTGGTTCTTAATGCAGACACTAACACGTTTTGTCTAACCAGTGCATACATGCCATTTTATGTCATTTTTTTTTGTCTTTCTCTTGTCAGTGACTACTGTCTGAGGTACAAGCTTCTTTAATGAACAAATTCTACCTGATATTAAGTTAACCCCAAGGAAAAATTCCAGAAGTAATTTATGAAAGAGATCATTTTAACTACATGATAAAATTAAAATATTTTAGGGGGTAGGGTATTTAAATAAAAAGAAAAAAATTGAATTCTATTGACTGACAAGATCACATAAATGTTTGTTTAGCTATCAAAAGGGTCTGCTGGTTTGTAACTTTCAATTTTACATATTAGAGTAAGTCAAACATAAACTAAATCATTCAGTTGATAACAGGAAGGAATCAAATCATTTCAGTTAATATTTAGTTTTATTTAAAGAATATCATATGAGAAAATCATCCACTCAATAAAAAAAGCATATTTTCCTTCCATATATAAATTCATATATAGTGTCAAAGAAGAAAGAAAATAAACAAATAAAAACAGAAATAATAGAGTTACATATATAAGAGATATTATAGGAAAAAAGTGATTTGAAGGCTACATGGCCTAGATCTGAGTTGAAGGATACTACTCACTCTGAGATTTCCAACTCAATATCTCTAAGTCTTAAGAAAACTGAAACATCAATACTATCAAAATGTATTCACAGATTCAAAATCAGGAATGGAATTTACAGAACTAGAAAAAAAATCCTAAAATTTACAGGGGAAAAACCCCAAATGATCTTCAGTAGAAATTAGTGATACCCTCACACCATATAATTTGTAACAATGATAAGGTCATTTAATATTACATTATTGAAATAAAAAAAAAGGTACCAATTAAACAGAATAGCAGAGAAATGATCCATACATTTATGGCCAATTTTCAACAAAGTTACCCAGAACACACAGTGAGGACAAAGCTGTCTCCACACTAAAATGTGTTGAGTATACTAGACATCCACTTTAATAATCATACAACCCCATAAAAAATGGTTAACAGAAAATGTATGAAAGAGATTCATTTAAGACTTAAAACTGCAAAGTTAGTTTAAGAAAGTGGAGGAGAGAACCTTTACAATGTTGGTCTACACAGTGATTTTTGTGAACATTATCCCAAAATCATAACTAACAAAAGCAATAGTAAACTAATAAAATGCATCAAATCAAAATGTTTCTGAACAACAAGGGAAGCAATTATAAAAGCAGAAAGACAGGCATAGAACATGAACATTTACAAATGAGACATCTGATTAGGATCTAATATCAAACATGCTTAAGGGTTCAAATATTTTAGTAATAAAATCCCAATCTGGGGCCTAGAAAAATGGCTTACGAACCACAAGCAATGCTTCTTTTAGAGGACCTGGGTTTGATTTCCAGAATCTACATAGTGGTTCACAATCATGACAATTCCATTTCTATGGAATCCAGGGTCTTCCTCTAACCTCCATGGGCACCAGACATGCACTTGGTGAATAAAAAGATACAGCAACCTACAGCCAAACATTAGACAAACTCAGAGAATTTTGTGGAAGAGGAGGAAGAAGGATTGAAAGGACCAGAAAGGTCAAGGACATCACAAGAAAATCTATAAAACCAACTAACCTGGGAACATAAGAGCTTGTACCACAGGAACTACTGAACCACCAAACAGAGAGCATGCATGTGATGGACCTAGTTACTCTATACATATGTAACTGATGTACAGCTTGGTCCTCATGTGAGACCTTTAGCATCAGGAGCAGGGGTTATCTCTGACTCTGTTGCCTGGTTTTGTATTCATTTACCCTTCCTGAATTGCCTAATCTAGCCTCAATACATGATACAGATGATGCAGCCAGTCTTACTATAGCTTGATATGCCAAGATGGGCTTATAGCCATGAAATGTCTCCCCTTCTCTGAGAAGAAAGGGAGGGGCATATGAATTGGAGAGGTTAAGGGGGGAACTGAGTTGGGAAGCTACAATCAGGATATAAAGTAAATACATTAATTAATGAAAATAGATTCATACTCATAGAATAAATAAATCATGAAAAATTCTAAAAAGAAATATCAATTTAAAAATGCCAAAGAATCCAAATAGCCATCTTTAACATAACTGTGCCCAACATTACTTATCACCATACAAGTATAAATGAAATTCAAACTGTTTATCACATCACCCCATTAGAATTGTTATTATTAAAAACAACTAAAAGTAATATTTAAACATATCTAGAAAAAATGAAATCATTGATGAGGAATTACTATAAATACTACTATGGAAGCCAATATGGAAATGTCTTCAAATTTTTCATCCTTTCTTAGTCACTGGATGAAACTTACTATGCTAAGATTACCCTTCAACCTACCAACTCTAGTTCTCCAGAAGGACTTTATACTCTCTCTCCTATCAATGTTTAATTGCCACAGCTCAACTACTTTTCCTTGGATATTCATAGCAAACTTCCACATGCACTGCACCTTTCTGCTGTATCTACATTTCAATTTTCTTCTAAACCTTAACTTTTTCAGAATCCTTACCAGTCAAATCTTCTGCTTCATTACATCCCTACCTACAAAAGGGCCATGCCCTCTCACTGCTCCTAAACCAGATTTGTTCTTTCCTCTTTTTATACAAAATGAATCAAAACCAAGCTTAGAAAGAAAAGTAATTTCCCAAAGCTTACATCTGTACCACCAGTGTCAATAGGTCTTTGGGTCCTTTGGATTGAGTCATAAATCTACCACATGGATTCTCTGTAATTTAAAGTGAAATAAGACTTAGAAACTTATAAAGTAGATTTATTTATAATCTAGTCAAACCAGGAGGTAGGGAAAGACTACAAGTAAGTTAGATAAAACCAATGTTTTCCCCACTCTTTGAGTGGTAACTGGTTGGGAAAAACTCAAGCATGTGGTCAGTCTCACATTCTGTTGTGAGACACTGACCTCAGCTATGGGCCATACCTCTATGGCAGGAGAAAGATGCACCTCAGAGCTACAGACTCTGTCAGAGTGTCTACTTTCCTGCAGAGAAATTGTAATCCAGCAACATGACTTCTCTGTCAAGGGATCACATCCAACAACCTTCTAGGTCTATATGATCTAGCCAGTATGAAAACATCTTGAATTACAGTATGATCTAGCTGGAATATTAGCATAGTCTTATCATGTATCTTTAATCCCTAACAATTAAGGTAAGATTAGTTAGTAGAAGGAAGGAGCCATTTTTGAAAATGATGTCTAATTGAATGGCAGACAAAGTGATGAGTCAGAGACATATTTGACTGAATAAGTCAGAGGCAAGATATGTCCAACACCTATGACAACAGTACAGGGAAAAGAGGCCTCTTAAGAACAGTGAAAGAAACAATAGGGGTTTTGTGTGTAGGTAGCAGTTTTACTGAGGCAGGTTACAGAGAGATCAAGCTAGATACAGGTGCAGACAGAATGAGCCAGAGAATGAGAAGAAGCCAGAAGATTGAACATATTGCCCAAGTTAGTATGAAGCCAAGCAGAGCAATTCAGTCAGAAGCTGAGAGAAGCCAGATGGAATCTGTCAGCCTGGAAGAGTAGATTGTACAGAGACTGGAAGCTTCCAGGCCTAAGCCCAGAAATAGTTAGAACAGAGGAAGAAACTCTCTGGGTGCAGCTTACATATGGCTGTCATCTCATCACTTCATCTGAGGAAATAAAAGAGGCATTTACACTCTTCTCTTCCCAACAATTCAGCTCCAATTTTCTGGGAACTAGTAGTCTCAAATGGACACTTTGTTAGACATTTCACTCTGTCCTCATAAACTACTGATGTATAAGTTATGTTCTTCCCAAACTACTCATATCCTGCCCCTATATTGAAGTTCAGTTGATGATTTCACTTCCCCTTCATCGAAGAAATAGAACACAATCCAAGATTTCCACGACATCCCACCATATATCTCCATCCTCTTGTGTCTGAGTTTGGCTCTCCCAATTATTGTAATAACCAGTATATCTGAAACCCTAGAGAAGAATGCTGGACAGGATATGGAATTTTAGAAAAGAGCAGTTAAGGTCACTGTGGAAAGTGTGAGTCACTGTCACTTCATTCATGATGTGGACTCTATAATTATGATCTATTGAATGTAACATCAATACGACACAGGTGGATTTTCAAATGACAACACTAAATCAACTGATTCAATTCAAGTTGAAGCTATTTTCTGTGGCAATCATCAAAATACATACTCTTGAAGGCATGGGACAAGGGAGTCTGTTGAGGGAGTATATTTAAGTAGTTTTACCAGGGTGCAGAATAGAAAAAGAAGATTGGAGACAGATTCTGAGTGTTAAACTCTGTCATTGGTTAATTGCAATCTCTAAGTCAATTAAACACATTTCACAGATGGTTCCCAACTCAATCAAAACCACTCAGGTCATGGAGATGGAATCACCATGTTAAAGAAGCAAAACACAACATTCAGTTCACATCATAAAAGCCAGTTAATGTGTGAGATATGATTCTCATTCCAGATAAATTCCTGGGTTAATTTCTGTAATTGGAGGGGTGAAAAGTTAATCATGATGAAGTTCATAAATTAGTCAGATAGCATGACTAACAGGACCCAAGAATCTTTATTAAATAAACCACATTCTTTGCAACTAGAGCATAAATTAAGGAGAGTTTTGAGTCTTAATGACTCCCTCTGCTCCAATACTTCTTCCAACCTTGCTCTGTTCCTTTTCCCATCCCAGGTCACCTTTTGGCATACTAATGCCAAGTCTGCTTTTACCCAAAGTGCATGCTTCCTATGCAGTCATATATAGGGAGGCTGTTGGATCTCAGCCCATGGAATCAAATGAAATGGTTTTCTGTCAGACTGAATACTAATTATGTCTCCATGCCAAAGCTAGGTCTGCATAATGACATCATTTGTAAATAGGTTGGAAGTAGAATTGCAAATAGGGTTTGCTTTGATGTTTATGGGCATGAAGAGAGCGGTGCTGTGCAGCTAGTCTACCTGGCTGTGTTGACTTATTTGATTTCAGAGGTTTCACTTTGGAAATTCAGGGTGTCTGGGTTGTACTGTAGATTAGGTAAATTGTTTATTGCCTAAATCACCGAGATCCCCTTTTGTTTCAAAACTCACAACTCAAATGCCCAAGATAAGTTTTGAAACAACAATTATTTATTTTGTCAAATACTCGTTTTCCTCTTTAATTTATACAGGCTTAGCATGATTGGCATTCATTCTGAGAAGTGTAATATATGCTGTTGGTACCAACACCTTCATGTCACTTCTTAAATCATCTCAATTTAAAAATAGACACATACTTTCTTTCACTTAATCCTCTACAGTTTCAATATAGGTTCCACTCTTCTGTGGTCTGTGCAATAGAATTAACCATCCATCTAAAATCACGTTGACGCTTTCAATGGGGCTCATCAAGTAGCTAAATAACCAATAAATAAATGTTATGAAAGTAATGGTATATGGCTCAGTGTTTGACCATCCTTATATAAAATGTATAATATGCTTGGTCTGATTGTTGATTGTCAGCAGTTTAAGAAAGGAGAGAGAGGAAGAGAGAGAAGACATGCATTTACCAGGGAGAAAGGAAGGAAGAGAGGGAAGGAGGGAAGGAGGGACAGAGGAAGAAGAAGAGAGAAATGAAGAGGGTAAGGAAAGGGGAGGAGAGAAGGAGTAGGAGGATAGATAGATAGATAGATAGACAGATAGATAGATAGATAGATAGCAAGGAACCTTACAATAGAACAATGGATTGTGCTGAGCTGCCCTGGCCAGTGGTCTGGGGAAATGATCCAGTGTCAGCTGTGTTTCACTTCCTTGAGTCTGGCTGATATTTGCTTATTTGACATTTCTGTAGTTTGTTTTTATTATGTATAAAGGAACATAAGCTTTCTTCAAGTTAAACATGGCTTGAGGCTCTATAAAGGGCATTTTTAGGAGATTAAACAATATGGAGCACACATTAGGAAAACAGATATTGTAATTGTGGACCAAACAGTGCAGCTGAAAAATATCAGTAGAGACTTCCTGCTTCCTTTCTGGCATGCTAAAAAATAATCAGTGGAACATGTTATTATATTCAGTATGTGGTTTGTTCTGGCAGTCATAAAAAGAAATTATGTTTATTTACATATCTAGTTCTAGAGTTGAAAAGAATTCTTTCAATGTAGACGAATTCTAGTCTAAGAACTGGTGCTAATCTCAGAGGTCATGCCACAGAGATTGTCTGTGGCAGTCATTATTCAGCATTATTCAATTTGCCAAGGTCATACAGCAGTTATTACTACAGTGCGACCTATCTGACAGCTGATACTGGCCTGATTCCTGCCTAGAGTTCTATATAATTTTCCAGTGCTGGAGCAGAAGTTTTATATGCCAACCATTCCATGCCTCATATTGAGGATGTTGAAAACTAGACTGTGTTGATACGTGCTACATTAAGCAGATACCATAGTTATGTTCTAAAATATATTTTCATCCTAAAGGAAGCCCCATAACATTACTTAGCTCCCTGGGCTTTTATCCTCATAAATATAGTTATTCTTCCAGGATGAGATTGTTCAAATGCCAAATAATTTTTTTTAAAAAAAAAATGAGGGCTTTGAAGGAAATATTCTATCACTCCACTCATGCTGTGTGTGTGTGTGTGTGTGTGTGTGTGTGTGTGTGTGTGTGTATGAGTGTGCACACTCACGTGCACTCATGTGAGTGCATGGGTGTATATGTGGCTATGTGTACTTGTGTTCATGCACGTGTGTTTGTGCTTATATTTATATTTGTGGGTTTGTGTACATTCATGTGTATGTGCATGTGTGTGTGTGCATATGTGTGGCTCTGAATAGATTATGTGCCTGTATATGTGACTGTGTCTAAAGCTATAAGTAATCTTTCCATTGTGTAAATTGCAATGTCCAGTGCCTCCATGTCATGAGCACTCCATGTCAGAAAAGATAGATCAATATATTTCTGTCTTCCCACAGTGCCAAAATTTATGAACTATCAATAAATTCACAAAGTATGGTGGTTTTGATAGCAGCAATTTTCCAAGTAGTCTCGATGACTTCTATGGTTCTGGCCAAAGAAGGTTCTCCTTGAACTTAACTAGCAATTCTAGCACTTAAAATACACACACAAAATAGTTCTGTATGTTTGTAAATTACAGAATGGCTTGCAGATACTTAAACAGGCCACAGGAGATTTCAATTTGTTTCAGTTCTACTTTGAGCTTGGAATCAAAAGAGAGAATGATCTGAATCCCATGTCAATGACACATCTTTTGCTTTGGGATAAGTTACATAAGTGTTCTACTTCTGTTTGTTGTTGTTGTTTTGTTTGTTGTTTGTTTTGCATTTAGTGTAAAAGAGGGCATAACACACAGTAATCAAAACATTAAACATACAGAACAAGGAAAGAATATTAAAAGCTGCAAGGGAAAAGGGACAAGTAACATATAAAGGCAGACCTATTAGAATTATATTCAACTTCTCAATGGAGGAACTAAGAGCCAGTAGGGCCTGGACAGATATTCTGAAGACTCTAATAGACTATAGATGCCAGCCTAGACTACTATACCAGCAACACTTTCAACTAAAATAGATGGAGAAAACAAGATATTCCACGAAAAAATAAACTGTACCTTTCCACAAACCCAGCCCTACAGAGGATACTTGAAGGAAAACTCCAAATTGAGAAAGTATAGCTACGGAAACATAGGAAATACATAGTCTCTCACCAACAAAACTAAAAGATAAAAGCACATGCAAATGCCACACACGCGAGCGCACACACGCACACACACACAAGAACACATACACATAGCGCATATTTTCCCCACAAGTTGGGAGAAGCTAAGGTGGGAGGAGTAAAGAGAGGAAGAAGAGAAGTGAGGAGAGGAAGATGAGGAGGAGGAGGAGGAGGAAGAGGAAGAGCAGAGGAGGCAGAGAGGTAAGAGGATGGAGAACCACATTTGGATCAAGAGCAGTCCTGGGTAACAACTTATATTTAGGTTAGTTAATTGGTTAACACCTCTAATTATGTGAGCATCTTGTTAATTGAGCATTATCAAACATATAAAGTCTTTGATTAATCTTTAAGCATTAGAGTCTCATTCCTACTGGCCCACGTGGATGGCTGGATGGTCTGGGCTCAGCCCAGCCTTGTGGAGACAGCGTGAAAGATTGGCAGAGCCATCTCTCACTCTGGCATCTTGAAAGTGGCAGAGCTGGTGTCTCTAGATGCCTGAGCCGGTGGTCTGAGGCATGGGAGCAGTGAGAACACTGCTGCTGCTCATGACCTCAGGCCTAGCCTAGTCAGGAACATCGCGGCTCCATAACTACATGCCAGATTGGGTGCTGCCATTTTTAATATTACCTCAACACACACACACATACACACACACACATACACACACACACACACACACACACACAGACACACACACTCACACACACACTCAACATAACCAACAACAAAGTAACAGGAATTAGCAATCATTGGTCATTGATATCTCTCAGTATCAATGGACTGAATTCCCTAATGAAAAGACACAGATTAATAGAATGGATATAAAAATAGGACTATCCTTCTGCTGTATATAAGAAACACACCACAACATCAAAGATAGATAATACCTAGGATTATAGGGTTGGAAAAAGATTTTCCAAGCAAATGAACCTAACAAACAAGCTGATATAGCCATTCTAATATCTAACAAAATAAGATTTCATACCAAAATTATTCAAAAGAGACAGGGAAGAAAACTTTATACTCTTCAAAGGAAATATCCACCAAGATGATTTTTTTAGTTCTTAACATCTATGACCCAATGCAAGTCTACACACATTTGTAAAGGAAACACTTCTAAAGCTTAAATCATAAATTAATCCTCATACATTGATAGTGGGAGAATTCAATGCCAAACTCTCACCAACAGACAGGTCAACCAGACAAATATTAAGCAGAGAAGTATTGGAGCTAACAGATGTTATAAGCCAAATGAGCCTAGCAGGTATCTGCAATACATTTCACCCAAACACAGAAGAATATACCTCCTTCTCAGCACATCATGAACATTCTCCAAACCTAAACACATACTTGGTCACAAAGAAAAGCCTTAACAGATATAATAAAATTGAAATAACCCCCTGAATCCTATCAAACAACCATGGATTAAACTTGATTTCAACAACAAAGAGGCTACAAATTCATGGAAAGTGAACAACTCTCTACTGGGTCAAGGCATAAAAATAAAAACTCCTAGAATTCACTGAATGCACAACATACCATAACTTATGGGACACAATAAAAGAAGTACAAAGAGAAAAGTTCATAACACTAAGTGCCTAAATAAAGAAATTATAGAGATAGAATACTAGCAAGTTGACAATATACCTGATAAAACAAATAAAACACCTAGAACAAAATAAAGCAAGCACACCCAAGAGGAGTAGACAGCAGAAAATAATGAAAGTAGTTTCTAAAAGCAATAAAACAGAAACAAAGAGAACACAAAGAGTCATGGAAACAAAGAGTTGGTTCTTTGAGAAAATCAACAAGATAGGCAAAAAACCTATTCAAAACAAATAAAAGACAAAGAGAATGTCCAAATGAACAAAATCAGAAATGAAAAGGGGGACATAATATAAAAGACAACCAACCCAAACAAGCCCAATGGACAGACAGTTTTAGCATAGAATTCTATCAAACTTGCAAAGAAAAGCTAACGCCAATCCTCTTCAAATCATTCCACAAAATAGAAACAGAGTAAATTTTGACAAGTTTATTTTATGAGGCCATTGTCACTCTGATTCCCAAACCACACAAAAATTCAACAAAGAAAGAGAATTAAAGACCAACTTCTCTATGAACATATATCCAAAAATAATGAAATACTCACAAACTAATCTAAAGACACATCAAGAAGATTACACACATGATTAAGTAGGCTTCATCCAGGAGATGCAGAGATCGTTCAACATACAAAAATATCAGCCAATATAATCTGCCATATAAAAAAAGTGAAAGAAAAAATCATATGTGATCATCTCATTAGATGCTGAAAAGGCCTTTAACAAAATCCAACACAACTTCTTGATAATAGTCTTGGAGAGACATACCTAAATACAAAAGATAATTTACAGCAATCTGATAGCTGACATTAAATTTAATGGCAAGGAACTCAAAGCAATTTCAGTAAAATCAGGATCATGACAAGGTTTTCCATATCTATTCAAAATAGTACCTGAAGTTCTAACAAAAGCAATAAGACAAATTGAGGAGATCAAACCAATACATTGGAAATGAAGAAGTCAAAATATTATTTATATTATTTGTAGATAATCTGGTAGTATACATAAGCAACCCCCAAAATCCTACCACAGAACTTCTACAGCTGACGAACACCTTTAGTGAAGGGGCTGGATACAATATGAACTAAAAAAATTATAATCCCCTCCACACAAACAACAAATGAACTGAGAGTGAAATTAGGAAAACAACATTCTTCACAACAGCCACATATAATACAAAATACCTTGGTGTAAATCTAACCAAGCAAGTTAAAGACTTGTATAACAAAATCTTTATTTCTTTGAAGAAAGAAATTGAAGAATATATCAAAAAAAAAAAAAAAAAAAAGGAAAGATTTCCCATGCATACGGATTGGTAGGATTAACATAGTAAAAGTGGCCATCCTACCAAAGGTTCAGTACAATACAGATTCAATGCAAACACATAAAAATTTCAGCATAATCGTTTATAAAATTTGAAAGTATAATACTTAATTTCATAGGGAAAAACAAACAAAAACTAGATCGATAAAAACAACCCATTCAATAAAAACACATCTCTGATTTTAAGCTGTACTACAGAGCTAATAAAAACCATATGGTATTGGTATAAAAATAAACAAGTGAATCAATGTAATCAAATTGAAGACATGGAAGTAAATCCATACATCCACATACACCTGATTTTTGATTAAGAAGTTAAAAATGCAGAATAGAACTAAAAAAGTGTTGCGGCTCAAGCTGCCCCACGTTTGGGGGGCCAAAATGTTGAGGACCGCTCTGTCAATGTTTGACCCACACTGCCAAAAGCCTTGGGGGATAAACTGTCCCGCATTGCCCCAAGCTGCTCTGATCCGAGGGTCGGGGTTCAGCAAGAGAGAGAGAGTGAGGATGGACACGAATGGAGACCAGACAGAGTGTGATTCAATCCCATTTATTCTTCAGTCTCTCTTCTTCTCTCCAAGTCCCAAGTCTTGAGTTTCTAGTCCCTAGTTCTTAGTCCCTAGTGCCTCCAAGTTCCAAGTTCTTTCTCCAGGTGCTAAGTGCCTAATGTCTAATGATCTTTCAAGTGCTTAATAACTAACTCCAAGTTGTACTTGTCTAATTCCAAGTTCTTCCTCCAAGTTGTACTGTGTCAAGTAATCTGTTGTCTGGTTGAACTCTTCCACCTAATGCCTAATCTCAAGTGTCTGATTCTCTGATCTCTCTTCTGTCTGCCTCTTGCCTTTTGTACGTCTCACTTCTAAGCCACACCTCTAAGTCAAGCCCTTAAATCATGCCCTTAGTCCTTGTCTCTAAATCTAATCTCTAAGTCACGCCCTTAAGTCTCAGCTCTAAATCACACCTTTAAGTCTCACACACCCAAGGGAAGATCCTGGGTATCTAAAACAAGATGTTATCAGAGTGCACTCAGCTGTTGTAGGTTAATGTAATCAAGTCTCTTGTCAGGGTATATGGCTCAAGATGGTTGCAAGGGTGATAGCAGCCTTCTGTTGGCTCCCCACAAAAAAGCACCAACAAATAGTGCTGGTCAAACTGGATATAAGCATGTAGAAGAATGAAATTACATCCATATCTATCACTCCACGCAAAACTTAAGTCAAAGTAGATCAAAGAGCTCAACATAAAACCAGATACACTGAACCTAATAGAAGAGAAAGTGGGGATAGCCTTGAGCATGCTAGACCAGGAAACAACTTCCTGATCAACACCAATCTTGAAGGCAATAAAAACAACAATCAATAAATGGGACCTCATAAGACCAAGAAGCTTCTGTAAGGCAAAGGACATAGTAAATAGAATATAACACCAGCCTAAAAAGTAGGAAAATATTTTTACCAACTCTACATCTCACAGAGGGCTAATTTCCAAAGTACATAAAGAATTCAAGAAACTAGACACAGAAAAACCAAATAATTCAATTAAAAATAGGGTACAGATCTAAACAGAGAATTCTCATTGGAGGAATTCCAAATGCCTTAGAAACACTTAAAGAAATTGTGAACATCCTTAGCCATCAGGAAAATGCAAATCAAAAGTACTTTGAGATTCCATCTTGCACAGTCAGAACAGCTAAGATCAAAAACACAAGTGACAGCTCATGCTGGTGAGGATATAGAGCAATCGGAATACTCCCTCATTGCTGATGGGAATGCAAATTAGTACAGCCCCTATAGAAATCAATATGGAAATTCCTCAGAATATTGTGAATTATCTACCTCTAGACCCAGCTATACCACTCCTGGGTATATACTCAAAGGATGGTCCATGTTACTGCAAGGACAACTGCTCAACCATATTTACTGCAGCTTCATTTATAATAGCCTGGAACTGTAAACAACTTAGATGTCCCTCAACAGAAGAATAAAGAAAATGTATTACATTTACATAATAGAGTATTACTCGGCAGTTAAAAAACAGAAACTAACAGTGGCATCATGAAATTGGCAGGCAAATGGGTGGAACTAGAAAGGATCATCCTGAGTGAGGTAAGCCAGACCCAGAAAAACAAACATGGTATGTACTCACTTATAAGTGGGAATTACCTATTAAGTAAAGGCAGACCAATCGTTTACAATCTATAGACCCAGAGAGGCTAAGTAACATGGAATGCTCAAGGGCAGACATATGTATCTCCCTAGGAAAGGGAAATGGAATAGATTTATAGGTATGGATGGGGAAAAGAGGGATCAGACAGTAGATGGGATGGGATAGAGTTCTTAGAGAGACTACTAGGGTTGAAGTGGTTGGAGGTGGTAGAGAGGAGTAGAAACTCTATACAACCAATGAGAATAATCCTAGCAAAGTCTCCTAGTAATGGGGGCTATAGAGCACACACTGGCCATCTTCTATAAACAGGCAAGGCTCTAGTAGTGGGACTGGGACATCAACCTACCCACAAAACCTTCAACCTACAATCTATCCTGCCTGCAAGCTGGGCAGGAGCAATGGAGCACAGACCTTGTGGGAGTGGCCAACTCATGACTAGTCCAACTTGTGGCCCACACCACCAGAGGAAGCCCAAGCCTGATGTCCATTTATCTTGATGGAAGGGGTTGTGCCCAGTCTTATTGTATTCTGTTAGGCCATGTTCAGTGGATATACCTGGGAGGCCAGCTATTTTGGGGGCAGGGACAGAAGCAGAGTTGATATAGAGTATGGGGAAGGGACTGGGAAGAGTGGAGGGAGAGAGGGAAATTGCTGTCTAGGTGTAATGTCGGCTAGAAGAATATAATTTAAACGATGAATGATCAAAATCTGTGAAACTCAAAAATAAATACAAATATCACATTTCAAAAGGGAGTATGAGGTATAGCTTTGTAAAAAGGTTAATATGAATTGCAAGAAAATGTAAGATAAACTATGGGAATTAAGGAGAGAAAATAAGCAAAAACTTACTGAGTAACATATTTGATAAGATTCCTTTTTCCTTGTATGTTTCTTCTAAAATAACTGACAACTTTGAAACTGTTCTTTACTCTTGATTCCTTACTATATCACAAGTGATTCAGCTTGTTATACTTTGAATTCTAACGTGCTAAACGCTTTTAGGTAAGATCTGTTTACATACCCCCGAAAATCGTGTCTGTTTATAACAAACTCATCCATATATTCTTGTTACTCTCTTCAAAATACAATGATAGACTGTCTACCAATATATTTTACTTTCAGAAGAGCAACATAATATCTTAAATATCATTTAAGTGCAGCTTCCTTTAAAATGTTACATATAATAAAATAATATGAGCTCAACTGTGATAGAGCTCCTAAACAAGATATATTATTATATCTATACATGAGATCTGCATTAAGTCATAAACCATAAATACAGCCTTATAAATCAAGTCAATTATATAGCCGCTAGTGACATAATTCTCTGAAATTATAAATAGGTCCTAATAAAACTTTTAAAATAAAAAATCCAAAGTACTAGGAGTTGAAGATGCATCTTCATAAAGTGTTTCTATAACACACTTGAGACCCTGGTTTCAATATCTGGCACTGAAAATTAGTATTCTTCCATTTTATTTATAATGATGTTATCCTTGGATAATTCAATATATCCCCAATGGTTTGCATTAATACCTATAGTATGTTGTTATATGAAATTAAGTCTTAAGCTCAGATGATTATAGGAAAGAAAGTGTTACCAGTAGCAATAATCATCAAAACATTGGAAGCTCATGAATTATGTCAGTCAGTGGCTTAAAACTTCGATGTGGTTTGTGTATTAGATAGTTGTTACCTCCACTGATCAGCCATTCTGAAAATATTCAAAACAATAGAGCAATGCAAGCATGCTGACACATTCTCTGAAATCCCCGACTGAGAAGCATTGTTTCTCGGGCGTCAGATACTCTCATTCCCACTCTTATTCACTACGGTCTCAACTACAGAATCAGTTCAGTATGATGACCCTGGAGACTTGCAGACTTGCAAGTCACCACATCTTTCAGAAACGTCAATAAGTCATACTTACACTAATGAGATACTATACATTAACACCAAATTGCATTTTCTGTTTCAATACATTGTTCAATCTATCATTCTGAACAGTGGCTGTGACATGTCATATTATCACTTTCTTGTTTCCTCACCAGCAAATTAAATGAGCATTCCTTTTCTTTACCTCAGTTACTGAAAATGAAGTATTTGACATAATGAATGACAGAGTTTTGTCAAATTAGAATATACATTTCTCTCTGTGCTGGCCCAACTCCTTATATGTTACTCTTTTATTGATAAATATACAACTAAAAAGGATCTATAACTGTACTAAAACTAAGAGAAACTATGTCTTCATTATCCCTGTTCTTTGTCTTAGTTACCAAATTAGTAATGTTATTTGCCTCTAACTTTAGGGGGAAATTTCTGTATGTATGTTGACGTTTCAGTGGCCATTTCTCTGCTTGAGGAGTTCCAAGTGTGAATTCTTTGCATGTTTTGCTATCAACCCAGGGTCTTTATCTTTCTCTCCTACTAATAGCAGTGTTTAAAAGGCAAGGGTACTGACAATACCTGAACAAGAGTGCATTCTAGATGTACAATAGCTTGAGTTAGGGAAGGATGTAGATTTGGATCAGCAGGTAGAAGCCCTGATGTCCTGAGTCTGACCTCTGGAACCCATGGGAAAACCCTCAGATGGAATAGTATCCATATGGAGACACACACAGAGACGGGGCAGGGGGAAGAGAGGTTCAAAGCTCAGGAAAGATGTGATTGAACTGATTTAGGTCAAATCAAAATGTTATTAATATCTAAAATAACCTGTTCTCATTAGTGTTTAAATAGTGGATAATATTTTCTTTTATGATTACCATCAATTAAAGACCATAAAAACCTCCACACAAGGTATTGGAAACCAGTATTCATGAGAAGTGCAATGAAACATGCAGAATCATGGACTGTGACATAGGCAGCACTGCATCAATGGTGTTAGAGAAGAAGAAGTAAGATGGCCCATAGACGTTTCAAGCAGTATATACTTGAAAGAACGTGACCTCTGCTGAGGCTCTCTCAGGGGATACCTGGTAAACTCTGACCCTGTGATGCACTGTCTGGCCTTGTAAGCCTTCCTTTGGAATCTGTGGAAGCTTCTATTACCCCAAAGCACCTGAATTCTACTGGTTTACAAAACAAGAATTACATGGATGATTCCAAGATTTGGTACCAACACAATTACTAGGCCCCTTGGACCATGACTGGAGTAGCATCCTACATTTCTCAGTGAGTTAACCAGAAAAACAATTCTCCATGGGTCCCAGTGGCTCTCTCTTCTCAAGGGAAAGTCTCTTATGTATTTATAATTTTATATTCTTGAGCCTGTGGTGAGCAGTTTCCAGCCAAATCTTGAGATGTTTTCAAAATTTCTTTCCTACTATTTCAAAACAAATTCCTTAGCTTTTTATTTACTTTCTTATTTAATTTTTTCTTTTTTTTTCTTATGGCATTAATCCCTTTAACAACCACATCTTGCACTTCTAGTGAAAGTCCATATTTTAAAAAATGTTTTTACTGCTATTAGCTCCAAATTCTTCTACAAATTTGACTAGAACAATAAGCCAGTAATAATCATGTCCTAGCCTCATTCCTAAGATGTCTTGGAATTTTCTCTACAAATTAAACCAAATATTTTTATCCACTCTTACATGTATTTTCTGATTATGGACAAGACAGACAATATCATTGTTAGAATGTATTATGAATAGCTTCTACTCCCATTGTCCATACAGTCCTATTCCTGTCAAGACTAATGAGCCTAGTGTCTACAGAGCTCCCTCTAGAATTAAACTATACTTTGTATATTCTAGGGACTCAGTAGCCCACAGTTCAGGAACTCTTTCTTTTTTTGTCAAAGCAGTGAGATCACCCAAACTCAAGCCTCCAGTGACAGAAACTCTTCTGCTCTTGTTTGTGATGGTATTAGACTTGCTGCTGTGTTTTCATGGAAGGGGACTCTGCTGTATTTGCATTGATTATTTTACTTTTCCCTATATTTCAAAAATTTGACAGCATTTGCATAGCTATCAGTCTTTTTCTGTGGAAGAATAACCTCCTTATCTAGAGATAAATTGAGTTAATTCTTTGACAATATCCTACAAGAATAAAATGTATATTCTGAAAACTCCCCACCATCCTCTTCATCTCCCTACCTCCCACCCCTACTTTCCGCTAACTCTCTGTTTCTCAGATTCATGACATTTTATTATGTGATCCATAACTTAATCAGGGCCACATGTGCACCTTCTTGGTTAGTACTGTTTGTTCCTGATGGGGTCACCAATGATTTCACAACTGAAAAGAAAAACTGACCCCCCTCCTCTGGGTCTCTTCATAATAGATCACTTGGCAGGGAAGGATTGGGCTCCGTGAAGTTCCCATTTATCCTTGTCTGGATTTTCTTTCCAGGCAAATGATTTTATTAATCCGTCTATTTAGTGACAATGATAAAAAGCCTGAAAGTAGAACAGATTCTCACATTGTTAACATTTTACAGTGAATAATTAAAAGATGGTTACGTTAGTTTTTGAAGTTCTTCCCATCTTCAGAACAAGGGAGGGATTAAAAAAAATAGCAGGTAATTGAAGCAGTTACTTGAATTACTATATCAAAAATTTCAATCAATTATGTATGTGTTATGCAACTGAGGCCAGATAGGTTAAGCATCTGTGACTTCAATGGCTGTGTATGGAGCAGAAGATGGCGTTGTGTAAACTTTCTTCCTTTCTTCCAGCCTTTATGTTCTCTCCATCACATTCCTCACAGTGTCCCCTGAGATTTGGAAAAGATAGTACAAATATCTCATTTCAGCTCTCCATTTAACCCTTTTGATTCATCATCTTCTAATCATCAGAATTGGGAATTATTTTTGCAGCTCTTCCCCGTTTTCATTTTATTGCGTATTTTATAATATTTTACTTTCTTGCATTAATTTAATTATTCTTATTTTAGTTAGTTGTTGGGTGAAGGTAGGAAAGAATTTCTTAGTGTCATATTGCTAATTCCACATACTCTTTGTATAAATTGTATTGATTCAAATGCATATTCGTTTCATTGCTTTTATTTTTCTATAAATATTAAAAGTAGTGTTTCCTTTCCAGTATGCATTTTATTGAGTCATGCATTATTGAGTTATTATATATTATATATACATTAATGACTTGTATATAAATTATACATATAATACATATATTAAAGGAGGGAGATCTGTCAAGATCCAGGAATTTCTAATTCCATGGTCAGTTGCTTGACCTGTCTAGCAATTGATGAGATATATTGCTGAATGTCAAATTGCACCTTGCAAATAGGCTAACTTCTAGCAGGCTTTTATCTACTGTTAGTTCACTACACCAAGAGAAAACTTCTGTATTCTAAGATACCCAGGAAATCCAACAATGATGGAATGTTTATTTATAATAGCCAGAAGCTGGAAAGAACCTAGATGTCCTTCAAAAGAGGAATAGATACAAAAAATGTGGTACATTTACACAATGGAATATTACTCAGCTATTAAAAACAATGAATTTGAGAAATTCTTAGGTAAATAGATGGAACTAGAAAATGTCATCCTGAGTGAGGTAACCCAATCACAAAAGAACACACATGGTATTCACTCACTGATAATTGGATATTAGCCCAGAAGCTTGAAATACCCAAGATTCGACTCACAGACCACATGAAGCTCATGAAGAAGGAAGACTAAGTGTGGGTGCTTCAGTCCTTCTTAGAAGGAGTAACAAAATACTCAAGGGAGCAAATATGGAGACAATGTGTGGGACAAAAACTGAAGGAGGGGCCCTCTGGAGACCATTCCACTTGGGTATCCATTCCATGTGCAGTCACCAAAGGTAGACACTGATGTGGATGTCAGGAAGTGCATGCTGACAAGAGCCTGATATAGCTGTCTCTTTAGAGGTCTGCCGGAGCCTGACATTCAGAGGCAGATGCTCACAGCTAACCTTGAACTGATCAAGGGGTTCCCAATAGAGGAGTTAGAGAGAAGACTGAAGGAGCTGAAAGGATTTGAGGCTCCATGGGGAGAGCAACAATACCAACCAAAAAGAGCTCCCCAGGGTCTAAAACACCAGCCTGGGAGCACATAGGGATGGACCCACGGCTCCAGCTGTATATGTAGGGGAGGATGGCCTTGTTGGGCATAGGTGGGAGAGGAGATTCTTGGTTCCATGAAGGCTAGATTTGAGTGTGGGGGAATTCGAGGGTGGGGAGGTAGGAGTGTGGGGGGTAGGTGGGAGCACATCCTCATAGAAGCAGGAGAGGGGGTATGGAATAGGGAATTCAGAGGTGGGGGGATTATGGGGCAAGGGAATAATATCTGAAATGTAAATAAAATATCCAATAAAAATTTTTAAAAAGATAAAACCAGTATCTGTAATATGAATTCAATACAGTATATCCTATAACCTGAATGAAGATTTCCTACAAGAGAAAAGCCTGTGTATACATCATACTTCCAGAATTTCTTTCTCTAGAAAATTGTATAGTCTATTGGACAAAGACATGATGAATTGGGAAGACAGGAAGGCTGCATCAGAAGGTCTGTGATTTGCAAACTGGGTGCCTTAGTCTCTTTCTAATTCTCAATCTATCATAACCTTGGCAATTCTTAGTACAGAATAGAAATCAGAGGAGATTGAAGAATTTAGAATTCTCCTTGAGGTTGCTGCTTCTCACAGCAGAATAATCTTCGATTGCATTTAGCCTGTTCACTTCCAATTTTTATGAATTCAGTGAGACACCATCCTAAAGAGTGGGGGAAACTTGCCTGTCATTTTGGATTTCTACTTATGGTATGATGTTTTCTTTCTTTATATACCCTTGTGAGGCTAGGCAACATTTCTGTCCAAACCCCCTAAAGTCAGATCTCTTGTAATTCAGATTCCTGCAATTTAGAAGGAATGAAACTTTTCTAAATATTTTCTTTAGGAGCTAGGGAAGCAAGAAGCAGATCAAAAGCAGATTCTCTCCAATGGAAATTATACCTTCCTACAAGCATTTCTTCACACCCCCTAGCAGACATTTATAAATTATTATCTTGCCAGTACACAAGCATCCACTGATACGGTCACTTCTGTGACACAGAGGACCTGTATCTTAGTGTTGGAGGTGGATGAAACATGACATATTGACTTCTCTTATGAAACTGAAAGTAAATGAGGGAAGTTGGTTATTCACATGAAAATTTGACACAGATACACAACCCACATGGAGATATACATATAAGCATTCTCTAGATCCACATAGTAATCTTAGAGATGAGTTCAGCATATAGCCTTTGCCTCTTAATCCCAGATAGACCACCTATGGGTACCGAATGAAACACTTGCCGTGTAGTGTAGTAAGTCTCTTGCTTTGTCTTCTTACATTTCCAATGAAGAATCACAGAGCCTGTATTGGTGAAGGCTGTTTATACCTTCTGTCCACATTCCCTCCTATTTTAGACAAAACAGAACTAATGTACCCTCATGCATGCTTTTTCTGAAAATATGTCTCTGTTGTTTTAACTTTCCTTGGCCTAGAAAACAGAGGGCAATAACTTACTCCTCTTGTAAGGTAATTGTGTGGCAGGGTTGCCAAGTAACTCATCCTCCTGTATACCTGCTCATGGGGGTTTTAAAAGGCTCTGCCTGCCTTGAAATTGAATATATATGAAAATGATACATAAAAATTTTATGCATGAACATATCTGCTTTTTGAGTTTTTGGGTATTTTCAGACCTTTGTTTGTGTAGTTTCTGTACATAAGATAATTGGAAAGCATGCTGTCTTACCTAATTAATTTTGCATCATCTTGTTCTTTCACCACTAGGATTGTACAAAGAAAAGTAACAGAAATTCATCTTGTAGAATTTCTCAACATTCCTTAATTGCACTCCTTTACAATTTTGGCCTTAGGATGATAACTGTATTTTCTCTGAAAATTTGAAATGAAACCTGTGTAATGCAATCAACCAGAGTCTAAATAATATTTACTAGTGAACATCTAAAAGCAATATAATATATTGCTTAATTTGTAAAAGCACAATCTCAGGAAATCACTTTTATAAAATCAGAGTGAATGAAATAAAATTTATTATCAGAATGAAATCCAAGTTGGGAAAAATAGAAGCATTTGAGAATAAATGTGTCTTGATATTTATAAGAATATTATCAGTAATATAGATTTCTCCCTCTTTGTCTTTTTATCATAATACTAAAGACCTACAGGATAAAAATAGTGTCCAAGCAATTTTCTCAACTTACAAGAGGAGACAAAAGGATCAAATGTGATCACTCTTACTTAAAAGAGAAGAAAGAAGAAATAGAAGGAGTGAGGGAGAAAGAGAAAAAGAGATATCACATATCTTTATTTTGTATCTCACAATAGTTTTGGGTTTGGGGGAACAGAGTCAGAAGCAGAGACAGATTTGTGTCTGCAGTAGCATGGAAAAATGGACCCACTGATTAGCTGTGTACTATCCAGGGAATCCAAACCTCCAAAAGTGAGAGCAGTGTCTAGAAGATAGATATCACGGTGTGACAGCCTACATTTGCCCAAGACATCATATTCACCTGACATAAACTTTAAAAAGCAACTACATACATGGTCATGCAGAAGGCTGATAACTCAGGCTCAAGCGTCCTCCAGAGGAAAATGCAGTTAATGATCCTGGGAAAGAGACATTGGAAAATATACATTGGAATTTGAATGACAGACACAACTGGCTAACAATTATCACAGGACCTCACCAGTTGCCATCTTCATATGCTACAAAGTGTGTGTTAACCCTCAAATGTGCCTAAATGTCTAAAATAGAGATTAACATCTTACTTGAGTAAAGGGTAAAGATCTTCTTAAATATGTGTTATGTATAACATATATATGCATATATATATGTATATATATATATATATATATATATATATATATATATATATATAGAGAGAGAGAGAGAGAGAGAGAGAGAGATTCATATTATGAGCATATTACAAGAACATTTACACAGCCACATTTACATTTTTGGTTCTGACTTCATGAATTCTAATAATCATGGAGCATGACAATATAATCACTATTAATTTCATATATATGTATATATATATATATATATGTGTGTGTGTGTGTGTGTGTATAATCTCATCTATATATATATAGAGAGAGAAATAAGCTAAAATATAATTTGTAAATAAGAGCTAGTGGTATATATGGAAATTGTATATTGTTGTAAGTCTATTGATAAAGTTTCTATGCTTTCTTCCTTGGGAACATGTCTCAATATTTGGAGGCATTTGTGTTTGTTCTCCTAGAATGTTCTGGCTAGAGGACAGGAATGCTGTTTACCATTTTACAACACACAAGATAACTCTAGTAAAAGAAATAACAACAGTTCTGAGGTTAAAGACACTGTTAGACAGCAGTGAGACCATATAACAAAGACACAGCTGAAGTTCAAGTTTGAAGAAAATGCCCTTTGAAAATATAATTCCACCTCCCAAGGTTCAGTAGATACTTGAAACCAATAGTGATTCTATTGTCGTGGCTCCAGGTAGTAGGATACACGGATTCAGAAGCACAACAGAAGATGTGGCTATATAAATGTTCCAGTAATATGCTCATAAAATGTGTCTGAAACCTAGAACCCCTTTTGCTCTAAGCCCTGTGGATCTGGTAGTCCCGGTTCTAAGATAAGGGAGATTTCTTCAGAATGCATTGCGAGAATTCCACTAATGCCAAGCCAGTGCTGCTTTGTGATCCAAGGTTTGAATGCCAAGAGAACAGCACGTAAGGAATTTTCACTTTCATGATTTGTTCATCAAGAACAAAGCTGAACTTGCAAAATGAGGAAAGAAAAAATTATCGTGAAGTAATCCACAGGAACATCTTTCAGTGTTTTGCTGCCAAGTCCTGGCTAACAACCAAGAGTTCAGAACCCTTAATGTATCTCCCACTAGGGAAAACATCAGGACTAACAGAGGCTCTTGCCTAAGTTGATGTTGATAGAAAAAGCAGATCATAGAAGGACTTGAAGAGCTCGGCAGACACTTCCAGAACCAAAATAACTTATTGCTCCACATATATCAGAAATGCTATGTGAGAATGCTCATTCTTCTATACCTTGGAATTTAATAAGAGTTGTGCCACCCAAAGTTAAGCCTGCTTGCCGAGGCAGACTGTATTCAATGACTAGTCTGTGGAAGCACAAAGCACATGACGTCTGGCTTCATTAGCATTGGTTCATAATGCTCAAGTACTATCCCTAAGCTCAGAGACCATCTGGGTCAGGCAACACAAAATTCTTTTTTACATTTTTTTCTTGATTCCCACTAGAGTTGTTCTTTTATGAAAATAACCAGTGAAAGATTTCTAGTTAAGATAGTAGCTTACAAGCTGTCTTTCTGTGACCCATTACAGAATGTCAGGATAATAAAGACAGACTTTATTTCTATGCAGGAAGAGCTGAGAAAAGTTAAATATAAAATAAAATAAGCCCACATGAACTTTATAAAATTCTCTGCAGCCATATGTAGCAGAGGACTACCTTGTCTGGCCTGGGTGGGAGAGGACACACCTAATCCTGTAGAAACTTGATGCCCCAGGGAAAGGGGCATTCTCTCGGAGGCAAAGGGGAGAGGGTATAGGGTGAAAAACTGCAGGAGGGGTAACCAAGAGGGGGCAACATTTGGAATGCAAATAAATAAAATAATTAATAAAATTTCTACACAACAGAAGAGCTAAGAACATCCACTAGTGGTATCTAGCTTCATCTGCATCATGATGGGGTCCACTGCCAGAGAAGTGTTGCCTCTCCCTGGACCTAGGTGCTGCACCAATAACAAGCTGTAGAGAGATTGATCAGACTGTGGAGGTGGGACTGGAAGCTGGGCATACTATGAGTGAAGGAACATTTAAAGGAACATTGGCTGTAGAGATTATTTTAGAAATACGATGTGGAAATCTGAAGCTAAGATTCTCCAGGAATGCCACAGAATAAATCAAATGAGATGACACAGCTCCAGCACTATCTGCAAACTTGACAGCATGGAAACAAAACAGAGCTGGAAAGGAATCCATTACTCCCATTATGCCAACTAGGACTGGAGAGATACCACAGCAGTTAAAAACAGTAGCTGATCTTCCAGAGAACCCAATTTTGATTCCCATCCTCCACATGGAAACTCACAAGTGTCTGTCACTCTAGTATCAGGGTATCTAATGCTCCTTTTTTGTTTGTTTGTTTGTTTCTACAGGCACTAGGCACAAAAATGGTGTACAGTCACACATGCAGATTATAAAGTGCACATTAAACAAACAAACCAATCAACCAACAAATAAATAAATAAATTTTAAGACACCAAATCTTTAATACCAATAGAAAATGGAGAAAATAGTTAACTGAAACCCAGAACTACAGAAATTAGATTACTCCTTTCTATAATAACCTTAAATGTAAATGGCCTCAACTTACCATTTAAAAAGTGGGGAATGGCTGCTTGGATTACAAAACAAGATTGCTATATCTATTGTCTTCGAGGGGTACATGTAACTAGCAAAGATACTCTTGGATTGTGATTCAAAGGGTGATAGTTAAACTATCAGTCAAATAGAATTGAAAGCCAAGCTGTAGACATAGCTATTCTAGTCTGTAATGAAGTAGAATTATGGAAAAGTAATAGATAAATTGAGATGTGAGGAATAGAAGATTAAAACTAGGAAGTCTAAATAACACTAAAGACATTTATAAAACATAATATGGAAACTGAGTGCTGCAGAAACCTCCTGAAATATACACACACATAAAAAGAGTCAACTACTGGAAGAAAGTTCAGTTTTCTTTAAACTGTAGCTCCTGGCAACTAGACCACACACTAGTTGAAAGTCCCACATACAAAAATATTTGAACAGTACAAATTGACCTTGATCAGGGATATTGAGAAGGAGTATTCTCACAGCTCACTGTCATGACAACCTAGATGAATTGGTGAACTTCAGGCTTAGTGAGAGAATCTGTCTCAAAACAAAAGGTGAAAGGTATTTGAGGAGGACATTAGATATCAACCATGCAAGCACACACACACAAAAAAAATAAAATAAATAAACAAAAGTAAATTAAATAATGAACTAGAGAATATAAAATCAATAAAGAAAATTCAAATAAACAAAAAGTTTTGTAGAAGTAACGATATTATCACAAGATTCATTATAATACAAATACTTAAATACCAAATCTGGAGAAAACAAAGAAATGCACTGAAGGACTCAGACTCCCCAATTTCAAGGCTTGACAAGAAAGCTACAGTGGTGAAGCTGTGTGATACCTACATAAGGATATACAACAATATCAATGGGTTTGTAATTATAATTTATAAAAAAAAACCTTATATTTGTGATCAACTCATTTCAAACAAGGTGCCCCCAAAATACATTGTATATAAAATTGTCTTTTGAAGACAGGATCCTGGAAGCATAAGTGGTTACATGCAAAGAAACAAATTTGAACAACCAACCTCATAGCACAATCAAAAGATAATGCAAGCAATGTAGTAATATGCAAATAAATGATACACCATCAAAATGGTAGCTAAACTTCTGATTTGCAAATAAAATCACCAGAGGAGTGAGATGGTAGTATGGTAGCTGGTTTTATGTGTCAACTTGAACAAGCTAGAGTCGTCAGAGAGAAAGGAGCCTCAGTTGAGGAAATGCCTTCATGAGATCCAGTTGTAGGCCATTTTCTCAATTGATGATCAGAACATAAAGAAGAGGGTGTCTGAAGTAGACCTTTGATGCCAACCACTCTGTCCTTGGTCTGGCAGTCCTGGGTTCTATAAGAAAGCAGGCTGAGCAAGACATGTGAAGCAAGGTAGTAAGCAGCACCCTCCATGGTTTCTGCATCAGCTCCTGCCTCCAGATTCCTGCCTTGCTTGAGTTCTTGTCTTGACTTCTTTTGGTAATGAATAGGAACATGATGTGGAAGCATAAGTTGAATAAATCCATTCACCCCCACGTTGCCTTTTGGTAATGGGGTTTGGTTGTAGCAATAGCAACCCTAAGACAGATAATCTGTATAATGAGAAAATAAATTTTCATTTCTTATATTTAATAAGAAACTTCTATATAAGGTATATAAGAAGTATTATAATCAAGTAATAAATAAATAACCCAATTCTAAAGTTTATAAAAATATTTAGTTATTTAATTTTATTTTCTTGGACTTCACACAAGAGCACGATGTAGGCACTTCTGCCTTTAATTCAACTCATCCTACCTCTCCCTTTCCACTCCAACTCTCCCAGGGTTCACTCCTCTCTTTTAAATCAAGATCTCCTCTTTAATAGTTGTTGTTGCATTATATATTTACATATGCAAATACATCTATTTACATATATGTGCACACAGTATAGCAAACTGCTAAGGCAGTCTAACATTGCTCATATGTATATGTGTCCAGGGCTGATTATATAGGATTTGACAACCTATTTTGTTTCTGGAACTTGCTTCTGGAGGAAACTGGTTCCATCCTCTCTCAGTAGCAATGGACTACCTCAATCTCCCATGTAAGAGTAGAATCATGTGGAATTTTCCTATCCATGTTCTGAACTGATATTACTTCAAAGAAGATAATGAAAATGACCTATGAATATATTTAAAGATACTTAGTCAATAGGTCATCAGAAATCCACTACTTCACACCCATCTACTAAGATGTTTCTAATCAAAATGATAGACAAGTGCTGTGGAGAATTAAAAGAAACTAGAATTTTCTTACATCTCAGAAGGGAGTATAATATTGTAAGTTTTATACATTAAAACAGTAAATTCTCAAAATGTTTCACTCATGACCAAGAAATTCCACCCTTAACTATCTATCAAGGGAAAGGAATCCATACACAAGGATTTATGCAAATCAAAAAGAATATTTATAAAGAAAACAAAGTGTAAATAACGGACCTTCTCATCATAGGAAAAATTTGTAAAGAAGATGTAATCAATACATGTAAGACTATAATTGGCAGCACAAAAATTAAATCCTGGTACATCTCAGAACATGATGAATCACTAAAACATAAATAAAATATAATGGCCACAAAAGACTACACAGTTTATTATAAATGTACATGAAATATTAAGTAAGCAATCGCATAGAGGTAGAAATTAATTTGATCAATGCATAGAACTCAGTGGTAAGAAAAGGTAATAGTAGAGAAGGGATGAGTAGAGGAAAGAAGAGAGAAAGGGAAGGGAGCAGTGAAGAGGAGGGAGGGGAGGAGAGATGAGGGAGGGGAGGGGAAGGGAAGGGAGAAGAAGGGAAGGGTAAAAGTGGAGGGAAAGAACAGGAAGAACTGGAGGGAGGAGTTAGGGAAGAGAGGGGGGGGGGGGGGGGGGGAGGGAAAGGGAGGGGAAGGGAGAAGATGAGAGGAGAGAAGTGAGTGCTAGATGGATTTCTTTCTTTCACTCTCTCTTTCTTTTTAGTGTACAATAGAATTTATTCAAGGCATGGGCAGGGGAGTTAAGAGGGTAGTTGAGGCAGAGAGAGAGAGAAAGAGAGAGAAAGAGAGAGAGAGAGAGAGAGAGAGAGAGAGAGAGAGAGAGAGAGAAGGGAAATAGAGGCCAGACATAACCATGTGGAGAGAGGGGGAAGGGAAGTGGGAGAGGCAAGGTGAAGGGAGAAGCAAGAGGCAAGAGAGCAAGAGAGAGCAAGAGAGAGCAAGAGCTGCTGATGAATTTCTTTTGAGGGTGTAATGATGTTTAAAAGTTGTGGTGATTGTTGTGTAGCTCTCTAAATACAGTAATAAATATGTAATTGTCTGTAAATGTATTATATGATAGTTATATTTGGTTTTTCTAGACAGAGTTTCTCTGTATAGCCCTGGCTGTCCTGGAACTCGCTCTGTATACCAGGTTGGCCTCGAACTCAGAAATCCACCTGCCTCTGCCTCCCAAGTGCTGGGATTAAAGGCATGTGCCACCACTGCCCTGCTTTAATTATATATCTTTAAAGATAAAAAGCCCTTTAATTTCGAGTGGTTGTACCAGTTTGCAATCCCACAAGCAACGGGAGTGTTCCTCTTTCCCCACACCTTTGCCAACATGTGCTGTCATCTGAGGTTTTGATCTTAGCCATTCTGATTGATGTAAGGTGGAATCTTAAGGTTATTTTGATTTGCATTTCCTTGATGACTAAGGACTTTGAACATTTCTTTAAGTGCTTCTTGGGCATTCCAGATTCTTCTGTTGTGAATTCTCTGTTTAGTTCAATGTCCCATTTTTTTGATTGGGTTGTTTGGGTTTTTGGAGGTTAGCTTTTTGAATTATTTATATATTTTGAATATTACTCCTCTATTGGATGTAGGATTGGTGAAGATTTTTTCCCAATCTCTGGGTTGCTGATTTGTCCTATTGACTATGTCCTTTGCTTTTCAGTTTCATGAGGTCCTATTTATCAGTTCTTGATTATAGAGCCTGAGTCATTGGAGTTATGTTTAGAAAATTTAGATGAAAGTCCACCCTGGGACCTCCCTCAGCTTACTTGCTGTTGAGTTCAACTATGCCTGTGTCTGCCTATGACATGGTCATTCTTTCTTAACTAGAAGACTGAGGGCTGTCAGTTTCAGAGTAAACCTTCATACTTTGTAATTGATCCTGTTTTGTGTCATGTTCTATAGTAGGTGGCTCTGTGGGCTTTAGATGTCTTCAATCTGACTCGCCCTAATAGATTACTGTTAAATAGTGTCCATCTCAATAAAAACAAAACTCACCTTGGAGCTATGTGCTCTCATCCCAAAGTGTTTTCTAGTAGATTAAAAAAGATCTAAGATATCACATGTCCACTCTGCCTCTAATTTTTCCTCTCACAGACATTTTTTCCATGTATGCAAAGGTGGTTTACTCTTCAGTTTTATAATAAATAGCTGCCCTCCTGGAGGCCAGCAACCCAGACTCATCTTCCTCTGAAGTCCCATCCCAGAGCATTGGTATTAGATACCCATCACCATTATTTTCCTGTAGTATATTCGGCTGAAATAGTTCCACTTAGGGGCCGTTTCTTATTCTTCTCTGCTTGTTTTCCTTCCTATTCAACCCTTTTCCCCCATTGTGCAGACATTCATATCCATTTTTTCTAGCAGCCTTGATTTCTATTCCAAGAGCCATTCCTGAGTCTTCTTTTTCAACTAACTCAGTGCTCTTTCATGACTTTTTAAGTCTCTTCAGATAACCTCAGAAGACTCTGTGAGCTTTATTTCAACATCATCTCATCTCCATTCCCACGGTGTATCTTCACCCTTACTCCCAGTGTCAATCGGTTATCAGTGTTGCTCTCTCAGCATGCTGTTCTGTGGTAGTCTGGATGAACATCCACATTGTAAGCTACAGACTCTGACATTAAGACTTTGATTTTTATCTTCTTCCCTAATTATCCAGTTTGGTGACTTTTCACCTCTTTCATGAGGTACTGTAACACCTACCAATCTGCTCTTAATTTCTTCACTTGTATAACGTACGATCTTCACTATCATTAGGTGTTACTCAAAATGTTGGCTTCATTAACTCAATGATATAAAAATCAAATGTGTTAAGTACATACTTACTCTATGTCAGGACTAGCTGCATGCTGATATATAAGACACATCAAGTTAATCGTGGTTGGAAGTATTTTCTTGTCAAGAGAGAGATTAATAAACTTGACCCCAAATCAATCAGTGAGTGATGGGCTGGAGAGGAGAAATTTAAGACTTTGCCAGAGTCCAGAGATGAATACAGATTGCCAAGCATACTTTAAAGTCTGGATTCTTCTTCTGCTTGAAACTAAACTCATAAACTTAACACTTAATTTTACCCATAAGTGTCACTATCTTTTTTTTTTTTTAAAGTTAACAATTTCTACTTTCTACAAAAGACTCTAACTACACAAAACTGGGATATATTTCTTCGGGGCCTTGGTGTCTCTTTCAATAAAAATTCTGTAGAGTAAATACTCTACATGTGCTCATTCAAATCTGATATCACGGAGTCCATACCACCTTCATTTTCCAAATATCAAATATCTCATACTAATGCCCTAGCTCTACCAGGTAACTCCTAAGTAGTCAGAACTTGCTTTCTAATCGTCACAGTCTCCTTTCCACCCCCTGAACCCACTTGTCTAATCCATTAGAATCACAAACCTTCTAAGAAACGCTCATTTGTCATTCTTTCTGCTAAAACTTTGTCCTGCAACGTAAGAATGATTATAATAAACTTACCTTTCTGAAATATCTGTATTTCCCCACAATGTACGCTGCCTCAATGTGGTTATTCACTTTGTGTGTGTGTGTGTTTTTTAAGCTGAGTCACTGGATAAAAAACTTCATTTAATTAACACTGAAAATGATCCACCTTGAAACTATGATTGAATTACAGTTGGTAGCCATGTGGTATTTTGAAAATTACTGTGTTAACTCCCAATTTGCTACCTTAATTCTCTCATACGCTTCAGCTAAATAGAAAAAGAGGTTAGTATGTAGGCCAAAAGCTCAGGCAGTTTGTGTTTAAACCCATATTCTGTACATCTACTTACAGTCATGTGACTCTACTATCTCCATCCTTGACAATGATTATAACAATAGCTACAGCTTAGGGCTTCGTAATAGTTAATACTTATTAGAAAATGAAAGTGTATATTTTATCAGCATGCAAAAAAGGCTTATCTATTATAATTGTAACTTTTAACAACTTAAGATTGTAAAGAAAGATCTAAAATGGTTCCAACAAATGGGCCTTTTTGTGCTTTGTAGGGTGGGCGGACTTCCTGGCAGGTGAAAAATAATAAGCAAACTTAATTGAGGGGTGACTTCTCTGGGCAGTATAAAGAACAGAGCAATTTTAATCCTGGCATGTATCAGACACTGGAAGCTTTTCATATTCAATAATTTTCCTTAACATGAATAAGTTGAGTGCTCCATTAGTTCTGGAGAAGAGGTCTAATAGAATCAGTTCTGTAATAGGGGCATTAAGCTCTCTTGCATTATAGGAAATTATTGAAAAAGCCTGCCAGACTCCGATTTCCTTGCCAAAATATGACTATGGATACTCAAGAGTGACATCAAGTCTGACAAAGCTTTCACTTTAAATAGCTGGAAACCTAGAGGGTAATGTAGACTGTCAATCATGAGCAAGAGTTGTGAAGGGGAAAGATGTACCTCTCTACATTAGACCAGGTGCTTACCTCCAGATAGGACTCTGACTCTCTTTAATAAAACCAAGAGGGTGTTTATATTGTCTGTTTTGTGTTGTAGTAAGTATTTAAAAAAACGGCCACCAGTCAAGTTGACTATGCTGTGGCATCTCTGCCTAGCTCAGCCACGTAGCCAGAGGCCACTGCTAAAAATGGCTTCCATGCTGTCTCTAAGGCTGGGCATTGCCCAGACTATCCCGTCAACCACATGGGCTTGGTACAAATGAGACTCTAATGCTTAGATTATCCAAAGGCTTTATATACTTGGTAATGATCAATAACAAGATGCCCATACTATCAGAAGTCTGACCCAATACCCAACCTAGATATACCAACTACCTTTGACTGGCGAAGACACATGAACATTTGCCTCCATGTCCACCTCTCTTTCTCCGTCTCCTCCTTAGCTCCTCCTCTTCCTTCTCCTCTTCCTCTACTTTCTTCTCCTCTTTGTCTCTTTACTCCTCCCACCTTAGCTCCTCCTACAGTTTTGAACTTGCATTTCGATGGCATACCAGAAGTGAAAATTAAGCAAACATCAATAGTCTAAGTAAAATCAGACCTTTTTATTACTCTTATAAATGTTACTATTAGAGAGCATTAACTCCATTATAGTAAAGTAAAGAAAGTTTAACTGTATATTTCTTTGTGTTACTTTTATCAAGAGGTAGATTTTACTATTATATTTTTATTACAATATCTTGAAGTGTACCAAAAAGTCTATCATTATGTTATCCTTGTTTTCTCTCTCCTTTTTTTCTTAATCAAAGACAGGGGCTTCTGTAGCGTAGGCTGATCTTGAACTCAGCAGGTAAAAGCTAGCCTTGAACTTCTGGTCCTCCCTAATGCTGAAATACCAGATGTGGTCATGGTGCCAATCAAGTCTACATATGTTTCTGTATTGATTCGTCATTGTTGTGATGAAGATTAAAAAAACTCAAATTAAGAAAAAAAGAAAACTTTATCTGACCCATGATTTCAGTGGTTTTAAACTGTTGTGTCAGTGGAAGACTAACAAAGCAACATCCATGCCACAGTGGTGCAGTTGCAGGAAGGGACAGGTCAGAGTCGCAAAGGACATGCCTCTGAAGGTCTTTACCTCCCACTAGGCCCAAATATCCATGGTTTTGCCACTTTATAATAGTCTATTAAAAATTTTGGATGAGAGGTATTTGTAACCACGAAATCTCAGCAATATTGCTACCTAAATAAGAGCTGCATAACAATAATACCAGTTGGCATGCCAACATGAACAAGTGAAATCTCACAAGGTCCAATTCCTACATGGAGAGATATAGGTGATCAATGGCTGCCGAGAGAGTAATAATCAGTTTTCTCCAAGGAACACTCCTAACGCCAAATAAACTAAAGTATATTTGTACCATACTAAATGGATGCAGTTGGTTGTATATGTATGTGTTTTTTGTGTGTTTGTGTGTTTTGTGTGTGTGTGTGTGTGTGCATGTGTACATGCATTTGTGTGTGTATGTATATGTATAGTGTGTGTATACATATATATGCATAGTGTGTGTGTGTGTGTGTGTGTGTGTAACAAAATAATTAAAAAAAACAAGACAAGGTCATGAATTTGAGAGGGAGTAGGGTATTGAAAAAGGTGGAGAAGAAACAGGAGTGAAAATGAAGTAAATTTAATACTAGTACATGAAATTCCCCTTTAAAAATAAGTTAAAGATATTCAGATGGAGCCATTTATTAGTTCAAAAATCCCCATTATTTAATTATGAAATATAATTTAATAATCAATGCACCTGTCAATCTAATTAGATGACAATGAATATTAGCCAACACACATTTTATTTTAAGTCTATCCATTAATAAAAATCTACATGGGTATTAATGATGCTGGTTCTCATACAATATTTCTATGGCCTCTATGATAAAAAGCTTATGGTATAAAGAATAATATCAATGACTAGTGAGAGGTAGTAAACCATTTTTCTAGTAATGTCCTCAAACTTCAGAGGAGTACAAGGCGCTATCGGCATAGACTAGAGAACTTCCATACATAAAACTAAGACTACGTGCTAAGGCATGCACGTACTCCTTTCATAAGATTTAAACTGATGCAGTTGGCCCTCCAGCTGCCTCTTCTATGTAAAACTTGTCCTATTCACTTTATAGCTACCCTATCCACAAACCAACTGGCTATATTTTAACCCACTGAAGTGAAATAGTCTTCAGAATAACTTCTGAGCTGGAATTTTCTTTTTATTTTGAACTTCATGAATCCTCAAGGATGCAAATCACCACCTGACTCATGTAACTAACAACCAGATCTTTCTTCATGCCAGTATGCAAGAGACTTATTTCATCTCATTGTGTCCTCAATATCCTTTATGAGCCCAAACATCTCATTATTCACAAAAGCTTATCAGTGAGTAAAATTTAAAAATGAAGGTAGAATTATTCAATGCCAACCAGATATGTATCTTGCCAAAAGTTTAAGCACAACCAGTTTCCCACTTAACCTTCATTTCCACTTAATAATCTAACAAAGCATTTGATAACAACCTCCCCTGTCCCTTTATTGTAACTGTTAAATGAGAACTGCAAGGGCTTTTTCAGATTTATTCTTTATTGTGCATTATCAGATTGCAATAATTCAAAAAGGCAGAACAATAAAAATCTTCATTTAAAAAGAGAGGTATTCAGAGACATGATTAAACTGACATAGGGATAGAGGAAAATTTTTATCACCACATTACTTTGACACAGGTCTTCCAAGCACTTCTAAACTTCTAAGGAATCTAAGCAGTAATTTTAGTTGTGTTAATACATGCTTTAAAACACAGGAAAAGGCACTGGCTTGAAAATGAGATAATAAGAAGGATACGTTTAAAGTCACTGCAACCCACCTCTCAAGGCTAAGGTTAATTAGTGTGTAACTATAACTCAAGGATGTGTCAATTATGCCATACTCAAAATTCAGCATAAGTGAGAAAGAACCTTAAATTTGATTTCTGACTCTTTTCATTCATATACATGTTATTGTTCTCTTAAAGGTAGAGAATTACAAGATGACTCTGGAGAAGGTGAAACAGAGAACTGCAGCTGTATCAAAATACTATCAAATTATAGGGATGCAAACAAGATATATTTATAAAAATAAATCCTTATATGTGGTGTTTAAACACTAAATACACCTAACAGAACTCTTCTGCACAGACACATGAGAACCACAATGCATTGCCCACTGCCACCATCTTGATGAATAGCAAAAATATTATTTAAGGTAGATATTTTGCTGCTTCAAAATACTCTAGGCATTTCTAAGTTTAATATCAAAGTGAACAAATTGTAGTGTCTCAGTCAGGGTTTCTGTTTGTTGTTGTTGTTGTTGTTTTGGTTTGTTTGTTTGTTTGTTTGTTTTTTGAGACAGAGTTTCTTTGTATAGCCCTGGCTGTCCTGAAACTCACTCTGTAGACCATACTGGCCTCGAACTCAGAAATTTGCCTGCCTCTGCCTCCCAAGTGCTGGGATTAAAGGCGTGGGCCACCACTGCCCGGCTCAGTCAGGGTTTCTATACCTGCACAAATTATCATGACCAAGAAGCAATTTGGGGAGAAAAGGTTTTATACAGCTTACACTTTCCACACTGCTGTTCATCACTAAAGGAAGTCAGGACTGGACTTCAAGCAGATCAGGAAGCAGGAGCTGATGCAGAGGTCATGGAGGGATGTTAATGGCTTGCTTCCTCTGCCTTGCTCAGCTTGCTTTCTTATAGAACCCAAAACTACCAGCCTAGGGATGGTACCACCCACAATGGACCCTCCCCACTTAATTACTAATTGAGAAAATGCCTTAAGGCTGGATCTCATGGAGTCCTCAAGAGAGTCTTGTGTCAAGTTGACACACAAAATCAGCCAGTACAGATAAGAATTTCAGATCACAAACTATCCTCTTTGCTTTCTCTTCCCTTTCTCTTTGCCTTCTCTCCCCTTCCTCTTCTTCCCTTCTTCCTTCTTTCATTCTTTCATTATTTCCTTGTTTCTTCCCTTAATTTTAGCTAATTTAAATCTAAATGATAGCAGAGGACTGCCTGGTCTGGCCTCAGTGGGAGAAGATGCACCTAAAACTCAAGAAACTAGAGGCCCCAGGGAGTGGTAGACCTGCCAGGGGTGGGGTGTGGAGGGCATCCTCTAAGAGACAGGGGGAAGAGGGATGAGATGAGGAACTGTGGGAGGGTGGACTGGGATGGGTAATGACTGGACTGTAAAAAACAAAGGTAATAAAAAATTATGTAAATAGAGTTACATAACATTGATCAAACTAACTTAACAACCATCTGCAGAATATTCCACTAAATGCTGAAAATTATTCTTCTCATCAATTCATGTAACTTTCTCTAAAATAGACCACATTTTAAGATAGAATATATGTACGTCTTAAATGAAAATGAAAATAACTTCTGTATTGTGTATTTCATTAACAACAAGAAAAACTACAGAACCCATGAGGCTGGATCAACACAATACTCTCAGGGGATAAGTAAGTCATCAAAGAAATAAAGAGGAAAACCTAAAGTTTTCTAGAATTGGATGGATTTTGTGTTTTGATTATTATGTGATGGGAGGTATTTCTTTTCTGGTCTAGTCTATTTGGTGTTCTGTAGGCTTCTTGGATGATTATGGGCATCTCATTCTTTAGGTTAGGGAAGTTTTCTTCTATAATTTTGTTGAACATATTTATTGGCCCTTTAAGATGGGAATCCTCACTTTCTTCTATACCTGTTATCCTTAGGTTCAGTTTTCTCATTGTGTCCTGAATTTCCTGGATGTTTTGTGTTAAGAACTCTTTGAATTTTGTGTTTTCTTTGACAGTTGTGTTGATATTTTCTATGGTATCTTCTGCACCTGACATTCTCTCTTCTATCTCTTGTATTCTGTTGGTGATCCTTGCATCTATGACTCCTGATTTCTTTCCCAGGTTTTCTATATCCCTGATATTCTCCCTTTGTGATTTCTTGATTGTCTCTACTTCCATTTTTATGTCCTGGATGGTTTTGTTCAATTCCTTCACCTGTTTAGTTGTGTTCTCCTGTAATTCTTTAAGGGATTTTTGTGTTTCCTCTTTAAGGGCTTTCACCTGTTTATCTGTGTTCTCCTCAATTTCTCTGAGGGTGTTATTTATGTCCTTCTTAAAGTTCTCTATCATCATCATTAAAAGTGATTTTAGATCTGACTCTTGCTTTCCTGGTGATATGGGTAATTCAGGACTTTCTAATGTGGGAGAACTAGGTTCTGGTGAAGTACTCTGGGTTGCTGGTGCTTGTGTTCTTGCGCTTGCCTTTCCCCATCTGGATATCCTTGGTGCTACCTGAGCTGTCTCTGACTGGAGCCTTGTCTTTCCTATTATCTTGGTTGTGTCAGAACTGTTTGGGATGAGTGTTGCTGCTGGGGTTAGAGCTGAGGTCCAAGATCTGCTCGCTGTTCAGGTGGAAAGAGGAAGGAACCAGTGCTCTGGGCCAGGAGTGAATTCCTGGGTCCCTGTGGGTCCTGGTTACTCCAGAGAAAAAGACATCGGGTCGGGTATGGCCCTCATGCCTCACTGGACAATGACAGGAGGACTGGAGCCATTACAAGGTCCCCTTTAATTACTGGAGGTCAGGCCTCTATCCCTGCCTTGGCAAGATTGGAATCGCCACAGCCCTTCTATACTTGGAGAAGGGAAGAGATATCCAGGGCATCCCTGCTTATACACTGAAGGCCTGAAATCAGTCATAAGCCTAAAATCAGCAATAGGCCTGACATACATGCCTGCTAACGCAAATTCATGGGTCTCTATGGAAAAACACTGAAACAGATGGCTATAACCTATTGTAAACAGGCAACTTTTGTGGAAATCTACCAGCCTGTGTAGTCATAGACCTTGCAAATAGGCAGCCTTGGCAGATAGTACCAACTTAGATAAGGACAAGTGAATCATAGGCAGTCATAGTGACCTGACCCCTGAACCTTCACCCAGCTGATACCCTGTTCTAAAAGATATCTGTACTCTCCCTGAACACCTATGCTCCTGTGTCATCCCCTTCCCCACATCCTGAATTTTCATGTTTATAACCCCTGTGTTAAAAAGTAAAAATTATGATTTGATAATGATAAAAAAAGAAATAAAAAAAATTAAAAAAAAAAGAATTGAATGGAAATATACTCCAGAACCTGTGTGATATAATGAAAGTAGTTCTAAGAGGAAGGTTTATAGACATAAATGCCTACCTTGAAACAAACATCAGAGAGGGAGGATGTGGAATAAGTTGGCTTTTATTTATTTATTTATTTATTTATTTATTTATTTTTGCAAACTACATATATGACAACAACAACAAAAAGAGACAATTCAAAAATAAAAGATGAACGAAGATGAAAGACCAAAGAAAGAGATGACACAAAGAGAGAGTGAGCGAGAGGGAGAGAGCAGGCAATGAAACATAGATCACGTGACCTCACTTCAAAAACTTCCAAAAAATTTGGAATTGTAGAAAAAGCACGAACATTTTTTTTAAAAAAAAATACGCTAAAAAATTAAATCAAAAGGATAAAAATAGACAAAGGAGTGCATACAATTAAAATAGTTCTGCCCAAGTAAAGAAAAACTAACTGAGAGAAGAGACAGACTACAGAATGCAAGAAAATGTTTGCTAGTTATACATCTGGAAAGCAGCATATCTAGAGTACACGAACAACTCAAAATGTAAAGGCAACAATGAAGGGGATAATGAAACGGGCAAATAGCTTCTAAAAGATAATGTATGAATAAACAACAAATGTATAAAAATATTTACCAACCCATCAGGGAGATTAAAATTAAAACCACACTAAATCAAAATACTTTGTTACACATAAGAACTTTTAAAAGAATAAATACAAGTATTAACAAAAATGCTGTCAGTAGGTGAAAGGATTATATATATATTAGAATGAATGTCATTTTCATGAAAATAGATGCAATTATATATCACTCTTTTTTTGTTTAATAAGCCAGACTCAGAAAGACAAATGTTAAATATCTTTTATTGGTATATTCTAGATTCCAAATAGGTACATTAAGCCATTTATATATTCATATAAATGTACATATAGATCATTATGAATGGCATAAAAATATAGGTTATTGGTAAAATGTGGAAAACTATTAGGAAGGAGGGAGAGTGGGAAGATGGGGCAGAGATATGTTTATGGACTATAAACAGTTTATATTTGCATACAAAAGATACAGTTTCGTTAAGTGAGCGTTTGAACTTCACAATTATATTTTGAGAAAAACAAAAAATTCTGTAGGGGTCGTATCTCCATTCAATACATAATGAGTCACCAGACAAAACTCTGTTTTCCTTGAGGAGAGTCAATTGGCAGATAATTCACAGTTAGTAACTAAACCTATCCTATGAGTGCCTCTCTAAGCATAGCTAGTATTGAAGTGTACCACAGACAACATTCTGACATTAAGGGCCAGAAGCTTCCTTGTGCAATCAATATGCTAATACTTTTTATGCCCATATAGCAGCCTGGAAGCTGGGCCCTTAATCAATAGTCCTGGTCTGAATCCTGAGTTCTCTTTACCTCTGATCTTCTCTTCAAAGATCTCAACTTAACAAGATATAAGGGATATGAAATGGGTGTTCCATCTGGGGAGGATGAAGGGAGGTCAGTACATAAGGATGAAGGATGAGGGACAAATAAGCACATATTAGTCTGTATTTACCCACAATTATATAATACCTACAAATGCCATTCCTGGTCAATAAATAAAACAGTCTTTGTATTTGGCTGGTAAGGGAAGGCCAAGTAACTCCCCAAACAATATAAATTATCAATGTAGCCCTTGGTTGCCCCTCTGAGGTTGATGAGCATCTATTGCAGAAAGCACTGCACACATAGGAATTGAATGGTTTGAAATGAATCTGACCTGAAATCCTCTTTCCTGTAGTCTAGCATCCATAGGACTGAACAATACTATGCAAACTGTTAAGGTGGGGAAACAATTCAAGTCTCCTATCCAGCTGCAACTTTTATGAACCATGACAGTTACCAGCATGACAAGGTAGAAATAGCACTCACATGTCAGTGGCAACAAACAGTTGTCTAATTGGACTTAAGGCCCCCTCAACATGCTAACGTTCTAAATCTCGTCCTTCTACCCACAGTTAAAAGAAGCCTCTCTTTATTGTAAAAATAGAGATAAGTCATAGAAAACCAGAACTGGACACAATCTAGATATCAAAGGATCATGAGGAATCTATCCCCAGCAAACACATCAACACCATAGCTCCTTCACCTATGGCTCAAAGAATATTAAGGAAGAGGGATCAGAAAGATTGAAAGAGCTGGGAAACAGTTTCTCCTAGAAATAGCTGCATAATAAGGACTGGAACAATGACGATATTGATGGACATTTTAATGTGGGGTAGGGAAATTTTCATGGGGTCCCATACCTAGAAAAAGATCCAGAGGCAGCTGATGACTCCTGGCAGAAACAGATAGCCTCTCTGAGGTATGGGCCTCATTATAGTTTGTCTTATGCAAGTGGTGATCCTCGAAACCATATGTAAACAAACAACAAAAATGGAATCAGCAGGTTGTATATACTTGTGTGCAAGTATTTTCACACATACATATTATATACAATAGTAATAGTAGTAGTAATAATAATAATAATAATAATAATAATAATAATAATAATAAAAGAAAACAAGACTATTAAATTTAAGAGGGCATGAGAGTGGTTTGAGGGAGGGTACCTGGGAAGGACTTGGGGAAAAAAGAGAGAATGGAAGGCAATACAATCCTACTTCAAATAAAAACATGTGAAAGAAAAAGATAATGGTCTAATGAATCAAGCCTTTACTAGTCAAATTTAATTCACGTTAGTAACCTTGTATTTTTATGTTAAAGGAATGTTTTACTTTTCCATAAAAGACTGTACATGATCAATTTCATTCAAAATATGTCTTGCACTATGGTTACATAGTTATAGCTAAAATGTCCTGCTGGTGAAGGATGAAAAACCCATCCATTATTAGGTCCACAGTCGTGTTAACAACGTGAACCAAATTCAATATGCCTAAGATGGGTCTACAGAATAATCTCCACATAGGGAATAAGGAGGATATACAATGAGTCACTTTAACAAGCAGCAGCAGTACAACAGTGCAGGAAAGTCTCCTGGGATGAAGTAATTGCATTCCTGGAATGGTGTGGCTTTCATTGAATGTTCTGAATCAAATAAGCATGGGCAAGAGAGGGACCTCTATCCCTCACAACTGGAGACAATCCAGAGCTCTGTGGTATGAGAAAACAGATGAAAGGTGAGAGCCTGCTATAGATCCTTGAGTGACTCACAGCACTTGTGAGAAGCCTTATTCTAGAAGTCCCTTCCCTAATGCAGCGTACTTATGCACCATTTCAAGGTTCCTCATGAAGTGTCTACATTTGCTTCAAAAAGCCTTTCATTCCTCAAGTGGAAAACCCTTTTTCCTATTGGGACTCAAGAGTCCATCAGCTTTTACAACACTTCCAAATTTCAGCACCCTGTGCATGCCACCTGCCTCTTCTCTGGGCATTTATTTAATCATCACTGGATAAATTCTGTTCTCTCTTGTGATGCCTTTCTGTTGTAAAGTAAAATCACCTGCTCCTTGTCTTTCTGGCTTCTGACTTCATATTTAAGCTGACATAGAACAGGAGTCCAATAATCATGTTAATGTCTCTTCTTTATATCAACTCTTTCTCATAGCTGAGATTCAACTTAAATACGAACTGCAACAAATTTCCTTCCTCAGTACATGTTACTTGGATGGTTTTACAAGTTTTTTGCAGTAAAATTACTCACAATTCTAATTACAAAGATATTAGCATGATTATGTAGTAAAAACCTATTGCCCACTCAATTTTAAGTTATGTAAGGACAGACACCATGTTTCCTTTGAATTTTAATCCTATTCTTAGTGTTTCATGAGATTTAATACATTATTTATATTCAAAATATCTTATTGGATTAATTAGCAATCTCTATGATAGTATGAATTGACTTGAGAATGATAATGCAAAGTCAAAGAAGTCACATGGCTCCATCTATAGCAAACATGCAAAATACTACATCATAGCGACACAGGATCTTAGTGGTTTCCCAGGCTTGCAGAGAACAGAAGGATAGGAATGTGGACACTGCCAAAAACTCGTATTTTTCACTTCATTCCCTTGGAGTCCATGGGATGGTGCTTGCTATAGTTTCTTCTAGCTTCCGGTCATCTAACTGATTTCCAGTTGGGCTTTAATTATATTCATAATAATTTATAGCAAATGGACTGCCATCTGTTTCCTCTCTTCATTCTTTGAAGCCATAATGGACCACTTGAAAAGTGGCATTGTAGTAGTCAAGTGACAGTGATCAGCTTCTTCCTCGTCCCTCTCACACAGTGCTGCAGCTCTAGTCCATGCGGGGGCTGTATCCCTAGGAACTGCTGTGGATGATGAAGGAAAGCTGTGTACTTCACGAGTGGTCAAACCAAGTAGGAAGAATATTACAAAACTTCTTTCAGTTTAATTTTAGCCAGATAAAACTTAAGGGTATTTATTTTGATATCTTTCCTGTTTTGGACACAACAAATTCTAGAATTAAAATGGTTGCAATACTGGCACTTCCATGAGGGAAGCATGTGCTCTAGAATTAAAAAAGATAAATTTAAATATTTATTCCATTCTGTATTGGCTGAAGGACCTTGATGAGTTCATTCACCACTGAGTCTCATTTTCATCTGTGAAATGATACGAATCATAATTTAGGGGTCTTCATAGGATAACAATCATTTGATGAGTTTGATGACACCCACTAGATTCTGGGACATTGAGGATGCTGAAAATATGCTTGGTCCTAACATAAAATGTGCATGAGAAAGACAACTTGATATTTTTCGTTTCCAAGCAGCAGATTATTCAATACTAAACCCAGAAGTGCTGCTTTTGACTTTATGACTTACCAGAGTTTCCAGAAAAAGAAGAAAATAAAATCTATTATCAAATTTCATGGAATCAGAAAAGAGCCACAGACCCAAGAAAGTCCATAGACAACACTGTGTGATGTACATATGAGAACTTCAGTGAACAGAAAGCATCATGGGAATACTAAAATGAGAAAGAGCCAGCAACTGAGGAGTAGAGAAGAGTTGCAGGACAGAGGGTATGTTTTAGTAGAGTTAAGTATATTTTAATAGAACTCTTCACAAGCAATACCAGTGAGTCATTTATTTACCATGTGTCACAATGTCAGAAAAATTAATTTCTCAATTCCTCTTGGTAGGTAATTAATACTTGCCATACAGACATAGAAAATATCCGAAGATAACATAGTCAAACTCATTATTGAGGCTAGACTGCCCAAGTCTGTTTCTTTATTTTTTCTTTTGTTTTTTCCTTTTTCTTTTTTTAAAATTGGCTATTTTATTTATTTACATTTCAAATGCCAACCCCTTTCCCCATTTTTCTTTTCAAGCCAATCAAATGGCTGAATTGCAGAAAGAAGAATAGTGAGTTTCAGACCAGTGTGGTTCTCCTGACAAAGGGGTGAAACAGAATTCAAGCCATGGCAAGACAGCCAAGATATGGTACCTTTTAAAATTGTGTGGGTGGACAGCCAATGGATGACTAAGGACAGATCTGATTCATCTATGTTGAACAATAAATGAAATAAAGAGTAAAATAATGAAAGGCAAATGTGCAATACAAATGAAGATTCTTTATAATGCATAACCAAAAGAGATGAGAAAATGTAAAGCAAAGATGATGTAGGTTTTTGTTTGTATATTTGTTTTGTTTTGTAGATAGACAATGCCTAAGGTAATTTATTGATATCAGAATGACTTTACCAAAAACTGTAAAGAAATTCTATGAACAGGAGACAAATGATGTGAGTCATGATAAAACGGGGACACCAGGAAAGGCAATCACGTCATTATAAAATTCTATCTAAGTTCATGTTTCTCAAAACTAGCATCAGGTATTAGCAGAGAAAAGGAGGTGAAATTGTGGTATCAAAAGAGACTTGAAAATAAACTAGCATAGAATGGTAGCTGACAGACCTAAGAAAGAAGATGAAAGAAAAATTAAAATCTTTAAAGTATTTTAAAACTCATTATAAGTAGGCAGAAACTGAATTATAGTATAGCATTCCTATGTAGGGACCAGAAGGGGAAACTTCTAGGGAGATTCCTGTGAAAGTCAGAGGAAGAAGATAAAAGAATCACAGTGATCACACACACAAAAGAGAATCCCAAGATGAATAGACAATGGAAGAACAATTTATGAATAAGTTATCTTGGGGAAGACAAACTAGCAATGGGGAAAAAATTCAAATGAACAGGGTGAGCCAGATTGAAGGGAAAATTATTACAGGGGATGCATATGCCACCAAATGTACAGAAATATTGAAATGAGACAGTATTTCCTAGCTATCAGGAAAAAACCTGCAGGATATTCCTAATGAAAAGGAAATAAACAAAGTAGTTCTCTGGCTCTCATTAACCCAGGATATTCCCACGACTCAAAGAGAAACCCACACAGCCCAGTTTTAGTCCAGCTGGAAGACATTTTGCATAAGATGGAAGACATTGTTTTTAAACAAACAAGTAGGGAAAAAAGCACCCAGGAAATAAAGCAGTAATGATTCCTTCATTTACACCCACTAGAAGATAGAAAATCTACAAACATAACGAAGAATTATAGTAAGTTAATTATAATTGGTTGTGTGGTTAAATTGCAGAAAGGTCTGGCATAAAGAACTACAATTAAACAGAGAGAAAAAATAAAAGAACTTAAGAACATTACACATGATGGGCATCTGGGTATTCTGTAAATCACAAAAGGAATCCACCTATTCTGTAATCACAGTAAGTTGTTAGATGTGAACCAGGATGCATACCTTGTTCTCCTCATAAAATGGAAAGAGTGGAGAGGAGGTGGAATAAAGGAATTGACTCAATGGTATTTTAAAGGGAACCTTTGAAATTGTTTCTACATTTGATACTATATATATATATATATATATATATATATATATAT
>JANHMN010000016.1:42569695-42597350 GCA_030674055.1 Rhabdomys pumilio | reverse complement strand
ATATATATATATATATATATATATATATATATATATATATATATTATATTCTATAAGCATCTTTCCACTTTTGAAAATTTAATGTAGGTAGTTTTTTCAGACAAATGCAATACTACTAATACTATGATAATTAAATAAAACTCTTACAAACAGGCAACTGATTAGACACTTACAAGCATGAAAATAAAATCTTACTTTCAGAAAATATAGTATAAATTTAAGAAAGAGGCATATGGAATGTAACAATAGGAGAACGAGTCATGACAGAGACCAGATTTTGGTCAGTTAGTAGGTTTTAAATCCCTATGGCCAAATTGATTAAATTTGATGAAAAAAAGGTAAATTTTGCTTGAAAATTATCAATGAATTAAAAATAAATTCCAAAATAATTTTTAAGATCAGAACATTTCAACATTAATTTCCAGACAAGAGACTGTATATAGTTATTTATCATTTAAATCATATTCTAATGCTAGGCTGTATATAACATTCTTATAATTATAAAATCATAAGCAGTTTTACTGAAGTAAATTTTCAGAGTCACTATATAGAGACAAGTCTATAAACTTTACTGAATCACACAGAAATTGGCATTATATTTCTTGACGTAGTAAAGCTAATATAATAAAAATTAGGGATCTCAGAAGGAAAATTGAGGGCAGAGATGTAAAGGCAATTACCTAAGATTATTTATCTTTCATATTCAAATCATAAAGGCTCTGTAATTTAACTAATAAAAAGTAACATGATTTAGATGTAGAGTTTCATATATTTCAAAACTATGCATAAGGAGCATATCAGAAATATTATACAATATTATACATAAACAATATGGTTAACATAAAATAATAACAATGTGGTTAAAATAATGCCTCCAACCCCCAGCTCAATAAATATGAACAATCCCATGTTCCCCACAGTCACCTCCTTCCAACTCTTATTTATGTATGTGTTATCCTGATGTTTGCTTAATATTTCCTTTCAATTCTGTTGATTTATACGTTTTAAATTTTGTTTTAGGTTTGCCTCCTTTGACTTTTATAATATTTCCTTTCCATAATTCTTTTAATCTCTATTTTTTTCATTTATTCTTTATGTTTTTTGAGCTTTATAAAAGCTGTATAACTGGTCTAAGGAGATGATGACTAAGTCAATAAAAAAACCTGCTGGTCAATTATGAAGACCTGAGTTCAGATCCTCACAAGCTCCATCAGAGCAGAAGTAGTGATGTGTGGTCATAACCACAGTGCTGCAGGGAGTGACAGAGGCATTTGGATCTAGCATGGCTGAATTCATAAGCTTCATGTTCTCCAAGAGAAAGTTTTAATTGATTTTCTATAAGTAATGTTTTCTACTTTGTAACAATTTTGTTTTCTACTGTTTCTTTTCAGGAATTAAAACCTTTAAAATTTTTAATATTGGATTAAATTACATTTTTTTAATAGTTTGAATGTCAAAATTATGATTCAGGGGCATGTGATCAATCTTAAATTTAAAAAAATAACCAACCGTATCTTCCTATGAAAAGACAAATTTTTACTTTCCCCATTAGGGTGGCCAGGACATTTACTCCTATACGCTAAGTGAGCGTCAGTTTCTTTATCAGGTCACAATACATCATCTTCTTAGCAGTAGTTTCATGCAACTTTTCTTAAATTCTTTCTTCTTTAAAATAACAATATTAATTCATAAAGAAAAGCTATTTATTTCTTAGTTTTGGCATAAGGAACATTTAAGGTCAAGGTTTGGCTTCGGCGTCTAGTGAGAATGACATTCTTGTGTCCTCAGATGGCAAGAGACCAGAAGGGATAAGCTCATGCTGACAAACCCATTCTGAAGAATATCATGAAAGTATAGGACATAAGAGATATTCACATAAAAACAGATTTTAGGATAGCACTAAATGAAGAAGTATGCCACCAGATTTTAATCAATGTGCAAATGTATTCTGCTCTAATACGGGTTCACAATGACTGTTTATTGAGTGAAGTTAAAAAAAAAGATAGAGACTCCTCTTAATCCATTTTCTGTTGTCCACACTTATATTACTACAGAGTGGGCAACTTATAAGGGGAAGGAGATTATTTTGGCTCACGTTTCTTGCCCAAGTTTGAGAAGGTGGCAGTGGCACTCTTCCTGGCAGAGTCTCAAAGTGATGAAGCTCCCAAGTCCTTTTTAAAAACAGGAGGGCAAATGTTATCCTCAAAGTTCAGGGAAGCCTGTGGCCTTCACACTTATCAAAGGTCCCCTTCAACCACCGTCACCTTAGCAATATTATCATAAAAACGTTGGAAACAGTCAGCTCTTGGCACCTAATAACAGTTCTGCAGTCAGACAGCAAGTCTTCATGGGCCTACCAAAAACTGTTTGCACAGTGTGCTTCATTGTTTCTCTAGCTGACCAGGAACTAGTAGCCACCAAAGCCAGATAATAAGTACTGAAACCCTGAAGGGAGTCCTGGTCCCTTCTTTGATGGGTCTTCATCATTCATAGACCTTGTTCTTTGGTAAGATGGTATGAATCAGTCTTGATTTAAATTACACTGTATTTTTAGACTTTGTACGAACAATCAATTTCTTTGTAATATAGAATATCTCAAATAATATTCTTAAATTGTCCCAATGATTTTGTGTGGGGTTTATAATTTTCAGAATAAAGACAATGCACCTCTTCTGTAATTTTTCTCTTTTTAGGACTTAGATTTTTCTGATTGAGCTGCCACAACAAAAATCCCAAACCCTGAGTGTTGTAAGTTACAGAAATTCTTACTTCAGAGATTTGAAGTTCTTGTCATACATATTTTTCGGTTGCTTGGGAGGATTACACCAAGTTATTTTATATTATCTTTGACTATTGTGAAGGATGTTGCTTCCTTCTTTCTCCAATTTCTTTCTCAGCCTGTTTATTCTTTGTGTAGAGGAAGGTTACTGATTTTTTTTTTTGAGTTAATTTTACATTCAGCTACTTTGCTTAAGTTGTTTATCAGGTGTAGGTGTTCTTTGGTAGAATTTTGGGGGCCACTTAGGTATACTATCATATCTGCAAATAGTGATACCTTGACTTCTTCCTTTCCAATTTGTGTTCCTTTGACCTTTTGTTGTTTAACTTGCTCTAGCTAGAACTTTCGGTTCTATATTGAGTAAATATGGAAAGAGTGGACAGACTTGTCTTGTCCTTGATGTTAGTGAAATTGCTTCAAATTTCTCTCCATTTAATTTGATGTCAACTGTTGGCTTGCTGTATATTGCTTTTATTATGCTTACATACGTGTGTATGTGCTTTGAATTCCTGATCTTTCCAAGACTTTTAACGTGAAGGAGTGTTATATTTTGTCAAAGGCTTTTTCCACAGCTAATGAGATGATCATGTGGGTTTTTTTTCTTTGAGTTTGTTTGTATAGTGGATTGTGTTGATTGATTCCCATATATTAAACCATCCCTGCATCACTGGGATGAAGCCTTCTTGATCATGGTGAATTATCATTTTGATGTGTTCTTGGATTCAGTTTGCAAGAATTTTATTGAGTGTTTTTGCACTGATATTCATAAGGGAATTTGGTCTGAATTTCCCTTTCTTTGTTGGGACTTTCTGTGTTCTAGGTATCAACAATGGAAATCTCCCATGCTCATGGGTTGGTAGGATTAGCATAGTAAAAATAATCATCTTACCAAAAGCAATCTATAGATTCAGTGCAATCCCCTATCAAAATCCCAATTCAATTCTTCACAGAGATAGACAGAGCAATTCTCAACTTCATCTGGATTAACAAAACACTCAGGATAGCGAAAACACTTAGGCAAATGGATGGAACTAGAAAATATCCTGAGTGACGTAACCCAAACACAAAAGAACACACATGGTATGCACTCACTGATAAATGGATATTAGCCCAAAAGCTCCCAATACCCAAGATACAACTCACAGACCACATGAAGCTCATGAAGAAAAAAGACCAAAGTGTGGGTACTTCAGTTCTTTTGAGAAGAAGTAACAAAATACTCATGGGAACAAATAGAGAGACAAAGTGTGGGACAGAAACTGAAGAAGAAGCCATCAGGAGATTGCTCCACCTGGGTATCCATCCCATGTGCAGTCACCAAAGGAAGACACAGATGTGGATGCCAGCAAGTGCATACTGACAGGAGCTTGATATAGCTATCTCCTTAGAAGTCTGCCAGAGCCTGACATATACAGGGGCTCACAGCTAGCCATTGAACTGATCATGGGGTTCCTAATAGAGAAGTTAGAAAGAAGACTAAAGGAGCTGAAAGAGTTTGCAGACCCATGGAGAGAGCAACAATACCAACCAACCAGAGCTCCCTTGGTCTAAACCACCAGCCTTGGAGCACATAGGGAGGAACCCATGGTTCTAGCTGTATATGTAGGGGAGGGTGACCTTCTGATGCATAGGTAGGAGAGGAGAGCCTTGGTCCAGTGAAGGCTGGATGCCCCAGTGTGGGGGAATTCGAGGGTGGGGAGGTGGGAGTGGGTGGGTGGGTGGGGGCACAACCTCATAGAAGCAGAAGGAGGGGGGATGGGATAAGAGGTTTCTGGAAGGGGGGAAATGGGGAAAAAAGATAACATTTGAAATGTAAATAAAATATCCAATAAAAAATTAATTTAAAAAAATAAAAACAAAACAAAAACAACAAAAAAACAAACAACAAAAAAAAATAAATAAAAATAAAAAAACTTCTGGAGGAATCACCATCCATGACCTCAAGCTGTAATTCAGAGCAATAGTGATAAAAACCACATGGTATTGGTGCAGAGACATGTTGAGTGTAATAAATAAAATGGCGACACCCGCAAACTGGCTAATTCTCTAGGCAAGGCCTGAGGCCAGGAGTGGCAGCATGCTCTTTCCCAGAAGCACTGGCCCTGGCACCCACAAGATGCCATCGTGGCATAAAACCAGATACACTGAATCTAATAGAAAGGAAAATAGGAAACAGCCTTGAATACAGGGAAAATTTTCCTGAACAGAATACCAATGGCTCAGGCTCTAAGATCAACAATTGACAAATGGGACCTCATGAAACTGAAAAGCTTCTTTATGGCAAATCACAAAAATGGAACCTACAAATTGGAAAAATATCTTTACAACCCCTACATCTTATAGAGGCCTAATACTCAAAAAAAAAATTACAAAGAACTCAAAAAGTTAGACTCCAGAAAACAAATAACCCAATTTAAAAATTCTCTACTGAGGAATCTTGAGTGGCTGAGAAGCACCTAAAGAAATGTTCAACATCCTTAGTCATCAGGGAAATGCAAATCAAAACAACTCTGCAATTTCACCTTTCACCAATCAAAATGGCTAAGATCAAAGCTCAAGTGACAGCAGATGCTGGCAAGGATGTGGAGAAAGAGGAAAACTCCTCCATTGCTGGTGGGATTGCAAGCTGGTACAACCACTTTGGAAATCAGTCTGGCGGTTCCTCAGAAAATTGGAAATAGCTCTACCTGAAGACCTGGCTATGCACTCTTGGGCATATGCCCAAAAGATGCTCCAACATATAAACAAAGACACAGGCTCCACTATGTTTAAGCAACCTTATTTATAATAGGCAGAAAGTGGAAAGAACCCAGATGTCCCTTAATGGAAGAATGGATGCAGAAAATGTGCTACATTTACACAATGAAATACTACTCAGCTAATTAAAACAATGACTTCACGAAATTGTAGGCAAATGGATGGAACTAGAAAATACCATCCTGAGTGAGGTAACCCAGACCCAAAAGGATACATATAGTAAATACTCACTGATAAGTGGATGTTAGCCTAAAACCTCAGAATACCCACCCTACAACTCACTGACCATATAAAGCTTAACAAGTGCCCGGCCAGCAGGGCATTGAACAGGGGCCCAGGGAGGTCACCTGAAAGAAAGGATGGGGGACACAGGCAAATGCAAAGAACAGCAGCTTGTCTATAGTCTGATAAAACCACTGATTTTACTTTTTCACACAGGGGTTATATGCACATAGAGGCAAGATGTGGGGAAGGGCATGACGCAGGAGCGTAAGTGTTCAGGAGGAGTACAGATATCTTCCAGAACAGAGTATCAGCTGGATGAAGCTTCAGGAGACAGGTCACTATGACTCTGCCTATGATTCACTTGTCCTTATCTAAGTTGGTACTATCCACCAAGGCTACCCAAGGTCTATGACTGTCCACAAGACCTATGACTCATAGGTTCTCATCCAGGCTGGTAAATTTCCACCAAAGCTGCCTGTTTACAATATCTTATAGCTATCTGTTTCAGTGTTTTTTTCCACAGAGACCCAAGACTTTGTGTTAGCAGGTCGACTTATGCCTATTGCTGATTCTAGGCCTTCAGTGTATAAGCAAGGCTGCCCCTGACAAACAAGAAGGAAAGCCAAAGTGTGGATGCTTCAAACCCACTTAAAATGAGGAACATAATAATCATGGAAGGCAGAGGGAGGGAGGGATCTGGGTAGGAGAAGACAGTGGGAAGATTAAAAGGAGGAAGGAAGGACCAAGTACAGGGAGAGAGAGGAGAGAAGTCCAAAGCGCCAGGAGAAAGAACAGAACTAAGGAGTGGGGTGTGGGGAAACTGGGGAAGTACTAGAAAGTCCCAGATGCCAGGGATGTGAAGGCGCTCATGACCCAATGGGGATGAGATTAGCCAAAGTATAAAACAGCAGGGAGATAGAACCTGAAGAGACCACCCCCAGTAGACAAACATGTTCCCTAGTGGAGGGATGGGGCCACCCACCCATCTCAATTTTTTTAACCCAAAGTTTTCCCTGCCTAAAGGAAATGCAGGGACAAAAATGGAGCAGAGGCTGAAGGAAAAACCATCTGGAGACCACCTCACCATCTGATCCTTTCCATTCACAGACACAAAATTCTGACACTCTTCCTGATACCAAGATTGTGCTTTCAGACAGGAGCCTGGTATGGCTGTCTTCTGAGAGGCTCTGCCAGTACCTGACTAAGACAAATGTAGATACTCATAGTCAACCATTGGACTGAGCCTAGGAACCTCAATGGAGGAATTAGTGGAAAGTCTGAAGGATCTGAAGGAGTCTGCAATCCCATAGGAAGAACAACAATATCAAATAACTGGACCCCTCAGAGCTCCCAGGGACTAAACCACTAACCAAAGAATATGTATAAGCTGGTCCATGATTCCCACTACATATGTGGCAGAGGATTGCCTCATCTGGAGTCAGTGGGAGGAGAGGCTCTTGGTCCTGTGGATGCCCCAGAGAAGAGGGATGCTAGAGGGGTGAGACCAGAGTGGGTTGGGTGGATGGGGAAGTACCCTCTTAGAAGCAAAGGGAGGGGGATAGGGTGGGGGTTTGTAAAGGGGAGACCTAGAAGGGGGATAACACTTGAAATATAAGCAAATAAAATGATTAAGAGTTATTTTTTATTACATCATGTGTGCTTATATGTGAATAAGCACATGAGAGAACAGATACCTACGGAGTCTAAAGAATGATTAAGCTGGAGTTAAGGTGGTTCTGGGAAGTCACATTTGACCACTTGCTTATCTCTCCATTGCTTAGAGGATGAACACTGTATATATTTCCTTATACAGACGAATAAGAACCGTAGTTCTGTTGGTTCATGGCTTTATCCACATGAACAAGCTCATCTAGATTACCGTTTATGTCCATGTTATCAGACCTGAAACAATGTAAATGTCCTCCAACAGGTGAATGGGTCACTATATACTCACAAGACACCATTCATTAATAAAAAGAGTGAATTATCAGTGCACATGTGAATTTATGAGCAACACAACCAATCTCAAAATGATAATGCTGAGAGCTGGAGTGATGGCTTCCTCTTTTAAAGTACTTGCTGCTCTTGTGGAGGACACAGGTTTCTGTCATTCCAGTTCTAGGGAATCCAGAGTCCTCTTATGACCTTTGCAGGAGCCAGGCACACCTGTGGTACAAATATATGCATGCAGAAGAAACACTCACACACACAAAGGTAAAACTAAATTAACTTTAATACAATAACAATGACAAAGCAAAATCAGCCAGATTTGAAAAGATAGGTGCAGAACTTTAATCTGTTTGTATTTGTGGGGTTTCTATTTTAAGGAAAGGGTTTTAAGCATCTTTCACCAACAGTTCTCAGAGTGTGTTCTGTAGTCTTCTTTGCAAGAGCCTTTCAGGAAACCCGTATGTCTATATTCATTTTCATAATGAAAAGAATATAGTCATACACAAAATAACCATCAGGAAACGGCTTTTAATAGTGAGAGATTTCGACCAATAATAGAACGTGAAACAGTGATTGGCATGCAAAAACTGCCAATCAGTGGCAACCTGGAATTTGGGTGGTTATATATGGCTAGAGAGAGGATCTTTGATTAGAAGAGTGTCAAACAGACCCAGAATGAGAGTGACAAAATAGAATTGAAGGACTGGATTATGGTGCTTAGGGTCAATTCTTTGATCTCACAAGTTGTAGGGTATATAATCCACGCTGTCCAGATCGCAGTGCAAACTCATATAGGTCTCAGAAAGGCTTGCATTTTGCCAAGCTCAATTGTGAACAAATCTGCTCTGAGGAACCCCTGAAAGCCAAAAAGACCAAAACAAACCATAAAAGCTCCCAGGGGAAAACAACAAATCTAGAGGTAAAGACATAAAGTTCTCCAATTTGTGTATTCTGACCATTAGGTTATTCATATTTAGAATTAACATTCATATTTAGAATTAATAGTCTATGAAAACTTATCAGGGAAAAATGGAAAACTCTTAAAATGTTAATAAACAACAAAAAGTCTTATAGGAAAGATGATGAATCTAGAAGTGGAAAATAATGGAACTAAAAACTTCTAGTTTGTGTATTTGGATCGTTTTGGTCATTGTATCATTCCATCCTTAAAATCTATAGGCTATTTAAAACTATCGGAGAACAATGGGAAAAAACTCAAAAATTTTTCATACGACAATATTGAAGGGATAATCTATAATATGAAAGAAACAAACAAAAAGCTACAAACGGACAAGAAGGATGAAGAGGATGACTTAAAGCAGACGGACAGTCAGGAGAACAGCTCTTTCATAAAGCTGCAGAAAAATGCCCAGCGAAGTGTCAAACAAGATATAACACCATATGTTTTTCTGTGACCCCATGCTGAAAAAAATCTGGTTCAACCCATCAAAGGAAAGTCTGTCTCTAAAAATATCTTATGACATCATAAAGACCCCGAAAATGGCTGCAGCTGAGAAAGAATCTGCAAAGCAGCAGTAAGCAGATAACATATTCACCAGTCACTCCAAAACCCAGGAAACAACACAGCACTGCGGCATACTTCCTCCTCCGGCAAATTATTCTCAGGAATTCCATATTCTACCCAATCAGCAGTCAAGTGCTACGGTAAGCTAAAAATAGTTCCAGATATGTAAAAACTCAAGGGATTTCTCTCGTGTATTTATCTTATGTGAAACTGGTTAGGAGAGAGCTTAACAAAGCAAGTCAGTACTCTGCAGATGAATGGGCTCAGAAAACACGCTAAATATACAAAATGGAAGATTTTTTTTTCAACCAGAAAGGCAAGACAAATGAAAGCCTGGCTTATGCCTCAAAATGCTTGGGAGTGGGGCGTATTAGGTAAAATAATTATGGTGGTGGTGGTGGTGGTGGTGGTGGTGATGAAGAATAAGATATAACAATAATAAGGCAGCTACAGAAAGACAAGTACATGTCTCTTCTCTGTCTTTCTGTCTTTCTCTAGCTTTCTCTGTCTCTGCTCCTGCAACCTTTAATCTATAGTAGTGATTCCTAGAGGGATGGAGATATGGGGATAGAGAAGGCATGAGTTTAATTAGTGCACACAAGGCATAGGTTGAAATATCACACCAAAATCCATTACAATTAACACACGTAAATCAGAAACAAGAGGTATTAAAAATAAGAAGCAAAAGGGAATAAAGAAAGTGGTCCAGGGAATAGAGAAGGAAAGTCAGTGTGAAATGACACTGAAAAGATCAATCTCTGTGATGCTGTAGGCTCCAAGAGGAGGACTCAGGATGAAGGAAGCTCAGCTGATGGCTGACTGCAAGTCAGGAGGAGAGCCAAGAAGACGTGATGAGGAAAATTGAAGGTGAATACTACTACAGAGGACACTGAACACAAATTTTGAATGTGGTCCTAGTCTAATTGATATAATGAGCAACATTTCTCAAGCCCTAGAATGTACCTCTTCTTCAGTATAAATGCTAGAACCAATTCATCTACAGATCACGCAACCAAAGTTCCCTTCCACATGGCAGCTCACAAGCCTCAGTAACTCTTGATACATGGAATCCTCATTTGATCTTGGTGGGTACTAGGCATTTGTAGTGCAGAGACATACGTGCAGGAAAAAAAATGGATCTCATACACATAAAATACAAACAAATTGCAAAATAAGAGATAGGGTAACAACTGGGATGGTAAGAATAGTCACTATTATCTTTCCCCAATTAATATTTTTAGTTTCTCCTAAATAAAGCAATATCAGAGCCACATGGAAATGCAGCTCAATATATAGAGAATGAAAGATTCTTAGTAAATGTCATTAGTATTTGAGGGAAAGTAATAGCATCAGATGCTTGGATTAAGCATTTCATGATACCATGGCTAAATACTACACAGGTGATGCTGAGGTTTTCTTTTCTCTGAGTACCTGAAATAAGCAACTATGAAAGAAAAGATTCCCTAGGGCTCAAGGTTTGCAAGGAAAAGCATGGTGGTAGTGATGACAGGTGATATCAGGAACTTCTCACAACAAAGTAGATCAGAACAGAGAGACACTCCAGATAAGAAGACCAGACTAGGCTATAGACTTTGATGTTTGCCCTATAAGAGAGTATCTCCTAAGATGCAAGACATGAATAGATAAGATATTCCCATTAGCCACTCCAATCCTAGAAAACAATTCAGCAATACCTTGTGAATAAGTTGAGTCTCATAACCTACAAAAGTGGCCACCAGAGCTTCTGGGAGGCATGTTCCATCCAAAACATAACAGTACTGTCACAACATGCATGGTTGTGTGGTTTCCTTTAATTTTCTGTTCATTTGTTTGTTTTCTAAGATAGTCTCACTATGTAGATCCAGCTGGCCTGGGGCTCATTATATACACAAAGAGTGCGTCTAACTCACAGCAATCACCCTGTCTCCACCTAAGGTATTATTTGTACATTATCTATAGTGGTGCCATTTTTCACCATCCCTCAAATAAAAATGAAATAATGCCCTACGCTGAAAATTTTATTCAACTAAAACTACATGCAGGGGCTGAATAAAAGGCTTAGTGTTTAAGAAGTGTACCACTCTTACAAAGGGAGCTGGGTTGGGTTTCCAGCACCCATGTCAAGTGGGTTACAATTGCATTAACTACAGTTCCAGTGGATTAAAACTCCTCAGGTATCTAAGGGCACCTGCATTCACATGGAGCACATACACATAAACTGATACAGGTACACATCTGTACCACACACACGTCACATGCATGTATAGACACATGCTGGTACACATTCAATATGTACCTGGCACAACCAGAGAGAGATTCGTGCAGGCACATACATAGACACATACATTAAACAATAACCCTTTAACATTAAAAAAAAAAAAAGCCTACGTGCAGTTCAATGAGAGTAATCAGTGTTTTCTGACTTGTTCTACTTGAGCCCTTTCACACAGGAGAATATTCAAAGTCTTTTACAGACATGTTCCTGTATTTACTTCCAAACATACCGAATACCGAATAGGTTTTGTATCATGGCAGTACAGATGGCAGTACAATACAGAATTAAACGTTTTATGGTACGTGATTTTGTTTGTTTATTTGCATGTTTTGTTTTTTGGGTTTTTTTTTTTTTTTGGTATCCCATACATCTTTTTGATTTTGACTCCTGTTTGGTGCATTAGCTAGTTAGCAAGATTGACCTGGTTGCATTTTTATGTTGGTGACCCTTGGCCTTTTATATTTATGTTACATATCTTAAGAATTGTATAGTGTCATTTAGCAAAGTTGCCCACACTTTCCTTTAACAGGACAGCTCTGTCCTTTGAGCACACTGTCAGAGCAGCTGCACTTACATGAGGCCTTCTGCCCTATGGATTTTAACTTGTCATCTATATCACATTCCAGCCTTTGTTTTATTTCCTTTTATTTTTTAGTTCTCTAAGGTCACAAGAAAATTTAAAACAGTATTGTAAATTTTTGTCAATTAGTAATTTGGTAATTCTCAAACATAATTAAAATCTCCCCTACATTTATTGACTATGAGTCTTTTTGTTGGTGTTGTTTGACTTTAGAATGTACTTCAAAGACCCGTGATTTTCCTCAAAATATTACATTATATTAAATCTTTATATTAGCTGAAATTTTTCTTATATAATTCTGTGTATCTGTCTTTACTTATTCTTCAATATAAATTTACACAGAATAACTTAATTTAGTTGGATTTTACTTCAGTTTGAATATTATTTATTTCATACTGTCAACTGTTTCTGCTAACTGCATACAGGAATAGAATTGAAAATGACATAAAAACTTTGTGTTGGCCATAAAGAGGCAGAATAGAAAGAGAAAATCTGACCTGGAAAGGATCAGGAGACAATTTCAAAATTTCCACCAGCAAGCTACTTCTTAGTGGAGTTTGGTTTTAAGCCACATTTTACACAACATTTTATTGAGTAAAACTGATAATTAATCTGATCAACTAATTGTGGCTTGTTTCACTATTTTCTCCATATGACACCAGTGGATATTTTTCACAAAGTAGAATTATTGTCCATTATTCATAGTTTAAAATTTACTTTAACATTCTTCCCTTCAGTTTACTGTTACTGTTTTAACAAAAATGTTAGAAGAGGATATAGCAAAGCCTGCTACTCTATTAGCTCAAGAAGGCTGACATACTCGGTCAAGTATACCCAGGAGAGAGAGAGAGAGAGAGAGAGAGAGAGAGAGAGAGAGAGAGAGAGATGATTCTTATTCACACAGTGTATAGGGCAGGAGATTAACTCTGTGGTCTAGCATAAACAAAGATAGGAAGAAAAAAAAACATCATCCAAAAGTAAAACTTGAAAGAAGAACGGAGACTGGGGGTGAGGGGTGATAAATAAATCAGGGACATAGCAAGTCCCCAAAAGTCCTCTGGGGATTGGAGGCTTACTCTTCAATATTCTTCAAGGATGCTCTAGCCTTGAAATGATTAATTATTTCAGGCCCCAGCTGTTGGAAATGAGGATACTATCATATGACTTATTCACTTAATTAATCAATTACCAAGTTCCAGCTGTTAGCCAAAAAGGTAGCCATACAGCAGACCTTTTGGATCCTGGTGTTTCTGGAATTATGTGTGAAAATCGAAAGTCTAATTGTGTTCAGATAGTGGTTTTAGACCCTCCGTATTACTGTTACCTCTCTTGAAACGGAGATTGACGAAGAGCTTCTAAAAGTCGTATTCAAAAATATTGAGGAACAGAGAGAAATAAGAGTAGTGAGGTATTTTCTCTCACAGAATCTTGAGTAACTTGCATCTACCTGTACTACAAACGAACTATGAAAACCTGCTTAACATTCATACATGTTGTGCTAAGGACTAGGACACAATGACCATGGGAAGTTGCAGCTCCTGCTTGGCGTTTTAAGACTTGGTCATTGTGGTCTTCTGCCCCTGTCCATGTGTACCACAAGGTGTATTTCTTAGACTTTACTGTTCACAGTAAATGTCTTTATGAATCATTCACCTCCACCTTTGTGAATACCCTAACGGCCCCTGTGTGTAACAGGAATATGTACTCACTCATCTTCATCCTCAACTTCTGTCCTCTGCTGTGATGCTTCACTCAAGAGGCCATTTCACAATTGTATGTTAAATTCAGATAATCCTGCTGTGTAACGTGTGGAACCTGTCATTCCGTATTGGAAATCCAGGTGGTGATTAGTGCACTGAGAACAATGAAAGCAATTCCAAATTGTTCTCAAGTGCTTCTATTAGCTCAAGGTGTGGCTCTCAATAAACAGATTTCTGATATATATTCTCTTATTTTCCAAATGTGCTACCAAAAGTATTGATTGAAGAAACTCAGCACTCTAAATTCTTATTATATTTGGGGGAAAGTAGAAGTTATAGAGTAATTAATTAAATGACCTCTAAGAGAAAAAGGAGTAGCCAACTCTGTGAAGAAATAGGTATACACATATTGATTTGACCGTCTACTGTCCATAATACCACCAAAATTCACTAAGTAGCACACTGTGATCTTAAGCATGGGGATACAAAATAATATGTTTAAATATAAAGACAAAAGTTGGCATCACTTCTGGTTTTATGACCATAATTAACCTCAATAGTTTTTATCAGGATTTTCCCATTGAGACTAACATAATGGAATTGGAGGGTATTTGTCCTACTGGTTCATGTTTTGTTAATTGTGTGTGTGTGTGTGTGTGTGTGTGTGTGTGTGTGTGTGTGTGTGTGTAGGTCCCCATGTGTGGGTGTGCATTGACATAGATGTAGAGGCAGGTGAAGACTCAAGGTTAGTATCAAGAATCATCTTTCATCATTCTTCCACATAATTGAATAAGGCAGGGTCTCTCATTCAATCCCAGAACTCACCAATATGGCTGGTTTTATAAGCTGACACTTGGGATACTCTGTCTCCACCTACAAAGCTGGAATTGCAACCAAGCTACCACAACCACCCAGCATTTACCTGATTTGGGGGAATCTGAACTACGCAGCAAGTACTTTAACCATTGAGCCATATTCCCAGCATCTCATTAATCTTAAAAATCCACAGAGAAGCAATAGACACAGACACCCAGAAACAAGTCTTTTATCACAGTTACTTAGCTACAATTGAGCTACTGTTTCCCCATACACATGTCATAAAGACTGTAATCAAATGAAGATAGTATACAGTAGGCACAGTGGGAAATTCAAACTGTTAAATAAATATCATATTTTAGAATAACTTTCATGTGTAGTTACCAATATGAGTATCTCTGTCGTTAATATAAAATTTCAATCTGGACTACAGAAAATCTATAAAGTGTTATATTACTTGACTATGATTCTTTATTACTATTTATTTATTTATTTATTTATTCACCCATTTATGCTATACCAATCCTAAATTTTGTGTCTGATTATAAAACCACCTTCATCTTCTTGGCTTTCATAAACCAAATTGAGACTTTATTTGGCCATGAAGTGCCTCTGCTTTATCCTTCAAAAAAAGATATTCTGAACATTTGACCTGGTGTTTACAACCTTTTCATTATGCAGAAAGAGAACACCAATTCTGGGATACTGAAAGGCAGTGAACTTATGAGAAACTACTAAATGTCTGTAAAATGAATGAAGGGCTTCTGTATCAAATGACCTTGGATTGGAGGGTTTGGAGACATGGCAGTAGATGTGGAGAATGGAGGGGTGCTGTATAAAATGGGTAGCACTTCTCTACTGAGTTCAGTAGGAGAGAATTATAGAGAGAACAAGACAGGAGTCAAAAAAAGGTTTCAACTACATTTACCTATAAAGTAAAAGGTCATTCCTCTCTGGAGGTATCAGCATCCCACAGCACAACCTCCACACTAGCATGCTGAGTGAGCTGCTTATTTAGTTCTTTATAACTCCAAGTCTGCAATCACAGCTTTGTTCTATCATAACCACTCTGCTTGTCTTGGGTCTGCTTTCCTTTATTCTAAGTGGCAGGAACTTTGAGGGATTATTACCAACCTATTTGTGTCTAAATCACAGCTTCCATCCTTTAAAATTAGCCACCTTTTCCTCCCCCTTGCCTGACGTGTTCAGTGTTGTCATGATCTATGGCTTGAAGCATAGCATTTGATCACAGATAGGCGGTTGTTACCTAGTTTGAGCCCAGCAAGAGAGCAGATGGGAGACTAGAAGACAGAAAGCTTCTATATATACACACCTAGGCAGAAAGGATGGGGAAGGGGAGAATTGAGATAAAGAACATGCCAAGTAAATTGTAGCAATTAGGTTAAAACTTTCTGAGTAGAGTACAGTTAAGTGGAAATTCTCTGTAGATGTAGATTCTAAGTTACAGAACAACAGAAACTTTGAGTCAATGGGTGGACTATGTCTAGATCTGCAACTGTAGCCTGTCACTCCTTTATAGCTCTCTGACCCATAGGTATAAGCACTGGCAGCCCTTAAAAACGAGGAAATGTAATTAATTATACCAACATTATTCTATGGTAATTGAGTTCTTGCCCTAATAAGTCCTTTAAATTTTGCTGTGAGATCTACCGCACCAACATTAAATATCGCTTTTCCCTTTTGTCTCAACAGGCTAGCCAAACAATTTGTTAAAATTACAAATATGAAGAACGTTCCTCCCAAGCAAGATGAATTCTGACTTTATATTACCCTAGACATTTTGCTGGGTGTTTAGAATTTATTATAGTGACCAAGTCTAATATAACCCATTGTACATGGCAGACTAAACACTAGATTTGGGCTAGTATGCCAATGTAGCACCATTTTGCTTAAGCATGTCATGCCATCACTAAATGTAATCCAAAATATTTAATATGAAGGTTCTTTAGGATTTACATAGGAGAAATATCTAGGCACTGACTGTATTCGTCATTGATCAGATGACATGTGTAAAGTCTCTTCCTCAATGATGAAATGTGATGAAATCCACCTGTAATAAATTTATCTCATACCTCTTCAGTTTCAATAGGTTAACTCTCACTTAAGGAATAGCTATAGTACAATATATGTTATATACTTTCGAAAAAAATATTTCATAGAAAGATAATAGAGAGAAAGTGTTAAAAATAATGCAGTGCTTGGGGGAAGGGAAAGAAAAGAAATGGTTCATTGCATCTTCTCTCTCTTTCTCTATCTCTCTTTCTGTGTCCTCTGAAATGTACAAAATCACTATGGGCTGGATCCATAGCAGGACATTTGACACCTTTTCAACATTTACAAATGCATTTATTTCAGTTCATTATATGATTAAATGGACATGACATCAAAATTGAAGTCTGATTTACCTTGCACATATTCCCTCTTGAAGATAAGTTGCACAAACTAAGCTCTAACCAGGTGTTACCTGAGCTACCAATGCTGATGCTATTGGTTATGTCATTGGGCTAGTTATAAACCAAAGATAATAACCAGGGACTGGAATTAAGGTGATTCAGGACTTCGGTACAACAGCATTTTAGCTTCATTGTTATCATGTGAGTTCCAAGTCAAGTAGTCTTTCTAGATTAAAAGCAGAGAACCGATATAATTGACTTGTAAGAATATTACACACTGACATGCACCATAGATGAGAATAGTCCCTTTTAATGCGAATATGTGTTAGGTGTTTTGACATCACCTACATCTAGTCCCAGGATTTGGCTCCTCACTTTGGTCACATTTGGTTCATTGTAGAAGTTGGTCTTAATCTTATCTTCATATGCTTAGCAAAAAGAAAACAAACAAACAACAAAACCAATTCACTATTTTGACAGAAAACACATGAAGAAAGGCTATGCTGCATAGGTTGGGCCTTGGAAGATTACTGGCTGCCTCTTCATACATCCAAATGCCTAGAAGAGCTACAAAGCAGCAGAAGAAAGAAAATTCAAGAAAAATGCGAACAATGTCTAGATAATGGACTATAAATTTCCATAGACATATAGTATGGCACAAAGAGTCACAGATCCAGAGAAAGTCAGTGATGGACTAACTTTCATATTTTATTATGATAACAAGTACAGCAAAAAGGATTGAGAGATTAGAAAAAGAAAGGAAATCAAAGCTAATAGAAAAAATATATGGTAAATTTATATATCATCTTGAGGTTCAGTTCTATATTCTTGCAATGGTAAAGACCATATTAGTTCTAATGTAAAAGACCATATTAGTTGAAAACTGTTTAATAAATATTTCCTATATTTTCTCTAACTAGTAGGATATATTTAGTTGAATTACATCCAACTAATACTCAAAATTTTATGTCATTCTGGTACTGATTTTCTTTAACCATAAATTTTGGAATTATACAACAAAAAAGAAACTGAGAGAGGCAAAAATCTTCTGTTCTGGTTTTTTCCCTCTGTCTCTATTTCTCTCCTTCTCTCTGTCTCTATTTAGAATTGGCATTCTCTTCCCACAAAATTCAGGAACATTACAGCTCTATGAAAATCACAATAATAATTCTTTGCAGAAATTAAAAAAAAATCCAACAAAATATATATGGACTCACTGGTTATTCTAATTTATCAAAATATTATTAGGAAAGAATAAATATGGAATACACATACTTGCTTCAGATTTTTAAATTATATATATATATATATATATGTATATATATATATATATGATATTTAACACAAATATAGACCAGTGAACTAGAGGAGAACCTAGAGATAAACCCAAACTCATATGGTAAGTATTCAGTAACAAAGCTGCCAATCACTGAATAGAAGAAAGCAGTCTATTTAGCAAACGTCTCTTAAAAACTTGACATCATAAACAAGAAAGCAATTAAACAATAATGTAATGTCTACAAAAAATAATTCAATATAAATAGAACTAGACTTAGTTGTATTGTCCCCACCATAATAGACTTATCGTCTCAATATATATAAAGAAAACATAAAACTCAACAATAGCAAAAAGAAAATAACTATTAGAAAACAGAAAAGGACCCATTAGACATCTCCCCAAAGAGATACATATAGCTAAAAGGACAGATAAAAGATAGTCAATAGCACTATTCACTAGGGAAATACTAGTCAAAATGACAAGTTACCTCATATACTCCAAGATTACCATCTAAGCAAAGAACAGAAAATACATGTTAGTGAAGATGTGAGAAAACTGGAAGCACTGTATTCTGTTGATGGGAAACAAATGAATCACCCACTATGAAAAACAGAATGGCAGCTCCTTGGATGGCTAAATAAGACAGCATGTGATCGGGAAATTCTCCTGGTTCTATTCACATGAAAAATTGAAAACATCGTCTTTTAAATTTTTATTACATTTTACTTATTTCCTTTGTTTGTGCCTGAATGTGTGTGTGTGTGTGTGTTATGTATATGTGTGTGAGGGTGTGTGCGTACAAGTACATGCATATGTGTGTGTCCACAAGCCACATATCTGTGTGGATATTAAAGGACACTTGTGCTTCCAACATCTAGATTCCAGGGATAGAACTTGGGTATTCACACTTGGCCATAGGTGCTTATACCAACTGAGTCATTTTGATGACCCAAATATAGAGACTTGAAAATATATTTCCATGCACATGTTCATATAAGGATTATTGATACTAGTTAAAATATGACAGTAATAAGTGTATCTTCAATGAGTGTATTAATGTCAATGTGGCTTTGATGGTTTGAATGAGGATGGCCTTCATAAACTCACATGTTTGAATGCCTGATCCACAGTTAATGGAACTGTTTGGAAAGAATTAGAAGATATGGCCTTGTTGGAGGAGGTGTGTCCCTGGGGTAGGCTTTGACGTTTCTAAAGACCATTTCAGGCCTAATGTTGCTTTCTCTGCTTGCTTATCCAGCACTATGCCTCCCTGAATGCCACAGCACTGCCCATGATGATAATAGGCTAACCCTCTGAAACTGTAAGCAAGCTCCCAATTAAACCATTTTCTTTGTAAGTTTCCTTAGTCATGGTGTCTCTTCATAGCAATAGAACACTAAGGCAGTGATATATTCATAACGTAGAATATTAGGGACTAATAGTGTAAAGAAAATCTCATCACACACTAAAGCATGAAAAAGAAAACTTGATGATATTGTGGTGAGTGGAGCAGACATTCACTAAATGACAGATATTCCATGATTCCATCACTGTGTGGTACTTGGAGCAGCCAGAGTCATGGGTACAGAAAAGGAAAGTGAGAGTATCTGGGACTTGAGGGGAGAGGAGGTAAGCTCATCATTCAGTGGGTAAAGAGTTTCAGTTTTTTTCAAAATGAAAAAAAGACAAGGAGATGGTTGGCAGCACTGTGAGTGTGCCTACAATCTTAGAGCTCCATGTTTTAAATAGATAAGGTGGAAGTATGTGTGTGTGTTTTACCACAGTAAACCCAGGGGTTGGTAGTGACGGCTGTAACTTACAGGAAAATCAATGTTCTTTGGTAATAAAGATGATCCAATGTCCCAGACATGTTTCTGTAAGACGTTGAGATAGACATCCCACTTAGAGAAGTCAAGTGATAGTGACTATGCAAGACTATGTGAAAGAATGCTGTTCCTAACCATTATAGAATTAGGAGGGGAGAAAAGAAAAGAATAGAGAAAGAAAGTTACAGAACCCAAGGGAAAGCCAAGAGTCAAAGAACAAGAATGTCGGAGAGATCAGATCGAGCAGAGACAGAGCTGCATCCAGCCAGTCTGATGATGCTGGAGTGCTAGGCTCAGATGTGTCTGCTGCTTCTAAGTGGGCACCTGTGGCTACTTGGATGTGCCTAGGACTCTGTACACAGGATATAATAACAAAAATTATGTTAAATGGTATAAACAACACATTGCAGGGGTCATGTTAAAAGAAAACATCCAAAGCTTGGGAGGTGGTGGGAGGGGGTTGGGGAGGGATGACTGGTACAGGGATACAGGGAAGTCATTAACAAGAATTAGAATGATATAAATCTTAAGAGGAAGGCAACTGTGATCAGCAAAAAAGGGCAAAGCATAATTGCATATTTCATAGAAAAACAGGCACCATATGCTTTGGCTTGAGGATGAAGAGCTGAGAATCACTACATGAGCCTGGACACATGCCTTCGCCTCCATTGCTTCTGTATAAAAGAATGAGCATAATTATATCTTCTACAACAGGCTGTTGTGTTCCTGCAATCAGAACACCGGTAAAAGGCATTGAGAACGCAGATGAAAAGCTCTGTCCGTGGCTCGGTTTAGAATACGTAGAGAGTCTATGTAGTTCCCCAGCTGCGGCCACAAACAAACCCTGATCCCAGCACTGAGCTGAGGTCAGTGATGGATTTGGTACACAAAGGAGGGTTTTGGCAGCAGCAGGAGCTGCATGAATCAAAGTCGGGAGGCAAAACAACTGTCAGCTGCTTGCAAGGGCCATTGTGAAAGCGAATCAATATTTGACAAACATTTTGTTAAATGGCACAAATTAGAAAGGCAAAAACATTTAAAATGATTTCACATGGGCCAGACTTACAGCAGGAAGTAAATGTTCAGGGAAATGGTGTTTCTGAAGAGATTGGCCTTGCCACAAATTCTTGGCCCTCAGTGATATTCCATAAATGAGAACCTAAAGATTACTGTGATCGACTAAAGATCATCTAAATCAATAAATACCATAGTGACAAACACTCCATACAGAGCAGGTATATTTCCATGGTTAACAGACGTTGAATAACTCTTAGGTTTTGCGTTGTTGTTATTGTTGTTGCTGTTGCTGTTGCTGTTGCTGTTGCTGTTGTTGTTGTTGTTGTTATTTTATGCCCAAGGGTGTCTTCCCTACATTTATATCTCTGCACCACATACCATACTTCCTGATACCTACAGAGGTTCAAAGGAGATATCAGAGTCCCTGTAACCTGAATTTAAAACTTGTGTGAATTAGCACGTGCGTGCTGAAAATTAAACCTCGGTCCTCTGGAAGAGCATCCAATCTTCTTAACTGCTGAGCTATCCTTCTAAACCCATCAATATCAAGCTTAAGTAAGAACTTCCAATCAGTTTAAAGCATCTACAAGCAGAAAGGCAATGGTGATGGGAGGGCCGGATTGACAGCAAGAATACAAATGACCCTCTAATTGACTGAAAAATAAAGATAACCTCTATCATGGGAGAGTATACAGATGCTTAATGAATCCCCATCCCATGCCACAGTCATCATCCCAGTAAATGGTCTGAGCAACAACCACAGAGTAGCAACATGCATCATCTATGTTGTGATTAGTAAGGAGAACTGCTCTGCTTCCTAGACTCTCTGTACTAGTATATCTGTCAGCCTTCCCTCCCATAACAAAAGTGTGTGGTATATCAACTCATAAAGGCTTAATTTTTGACTCATGTTTTCAGAGATTTAAGTTCTGTGACATTTGTCATTACCAAGGGTCCATCTAGTGTTCAGAATCCCAAGGTAGCAAAAAGAAGCTAAAATCTAAAACTAACTCATCAAACTATTTACCAAGCATGTTATGAGTGTGACTTAGTAGAACCAAGGCAAATCTCATCAGTCTGTACTTTATCAAGATTTGTTACTTATTCTATTGATTACACATGTATAAAAACCTTGGCTCTATAGGCAGGGATAGTTAAGCATATACATACATACACATATATGTACATATATACATACATACATATATACATACATACTTAGAAAAATAGAGGGGAAGGACATTGAACAGCCTCATAATCCAGCATTCACCCAGGGTATGTGATTCTTAGCTAGAAAGAGCTCACTTTTCATCCAGTAAAGTTGACTAAGAAAGGAATGTTTCTGAGAATGGTCACCTCCAAGACTAAAAGTGTCCTGACACTACACCTACGGATTGATGACTTGATGATTTTGAAAAAAATATGCTCAGCTGTATTGACCTCCCTCTACCCCACAATGCAGTTCAGTGCTATAGAAACTTCAGAACTATCTCAACCAGAGAGTATATATTTTGCATTTTGGTTAGGCTACATTGTATTTGTACTGTCATGATTTTATGATAATTGCTACAATACTGGGTGATTAAAAGTCAATTCAACATTTTTTGCTTGATACTTGTAAACCAGGTGAGACTAATTAGGGCACAAGAAAGCCAGTCTGTCTTTGCTATTTTGGTGAGCTCAAGCCAAGAGTTATTCTTTGCTTTCGTGCAAGACATGAGGCCAAATCTTATTCACTGACTGGAGGGCAGGCTACAAGCAAAACCAAGCCTAGAAAGTTAGGCAAAGACCAGGGTCTTTGCTATATGATTAAGCCCTGATATAGTTCTGGTCAATGACAGAGTTAGTTTACTTAAATTCTATTCTAGTTAAAAAAAAAAGTCACAGGGATTTCAGTGAATGACTTTTTCTCAAATAAAAAGGTAACTTTTGATGGATCATGTTCAAGTTGCCCTTCATTTTCACAGATAACTGCAGTGTTTCCACAAGTCATATCTTTAGAAGGGAGAAGAAGGGAAATAAATATGTTTTCGTCTTCTTTCTAAGGAGGGAAAATAATACAGAGAAGCCTCAATTTTCCCTGTAATATTAGTGAAAATTAATCGCATTTCTCTGTGGACCACAGATTCTTAAGATGTAGGTCATGACTCTACAGGGAGTCTCACAATGTGAGAGTTACAAAAATGACAATAGTAACAGGGTTATGAATATGCAATAGCTGCAAATCAATTTTAAATGGAGTGTGTGATGAGTCTAAGGTATCCCAGGCAGCAGCCCCCCACCCATGCTGTATCAGGCAGCCTTGGTTCTTAATGCACACGTGCATGTCACACTGGAACTGTCAGAACAACACATTGCCCATGAACTCTGCCTGAAACACCACAGCTCAAACTGAAAATGTTGTATGATACAAACTGCAGTATTTTTTTACTGTATATGTGAGTTTTAAGTTCTTGTAGAAATATAGTGGTTCTACATTCATTCTTCAGCATCTAAACTGGAATGATCAAATGCAACCATTTCTGTTTTTTCTTACTGGTTTGAGTTTCAAACATAGTAAACACACACACACACACACACACACACACACACACAATTAGTGAATTTTGTCTTGAGATTAGGACAGCATTTTAACAATTTCTGAAATGATCCAAACAATACCTTTGCCATTTGGACAGTGTGTTTATGGTAAGCCATGTTCTAAGTATTGACTATTATTATTATTATTATTATTATTATTATTATTATTGGTTTTTCGAGACAGGGTTTCTCTGAGTACCCTGGCTGTCCTGGAACTCACTCTGTAGACCAGGCTGGCCTTGAACTCAGAAACTCGCCTGCCTCTGCCTCCCAAGTGCTGGGATTAAAGGCGTGTGCCACCACCACCCGGCTAGTATTGACTATTATAAAGTCAGAATACATAGCGACTATTAAAAATGGTGAAGGTGCTCTATGTCTTGAAGTATAAACTTGTCAGAGAAGATAAAATTCCTGTGCAAAAAAAGGCATACCCTATTAGTATATAAATTTGCTTTCATTATTAATAAATAAAAACATATATATAAAGAATTGTACTAGCATACATTCTTTATGATTTATTAACAGTAAATTCTTTATTTCTGTGATTACTTTAGATACCAACATACCTGGAATAGTGTAAAACTTTCTCAAATGAAAGAATCTTCAAGTAGAAAAATTTAAGAAGCCGTGTTTATACAAATCACTGGCAAAGAATAATCTGATTTCCGTGATTGATGTATCAATTACATCTCATTCTATGTGGGTTGCCATCTTGTTGATAGAATGAGATATTATGGCATAGCAGGTTCTTTAGTAGGAAAGCAATATATTTCTGGTTAGCTAGAAAATATTGTCCGCTACATATGAATAGAAATGAGACAAAGGGTCTCTGTATGCAGATGTGCAGTCAACAGTTGTGTGTCAGCAGCTGCTCTGTCATCCTTGGCAAAGTTCTGTGGCACTTGAAGTAAAATGCACCTCTGCAACTTTGAGGGAGGTTGCCAATTAATATTTTTAGGTACTGCTGCGATGGGAATGCACGAGATTGGTCAAATGCACACCAATGTGTTTAGAAAGACTGACTAATGAAACGTCTCAAGTGTGTCTCAAGAGATGATTGTAGAGACTATAGATTGTCAGTTTTATAAGAATGAAAAGCTGTCTTATTGAAGGAAGACACAATCAAGAAGCTACAAGATAATCATGAGACAAGATGGTTTCAATAGAGAAGACACCATATCAGGATACAGAGAAAAGAACCAAGCCCCAAATTTTGCATGAAAATAATTGGAGATAAGAAGTTATTTTCTATACATTATGTTGGACTGCAATATCAGTGATTATGAGGGTTCTAGGTTGGAGACAATGGTAAAAGAACAAGAAACTGAGTCTCCATTCTTGATTTCTCTTTGACCTTCATTTATGGTGACATCATCCATTCTTTCATGGGCATCACTACACACAAATGCCTTTTGTTTGTGACCACCTAGACTAACCCAGAGCCAAACCATCGAAAATGAATGTTTTTTGGATTAAGATGACCTTATTGTTCTATTCTGAAAAAGCACTAAGAGATAAAGTTTAGCAATGGCCAGTACAAGTTACACAACACGGTGAGCTCAGTCACAGAGATGTGGCTTTCTCTGGAAGACAGTACAAATGAAATGATCTTAATTTAGAGAATTGTTCATGGAAATTTAAGTCCAACCATCTCATTCCTCCTAGAATCGCTGAGGGGGTCTAGGTTACATCACAGAAGGGACACTATGTTTGTCTCTTTTCTCCAAAAGATCACAAATCAAGCCTAGAACCAGGTTTCTGACATTCTCCAAAAGAGCCACAGTGTATTTGGGAGTAAAATACCTAAGGTTCCGATCCTTCTTATCTGTGTTATAGGATAGTACAGCCGAGTCTACTACTTGCAAAACCTTAATGATGACTTTATCTTTGGAGAAACTACTGAAGTCTAACTTAGATCAATGAAGAAGCAGGGTTTCTCATGGTCTTCTTCAGATGGAAGAAGATGGTGGGTTGAACTGAAATGAATTTGAGTTGGTCAGAAAGCTTTGCTGTTCACATCATAGTAAATACCAGAATTTGCCTCCAAAAGGAAAACCAACCAACCAACCAAACAAACAAACACAACCCAGGGAAATAACTGTTAGCACTCTGCATCCATACTTCTATAAACAATTTGTCTTTGTAATTAGATTAACTTCTAGAATTTAATGCTTCTCGGAGCTTTATCTGCAGTAATAAATTAATTCTAAAGGATAAAAAACACAAAAATGGAGCAACTTGAATGCCATCCATCCATCCATCAATTAAAGAAAAATGATATAACAATTGGGGATTACTTAGATTGCACAAAATAGTAGTAGATAGTGGTGTAGGCAAGGAAAGAACCTGCAACTTGTAGATTATTAAGTTTATTATATTTTTGGGTGTGTGTATGTAAAAAAGAGTGACAGAAAGAGAGAGAGGAAGAGATGTGTGTGTGAGAGAGAGATGTGTGTGTGTGTGAGAGAGAGAGAGACAGAGACAAAGACAGAGACAGAGACAGAGGGAAACAAAGAGAGACAGAGAGAGAATCACATGCCCTGGGTTGGCCTTGAACTATGTCACCAAGGATGGCCTTGAACTTTTGAACCTTCTGGCTGTGCCTCTCCCAAGTGCTGGGGTTACAGCTTGTATCACACTTGCTTTTATTCACTGCTGGATTCTGAACTCAAGGAGTTACACACACTGAGCAAGCATTCTATCAAGAGTGCTGTATCCAGATCCCAATTATATTATTATTGCACATTGACAATAGCATTGTTAGCAGAATCACAAAATGTGTAGAAATGCAGTGTAGCCAAGTGTGCACAATCACACACAAGGCTTTAGCTTGCACCGAGGTCGTCAGAATTAAGGAGGAAACAAGTTTCTTCTCTGAAGAAAGGGTAAGGCCGCTTTATTGATGTGCTGCTGTGAGCTTACAGGCGGTCATCATCTTGTGGGAAGAACTTCAAGTGCTTGAGAGCCTGAGAATAGGAGAGAAAACACATTTCATGCTTTTATCACAATAACCAGCTAAGGGCCCCGGAGTTTATTGCCCTCCCGTTTATTGTAGTGGTCCCTTTTAATGGCTTAGTGTTCTCAGACAATCTAGTCTCATTGCTCAGTTAAAAACTGTGTGCTTTCTCCACATCAAAGCAAGCACCCCTGAGACCCCCCATCATTGTTATTTATTTCCAAAGCATAAGCCACCCTACCTTGCACCTGCACCATTGCAATCATGTATTTTCTGGTATGCTTGCACAAAACTCCAAGAAAACTGCTTGATTGTTGGTAGGTAACTGGCTAGCAGATGATCTGATTCAGCTTTCAAAATGAGTAAATGTCATTGGAAACAACTAGTAAATGTCAGATATTGAAGAACAAACTCACAGGCTGCAGAGATGGTTCAGAGGCTAAGAGTGCATTGCACCCTTGCAGGGGACCCAAGTTAGGCTCCCTACATGCATGTTTGGTAGCTCACAACACCTATTACTTCAGCTCAGGGAATCTTATTCTCCCTTCTACCATCTGAGGGCCCTGCATTTATGCACACAGGAACATATGCATGTGTATGGGTGCGCGTGGGTGGGCGCACACACAGAAAGAGAGAGAGAGAGACAGAGAATTGCTTTAAAACAATAAACAATGAATCCTATTTTTAAAGTTAGAACCAATCAGCCCTACTCCCACCTGACAGTCTCCCCTCCTCTTAGTCCCTTTGTTCAATCATGACATCTTGACAACTCCCTCCACTGCCTTTATGAGTCTCAGTCTGTGTGGTCACCTTCATCACCTTCATGAAACCTACCTTCAGAGACATGTATGTACACATGATCACATTGTCAGCCATCTGGGCTCAGATATATAAATGAAAGCACCTACTATCAACTGATTGAGATATCACTCTCTCTCTCTCTCTCTCTCTCTCTCTCTCTCTCTCTCTCTCTCTC
>JANHMN010000016.1:42542517-42569685 GCA_030674055.1 Rhabdomys pumilio | reverse complement strand
ACACATACACACATACACACATACACACATACACACATACACACATACACACACACCTGTTACTACCAACTTCTTTCTGACATTACATGTTAACAGGAACATATGAAAAAGACTCTACCAAGTAGGGTCTCCTTGAAAGTCCTCAGAAAGAGAAGGGTAGGAAGACAGCCAAGTCAAAAGCATTCACAGCCAACCAGATTAATAGCCTACCTGGTATCCTGATGATCTTAACTGCTTGCCATAGTCTTCTACTAGCCCAGTATCAGGGCCTTCAAATCTGCCCTTAAGGCACCTAGCAGGTTTGTGGGCTCTCAAGTTGGGTTGCAAATGATAAGCCCCCATGGATTTCAGCCAACTGGTTTCTCCATGATTTAAGAATGAGCTTTAAAGACGATGATACTGAATGATAAAATGATTTTCAGTTTCTCTTCAAAAAGGCACTGTATGACTTTAGGGAGGTTAATGAGCCCTGAAGGGGCATATGCCTTACAGATTTGAGGTATATTTTCTTGTAATCAACAACTGCCTTAAGCTGGTGAATAATTTAATTAAATGGAGTTTTAAATCAAAGACATAAGAGTTTAATTAGGAACTATTCTTGTTCTACTGAAGTTTACAGGCAGCTGTGCAGATTTTTTTTCCCTATCAGGATTTTGACAAACTCACAAGGACAGGGATTCAGAAAAACACATGTTGAACTAAAGGTGGATAGAAAAACACAGTTACTGACATAGGAAACCCATATCTGGGCTCTGCAGCAGCCATAAGGATGAAGGAGTTTAGCTCAAGATAATTCATAACTCTGGAGAAGGACAAATTTGCCCAGATAATCAATCAAAAAGTTGCAAGTTTTGTGCCACTAGTGCATCCGTTATATTTAATATTCTGTCTATCCCTTTATATACCTTTCTCTTTTGTCCAAATGTATAATTATTAAAACCTGAACTGGCAAATCTCAAGACATATTGCAAAAAATTGTAAAAGGTACATTTATTCAACTCCTAGCCCCAACTTTACTCCAAAAGGTATTGTTTACTAGGTTGAACTTTACTAAGCATATTCATGCCTTGCTTGACTCTTTCTCCCCTCCTCCCTTTCTCCCTCCCTCCCTTCTTGCCTCTCTCTACCCACCTCCCAGATCCAACAGGCTTCATGTTTATGGGGAAGGTTTGTAACACTGAGCCACTCCCCTCACCCCTAACACCAGCAACTCCATTTTAAATAGGTGTCATAGGTAAATTAATAAATTTGAAGAGATTTTTTACTAATTAATGTGTGTGTGTGTGTGTGTGTGTGTGTGTGTGTGTGCTTACATGGAAGTCAGAGAAAAACTTGTGGAATCAGTTTTCTTCTTCCACAGTGAGGGTCCCTGAATTTGAACTCAGATTGTTAGGCTTGAATGCAAGCACCTTGAGTCCCTGAAGCACCTCTGCTTCTGCTCTTTCATCTTTTCTCCCGAAATAATACTATTTCCTATTCTATATACTTCTCAGTCTGCCTAATTTTCAAATCCTTCTTTCAATAGCATTCCTGATTAGCTAGGAATTAATGAGCTGGAAGAACACTGTCGTAAACTGATACACAAAGAAGGAAGGCCTGCTGTAGTATAATCAAAATTAAAGGGAATATTTTAACCAATTCATCCCAAAGTATAAGGAAGCCAATGAGTCCTTGGGATTCGGAAAAGTCTCTCTAGAAAATTCCTAATAATTTCACTTTAAAACAGGAATGATTATATGTGAATGCATGTTTGATTGTATAACTATGTCCTCAACACAATGAGAAGAAAATCTTTGGCTCAAAATATTGAAAGTTTGAGTAAGCTTACTCTGTTACTTTGGGCCTGGGGCAGGGCTGAGATTCACAGTGCCAACAGCATGTGCAATAGAAAACTATTCATCTCCAGTTGGAGAGGAAGGACTTAACACATACACACACACACACACACACACACACACACACACACACACACACACATTTTGCTTCTCTGGATGTCTATTAGTCTGTCTCTAGAGAATTCTGAATAATACATTGAAATAATTTTTATTATAACACTGCCTGTATTTTTTATAGATGGCCATGTTGAATCTTAAATTTTTTCCAAAGGCTCATATGTTAAAGAGCTTGGTCCTCAGAGTAGGATCAGGAAGATGGCAGAACCTTTAAGAGGCAGATTCTAGTGGGTTCTTTGGGTCATCATAATTGTGGCTCTCCTCAGATTTGTGGCCACAGACTAGACATCTTTGCTCTATTTCCTGTTCCTGCCATGATATGCTGTCTGGTCATAGTCCCAAATCAATAGTATCAACCAGTATGAACTCAGATCTCTAAAACAATCAGTCAAAATTATTTTCTCATGATAGGTTACCTATTACATTTAACTGTCATAGTGATGGAATGTTAGAACTAATACAATGGACCTAGATTAGCTCTTTGTGGGTCTTTCTTCTCTCACATTTGGAGTGAAGATACATTAGCATAAGGCCAGCACTGCTGCTGGAGAACATTCTAGACTTTTGGATTGACAGGGGAACCTGAGCACATTCCATGTTTAGGGCTTGATCAAGAGCATCTACTTTCCCTAACAGCTGCAAAGGTTTAGTAATTTTTCTCATCTTTAGTGCTACAACTATAAAAAATTGATGCATAAGTGACATGTCTCATCAAAGTAAAAAATACATCAGATTAAATAAAGGAAAAATTGTTATGTTTTGGTTTATGGTTTCAGACAATTCAGTTCATGGGTACTTGTACCATGTGCTTTGTAGAATGTCCTGGTACCAAGGGTACATGACAGGACTGGCTCCACTTCCTGATGGACAAGAAGCGAAGAGTAGATGGGAAGAGCTCAGGGACAAAATACCTGGAAGCACTTTCACCAGTGATCTACTTCTTCTTGATAGGACTGACTCTCTTAAAGATTCTACCACCTCCAAAAATAATACAACCAGCTGAAGGACCAAGTATCCAGCTCAAAAGCTCGTAGGGCACATTCACACTCAAAGCATAGCTTCTGATGTCTCCATTCAAAGAAGAGCAACAGTAAAATACATTGTGGTTTTCAAAGGAGAGCATCAGTAAAACACTCTAAATATGGTAGGTCCTAAGTGGGTCTGATAATGTAAACTTTCAATGGGTATTGCAAGGCTTGTGAATATGAAAACTTGGTAAACACAGGTATTGTGTAAGGACAATACAAATGAGTTCCCAAATGCAAAGGTAGTATATATTGTTTTATTTTAAGATTTATTTATTTGTTATTTATATGAGTACAATGTAGCTGTCTTCAGACACACCAGAAGACAGCATCAGATCCCATTACAGATGGTTGTGAGCCACCACATGGTTACTGGGAAGTGAACTCAGGACCTCTGGAAGAGCAGTCAGTGCTCTTAACCACTGAACCATCTCTCCAATCCAGGTAGTGTATGTTCTAGTGGAGGAAAGTAGGCACATTTATTTTCACTGCAGACTAATATTTCTAACTTAATCATCAGATCATCAATTATGGCCTCTTTACTTAGATAACACGATGAGGCTTAAGTCTAAACCTCATGTTACCAAGTCAGTTCTTCTTTTCCCTCTATCAATAACTCAGTTCTTTAACAAAGGATCTGAAGTATCAAAGGCATCCATAAGTGTAAATGATGGTTTCATATTTAAGAATAATATAAGCATGGAAGTAGAATACTGCATCTGACTGGGTGATGCTCTCAACTATGAACTGAAGAGCAATGTTTGGGACAGAGTACTCTGCCTCTTGGCTATTTTTGAGCTTTATGGCCAAGAATTTTTTTCATTACTAAATAAGGTCAATTATCCCATTTCTGGAGTGGGCAACTGTTTAGCGAGGTTTTAGGTTAAGTTAGTGATTTAGGGAAGACTATGTGTCAGGAATTGAGTATCTAGTAGGTGGTAGATGCTATTTTCATTTATTTCCTTTCTTGTTTCTAGCAACACACAGGGCCGTTTGGAGATAATTTAATACAAAGTATAGAAACCTCCCAGGAGGTTCTGAAACTGGTGAGCACACTGAACAGAACTCAGCGAACTGAAATAAATGAAACCAGTTCCCAGACACCTTTGAAAGCCGAGTTCCTGGGCCTCAGGAGCCAGCATCTCTTGTGCACTTCTAAGGGAAATGCGTTAGCATCTCCTAGGTCCTACTGAACTGAGCTTCCTGGGGGAGCCCAGAAATCTGTACACTTTAACCAGTTTCTCAGGAGATGACAAAAAGTTTGATAACTCTTGTAACAGACATACTTCCTCCGTGCCCCAGGTCCATCACTGCACACACATATGGCCATTTGAAATCTCTCAGGGGAGATTCAGAAGCCTCAAATACACAAACCTTTCCAGAAAGCATCTGATTTTAGAAATTCCCATTTCCCAACCCAGTAATTTCTTCATATAATGGGAGTCTGTGAAATCTCCAAAACCTATTAAAATTTGCATGCATGTGAATTTGCATTTTTTTTCTAGAGAGATGATTCATAGATTTCAGAATTCCCACAGGAGAATATAATTCAGTCTTGGTTGGAATTGCAAATTAGAACTTAGTGTCCATCCTAGATCACACATTTGTCTTCAACAGCTCTTTCAAGTGATAAAATATAACAAAGTACAAGGCTTAACTCTTAAGCTTTCTTTAAATGGCCTTATTTGTCTGTGTGTCCGTTTTTTATAATTAAGCAAACTTTGACTAATTAGAATTAAATATGCCTGCATCCTAAACTCCCTAAGCTACTTGCCTTGTACACTGAGAGAACAAAGCAGCACAAGGGGCTGTGCTCTGCTTCCACGTGTTACCTCTGAGGATCATAGGTGTCTTTGCCTCGATTTTGAATAAATTAACTCTAACATCTTCTCTGATGCGAGTCGTGGATTCATCAGATGGCAGGTGCAGAAGGAGATCTTTGAAAATCTAAGCCGAGTAAGGATAAAAGAGGACCCCAGGGCACAAAGCAGATGTTGCTGGTAATCACAGACACAGAAATTTTAATCAGTTCTTCTGTGTTTTTTTTTTTTAAGACAATTCTGTTTGTTGGATTAATAAAGGATACTGGAAATTGTCCAGGTGTGCAAAGAGCCTTCTAACCTCCTAACCCTGTAATTCTAAAGCCCAGGAGTAACATCCATTCTGTGATTCAACATCCTAGCTGGTTTGTTTGTTTGTTTGTTTGTTTGTTTTTAGAATCCTATCAGCACATAACCTCCTTTAGTTTTTGGTAAAAGTAAGAGTTGGTTTATTTATTCTGTGTTTGCCATTTGTTAAGTTCCTTTTGCTAAAATCTCTCTGTTTCTTCCATGACATGAACTGTGACAGATATTTAATTCATGAAGTTGATGAACAATATCTAATTAAAACATGCAGTGTGTACCTGATGCTCCTTTCCCTTTACCACGCTGAAGTGGAAGGTTAAATATATAAGACGATCTGAATTTTATACAAGGCTGCTGCTGTGATGGCCTCCCAAGGACCCCTCTCACCATTGTCTTTGTAAGGAACCTAGTCAGTAGGTTAAATCTAATGACTTCTTTTTAGTGAATAGAATATCAAAATTAGTCTCTCTCTCTCTCTCTCTCTCTCTCTCTCTCTCTCTCTCTCTCTGTGTGTGTGTGTGTGTGTGTGTGTGTGTGTGTGTGTGTGTTTGTATGTCTCCCTTTCTTCTTCTCCCTCTCTTTGTTCCTCCCTTTCCCCATTTTCTCCAAAAGAGAAACAGATTTCTATTTGTTAGCCCTAAGGAAAAGTTCGGATGTCTCTATACACTATGAGCAATGACATGAAGGCTACCTGAAGCTACGATGTTAAATTTGGATGAGGGATCCACACTTAACTGCAGATGAATACAGATGTAGCTAATGCTCTTGATTACAAACTCAAGAGAAAACCAAAGCCATGGGCCTCAGATCAGTTGACCTCTTCTTCCTGAGCAGTTGAAATTTTGAAATAATCCTAGTTTATTGCTTTAGGCTATTAAGTTTTGGACAACTTTGTTACATAGTCATAACAACACAAATAATGAAAAATAATTTACTTTCATAAGAATAAAAATTTCCCATTTCTTTGAAAAGTGATACTTCATTCAAATTGATCTGCAGATCTGTAGTTTAGCCAACGGACAGGAATATAAAGGAACAGAAGTTGTAAGGTTGAGCTGATATATGAAAATAGCTATGTACAATTTAAACATCATGTACATTACTATCTATTTCTAGAAAGTAAAGAAACTAAAGTCCAATATTTGTTGCACTCAATGAACTGAGCCTAACTCTGGAAACTTCTTTTCAGGAATCGGTCCATGAATTCTCACTATTACCCAAGAACCGTTATAGAAGTTTGTATCTTCCTGACACTACAGCTTATGTTTATTTTTGTCCTCAGCAATCCCAGGATCTAGTGCATACATAGAAAATACATAGCTTCCTTTCCCAAGTTCTTTTTATTTTATTTTGGATTATTATTATCTGAAGTGCAGAGAATTTTTTAAAAGATTTATTTATTCATTTTATGTAAATGAGTATACTGTCGCTGTCTTCAGACACACCAGAGGAGGTCATCGGATCCCATTACGGATGGGTGTGAGCCACCATGTGGTTGTTGGGAATTGAATTCAGGACCTCTGAAAGAGAAGCCAGTACTATTGACCACCAAGCTATCTCTCTAGCTCTAGTGCAGAGAACTTAAAATAATTCAATCAATGTATTAGTCATGGTTTTCTAGGGAATCAGAACTCATAGAATAAATTCATATTTATTATTGAATCTATAGTTTTTTTTTTTTAATCAGAGTAACTTACAGGTTATAATCTAACAATTCCAACAATTGCTGCCTCCTAATGGAAGGTTTAAGAATTATGTGCTTATTCAGGCCACAAGCCTGGATGCCTCAGTTGGTTTTCAGTTTACTCTAGAATCTAGAGCAATCAGTTCTAATACTGATAAAGGAATAAACTTCCTAATGAATAGCCATCACAATCAAATTAAACTTTTAGAATTTTAATTAACTCACAAAAAATATGAAGATTTAAACAAAAAAAAAACTAATGTATTCTGTATACATGCACTGTGTGTGTGTGTGTGTGTGTGTGTGTGTGTGTGTGTGTGTGTGTGTGCGCGCGCGCGCGTGGGCTGACAGCACTCAAAAGCTACAGTTATATCTTTTCCAAACAGACATGAAATATTTAGTGAAACAAACCATGCATTAAAAAAAGATCTCCAGCATAGCCAGGGAAGAGGCAACAAGGCCCACATGCTTTTGGAAGGCTGTTGACAGTTGACAGTTTCTAGGAAGAAAATACAGTTTTCTCTAATGCTCCCGGGTAAATAAACCATACTCTACTGGATGGCCTTACACCCAGGAAGATATGTGCAACACAAACTAGACTCAGTACATTACTTTTAAAAAAACAAAACATAAACAGAGCACATTAAACTGGAAGTAGGTAGGGAAGTAAGAGGGGATCCTGGGAGGAGTCAGGGTGGTGGGATGAAACTCATTAGTCAGACAACTAGACACAGGGGAAAGCAAAATGGTGAGGAAAGGAAACATCCCATGGAAAGCAGCTGAAGCAGTGCTCAGCAGAAAATGGGTAGCATCATGAGTATGTACTAGGGAAGATAAAGAGCAAATATCAGAAAATAGAGGCAAATAAAATGAAAAAGTCAACAATAGCCAAGTAATGTTTCAAGTGCTGATTAAAGCGTAACCCACTCAACATACTATAAAGGGAGGAAGAACACAGAAAGATTTGAAACAGAAAGAGTAACATTTATGTCAGACGCTATACACAATAAGCTATCATGCTTAAATGTTTATATTATAATATTATGGACAATTTCCATCAATATTAAGAAGCATATAAATAGTCCCTGAGCATGCCCAGGGGCCCAAGCTGGGTGCTGCCCCTCTGAGTTCCATGGTGCAGCCACTGCTCACCTTTCCCTCCCTCTTCCCAAGCCAACTCCACAGGAACATCCAGGTCATATCCCTTTCCACCCTAATCTTCTGCTCACCAAGGCATCTGGGGCATACCCAGCTGCCCTGAGACATGCACTGCCTCCTGAATACCATGGTCCAACCCAAGGTTGCTCACCAAGGTCTGTTGTGTGGGAAACATCCAGGTTAGGCCTGCCTTCCTGGAGACCTGCTATACTAAAAACATCCAGGGACAACTAGATGGCTAATGGCCAGCATAAGGATGCAATCAATAAAAGCAAGACAATATGGCACCTCTGGAGCACAAGTATCCTACTACAGCAAGCCCTGGACATCCTAACATCACAAAAGCACAAGAAAATGATATGAAATCCAATTTTACAAAGATGATAGAGGCCTTTAAAGAGAAAATGAATAAATTCCTTAGAGAAATACAGGAAAATACAATTAAATAGGTGAAGGAAATAAATGAAACTGTGTGAGACCTGAAATTGGAAATAGAAGCAATAAAGAAAACACAAACTGAGGGAATCCTGGAACTAGCAAACCTAGAGAAGAGAAAATGAATAACAGATGTAAACATCGTCAATAGAATGCAAGAGATGAAAGAGAGAATCTCAGGAGTAGAAGATACCATAGAAGAAATCGATACATCAGTCAAAGAACATTAAATTTACAAATTCCTGACAAAAAAACAATCAGGAATTCTGGGATACTATGAAAAGATATAACCTTTCAATAATATAAGTAGAAGAAGATAAAGAATCCAAGCTCCAAGGCCCAGAAAATATTTTAAACAAAATCACAAGAAAATGTTTCCAACCAAAAGAAACAGATAACTATAAACTTACAGGACACCAATTACACTGGGGAAAAAAGACAAAAATCTTCCAACCACACAATAACTGAAACAGTAAATCTACAGAACAAAGAGAGAATATTAATAGCTGCTAGAAAAAAAAAAGCCAAGTAGCATACAAAAGCACAACTATCAGAATTATACCAGACTTCTCAACAGAGACTTTCAAAGCTAGAAGGGCCTAGGAAAAATGTCTTGCAATCTATAAGAGACCACAAATGCAAACTTAGACCACTATACCCAGTAAAATTGTCAATTACAATATATGAACAAATCAAGATATTCCAAAGCAAAACTAAATTTAAACAATATCTATTCACAAATCCAGACCTACGGAAAATACTAGAGAAAACCTCCAACCCAAGAAAGTTAACTACATACAAGAAAACACAAATAATAAATTAACTCCACAAAAGCAAAAACAAAATAAGGGAAATGTCACGCCCAACTCGACCAGCAAGCAGACGCAACACGGTTGGATTCTTCTCAAAAGCCTTTATTGTAGGAACTATAAAAATACTATGGGGGACCCCGTGCAGCCGAAGGGCGCTGCTTATATAGAGGAGCAGGGGTTGCCAATGTAAGGATTGGCTAAGGCTACAATACCTCGTTAGCATATGCCCACTCGGGAGGGGCACACGCCAGAATTGTGCTGACGCATGTGCAGAATACTTGTTTACCAGAAAAGTCTGATGAGGCAGGCAGGCAGTCGGTACCATCTTCGAATGTCGGCTACCGACAGGGAAACACACACAAATACACACACAACAACAACAACACTACCATCAACAACAACAACATCAAAATAACAGGAATTAACAATCACTGGTCATTAATATCTCTCAACATCAATAGACTCAAACCCCCATAAAAAAGACACAGGCTAACAGAAGGGGATATGGAGCCTGAAGAGGCCATCTAATCCAGCCAGGTGAGACTTCCAGTGGAAGAAGGGGAACACCAAACCACCCACAAAACCTTCAACCCCAAGTTTATCCTTTGTCCAAGAAGTGCAGTGATAAAGATGGAGCATAGATCAAGGGAACAACCAACCAATGACTGTCACAACTTGAGACCCATCCCATGAGAGAAAGCCAACCCCTAACACTATTAATAAAACTTTCTCTGCTATGTTTGCTGACAGGAACATAGCATAACTGTCATTTGGGAGGATTCATCCAGTAACTGATGGAAACAGAGGCAGAGACCCACAGCCAGATTATAGGCAAAGCTCAGGGAGTCTTGTGGAAGAGTTGGTGGAAGGATTGAGAGAACTGGAAGAATCAAGAAACATCACAGGAAGACCTACGGAGTCAACTAACCTGGAGCCTTAGGAGCTCACAAAGTTTGAACCACCAATTAAAGAGCATGCATGGGTTGGACCTAGGTCCCCTACACAGATGTAGGAGGTGTGCAGCCTGTTCTCCATGTGGGTCCACTAACAATTAAAGCAAGGGCTGCCTCTGACTCTGATGCCTGCCTTTGAGTCCCTTTCCCTCAATTTCAAATTTGATTTAGAAAAACAAAGTTCTTATAGAAGCAAGATCAATAGTTATTTTTTGTGATAAATAACCTTGTGTATTAACCAGACTAGATTGAGAGATGCCTAGAAATTTTATTACCCACACCTCTTGGTATTTCTGAGAATGTTACAGAGTTTGATGTTTTATAATGAGAACCCATTTTTGTAGCAATGTTCAGATCAAGATATAAACAATTCTCCCATTTCAGAAGCCTTTTACCTTGACCTGAGCAGTCTGTCTTTATAAATGTTATAACAGGTTGTGGGTCAGAAGAAATAACTCTCATTCTGAATATAGACTGTTCCGCCCTATAATATGGAAGCTTGAATGGAATGTAAACCTGGGAGAAGGGGTGTTCTCAACTTCTTTAGCTAGTACATTTTTGTTGCTGTCATTGCCAAAGGACATTGGGCACCAGATTCAGCCTTTGAACTTGGCCTTGAATGAGCAACTCTCTAAGGGATACTCAGACTTTTAGCTTTCCCCTGGATCTCTACCACTGGCCTCTTGTTCTGATGGTTTCTGCTTCTTAGATTGGCAGCTCATGGTTTCTCAGATTTACAGACTATAGGTTATTATAGAATTCTTTTCTTATAAGCCAAACTAATTACACACTTTGGCTGTGTGTTGTATACTTATGAGTAACATGTCATGTTGGTTCTGGTGGTTATATTGGTTCTCTTCTTCTGGATAAGCCTAATATACCTTTAATAAAGACAGACTTCACAGGTCAAGATAGGATAGCTTCTGAAATAAAAGAAATGTTTAACTCTTGATCTCAGTCTCCTGTTCTTGGTTACACAGATGTGTTCTTCTTATAAAATATTACCAAGTTGCAGAGTTGGATTTCTGCATTATACTACGTAAATTCGTTAAACAAATCTACTCCAAATATTTTAAAATTATTTCAACCAATGTCAGAAGCCATTAGTTTCTGATTCTATGTATCTGAGTTTCCATTACTGATTTTTGGAGGAAAAAAGGTGATAAATTTTGTAATGGTCTGTGGTTGTAGAAAAACAAGGAGGAGGATACTGGCTAAGAGCTTTTCTAAGCAGCTGTGGTTTCCAGAAATTTTGTTTCCTCTTGTTACACAATGACACATACTCATCTTATAGAAGACAAGTGACTCAGTGCCTAGGGTCTACCAGTTGGCTTTTCAATAAAGTATTTGTTCCAACAACTGCTGAGCTACAGTACTGCTGAGCACTGTAGCCAGGCTTCCAGAACACCATTACTGTCAATGAATAAGAGCAGTAAAATAAATGGGTGAAGAGAACCATTGTGTTATGTTATAGAAAAACAAAGTAAATACCATAAGTTATCAAAGAAAGACAGATCTGATGTAGGGCATAAAAAAACTGTCTCCTGAAAGAAAATGTTGTTTAAACTGGTATTCAAAGACAGCTGAGAAATTTTCTTTAAAGAAATTGTCCAATAGCAACTGACATTTAAATGTCTACTGCTTGCTGTGCCTTTCATAAGCATGCATGCTGTAAACTCTTACATTTCAATATTCTTAAAATGTAAAAGTCTATACTGTCAGTTCTACTTTACAGATAAAAAAAATAACAAATGGCAAAATAGATTTCCCAGTCTCAAAGGACAGATGCAATGGCAGAAGTGTGAACGTGAACTCTGGAGGGGTGTGCTCCTCACTGCGTTGTAGCCACAGTAAGCAAAACACCACCACACTGGGGAATGTGGTCTCTTCTGAGGACAGGGTTCATCCATGCAATCTAAACCAAGAAGTGGGGTATGGCACTGCTGTGGTAAGAGGAACCGTAATTGTTCATGTAGTTTCAACTTGACTCAAGCAAGAAGACAATGAAACAGTTTAGGCAGCAGTTCTCAACTTGCAGGTCCTGACCTCTTTGGGAGTTGAATGATCCTCTCTGAGGGCTCCCTAAGATCATTGGTAAATACAGATATTTACACTGTGATTCATAACAGTAACAAAATTGCAGCTATAAAGTAGTAACTAAAAAATAATTTTTGTGGTTGAGGGTCACCGCAACATAAGAAACTGTACTAAAGGGTCACAGCTCTAGGAAGGTTGAGAATCACCGTTTTAAGTGTAATTGAGTAATTTAGTGTTTTATTTTAGAAAAACCACATTACCAATAGTTGGGACAGAAGATAATGACACAAAGTGGGAATCCACAGTAATAGAGAAAACAAGAAATGATTAAAACCTAATCAATCAAGTAGTGAGTGTAGGAAGTCAAGAGATGCATAATATAAAAATGTGACTCTCCAAAACAGGCCCCATGCCTAGTAGCTGACCAATGTAAAATGAACCTTATGAATTTTTATTTGCTTGTTTGCCTCTTTTCTTTTCTTTTTGGCATTCTTTTGTCTTACTGGTCTTTTGCTCACTTGCTTTGTTTTCATTTTTGCACTTTTGTTTTTTTAAAATGTAGTGTGAGAGAGCAAAAGAATATGAAGATTGGTGGGTAGCTTCTATGAAGAAGGGAAGGGGAAATATTTAAAATATATTGTAAGAAAATTAATAAAAAAATAATTAGTATACAAACTTACAAACATACACACACGTGTGTGTGTGTGTGTGTGCATGTATGGAGAGAAAGAAGGGGAGGGGAGGGGAAATGAGGGAGGGAGAAGAGAGGAGAAGAGAGGGGAGGGGAGGGGAGGGGGGGAGAGGGAGGGAGGGAAAGAGGGAGAGGGAGAGAGGGAGAGAGAGAGAGAGAGAGAGAGAGAGAGAGAATGATCAAGTATCATTTCAGATGTAAAACAGTGTAGTAAATACTGCTATTGCCTCGACAACAACAAAGTGACTCTCAGGGTGTGAAGAGATAGTGAGATCAGCACCATGTGAAACTGCCCAATACTGCCAGTCTTCTCATCTGTGACTCTAAACACTTCAATCACAAGCTCTGGGCTATGGCTTGCACATCATAAACTTTCAGGGTGCAACAAATGCAGGCCACAATTCAAAATTAAAGGAAAATACAGAAATTTGGTTTTGCAGTTCTCCATAGATATATACATACTATGTACATGAAGTATCCCTGCTTTCAATACTCCACACTCCAAATGTGTAACGTATACCTGAGCCTGTCTCTAAGTAAATACTTGCCTGCATCTCTTCCCATACTTGTCTATGTGCATGGGAGCTAACCTGTGTCCTAATTTGTGCCCCATATAACCTCATGATGCTTGTATTCCACCAAGCAAGTGCAAGAAGGACAAGTGGCACATCTACTAAATGCTTATTTCTGAAACGCTTCAGATAATGGTTTCAGAGTGAGTGATCCATTCCCTAATAATAACAGTATATTACCTCATGAATCCAATTTAGTCTGAATTTGTAGGAATGATCAAGTGGCTTCATACTTGTCAGTATAGAGATTTAAAAACCATGCAAACCGAAGCAGAAGAGAGCCAAAGTTCAGCTATGGGGTAGCTTCATTTTCTACCTGTCCTCTTCCATTGACAAATCCATCTTTCAATGCTCAGACTTAGCCCTCTTCCGTTCTTGGCTAAGCTCATAACACCTTCTCCTTTTGAAGCATATGAACTAACTATCCATACACATTGTCACTGTTGATGAAGGTTTCAGACACCACATGACATTTGGGGCATCAACTTCTCTGTATGTCTTCCCACAGGCTTTGCTATTGAACTCAAACTCCTAAACAAGCTTTATTCTAGAGTGACGAAATAGTTTATTTTTCACTTCAAGTAATTTGGGAATGAAAATGGGAACTAGTGGCAATTATAAAAGGCTAATTGGGTAAGTTGAGACTGCTCCAGGATATGGGAATACACACCATCACCCTCTCTGCACGGCAGTTAGTAACTGGCTCCTAGTTACATATTAGGATTTCACTACTGAACAAACTCAGTGCCACATTTGAGTGTTCCTCAAAGGTCCTTATACTGAATGTCTGGTTCTCTGGTGTGAAGGTGATAGAAGCATCAGGAGGAGGCATCTAGTGGAAAAGAGACATAGGGTTGACTCTCATGGTTGCAGTGATATTGACTCATGATTGGGTCCAGTCTTATGGATGTGGATTAGTGCCTGTGACAGCAAATTGTTCATGAAAGAATAAACTTCCCGCCTTTTCATTTCTTCTCCAGGATGTTAAGATGTGTTCATGGTGCCCTCCTGAGAACTGAGCAGATGCTGGCCTCACATTCTTGGACCATGTGGTGTTTTGTGTGAGAAATGTCCTCCATGTATTTGTTCCTTGGTTGGTACCATTATTTGGGAGGGTTATGGAACCTTTAGGAGGTAGAGCCTTGGTCAAAGAAGTACCTCACTGGAAGAAAGCTTTAAGGTTATATAGCGCCTCCTCACTTCCTGTTTGTATCTCTCTCCTCCTCTTCTCTCTCTCCCTCCTCTACTCTGAATGTGTCTCTGTATGTCTGTGTCTTTGTGTGTTTCTTTCTTGTATGTGGATGGAAATGTGATCAGAGAGTTTCCTATTTCTGCTGCCATGTCCTTCCTACCATGATGGTTCTATCTTTCTAAAACTGTTCATTTTTTGCTCCTCTAAACTCCTGGTCATAGAATCTTATCAAAGCAACAGAAAAGTGCTAATACAAACCTAGAACTGAAAAACATATGCATTTGTTTTCATTATAGATTATCCAGCGTCAATGACTTTGTTGCATCAGCGTATACTGAGGTAGTTGCATCACTGCTAATCAGCACAAAGGCCTCCTGTGTTTCGTTGCAATTCCTGTTTTAGAAATGAGAGGGCAGGAAGAAATGAAGTGATTTTTCAGAACTTTTAAAAAACGTTAAAGAGTCAGAATCAGTGCTTGCTTCGTCAGCACAGTCACAAAAATTGGAAAAATACAGAGAAGATTAGCATGGCCCCTGCTCAAGGATGACATGCAAATTTGTGAAGCATTCCATATTTTTCCTCATGGAGACATCATGGCAAGATGCTATTCATGAATATTACTCTTTCTCCTTTATCTGCTTTTCTATTTGCCAAGGAGCATCCTGATGTTCGATATATTGAGTAGAATTTCCAACCGAAGAAAGAATATGGTGACCATTTGACTAAGAAATTGAATCCAAGGCCTCAAGCATGTTAGACAAAAGCTCTGCTGCCAGTCTGCATTTCAATTCCACAACTCTAACTTTAAAGGTGGCTCTGGAGGAGTCAGTCTTTTTAGCATTGTCTGGGATGAAATAGAGATTTAATCAGACTCAGAGGCCAAATCTTGATTTGTCTGGCTTCTACTTCCAATGTTTTCCTAGGGAGGGGAATTTCCTTACAAACACATATATTTCTATATAGAATGGTGGCCTATACCAATCTCCATGTTCGTCCAGACCTTTTCCATTTGAATGTGCAAAATTTTTTAATGTAGGAACAGAAATGTGGTTTCCTCCATCTTTCATTTACCTTGAAATATATTGTGCGAAGAAATGTCTTAGCTGTTCTTTATGGAAACCCAAGTTTTAAACCAAAGATATTGAGTGCTTTCACATATAAATCATCTGCAAACACTAAATGTTCACATTCAGTTTTCAATTAAAGGCCAAAAGACACTTAGCAATTGAGTCACAAAAGAAGAATCAATGAGCATGATGCATAATAAATTTTGATTCTGTGAGTAGGCAGGTACAGAAAATACAAAAGATAAGCATGAAACCCAAACCTGTTTTATTGACGTCGGAGAACACGTTTTAAATTCCAGAAGTCGATGCTACAGAGCACCAATTCTATGCATAACCTGAGTTATTACACTCTGACATTTCAAGGACCTGCTAAGTACCAGATTGCAGTGGGATTTCATGAGGTTAAAGCCAGCCTCACTTATTTTCCTTTTCTGCAGGATGCTATCAGGCAGCCATCAGGGTTTTCTACTGTCTAGTAACTGGGTTCTTTCCTCTAAGACATAAGAAGAACAAAGACCCAAGAAAAGAATGTGCAGATTAAACACTAACCTTAGAAGAAAAACCATTCTCCCTCACCCACCATAGGTACAGAACTTGTTCCCACAAAGACACTCCCTGAAGAGACAAGATAAATGGAAGTTTAATGCAGAACCCATCTTTTCCATTCCCGAAGCTTCTGCTTGTGGTAGTAGTCAAAAGAATGTCCTGATCAATTTCCACCTGTCTGCTCACTACTGAAATCCCTATAGTGTCAGTGAGCTAGAAGAATAACTGGTGTGTATATTATTGTCCTCCAGCCACTACTATAGAACATCACAGGCACTGGCTTAAACAATGGGCATTTGTTTCTCATAGTTCTGATGCAAGGGAGTCCAATATGGAAGGCACAGTGTTTGGTTTGTGCTGTGACCCTTCTTCCTAATATACAGACAATCACCTTCTCCCTGTGTTCTTGCTTTGTAGCCAAGAAATGAACTACATTTCCTCTTTGCCTCTTCATTTAAGGGTACAAATCTTAGCATAAAGAGCTCAACTTAGTCTCCCTTAAATCTAACTACTTTCCAAAGATCTCACCCTCCATTGCCATCACATCAGGGGGTTAAATCTGCGCATGAAATGGCAGGAGTGGGCACTACAATGGGATCCCAAGCAGGATAATCAGCTCAACCCTTTTACTTGAGTATGAAACTACCCACCTAAACCACACACTCTCCATATTAGACATGCTGTAAACCTCACTGGTGTGATAAGTTACCTGATATGGTATTTATCATGTTATTTGGTTTATAAGCCTAAAGTCAGGCTCTCTATCCTGGTCCTTATTTCAATAAAGGAAAAAAATCAGAGCATATTGCATTTTTATAGTAAAACCTTGATCCACTGACACTCATTCCCTTTCCAACACATAGTTAACTTTTTCAGACATAAGCTCTGAGCATCTAGATATTTTGAAGCTATTTTCCTTTCTTATAATTGTGTGTGTGTGTGTGTGTGTGTGTGTGTGTGCATGCATGTACACATGTTTGTGAGCATGTACATTTGTATATGTGCATATGGGGTGTGTATATGTGCACATGTGGTGTGCACATGAGTGTGTGTGTGTGTGTGTGTGTGTGTGTGTGTGTGTGTGTGTGTATTAAAAGTGAAACTGGTGACAGTGTTTTCTCTATAAAGGAATCTACATGTGGCTAGCATTCCACACACACAGTCCCAGTGCTCAAGCCACAGTGAGGCACGAGTCTGACTCTCATGTAACACATCCTCCACAACACGTGCTTCTACTCCAGAAGGCTACATGTGACTCACCAATACTCAAAGATAAGGTCAACTGAAAGAAAAAAGAAACAACTAAATAAGCCTCATATTCTTCAAAGAAAGGACACAGACATCAGGAGGAATTCAGAAGGGTCAATCATAAGATACGGAGGCACCCAGCTGGAAATCACAGAACTCTGACTCATTAAGAAAAATACAGGAGAATTCCAGGACTGATTTATTCCATGGTTCATTTACAAGCCACAAATAAAGTACCTGTTTTCTCTAACAGCAACTATGCCTGTGTGATCAGTAGGCAACAAGCAGATTGCCAGCTCTCTTCTTCACTCAGACAAGACAGGGTCAGGTCAGAGAAGACGGACATGTTTTCTCTCTGAGTTCTTCCATAAGAATAGGAAGTTCTATGCCCCAAACTCTTCTTACATCTCAGAAGCCAGTCCACCCCCCCCCCACACACACACACACTAAAACCTAGGACTTCAAGAGGCAATGGGATTAATCTGAGTTGCCTAGGATAATCAGGTTTTTATATGAGCACAGTGGAGACTCGGGGCTCAACTAGCATGGAACTATCAAAGCCTGCATATTAGCCATCGGTCACTTTAGTGTCGATCCACTTAACAGATAACATTCGAGGCTAATCCAATAACATATTCTTCATCATAAACCATAGGCTCACTCCTCATCTCCATCAAATGTCTCTCTCCTTTCTAATATGTACCTAGTGACTTCAAGGTAGATAGGAAACAGTGAATAAAAGACAGCTGGGATATTATTTATTGCATCTGCATGCTGGGATAAGAAGACAAAGATCATTTAATTCAATTATGTAAATCCTTCCCCAAATGCTTAGTGCTCCGGTTTCCTTTCACAAATGGATGAGGTGAACAAATAAATCACAGGACTACTCCAATATTGCTTCTTGCCAATCAATGCAAAGGGGCAAATACAGAGCAGTGACTTTAATACAATTTCAGCAAGATGTTGTCTGCGCAGCCTGTGTGGAGCTCTAAATTAGATGTGCTCTGCCAACATGAAAGAATCATTTTGCTTTTTTTCCCCCTTTTTTGACATCCCTTTTGCTGCAAACGTTTATGTAGCATCTACACAGCTATTCAAGAAGTGTTGGCTGGGATCTTCATGTTAATCAGATGAGAACCACAGAAGAATGCTAAGACAGATCCTGTGCTCAGCTCACATGAAGAAAGACTATTGCATCATTATCAGGCCACTAAAGATTTTCTTCATACATTTCAGTGTCTGTGGACCATATTAATTAATTATAAGGTTTATCACTTTCTCCATTGTTTTAGCTGTGATAAATCAGAACGAGCTTGTGGGATACTGAAGCAGAAAAGTCCCAAGTTTCCAGCTATTCCATACTATGGAACTGAGGATTTTGCCACTTCATTCAGCTTCCTCAGCAGAACGATCTAATACTCTCACACTGCATACTCCTCAATAAAGCAAGAGTGGTAACACCAACACTGAAGGCTTAATGCACAAAATATTCAGCAAGTGCCTGCCAGGTATTGAGCATTTGGATGTGGTACCTACATGTACAGATAGAAGCCCTCTATGGATTTATAATTTACATACTCATTGTTGGATAAAGGAGACTGAACCTAAATACGCAGGTCACGTCGCTGTGGTTGTTACAACCGTGTAAATTAAATGTTTTAAATGGATAAAACTTCAACCCACAAAGCCCAAAAGGTAAGTTTCTTGTGATGGGTAGTTTTCTGCATCAATGACCAGCTAGGTCCCTACATACTACAGTCTTGGTTGTTTTGGGTGTTTCTCTAGTGATATGTTTAGATTAGCTGACTTTGAAAAGAGCAGGTTGCCTTCCATAGTATGCATGGACTCCTTCAGTCCACCCAAAGCCCAACTAGAACAAAAGCCAGACCTCCCTGAGCAAGAGGGATTCTGGCAAAGGATGATCTTCAGACATCATCTGCAATGCTGATTCCCTTCTGGGTTGTCAGCCTGAGAGTCTTTAGCCTTGAACTGTAGCCTAGACTCTTCCCCGCTTCTCCAGCCAAAAAGCCCACCTTGAAGATTTTCAATTTCACAGTCAACCTGTGAAGTGAACCAAATCCTTAAACTCTTATATACTTCTTTCTGTCTATATTAATATCCTATTTTGTCTCACTTTTTAGAGAACCCAACTAAAATACCTTTTTCAGACCAAAACAGTATATCATACATTCTGTTGTGGCAGCACTTGATAGTGTGTTAATAACCTTTTGACTCTTTGTGGCAGTGGTTCTCAAACTGTGGTCTTGACCCCTCTGGGGGTCAAAAGACCCTTTCACAGGAATCACATATCAGATATGCTGTATATCAGATATTTACATTATGATTCATAACAGTAACAAAATTACAGTTACGAAGAAGCAATGAAATAAGTTTACGCCTGGGGGTCACCACATCATGAGAAACTGTGTTGAAGGGTTGCAGCACTAGGAAGGTTAAGAACCACTGCTCTGTGGCATGAAGCACTGATCCTACCTGGCTTGCTGATGCAACAGTAGCTGATAAATAAGTGTAAAGCAAACTCTCTGTAGTAACCTTGCTATCGAGCCTCTGAATCAATTATTCTCACCCATGGTCCCAAAAAGCAGTTTGTTCTCAACAATTTCTCTAGACTGTCACCACAATAATCACATATTTTTATCTTCATTTACAGAATAAACCTCCCTGTGTTAAAATGTATCGTTCTACATGTCTGGCTCATCTTTTTCATTTGCTATTCATCATCTATCTATCTACTTATATGTTTGTCTGTCTGTCTGTCTGTCTGCCAGTCTATGTGTCTGTCTGTCTGTCTGTCTGTCTGTCTGTCTGTCTTTCTGTCTGTCTGTCTGCCAGTCTATGTGTCTATCTATCTATCTATCTATCTATCTATCTATCTATCTATCTACCTATCTATCATCTAGCTATCATCTGTCATTTGTCCTCTAACTATTGTGTTGAAATTGAAATCCATTTTATCAGTCATAGAGTGACTATGCATTAAATAAATATCTATGTCAGATAAGACTTTAGCAATTGGCTTTGAATTATCTGCAAACAAGTGTATTTGAAATGTGGGATCTGGGTGGAGGTTTCAAAATATATGAACTAACTGTACTCCATACTAAGGTATGAACATTCAAGGTTACTGATACATTACTAATTCTTGAAAACCAAGAGTTGTGAATATTTCTGACTTCAAGTTCTGAATGGGAGGAACACTTTTGTGGGCAAGATTTTCAAGGCATCCCCTGAAGATTCTATTGTCTGATTATTTAATAAAGCAGTATACATATAGAGACATCACAGGCTTTTTTTGGACATAATTGGTTAGAGCAATTATGGAAAGAGAAAGACTATTCAATATAATCCAACCAGACCCAATCTAATTGCTGGACTACTTAAAAAGAAATTTTCTAGCTGAAGACTAAGGGTAACTATGGCAGAACAGACAAGAGGCTACTGGGGAGAAGATGCTACAGTCTTTAAAATATAAGTATGGCCTCCAGGTGATAGGCAGTAAGGCAAACAAGAGCCCTGCTGTACTACTGCTGAAAGTTAAATTCTGCCAGCATTCTGAATGATGTTGGAAGCAGACTGTCCCAAACCCTCCTGAGAAAAATCCAGGCCAGCTAGAGCCTTGAATTTGGCCTTGTGGGAGAGGTCTGGAGCTGTGTTCAGCCAAGACTGCAAATGCCTGGCATTCAGAACTGTGAGATAATAAATCCATGCAGCTTTAAGCTGCTTAATTTGTGATCATTTGTTAGGGCAGCAAGAACACTAATCTGGTACATTTTAAAAAGTCCTTATCTGAGACTCCTTCTATCCCCAACCCTTCTGCAACAGCAAAAGTCCTTTCATCGGCTCCACAAGAGGGAGGAAATAACCCTATGCTTTACAAATACATCTTAAAAGTTTAACCTAGCCAATAAAAAAATTAGTCAGGTATCTCCCTCAAAATAAGGAACTTTTTTTGGTTGATAACAACTTCCCTCTCTCTTTCTGGCAGGCACATGCAATGTTCATGTGGATGTCAGAGGACAATTTGCTGGAGTCTGATTTCTCCTACCTCGATGTTACATCCAAGAATCTAACTCAAGTTGTCAGCTTTGGAGGCAGGTGTCTTTACCCAGTGACCCATCTTGCCGACTCAAAAGCTTGGAATTTTTTTTAAAAAGAAATAAGTATGTAATTTTGTTGAAAATTACCTAGAACTGAATTCTGATTCTGCCGTTCACTAGTTTGTGATTTTTGTATTACTTCACCCTTTCAGTCCCCATTCCCAGGCTCTCCTCGTCACGGATTCATGCTCTCTATGTAAGTAAGTGAGAAAACTGACCTGCATTGAAAACACCAAGAGTGTTTTGTAATATGAATCCCATGTTTATAAAATATTTTGAAGATATTTATAAAAATAATAATTGTTAAATTCATCATTTTGTCACAATAAAAGCAACTTACATTTATTATAAAACAAACAATAGATAATCTATTAGGGTGAATCTCTCTCTGGCATTTGAATATGGAAGAATAAACACATGCATGCACCACACACATATATATGTAGAGAGAGAGAGAGAGAGAGAGAGAGAGAGAGAGAGAGAGAGAGGAGACGAACTAGAGACAGGGAGACCGAAGAGAAAGAATAAAATACAATGGTCTCACATTTATTCTCCAAAGGAAGCAAGACGTTAAATGCCATGAGATGAGACAAATCATTTTTTTTCATATTTTTTATTGGATATTATGCTTATATTTCAGATTTTATTCCCTCACCCCATTTCCCCCCACTACCCAGGAACCTCCTATCCCATCCCCCCTCCTGCCTCCACAAGGGTGTGCCCACACTTATGCCCCATTCCCCCCTCCCCGCCCTTGAATTTCTCGCCGCTCAGTGTTCAGCCTTCATGGGACCAAGGATCTCATTTCACACCTATGCCTGACAAGGTCATCCTCCCCTAAGTATAAAGCTGAAGACATGGGTGCCTCCCTTTGTGCTCTCAGGCTGGTGGTTTAGACCCTGGGGAGCTCTGGTTGGTTGGCACTGTTGCTCTCCTCTTGGGACCACCAACCCTTTCAGCTCCTTCAGTCTTCTAACTTCTCCATTGAAAACCCTTGGTCAGATCAATGGGTAGCTGCAAGCATCTGACTCTGGATATGTCAGGCTCTGGCAGACCTCCGAGGAGACAGCTAATTCAGGCTCCTGTCCACATGCACTTCCTGACATCCATATCAGCGTCTATCTTGGGTGACTGCACATGGGACGGATACCAAAGTAGAGTGGTCTCCAGATGGCCCCTCCTTGACTTTCTGTCCCACACTTTGTCGCCATATTTGCTCCTTTGAGCATTCTGTCACTCTTTCCAAGTAGGACCGAGGCATCCACACTTGGTCTTCCTTCTTCATGAGCTTCATGTGGTCTGTTAGTTGAATCTTGGCTATTTCAAGCTTTTGGGCTAATATACGCATATCAGTGAGTAAATACCATGTGTGTTCTTTTGTGATTGGGTTAACTCACTCAGGCTGATAATTTCTAGTTCCATCCATTTACCTAAGAATTTCTCAAATTCATTATTTTTAATAGCTGAGTAGTACTCCATTGTGTAAATGTACCACATTTTGTGTATCCATTCCTCTGTTGAAGGACATCTGGGTTCTTTCCAGCTTCTGCCTATTATAAATAAGGCTGCTATGAACATAGTGGAGCATATGTTCTTGTTATATGTTGGAGCATCTTCTGGGTATATGCTGAGGAGTGGTTTAGCTGGGTCTTTAGGTAGTGCTATGTCCAATTTTCTGAGGAACTGCCAGACTGATTTCTAGAGTGGTTGTACCAGCTTGCATTCCCACCAACAATGGAGGAGTGTTCCTCTTTCTCTACATCCTCGCCAGCATCTACCATCACTTGAATTTTTTATCTTAGCCATTCTGACTGGTGTGAGGTGGTATCTCAGGGTTGTTTTGATTTGCATTTCCTTGATGACTAAGGATGTTGAGCATTTCTTAAGGTGCTTCTTGGCCATTTGAATTTCTTCCGTTTCGAATTCTTTGTTTAGCTCTGTACCCCATTTTTAATAGGGTTAATTGATTGTCTGGAGCCTAATTTCTTGAGTTCTTTGTATATATTGGATATTAGCCCTCTATCAGATCTAGGATTGGTAATGATCTTTTCCCAGTCTGTTGGTTGCTGTTTTGTCGTATTGAGAGTGTCTTTTGCCTTACAGAAGCTTTGTAATTTTATGAGGTCCCATTTGTCAATTCTTGATCTTAGAGCATAAGCCATTGATGTTCTGTTCAGGAACTTTTCCCCTGTGCCTAAGTATTCGAGGGTCTTCCCGACTTTCTCTTCTATTAGTTTCAGTGTATCTGGTTTTATGTGAAGGTCCTTTATCCACTTGGTCTTGAGCTTTGTACAATGGAATAAGAATGGATTGATTTGCATTCTTATACATGCTGAGTGAATCTAACCAAGCAAGTGAAAGATCTGTATGACAAGAACTTCAAGTCTCTGAAGAATGAAATCTAAGAAGATCTCAGAATTATGGAAAGATCTCCCATGCTCCTGGATCGGCAGGGTTAACTTAGTAAAAATGGCCATCTTGTCAAAAGCAATCTACAAGTTCAATGCAATCCCCATCAAAATTCCAAATCAATTCTTCATAGAGATAGAAAGAGCAATTTGCAAATTCATTTGGAATAACAAAAACCCAGGATAGCGAGAACCATTCTCAACAATAAAAGAACTTCTGGGGGAATCACCATCCCTGACCTCAAACTATACTACAGAGCAGTAGTGATAAAAACTGCATGGTATTGGTACAGAGACAGGCAGGAAGATGAATGGAATAGAATTGAAGATCCAGAAATGAACCCACACACCTATGGTTACTTGATCTTTGATAAAGGAACTAAAACCATCCAGTGGAAAAAAGGAGAGCATTTCAACAAATGGTGCTGGATCAACTGGAGGACAAATCATCTTATCTGGACTTTTCCTCCTGACAAAACCAAGAACTGAAACTTCCCTTAAAAATCACTCAAAAGCCCTGTGTGAGGAACTTCACTGACAGAAAAAGTCAAGGCCTGGGGTAACCAAAATTGCTTACAATGACCTCTGCTAACCAAACTTTCATGATGAGAGTGTACCCCAAGTTTATAAGGTCAGTTATAATATGTGATATAATGTATGATATATGTATATGTAGTACATACGTTTGCATATATGTGCTATAGTAAAGGCTTGATTGAAGTCCTAACATTTTAAATAATATTTACCTTTACAAGGTAAAGGAAGAGTCACCTCTTACATAACAGATTTACAAAGATGTTTCGACCTGTTTTCACTTGATATCTTAACTTTTTTCCTATCAATAGCCTACAGCTACAAAGTAATCTTAGCATCTCTACAATATTTTTTCAGGTCATTGCTACAGGATTTTTATAACAATGTATTTTTGGACAGTTTGCTTAAATACAAACTTTCATTATAAGCTATTCTGCTATCAAGTTCTACTATTTTTTGTATAACAAACAGGGGAACTCTTGGTGAAATGTGCTTCTCAAAGATTCAAGGCTGATGCACCGGTGAGGTGAATGGGGAATTTTTTAAAAAAAGAATCAAAGGTTTGATATATTCAAGGACTGAGCAACTATAAGGTCAGTGTAGAGTTTTGAGATATCCATTTTTGGCTACTTATTTTTTTAATCTGTGTTTTGTGTGTGTGTGTGTGTGTGTGTGTGTGTGTGTGTGTGTGTGCACATCATATGTACATAAGGATGCCAGAGGACAAGTTGAAAGAGTGGTTTCTTTCTTTCTACCATATAAGTTCTAGGAATTAACTTCAAGTGACCAGACTTAGCAGCAAGCTCCTTGACCCACTGAATACTATTACCTGTCCCAATTAAGTAATTTTCAGTGTTATTTAGTTTGGTTTTTCCAAACATTGTGAGAGCAGGGTAGTAGATGTATTGCTTTTCCCATCACTAGATCTTTACAATGTTCAGTCAAAATACATGGAATATGAAGCATGATCTCCACACTCATACTTTTGTTATTGTGCTCAGGACATACTAGAGTAAAATGGCATTTAAAATATATATAAAGTTTATTTTATTTACATATATTTATATTATTACATTTATATAATATGTATTTCTATTTATCTATTCAATTAACACATGTGATATAATCTAGTAAGTCATGCTTTACTATATTTTATGGTTTCAGTCTTTTTTAAATTATTACTGTCAACACTCAAATTCTAAGTTTAGCTCAGTATTTGAAATTATAACCCTAAGGAAAAGTATCAAACACATTAAAATAATTCTGTACCGTGGACAGGAAGTATTTTGAGGAAGGAAACTCACATAGACAACAGTCTACTTGGTCCACATCCCAGGGTGAGTCAATGAAACACTTCATCAAATTGTTCCTTGCTGAGATGTGCTTTGTTCCTCGCTGGCCAATGTGAATTTTAGTCCAAATAAGTGGCTGGCGAGAATGCATCAGAGAAGCTCATGTTCGCTGTGTCCCTGGTTTCTGGCCTCCTTTTCCTTGAGCTTTGCAGGAAAGCTATCACAGTGAGTTTCTGATACTGAAGACTTATTATCTCTTAGTTCCCAAGAACAAAGCCTTAGTGTTGTGTCTAAACTCAGCATCCTAGAAAATGGTTGTCTTCACTAGAGTGACTGAAACAGTCCATCTACCCAGGGATAGACTAAAGTGCTTGGGACAAATCAACAGTCTCAGAAGGCTACTCTTGCTAACACAGCTCTGAAAATGATTCTATGACTCCTCAGTAAAGGAATCTATCCATTTTAGTTTCTCAACGGGGGCTCAAAAACCATTTTCACACATGCTTTTTAATAGATGTAAGACCCAGGATGAAGCACAGTGCTCTCTCTTTTGCTGTAACAAAATGTGGCTATGGGTTCGGGTTTCAGATTGCGTTGCTTTGAGAAGGAGAAAGGCCATGAAGAAAACAGCAATCCAGAGTACTGTGAGCCTCCTAAGAGCTCAGTAATTTAGCGGCTCTTCTTGCTGAGACACAGGACAAGAACAACTACCCAACTCCCCACTGCCACACACACACACACACACCTATTCCTTTAACCTCAAATTTCAAAGACATTTGAGATGATGAAAGTCTTTTCTGGAAACAATGCCCATTCCACTCCCCAAGTCACCATTCAGCTCTCAACAGCTGAATGTTCCCCAAGTGTGATGTCCACAATTCATCTCTCAGAGACAAAATCTACTACCATCATACAAGTTAAAGGATGACTCTAGTTATGTAGGAGATCAGAACCAAGCTATCATTTTAATTAACTGACAAGTCTTAGTGGAGGGAGAAGGAAGATACTGGATACATGCCTGGGATGCATCTTTCATGTGCACACGAAGGTTTAGAAACTTGTTCTCTTTTTACTTTCCAGACACAAACCCTTACAGTAATGTCTAAATTCAACAACATAAAAAGCGTGGGTTTGCATAAATGATTGGGAAAGTCTATATAACCGTGGGTAGATTACTCGGGAAAATATTAATATAATCAGTGTGGGAAATTGTCCTCTGGCTACAGGTATGCCATCACACACACACACACACACACACACCCACACACAGAGAGAGAGAGAGAGAGAGAGAGAGAGAGAGAGAGAGAGAGAGAGA
>JANHMN010000016.1:42517907-42542507 GCA_030674055.1 Rhabdomys pumilio | reverse complement strand
AGAGAGAGAGAGAGAGAGAGAGAGAGAGAGAGAGAGAGAGAGAGAGACAAAGACAGATTTACCTTGTATCTTTTCTAATTTTTTCTATGAATTTCAGTGAAGATATAGGGTATTTTTCTTCTTTTTTCTATTGAAAACAGATTTTTCCTCACATTAAATATCTTGATTACTGGCTCCCTTCTAGTTCTTCCTCACTTGCCTGCTTACCCAGATCCACTTTATTTCTGTCTCTCATTAGAAACAAGGAGCCTTCTAAGTGCTAGTAATAAAATAAATGAGATAAAAACAAAAATTAACACATTGTACTAGCCTGGACCACAGCCACAGCTAATTAGTAAAGGTACCCTATGCTTCACAGGAGACTCCTTCTTAAAGTAAGAGCAGTGTGTGGTTTTGAAAAGCAATATATTTTACTTGTTGCTTATGGTTGCATAAGAATACAAAATGTAAGAGCAGTTTTGGAAATACCACCTTTGTAATTGCCATTGCTCTAGAAATTGAGAACAGTATTCACAGATAAAATATTAGAATTTGCCAGGGGGGTTTGGGGGGAAGCCAACAGTTTAAGTTATCAAGCTGAATAATTTTCATTCATAATTTCTCCTTCCTTGTTCTCTCAAGATTTGAACCTAAATGCATCTGTTATCACCAAGTGAATTATTCCACCCAACAGTGTCAAACTCGCAAAAGTTGAGCAATGTCAGCACCTGGACTAGGACAAAACAAACACAAGGAAAAGAGCCCAAGAAAAGGCACAAGAAACAGATATAGATTCAGAAACCCACTCTTTTATATAAAAGCACTAACCTGAAAGTCATAATATACACACAAAAGCCATGTGTGTGTGTGTGTGTGTGTGTGTGTGTGTGTGCATGAGTGTGTGTATGTGTGTGTGAGAGAGAGAGAATAAAATACATAAATAAAATAAAATGAAATAAAAATTGAGAATTAAGAATAAAAGGCCTGATATGACACTCTTGAGAAGACGAGGATTCTCCAATGCTGCTGTTCAGATCATTTCTGTTGGCATCAACTGCTGGGCGTACAGCCCGCCCTTAAGAGTAGTTTGTTATCCTGATGAGACTCCCTTGGAGAAAGCTACATTTTCATTTGCATGAGGTTAATGCAGTGGTTGCTTCTGCATTAATGATTGGGACTGTGGCCACTTCTTTCAGTGCAGGGATCCTATCTGGTGCAGACCCATGCAAGGCAAGTGCATGCTGGCCTAGTCTCTGTGAGTTCATCAATGCATTGATCCTTTTGCTTTAAAGGACCTTGTTTCCTTACTGTCTGTCCTCTACCCCTTCTGGCTCTTACCCTCTTTCCACATCCTCTTTTGCATGGTTCCCTGAATTCTGAATGGGAGAGATTTTTACAGAGACATCCCACTTAGGGCTGAGTGTTCTGAAATGTCTCATTCTCTGCATAATGTCTGGGTGTGGGTCTCTGTATTTGCTATCATTTACTGAAAAAGAAAGGTTCTGTGATGATGCTTAATCAGACACTGACTAGTCTATGAGTATAGCAGAATATCATCTGGAGTCATTTTCTTGCTCCATTATTTTAGTAGAATGGTAGTATTTGGTTCTAACCTAGGTCTACGGGCTATGTAGTCTCATGTTCTTGGTCACTCAAGAAGTGTCAGAAATGGGTTTCATTTCCAAGAGTGTGCCTTACGCCATATCTGATATGTATTAGTTATTCCCTTGCACTTTGTGCTGTCATTGCATTAAAATAGCTTGAAGACAGGACACCGTTGTAGATCACAGGGTTTGTGGCTAGAATGGTGCTTACATTTCTCCTTTATAGCATGCAAAGTACTTTTTTATACCAAAGATGCTAGATTATGAGGGGAGGCTCTATGTAAACAATAGCTCAACTTTTTCCATGTTCGATGAGTTGTGTAGGTGTTGTGTTTAGCAATAGGGCCTTGCTGTCAGTTTTTGGAGAGCAATGTATATTACTTGTAATACCCTGGGCTATTTAGAAATTCCCATGGCCAACAGCTCAATTAGATGTAACATAGTTCTGGGAGTAAAAGCTTCATTTGGCAATAAGAGGTGTCCAGTTGGGGTTCTGTCTCTCCCATTGTTTGGTAAAATCATTTAGATTTAGATTGCTTTCATATACAGATAGATAGATTGGTAGGTAGGTAGGTAGGTAGGTAGGTAGGTAGATAGATAGATAGATAGATAGATAGATAGATAGATAGATAGATAGATAGATAGATGTCTGTATGTAAGCTTCTACTGAATTAAGTTTCCATAGTGCCCCTTAAATAACCCTTAATTTTAGCTGTCTTTCTTTGTATTCCCTCCCTCACCCATTTTTGCGTCTCCTCCCCATTTAATTGTCCCATTCCAGTCCCTACACCATCCATCTACAACTATGTATTCCATTTACCTTATCTAACAAGATCTTTCTGACCTCTCTAGTCTTTTACTTTATACCTAACCTCTCTGGTTCTATGGATTGTAACGTGGTTGTCATTGACATAACAGATAATATCCACATGTGAGCAAATACATACTGTCTTAGTTAGGGTTTCTATTTTTGCCATAAAATACAATGACCAAAAAGCAAGCTGGGGAGGAAAGTGTTTATTTGAATCATACTTCCATATTACTGCCTACCATATAAGGAAGTAATGACAAGAATTCAACCAAGGAAGAAACCAGGAGGCAGGAGATGATACAGGGGCCATGGATGGGTGCTGCTTACTGGCTTGATCCTCACAGCTTGCTCAGCCTGCTTTCTTATAGAACCCAGGACAACCAGCCCAGGAATGGAACCACCCACAATGGGTTGAGATCTCCCCATCATTCACCAACTAAGAAAATGATCTACAGCTGGATCTTACTTGAAAGTATTTTCTCAGTTAAGGTTCACTTCCTTCAGATAACTCTGGCTTGTGTCAAGCTGACATGAAACTAGCCAGCACACACAGACCATATTTGTCTTTCATGAGTTTTTCTAGTTCCACCCAGAAAATTTCATGATTTCATTCTTTAATGAGTGATAATATTACATTGTGTAAATGAATCACATTTTCTTATTCATTCATTTGTTGAGGTACATCTAGGTTGTTTCCAGTTACTGGTTGTTCTTATTAATAGAGCACCAATGAATATGGTTAATCAAAAGTCTCTGTGATGGGATGAAGTGTCCTTTGGGAATATGTCCAAGTGTGGTTTAGGTGGATCATAAGATAGATCAATTCCCATCTTCCTGAGGAACCACCAATGATTTCCATAATGACTAGATAAGTGTACACTCACAGGAGCCATTGATTGCTGTTCTCCTTATTCCACATCCTCACCAACATAAGCTATCACTTGTTTTATCGATCTCAGTCATTTTGACAGGCATAAATTGGAATCTAAAAGTAGTTTTAATTTGCATTTTCCTCTTGTCTGAGGATGTTAAACATTTCTTTAAGTGTTTCTCTGCTATTTGAGTTTCCTCTGTCAAGAATTCTCTGTTTAGAAATGTACCCCACTTTTTATTGAGTGATTTGTTTTCTAGACATCTAGGGTTGTTGTTGTTTTTTTTTTTTTTAATATTATCCCTCTATAGGATGTGTGGTTTGTAAAAATCTTTCCCATTATATAGGATGCTGTTTTATTTTAATGATGGTGTTCTTGTCATGCAGAAGCTCTTGATTTTCATGAGGTCCCACTTACTAATTGTTGATCTAGGTGCCAGTTCTAATGCTGTTCTGTTTAGAAAGTCTTTTCCTGTGCTAATGCATTCAAGGCTACGCCCCACTTTCTCTTCTGTTGGGTTCAGTGTATCTGGTTTTATGTTTAAATCTTTGATCCATTTGGTTTTGAGTTTTGTGCAGAATAAAAAGTGTGAATCTATTTGTATTATTTTACATGTAGCCATCCAGTTTGAATTGTACCATTTTCTGAAGATGCTTTCTTTTATCCAGTGTGTATTTCTGGCCTCTTTACCAAAAATTAGATTTCTCATAGGCATATGTCTGGATCTTCAATTCAATTCTATTGATCAATGTGTCTGCCTTTGTGGCAATACAATGCTGCTTTTAATTATTATAGCTCTGTAGTATATTTGAGGTTGGAGTTTGTGATACCTCCAACATTTCTCTTATAATTCAGGATTGTTTTAGCTATACTGAGTTTTATTGTTTCCATATAAAGCTGAAAAATGTCCTTTCAAGATCTATAAAGAATTGTGTTAGAATTTTGATGGGTATTTCATTGAATCCGTAGATTGTGTCTGATAGGATGTCCATTTTTACTGTAATAATCATCCCAATACATGAGCACGGAAGATCTTTTCATCTTCTGGTATCTTCTTCAATTTCTTTCCATAATGACTTGAAATTATTGTCAAACAGATCTTTCACTTGCTAGGTTAAAGTTATCCCCAAGATATTATATATTGAGGCTATCATGAAATATGTTGTTTTTCTGGTTTCTTTATCAGTCCTTTAGTCTTTTGTATATAGGAAGGCTAATATTTTGTGAGTTAATTTTGTATCCAGCTACTTTGATGAATGTTTATCACTTGCAGGAGTTTTTCCAGTAGAATTTTTAGATTATATACATAGAATATTTATGTATATAGTAATATCATCTGCAAATAAAAATACTTTGACTTTTTCCTTTCCAATTTTTATCCCCCTGATCAATCACTTTCAGTTGTCTTACTGCTTTAACTATCATTTCACATAGTATATTGAATAGGAGAGAGTAGACAGCTTTGTCATGTTTCTGATGTTAGTAAAAATTCTTTTGAGTTTCTCTCCATTTAAGTTATTGGTGGCTATGGATTTGCTGTAAATTTTATATATATATATATATATATACACATACATATATATGCATATATAATTATATATATAATTATATGTATATATACATACATATATATGTGTGTATGTATGTATGTATGTATGTATGTATGTATGTATGTATGTATGTATAGACAGTGCCTGCCCCTTGTATTTATAATTGCTTTTATAATGAATGGGTATTGGATTTTGTCAAAGATATTATCTGCATCCAATGAAATAGATGGTCATGTGAATTCTGCCTTTCAGACAGATAACATGGTGGGTTTTACTTATGGATTTATGTATATTAAACCATGCTACATCTCTGGGATAAAGTCTACTTGCCTGTGTAAATGATCTGTTTTCATGTGTTCTTATATTCAGCTTGCAAGTATTTTATAGACAATTTTTGCATCTATGTTTGTTAGGGAAATTGATCAGTAATTCTCTTTCTTTGTTGAGTTGTTACATGGTTTGGGTATGAGGATGACTGTGGTTTCATATAACGAATTGGTAGTGTTCCTTCAATTTATATTTTGTGAAATAATTTGAAGAGAATTGGCATCAACTCTTCTTTGAACGTTAGGACTTTTGCTTTTATTTTTGTTTTGTAAACTTTTAATTAAAATTTCAATTTACTTGTGGTCGTATGTTGATTTAAATGGCTAATGAGATTTTGATTGAATTTGGTAAGTTGTATGTATCCACAAAGGTATCTTTTCCCATTTGATTTTGAAAGTGTGTTCTTATTATTATCTGAACTTCCTGAAGGGCTGAATCTAATGTAATTGAAAGATATATTAGGTATAATAGTTTGATTGGTATCTGGGGTCTCTCCGTGTCTGGAGCATATCTTTTCACTTTTCAAAAGCACTTGCCTTTTGAAAAAGTCAGCTTTTATTCTAAATTTCTGCCTTTATATATTACTTGATCTTTCCCCATTGCAGATTTTTATATTATTTGTTCTTTACACTTAGTGTTTTGATTTTCACGTGCTGAGGGGACTGTCTTTTCTAGTCTAATCTATTTTATGCTCTTTCTCTATGCTTCTTGTACCTTGATAGTCTTTCTTAGATCAGAGAAACTTTCTTCTATGATCTTATTGACCATGTCATTCTGTGCCTTTGACTTGGCTTTCTTCTTCCTCTATTCCTATTATTTTTAGAGTTGGTCTTTTCATAGTGTCCCATAGCTTAAAATATATAGCTAGACAGGTCATAAGGTTGCTGCCAAATAGACATAGTTTTAAATAGAATCTTAATGACTTATTGTTACACCTGTAGATCAATATATTTTTCAACACTCAACTGAGAATCTTCCTTTGTAATAAATATTGATTACCAGAGCCACCCCCAGCTGACCAAGTAAAGAGAATAAAAACCTGCAAAAATACTCAGTCCTAAAAAGAACATATGCACCCTGCTTTCAAGGCTCAGAGATCAATGTAGAAGGAAGAATAGTAAGAGTGTAAGAACCAGAAGCAGAAGATGAGTACAGGGAAACATTATCTTCTGACAAAGTAGCATAGCTGCATGCACAGCAGTTACAACAGGATGCACAAAACCTGTGTAATCCCAAGCCAGACCAAGCTGCAGCATGGAAGGGGGATCTGGCAATTGTGAGCTGCTTAGAGAGGGGAAGAGAGTTTTCTTTAAAAGTGTAGTGTTACAGGATATTTGAACCTGTTTCTAGTTGTGGTGTAGCTTAGCACTTAGTACATACCTTTAATCCTAAACAATGAAGTTAAGATTTGTTTGTAGAAGAAAGCACCCATGTTTGAAAGTGATGTCTAATTAAGTAGCAGAAAAAGTGATGAATCAGAGAAAGATTTGATAGAATAAGATATACTCAACTCTCACAAGAAGAGAGAAGAAAGAAAAGCTACTTAATTCAGAGACAGACATTGCAAGAAGAGAGTACAGTACAGGAATACAGAAAAGCTCATGGAGAACAGTAGGAGAGAGAGAGAGAGAGAGAGAGAGAGAGAGAGAGAGAGAGAGAGAGAGAGAAGAGCAGGACAGAGAGGGAGATGGAGGCAGCTTCACTGGGAGAATTTTGCAGAGATAGATTGAAGAGAGAACAAGCTAGCCACAGGTAAAGACAAATGAGCAAGAAAATAAGAAAGCACTAGATTAGAAAAGAATGTTAGAGTTGGTTTTAGGCCAAGAAGAGCAATTCAGAAGTCGAGACGAAAGTCAGGTTAAATAAGGTGGAAGGGGGTTTTGATCCAGAACAGCTGAGTTGACCAGCCAGTCACAGTTTAGAAAGAGCTGAAAGAGTGAGCCTATTCAGCTGCAACTCTCAGAAGCTGAAAATATCCTAGGCCTAGATAAGATTGCACAGAGGCTACAAGCTTGGGTTAGAAGACGGAGGCAGTAAGCCTCTCAGACAGTTATAATAGGAGAATAAAAGTTAACTTTACAGTGTAGCCACTAGTTAAGTAGATCACACTCTGATGGAGCACCACATGCCCTAGACTAATTGGGCAGAGTTTGTATTGAAGGATTAAATAAACAGAAGGGCGCAAAGTTGGGTGGGTAGGAAAGAAGGTGGATCTGCAGAGAGTTGAAGGGATGAATATAATCAAAAACATTGTATGAAGCTTCCAATGAACTAATTCAAATAATAAATAGTAGAAAATACTATGAAATGTTTAATTCTGTTGATGATATGGCCATAAGTGAGACCATTTTTAGCATCTTACAGAGAAATGAACGCCCTTGCTATGAAGTTGTTTTACCTATAGTAGGATCAAACTACTCAACATAAATTAGTCTACATTTCTTTTATAAAAAAAAAAGCCAACTAATCTACTCAAAAAGGTTAAGGGATGGAGTAAATCTATTTTATTTCTAGTACTTAATGGTATTGATTGAATTTGGTAACTTTTTACATAGTAATTGTTACTTGTGCCATCTAATTCAAGACTTTGGGATAGTACTCCTATTTATATATCTGAATTATTAGCTAATGGGTTAAAGGTCAGGCTGATGAATGAGAGGAAAATCATGTGACTGTATCTGGATAAAAGATGTATCCAACATATCCCTCAATTAAGAAATTATAGATGTACGAAAGCTGCCATTTCTAGAATGCTGACACAGAACAGATATTTTAATATTTTCCACAAAATTTCTCAGTCATTAATTCTCACAGAATTTTACTGAAATACTAATCACAACATTCATTATATAGAGAGATGAAGAATCTTAACTTAAAATGACATAAATCTACACATCTATGTGAATTGCCCAAATCCAGTGATGTGATAATATTGAATGCTAGCAGAAAGTGGGACAATAGGAAGTCTTATTCACTGCTGATGGAAATGCAAAATAATTACACTTTGAAGATATAGTATAAGTGTCCTCAAAATCAAATCACAAAATTCTACGATCATACTTCTTGACATCCACCCAAAGGAACAATTACATGAGCATATGACAGATACACACATTTTTTAAAAAATAAAAGGTTTACCCATAATGGCTAAAACTAACAAGCATCCAAGATATCCTTAAATAGATGTATAGACACATAAATTGTGAGGCATCCAGAAAATGAAACAGTAATTAGTGTTAAAATTAAATAAACTGTCAAGCTATAACAAGACAAAAACAGTGGAAAATCTATGAACTATAGGATTCCAATTTCCTAACATCTGCCGGGGAAAAAAAAACCAGAAATGGTAAAAATAACTATAGTGATGTTTTCCTAGGGAGAGGGAGGTGATAATGTACCAATGCCGGGAAATGTTTTTAAGAACAATATAAAATAGTCTTTATACATGTGTGATGCTCGAAATCTGGCATTGTATATTTATCTGATAGTATTAGACAATGGTCAACCTGTGGCCATTCTTGATTGTTAATAGTTCTTCTAGTATCCACACTTTATCTAAAATTATTCTGAAGTAATTATACATATCACTTTACATATTTTGTCTATAAATATTTTGAGATTCACCTCTAAAAGTCACCACATAAAAATGCATAACCACACTAACCCTCAGACTTACAAGGGATTCCTGTTTCTTTAAGAAGGCTTATACTACTTGTTTATAATTTGTTTTCATCAGGATACAAATAACATCGACACACTATAATTGTTGGTTGTTCTTTTATTACACTAGAATTGAATTTTGTGCTTTGGACATGCTATGCAAAAACTCTGACAACAGAGCTGTATTTCGGCCCTGTTTTTATTATGTGTCAATCAATAGAACACTGACCTCTCTTTCCTGTGATCTATTTGGTGAAATCGTTGGGTCATTCATTCCACATGGCCCACCTCAGGCTGCACACATAGACTAGCTCTCTGCTGCCATGTAATCTGCTCCTGTCTACTGCAATTACTATAAACTGTCAATTAGGCATAAAGGCTTAGAACGATTTTAGCTGGACATTTTCCAGTAGTCATGCCTTATAGGTAGTATTGAATATTCAATGAAACCTCATTGATCTAGGGAAATACAATATCTGTCTGTCTTGCTCCTTTAATGTTAATTACAATTTATAAGCTGTGCCTACAGCCATTATTTTATCAAAGGTTTCAAAACTGGTAATGTTTCAACTCTACCATTCTTTCTTCCCATTCAACCAAATATATCTGCAATGAGAATTTTCTCCCATCAACACGTGACTATCCTAAGAAATGGTTCATAAATAGGAAGGATACTATACTTTGTCTGTTCTTCCTCTTGCCACTTTCCAGAACAATGGGCCAGATATCCGCCTACTACTCTACACAGGTATCCAGTGACATCATAATATAAGTACAAATGTATACATTTAAGAATATTTGAGGCAGTTTAATCTCCTTAGTTTGTTTGCTTTACAGTTTCTACTCTCTTGTTCTTAGCCAGTGGCACTTTGTTTACCTTAGCTCTTCTGAGTCTTTTAGAACCTCACTAAGCATTAGAAAACTATTCTTGGCATTGTAGCAAAATAAAGTGGTGAGCCAGTCTTGTGATGAGCTCCTGGAAGCGGCTGTTTTGGTAAACAGCTTCCATTCATGTTCTGGAAGACGCTTTTAGAATATAGTTTCCTTTACATACTTCTCTTGCTTGTGATCCCCGGTTTTGTTTGTATGTGTAGATATCTATGAAATGACTTGGTTTTTCTTTTGTAGAAAAATGCTACATCTCTCTGGCCCTTAGTTTTATTTATCTTAAAGTATATATTCAAGTTCTGCTTTCTGCATAACAGTATACAAGACAGTGGAATGTTTCAGCTGGTAAAATTGTTTTCTGTGCAAACTCAGCATTTGATGCTCAGAATCCATGGTTAGAAGAAGAGAACCAAATCTGAAAAGCTATTCTCTAGCCTTCACACTCCAAACATGCAAGTGTAAGTGCTGCGAGTGTTCACCTCCTATCTATCTATCTATCTATCTATCTATCTATCTATCTATCTATCTCTGTGTCTGTCTCTGTCTCTCTCTCTCACACACACACACACACACAAACCAGGAAAGAAAGATAAGTAAAACAAAAATATTATAATTAGTGAAAGTATAACTTTACTATATTTTCACCATTGATTTTATCCTTAGGATATAGCACAAGATATATCAAGATGCATAGATAAACTGTGTTTCAGTCACAAGCGTAGGTCAAATCTTTTGTGATTATACACCAGTTTAGTGCTGACAATTTCATTCATTTGATGCCTTGAACTTAAATTTTCTGATATAATTATGTAAACTACTAAACATTGTCAGAATCAGGAACACAAAAAAGGTAAAATTTAACTAATAAAATTTAAATACTCCTGTGAACTTTCAAAAACCTATCGAGTGCATACAATAAACAAAAAAAAAAAAACATAGGAGATCTGGTGGCTTTCAGATCTATATTTGGAGGTGTAATTTATGAAGCAATATATTTAATTCTAAATATTTTACACTCACTTAACTACATATTTTTAAAATTTATGATGGTTACAATAGTATACAGAAATCATTACTATTCCTTTGTTTAGCTGGACAGAACACAGATATAAATCTTTTGTGTAACACAAAGAGTTACTGATAGATGGGCCGATCTGTTCCCATCCTTTTGGGATAACAATCATGTTCAACCAAAAGGGTTTTGTATGTATTTGTTCACAGGTTTTGGCAAGCTGTTTTGACAAAGAATAAAATAGAATTTATAAAAACAAATTCACACAAACATATCAATTCAGATTTAAACTATTAATGAGCAAAAAAACAGACCAATATTTCTGAAGGCAGAATCTGTAAATTGGGACATACATCTCTAAAATTGTCCATACTTAGCAAACATCCAAGGAAATGGGAACTATGAAAGAAACGATAACGGCACAGAGGATGGACTGAAGAGTTTCAGACAATACTGATGGGAACTTCAGAAGGAAACATACAGTTTTGGCAAAAGCACTGGTGAGAGAATTGCTGGCTGAAACTATTTAAAATGGATGGAAATCTAAGTCATCAAGGTGAACACACAAAGGCCATGTGGCAAATTAAAATGTAAATTGCAGTTCTTGCCAGACACATCAGAGTGTATACAATGAAGACGAGGAGGACCTGAAAGGAGACTGAAGGATAACCAGCGCAGACGCACATTGTCCTTGCACCTGCTTCACCGGGAACATGAGGAAAGCATAGAGGCAAGGTGGGAAGGCACATTCAGAACTGACAAAACACAGCAGTCAAGCTAAAACGGAGTGCTCAGAAAAACCAATGTTCGAAGGCAAAAAAAAAAAAAAGAAAGAAAGAAAAAAGAAACGTTTTATTTAAAAAAAAGCATTCCTTCAGAATTTTATCACCAACAGACCTCTAAGAAGAATGAAAGTCTGAAAGATACATGTTAGAAAACAGAAAATATCTCCTAAGAAAAGTCTACTGTGAAGAAGGTAAAAAAAAAAATTACTGTTGTGAACCTATGGGTAAATATATTAGCATAAATATGCAGAAAATGATAGCGTGGGTTTACAGGCATATCAAAATAAAAGTCTGTTAAAACACCAGACAACACTGTGAAGCATTTGTGAAGTGTATCACTTAATTAAAGCTTTCTATCCAGGTTGGCCATTTTGAGAGGAAGGAGAGTAAGTCTGTCGATTAGTTTTAGAGCAAAGTGTGCATTTTAAATTTTCTATAGCAACAATCAATTGCGTATAGAGAATATTACTTTCAAACAAAGTAGAAACATTGACAACAATTCAATTATTTAATCTTAAATTAAATAAACAAGAAGAAAATGAAAATAAATCACACGGAACAAATGACCTACATACAATAAGATTAAAACAGTCCAAATAATTTCCACTGTTTAAATCTGTTTATTCTGAAGAAAACACATTCCAAATGTTTTATAGGGTGTTTCTGCAATACTTATAACAGATGTTTTTAAAAGGTCATGAAAAATGGTCAAGAAGCTAGTTATGAGGCAATACTAATCAAAGTTAAGTTAACCATTTCTTATGGATATTTAAACATAAGGCAGAAGAAATACTAAATGTAAATAAACCAACCTTCTGAAAATTATATCCACTTGAACTTTTGCCAGGAAATATGATACGGTTTCAGTTTACAAAAAAGTTTTGAAAAATTATAGAACAAAGTTATAAAGTCACCGCCATTATAAATGAACCATAACAATTATCAATAAAAAGATGAGCTAAAGATAAAATATTTGAATCACACAATTAAGATGATGACTAAATTATCAAGATTTACATAGAACCCAGCAACTAACATTAAACCATACTCTTCTTCCACATAAGTGTATATTCATAAAATTGCCAAATAATAAGCTATGAAACAGATCACACATACAAGCACATACATAGACATACATACATTCACAGAGAAAGACAAATAAGTGGAAAAAAGCATAGAGCATGTTATAGTAGTATAATGCAACTATTTTAAATGAGAAAAACACTAGACAGGCTCCTCAGTCTCCTATCCTACCTTTCTTCCCTGCATATATGCTGCTGAAGTCTAGCCAGGGGAGGCCACCTGATTCTCCCTTCCATGGACCCTCTCCAATTTCCACATCTTACACAGATCCTATAGAAAGAGCCTGAGCCTCGTCTGGAGAGCCTAGCTGGCACTTCCTCCAACCTCTAGACTCACACCTAGAACTCCCCCACCCTCCCACAAACCACAGGCTCATAGAGTGTCACATTCAATCTCTCATCACAGCCAAGTCTTAGGCATCCTGCAAGAGGCACTGTGAGTTCACCTGACCTTCTCCTTCATGCAACATTCCAACCCATCCCCCTGTTCCCATATCTAGTGCCCTGGCCTAGTTGGGACAACACTCCCTACACTGCACCCAACCTGGCTCCTGTCAGGAATATGCCTACCTCCCGACACAGTACAGGTCCCTGTCATGCTGAATGAAAACATTCTGCCCTATCTGGCCCTATGCTTCTTGCACCATGGTCTATCTGAGTGAGTTCACCTGATCCTTTCCTCTGTACACCCTACCCAAACACCATCTCTACCTCAGAGCCCACATTCAGTCATTCAGTACTTCAGCCAATTCTGGATAACCCTGATGGCACCAACCCCAAACACCAGGCTTTGACCAGGATCAACATCCAGCATACCAAATTAGCTCCTGGTGATCATCTAACTCCTTTCATCTAAGACATATCCAACCTTCAGGCAGAATCTGGTTTGGGTGTCCTGTGTTCTGTCACAACATAATGTGCCCATATCCATATCAAAAAGAAAGAAACAAAACAAACAAAACAAAAATCTATATGGCCAGATCCCTTTGCAAAAATGCAAACAATATGAAAGATCACAATATTTTCCCCCGTATCCATCAATCCTATAGAAACGTTCTTCTGCAATACCTAGCTGAACTCCAGGACATGGAACTTAAAAGCGCAATCATAAATTTCATCAAAGATCCCAAGGAATTTATAGTAGGCATAAAGAAACAACTCAATGAGTTTAAAGAGAAGGCAAGTGAAGAAAATAAATACCAGAGTGATTCCACGTAAACACAAACATAAGGCTGATTGAAATGACAAAGACAAATCTAGAATTTGAAAACCAAATTCAATAAAGAGATAGAACCATCAATGAGAATTCCAGATGAAATGAAGATGGAACTGAAAAAACTCAATAACCCAACTAGAAAACTCAAGAGAAAGCCTTACAAAAAGAATGGATAAAGCAGAAGATAGAAGAGCAGACTCAAGGATAAGATAAAAGAACTTTACCAAACAAGCAAATAATATGAAAAAATAAAAAGAAAACCATAGGAAAGGAACATGCATGAAATGTGAGATACCACAAAAAGACCAATCTTTTTGTTATAGCATTACATGAGGGAGAAAATAAATTTCCGGTCAATGGCATAAACCAGATATTCAACAAAATCATAGAAGAAACCTTTCCCAAACTCAGAAAATATATACTCATACAGATATAAGAAGCACATAAAAGTCCAGCCAAACTTGACTGGAAAAGAAACTCCCCGCAGCATAACATAGTTAGAACATTAGGGGTAAAGAGCAAAGAAGTATTGAAAACTGAAAGAGAAAAAAAGCATAATCACATCCAGGGGAAACCCATCAGAATGACCACTGGTTTCTCAGTTGAAAATGTAAAATTTCAAAGACCTTGGAGCAATAGATTCCAGGACCTACAGATCAGGACTGCCAACCTAGACAAACTACCGAACAAAGCTCTGTACCATGGCTGAAAGAGAAAAAAAAATTTCCAGGACCAAGACAAGCTAAAATAATTCACACATGGAAGACTAACCCTGAACAAAATACACAAAGCAACACTGTGGGCCAAAGTGAGGAATGAGCTTCTCTAAAGGACTGTAGAAATAAAACAAACGACAATATAATTACTGAAACACAAAGCACCATTGGGCACAAAAACAACCACAACCACCACTACCACCACTACCACCACTACCTACTACAACAACAATGACTGCTATCAATACATGTGTTTTAGTTATAGCTTTAGATTAGGTAAGTCCTCAATTCTAAAATCAAAAGGCACAGACTGGCTGAATGGATCAAGAAACCAAATTCATCTTTCACTTGTCTACAAGCAACTTACCTTTAAAGATAGTCACCATCTTAAAGTGAAAAAAAATGACGAGAAGCACTCTAACCAAATGGGAAGCAAGCAAAAAATGCCATCTTAATATTTAACAAAACTGACTTCAACCAAGAGATAAAGAAGGACACTTTTCTAACTAAGGCAACAATTAGCCAATATGACATTACTTCGGGCATGGTGGCACATACTTTATTCTCAACATTTGGAAGGTAGAGGAAGGGGGTTCTCTGTGAGGTAGAGGCAAATGTGGCCTACACAGTGAGTTCCAGGCAGCTAGGACTTAACTCTTCTCAAGAATATGATTAAAAGAATGAGAAAACAAAATTACTAATCTAAACATGGATACACCAGATTTGGTAAAAAAAGTTCACTATTAAAATTAAAGACATAAGTTGATATCAACCCATTAACAGTAGGTGAATAAAATACACCAGTTTCTCTAATAAATAGGTTTATCTTCACAAAATAAATATAAAATTAATTGGTATCTTACATCAAATGGACTTACTACCCAAATACCAACAAATATATGATCTACTCAGCAGCCCACAGAAGGCTCTCTGAAATAAATCACATCTTGGAACACAAAACAAATCTCAACAAATTAAGAAAGATTGAAATAACTTTGTGCATTGTATCTGACCATAATCCAATAAAACAAAAATGGAAAGAAAACAAGTCTTCAGTAATTATATGAACTTGTGGAGATTAAATCTCATTACACAATGATCTATGGGTCACAGAATAAATCAAGAAAGAAATTTTTTAAAACTCCTAGAACTAATTAAAGGTAAAGACAATACATCAAAACTTCTAGGACACATTAGAAGTAGTCCTACAAGAAAAATTTATAGTTCTACACAAGCATATTTAAAAAAATTTCAGAAAAAAAGCACAAAGAAGTGACTTAATGATGAAACTAAAATTTTTGGCAAAACAAGAAAATCCAAAATCCAAATCTAGTAGACAATAAGAAATAATAAAAATCAGAGAAGAAATTGATGAAATAGAGACAAAGAAAACAAACAATGAACTTGCGAACTAGTTCTTTGAAGACAAACAAGATGAACAGACCGATGGCCAACCTGGCAAAATGAAAGAAACAGATGCACAAAGTAACAGAATCAGCAATGAACAGAGAAACTCTACAATAGACATCAAAGAAATGCAGAGTTTTACTAAGGGAATACTTTAAAAATCTGTACTCTATAAACTTGGAAATTAAAAAAAAACTACCAGTAAACCACAAACTTAAACCTAAATAAATAAATAAATAAACAAATAAACAGCCTAAACAGACCCACAAACAAATAAAGATGTTGAAACAGTAATAAAATGTCTCCCTACAAACAAAAGCCTAGGCCCAGATTGATTCACTACCAGACTTTCAAAGAAGATCAGCAGTCAATCTTTCTTAAATTATTAAAGGAAGGAAGGAAGGGAGAAAGGAAGGGAGGGAGGGAGGGAGGGAGGGAGGGAGGGAGAAGAAAGAAAGAAAGAAAATAAAAGAGAAAAAAAAGAGAGAGGGGAGAGAGAAAGAAGGAGAGAGGGGAGGAGGGAAGGAGGGAGGGAGGAAGAAAAAAATAAAAAAAGAAACAAAGAAGGAAGGAAAGGAAGGAAAAAAGAAAGAAAGAAAGAAAGAAAGAAAGAAAGAAAGAAAGAGAACTTCCAAACTTCTAGTAATCCAGTATTACTTTAATAACAAAAACTTCTGAAGATATAACAACAACAAGAAAACTTAGGTCAATACACTGATGTACACAAACTCAAGAATCCTTAATATAATATGTTCAAACAGAATACAGACCATACACTAAAAACAGTATTTACTATAAGCATGCTATATTTATTCTAGAGATGCAGGTATAGTTCAGCGTATGCAACTCAAGCAACACAATAAATAATAAAAATTGGCTCATAGAAAGAAATCACATGATCATTTCAGTAGGTGCAGAAAAAGTCTTTGACACAGTGCAACATATCTTCGTGATAAAAGTTCTTGGTTGAGAAGGACTAGAAGGTGCATGCTTCAACATAATAAAATCTATATATGACAAACCCATAACCAACATCATCCTAAATATAGAAAAGCTTGAAGCAATTCCACTGAAATCAGTAATGAGACAATGTTTTCCATTATTCATATTTCTTTTCAATATTGTGTTCAACACACTAGCTGGAGCAATAAGGCAAGAGAAAGAAAGTAAAGGGATACTACTGTGTGTGTGCATATATGTATGGGATTTCAAAAATTCTACCAGAAAACTTCTACAAATAATCAACAATTTCAGGAACGTTCTTGATACAGAAGCAACTTACAGAGATTATTGACTTTTCTATACACTACAACCAATACCTAGACAAAGATATTGTGGATACATTTCCATTTATCATAGCCTTAAAAAAATAAAATGTCTAGGAATAAGTCTAACCAAGGATATGAGAGACTTTTACATGAAAACTTAAAATCTTCAGAGAAAGATTGAAAAGATACTAGAAAATAGAAAACTGTCTTGGGTTAGTATTGTGAAAATGACCATTTTACCAAAAGTCATTTACAGATTCAGTGCAATCCAGATAAATATTTCTAACTCGTTCTTTGCAGAAATCGAAAAATTGCTGTCTTAAACTTCACATGGAACAAAAGGAAGGAAAAGGAAGGAAGGAAGGAAGGAAGGGAGGGAGGGAGGGAGGGAGGGAGGGAGGGAGGGAGGGAGGGAGGAAAGAAGGAAGATGAAAGGAAGGAAAAACAATGGCAATTAAAAAAAACACAAGGAGGTGGTGGCATTAAAATAAAGATACATAAACCAGCTTAACAACATAGACCCAAACATGAGTCCACAGAACTCTAGCCAACAAATAATTAGAAACAGTGTCAAAAATCTACACTGAAAAAAAGAGCATAGTGAACAAACGATGCTGAGGAAGCACAATGCCCACACCTAGAAGAATGAAATTAGACCTACGTCTATCACTTTGAATAAACACTAACTCCAAGTGTATCAGAGACATCAATGTAAAACCTGAAACACTGAGACCACTGGAAGAAAACACAGGTGCCACCCTCCATAATACAGGTGTAGGTAAGGACTTTATGAACAAGACTTGATTTGTCCAGAAATTAAGGCCAATCATTGACTAGAGAGATCTTATAGAACTAAAATGTTTCTGCACTAAAGAAATGATTAAAAAAGTAGAGCTCAAGAAATGGCAGAGAATATTTTCTAGCCAAATAACTGACAGAAGATTAATTCTCAGAATATATAAAGGATCGAAGAAACAAAGACTTAGGAAAACAACCCATTCAGACATGGCTATGGATATAGACAGAGTTCTCAAAAAAGAAACAGAAGTTCAGAAAGAATGTTTGTCCTCCTTAGCAATTTTAGAAAAGCAAATCAAAATAATTTTGGAATTCAATCTAACCACAGCCTTCGGAATACTAAGATCAACAAATCAACTGACAACAAATGCCAGAGGAGTATGGGGAAGGAAACCCTCATCCACTGTTGGTGGAGTTTAAATTGTTTCAGCCACTCTGGAAATCGCTATGGCCAATTATCAGAAAGCTAAAAATAAACCTTCCATATGGCCCAGCTATGTCATATGTCACTCCTTAGCATATGCTCAAAGCATATCCTACAGAGAGAGAGAGAGAGAGAGAGAGAGAGAGAGAGAGAGAGAGAGAAGAAAAGAAGAGGAGGAGAGGGGAAGGAAGAAAAAAGGAGAGAAGAGAAGAGGGTAGGGGAAAAGAGAGGAGAGGAGAGGGGAGGGGAGGGGAGGGGATGAGAGGAGAAGAGAAGAGAAGAGAAGAGAAGAGAAGAGAAGAGAAGAGAAGAGAAGAGAAGAGAAGAGAGAAGAGAAAATTGCTGAGCCAAATTTATTGTTGCTTTATTAACAATAGCTAGGAAACAATGTAAACATCTTTCAACTGGCAAATGAATAATGAAATCCTGGTACACATTCACTATGGAATACCATTCAGCTGCCAAATAAAATAAAATAAAATAAAATAAAATAAAATAAAATAAAATAAAATAAAATAAAATAAAATAAAACATATTCAGGTATATGAATGGAACTAGAAAAGAATATATTGCATAAGTAACGTAGACCCAGAAAGACAAACATCATAGCTTCTCCCCTGTCTGTCACCCCTAGCTCTGAATCTCCAAAGATGTTTCATTAGAAACTGTAGTAATAGCAGAAACCAGGGAGGTAAAAAGGAAAAGGGGATGGAGGGAAGAATTAGAGAAGGGAATAAGAGTATATAATTAGAGGGAGAAATTAGTAAAACAGGGAGTGGCTTTAATATTGGAGGGAAGACGAAGGTCAACATAGAAGGAGGAGTGAGAAAGGTGAAGTTACAGAAGGAATGTCTGAAATAGACATAAGAAATCATATTATTATTATTTGTTTACCTAAAATTATATGTAATATACAACATGTACACATATACATATAATTTGAATGAAAGATTTCAACCTATACTGATGATGCTTCCCCCAGAAGTCATCACAGACTATCTAAGAAAATCTCAATACCAGCCTTAGAAGTCCCTAATATTAAATTCAGGCTCTAGAGAAATGGCTCAGCAGTTCAGAACATTTGGTACTCTTCCAAAGGACTTGAGCTTGGTGCCCAGCACCTATATTGATTGGCTCACAAGCACCTATAATTTCAGCTCCAAGAGATCTAATGTATTCACCGGCCTCCTGGATTACCCATATTCATGACCCCCCGCCCCAACACACATAAAATAGAAACAAATGTTAAAAAATAATGATAAATTTAAATAAGGAAATACTAAATTCAAAGATAGGAAAATTTAATATCTTTCTCCCCCTAACAAGTCTTTTAAATAAGAGCAATTCTAGTTGACAACAGATGGTACACTATGAATACTATTGGAAACACAAAGAAAACGGAGTCTAGGGTGCAGAAGCATAGGAGAGCACTTGACAATGCAGGCAACGCTATGAATCAGCACAGACATGAGGGCTAATTCAATGAATGATGCTGACACAATGGTTATCTACTTGGAAAGAACAAGATTGGATTAAATCTCCCATGATAAGAAAAACAGTTCCAGATGAAATATAAAGTCAAATAGGAGATGGAACTAATATTTCAGATGAGTGATAAAAATGATCTATGAAATTGAAAATGTGTAAATGTAACAATTATAATGTTGAGTTTTATGGCCTGTGTGCCTAGGGAAATACGTGAAACAGGGCTGCACAAGCATTGTTTGACTTACAACATATAACACAGTAAAATCTGGGAGCAACCTATCTTTCAACAGGAACGTAGGTAAACATGTTACTATACAATGAATATAGCAAACAAAGGAAAAGACTGCACAAGACATTATGTACCAGCTTAAAGTAACTCCGCCATGAGGACAACAGCAATGATCTCAGCTAGCCAGGAGTGTACAGAGCTTTGTGTGATAAATGAGTGTTTAATGTCTCAAGCTAGACAGTAGGTGAATGGCTCCTGAAAACACTGGTGTACATGCTGTCCGTGTGGTACGTGGACATAGTCATTCAGTTCTAAAAACACTCTGCATATCTACCATCAGCATATTAAAGAGAGAAAGGGAAATTTTACATAACACTTTACATATAATTTTAGGTGGTTTGTTAAACTTTTTTAAACTCCCTACTTAGGAGCCCAGGCTGAAGAAGTTGTGATCTCACCATGTTCTCAGAGGGCTATAACCACACTCTCATATATATTTACTGGCTAGGACCAATTGCAGAAATGGAATCGACTTACGAAATGGCTGAGTCAGGGTCAAGAGAGAAAGAAAGAAAGAGAGAGAGAGAGAGAGAGAGAGAGAGAGAGAGAGAGAGAGAAAGAGAGAGATATCCCACATAGCATTATACATGCAAGAGTTTGAAGACAGTGCTAAAGATGGTTTTGTTTTCTTTTTAATTTTATTACTATTGTTATTCATCAGATCATTGGTACAGATTTAAGACACTATAGGAAGTTCATAGTAGCACAGTCTGTGGTCCACCCTAGAGTGAGATGCTTCATTAGTGTCATGGTTGCTGGAATTTAGCAGCCCTGTTAGTACAAGTACACTGGGGGATAAATTGTTATGATCTAAAATTACCATTATATTATACTAAATTCTGAACTATTTGCTGAACCTTCTTAACCTTACTTTTTCTCATGCCCTAAGTGTTAAGAAACATTTACCAGTGATAGACTTGGAAAAATTACATATATTAACATATATTAAAATACTCTGTTAAAGCAATCTATATATAAATTATTTGTAATATATATTATACATTATAATATGCACGCACATATGTATAATGCAGGGAATTAAAAGGAACATTATTTCCTTGTTTAAAATTTCAATGCAAACCCAACTGCCTGAGAGTAATATGTATTGAATTCATCTGAAGCCTACTAAATGAAGACCTAATATTTGTTACCTCATCCTTAAAAATGAGTTACTAAAGCATTGATAAGGTAGTGATGGGTGAAAATCATATTATTTTAGAGATTCTAGATAACAAGGATGAATTATTAAGGCAGGATTATAAGATATGTGATAGGGCTCCAGGCTGCTGATAGGCTAGGAAGTGGGTTGGAGGAGTTGGAGGTCTACTTCCTGCAAAGTGGAGTAGTATGCAATCATGGTACATTGTAGGTAATTGTGGCTGGGGAACCACAGGGAGGATTCCTCACGCCAGGCTGTAGATAGCTGGCTGAGGACGCGCTGGGTTTCTCCAGGGGGAAGTTAGGCCTGGCTGCTGTGGCTCCCTAAAGCCCTCTCCACTACCTAGCCCCAAACACGAGAAAGTCCATGGGTTTTCACTGGCTTTAATGTCATGGTGGATTGTGAATGGATCTGGATGCACCCCCCCAAAAAAAAAAAAAAAACCACCCAGGGCAGACCTGAGTTAAATAGGGAAAGAGGGGGGGCGGGGCTGGGGAGGAATGCTTAATTGACTCCACCCTCTGGCCTTCAGGTGCCTCATTAGTGTGTAAATCTCTCTAGGGCCTGAGGCCTGTTCCTCAGAGGAACACAAACCTCTTTGTGGGAGTGGTTGTTGAAGAGCTGAAACTAAATGAAAAGAACCAGGGCCTGGGAGTAGAGCTGAACTCCTGCCTTCTAATAAGGTTCCGGGGTTCCAAGCTCATTCTCAATCAAGCACCCAGCTGCTTCTCACAGCCCACCGCCCCACAATACATTACGTTGCATGTGATGGGCAGACTCCAGTCCTATGGTGTGATTAGCATTTAGATGTTGAAGATGGTGCTACGGCTCTTACGTGCTTCCTTCCATTGTCCTAACCATTCAGTACGTTCTCATTCTGAAACCACGCCCCCAATAAATCTCAAATCATTTCAAGTAGTTAAAATAATTAGCAAAAACAAATGTCCAGGAAACTAATACCTTTAAATTTGATCAAATACAACATTGATGTCACTGACTGTCAAGATGAATTACTCCTTTTACTAAAAGAAGGAATCATAAAGAGATGCCAAAAATATCCACAGAACACTATACTCTCTCAACAAATTTAAAACAACAGACCCACCAAACCACAGGAGGCATTTTTCTAAATTCAGCTTTGTTGACTTCTTTTGATTCAACACATGAATATTTCTGAAAGAGATACTTCCAATTGTCTCTTAAAATTGATTTCTTACAATGTTCGACATCATTCCTCATCAGGGAAATGTAGATCAAAACTACACTGAGATTCTTTCTCACTTCAATAAAACATAGCTATCACCAAGACATTGAGCTAAAAGAAACATTGGTGAGAATAATAGATCACACTACAGGGCGGCAAACAACTTAGTTTAGCCACTGTGGAAACCAGCATGGGGCTTCCAACAAAACTAATAACAGACCTATGACAGGATCTAGACTCACTGCTCCTGAATGTCCCTCAGTGGAGATGAGGATACCTACCTCAGAGTCACACATTGTGGCACTATTCTCAGTAAGCGAAATATGGTATCGGTGTAAGTTTCCATTTATAAACAGATAGAACAGAATGTGGTGTACACATCAATGATGTTGTCATCAGTCATAAAGAGTTAGAAAACTGTCTCGTTTAAATATGAGTATACAGAACCAACGATCATCATTTTAAGCAAAGTAAACCAGACTGAACTTTTTCACGTTTTCTCTCATATGCAGAATCTAGAATTTTTTTCTTTTTTTATTGGATATTTTATTTACATTTCAGATGCCATCCCCTTTTCCCATTTCCCCTCCCTAGAAAACCCCTATCCCGTGTCCCCTTTTCCATTTTGCTTTTATACAATTTTTTTAAATGTTAATCAAAGGCTTTATAAGTATGGTAATGCTCAGTCAGAAGTGTAACCCAATACCCAACCTAGATATACAAACTGTCTTTGACTGGTGGAGACACATGAACTTCTGCCTCCATGTCCCCTCGTTCTTTCTCTCTCTTTTTCTCTCTCATTACCTAGCTTCTCATCTACTTCATCTTCTCCTCTCCTTACTCCATCTTTTCCTCTCGGTGCTCCTTCCCCCTTAGCTCCTCCTACATATCACCCTTCCTGTTAAAATAAAACTTTTCTCTCAAAATACAAGTAAAGCATAATTATTCCTATTTGTACCAGTGAGGTAAAGTAGAACTGAGAACAGTAGTAGGTGGGGGAGATGTAAGGGAGTAATAGAGAGTTGCTGTCATCAAAGTATATATCATACATCTGTGAAAATGTCGAAATCGAGCATGCAACTCACTGTTTTGTACTGTATGAGAGACTATGTCATGGAAAAACCTGAATAGTATTTTCAATACATTTTTGGTCAGCGTGATATCTCTCTCACCTAGTAAACACATTTACTCACTTAAACAAAATTCCTTGGATTTCAAATATTATATCCAATGACTAAATGAGACACTTAGAGAAGACATTTTTTGAGTGGATCCTGTGGAGGATGCCATAAACTAGAAGAGCAAGAGGGTTAGTGGCCTACTACAAGAAATTATTCTAGACACAAACCCAGTTAGTGAGAAAAAAAGGAGAAAGAACAGCAATTTGGGGAAGATAAAAACAATAGAGAAAAGGCAAATGAGTTTCCAGGAGCTACCATGCATCCACAGTACAGCGACATGGAAAACCAGCGTGTGGAGCTCACACACTGCCGACAGGACTGAAGCATTACAAAATCGCTAAAATACAGACCGACCCTGGGAGGTTAGGGGTAGCTTCGCTTTCTTTTAATGACATTAAACATGTAATTCCATTCTCCCACTACAGGTACATATCTGAAAAACAAGAAAACCTGCAGCCATAGAGCAGTTATACTGTTTCAGTCAACACTTTCTCACTGTAATGAAGTCATGAGATAACCAACATTTAAGAAACACATATTCATTTGAGCTCATAATCTTGAAGATTTCAGTCCTTGACTTCTGTTTCTGTTGGGCCTGAGCAATGCAGTCTTTCACAGTGGAAACATAGTAGGAGGAGTCTGATGATTTTGTGATGGCTAATGTGGTGGTTTAAATAAGAATGACTGCCCTGCCCCCCAGGCTCATATATTTGAGTGCTTGGTTATTAGGGAATGGTATTAGGGATTAGGAGGTGTGGCCTTATTGGAGGAAATGTGTCACTGGATGTGAGATTTGAGGTTTCAAAAGCCCAAGCCAGTCCCAGTCTCTCCAGTCTCTCTCTCTCTCTCTCTCTCTCTCTCTCTCTCTCTCTCTCTCTCT
>JANHMN010000016.1:42503708-42517897 GCA_030674055.1 Rhabdomys pumilio | reverse complement strand
TCTCTCTCTCTCTCTCTCTCTCTCTCTCTCTCTCTCTCTCTCTCTCTGTCTCTCTGCCTGCATATCTGGATATAGAACTCTCAGCTACAATGTCTGCCTTCATGCCAGCATACTAGTACCTGATAATGGACTAAACCTCTGAAATGTAAGCAAGCAAGCACCTATTAAATGGACTTTCAGTTGTTTCTTTAGAGCAATAGAATACTAAGACAGCTAAGGAGCAGAACAAGAAGGTGCTAATGACCTAACTCCCTTCTATTGGAAACTCCCTTCTGAAGATAGCATCACTTCTCAGGAGCGATGCATCAACACATAGACTTCTGGTAATCATTCAAGAATGCAACTGTGGCATACACTAATACTCACAGACACTTCATACACAATCGCTTAGATCTGAAAACAACTCCAATCAGCACAAATAAATGAAAACTAAATTTATATAGTGAATCAATAATAAAAGGTAATAAAAGTGAAAGAACTATTGGGAGGAAAAAGCACATATAACTTCATGGATACATCTCAAAGGCGTCCTGGAAACCAGATACAAACGAACACATGGGGTCACACACCTCTAACTTTAACTCCAGTTTCTACATTCACATACACTTGCCTACACACACACACATACACACACATATACACATTAAAATAAATATTTAATAACTAAGAATAAATACTATATGATGTCATTGATATGAAACTCTAAAAAAAATCATATAAATTTAGGAAAGCAGAAAGTAAATAAATAGCTTCGTGGGGACGGGCTGGTGGGAATTGACTGAAAAGGACATAGGAAGTCTTTATAATGATCAAAGTGTCCATCTTGTCTAGAAAAGTTAATACATAAAAGTTTAAATTTGTTAAATCCCATCTTACTTACAATGGGTAAATTATTAAGGGAAATTATATTTTAAAAATAATAACAATGTATGCACACACAGAGGGTATCTGAGAACAGTGCAATTAGGAATTTAAGGACATACATGTTCTACAGGGACACATATCAGAGTTATTGTCAGGAATAAAACCAGCCATAGTATTTTGGGCCAGATAAAGGGCTACAGTTTAGGAGAGGAAAAAGCAATTTTAACTATTGTGCCAACACTGCCAGCATTGCTATATGCTACCATCCTTGCTTCTTCTAATCAGCTATTTATCCACAACTTAAGCTTTTGAAAAAATTAATATTTTATGATTCTGTGTTTTGAAATAATGCATTGAGGTATGATTGTCAAACCTTCAGACAGCTCTCAGCTCAAAAGGACAGCAAGCACACACCATGGGTGTCAGATTTGTTTATTCCAAATCATTCTGACACTCAGAAACACTGGGCTGAAAACAAGGTAGATTTAAAAAGCCAAGTCTCTTAAATTTAGGCTTGAAAAGTCAATTGTATCTGCACAGTCTTTGTAAACCTGACTTCTTCTAAGAAACAAACATCTGCAGAAGGAGAAATCCCTTGTGATAGACTACAAACACTCATTATTTCATTTACATAAAACTCCAGAAAAATAAAAGCTGATCAATAGTGACATAAAGCAGACAGATCCGTGCTTGTCTGGCATCCGAGGCAGAGGGACCAATGACTCTTGAAGTGACAAAGATGTATAATCAATTGTGTGAGTAAACAAGATCAAATTCCACATGACTTTGACTACACAAAGAGAATGAATTCCAGAATATTCTAACAGCCTCGGGATGTTCTGAATTCCACAGACTACATCAGTTTCATCAGGTTCAATTATGAAGGGTGAGTGATAAGGATACCACTTGAGAAGGGGACACAAGAGAGTCCCCCCAGTACATGGTATCAGAATACTAAAGAACATCACAGACCTTTGCAAGTGCTTGAGGCATTATAACTCATAAGAAAAGCAGAGGCAGACTTAGTGCTGTATTTAAAAATTAGAGTTGATGCGTGTAAGTTATATAGGCAGATATACCTGAAGGCACAGAAGATCGATTTCTCTGCTAGTTCATAGTGGTCTGAATCATCTCTTGATGCACCAGGTGGGCTGTCACTGGGAGGTCATTAAATTAATAAATTGTGCTCTATTCATAATAACCAGAAACTGGAAACAACCTAGATGTCCCTCAACAGAAGAACAGATAAAGAAAATGAAGTATATCTACACAATGGACTACTACTCAGCTATTAAAAACAAAGACATCATGAATTTTGTAGGCAAATGGCTAGAACTTTAGAATATCATCCTGAATGGGATACCCAAGTTCCAGAAGGACATGCATGGTGTTTACTCACTTATAAGTAAATATTAACCGTAAAATGCAGGTACCATACTACACTCCACAGACCCAATGAAGCTAAGCAAGAAGGAAGGTCCCAGCAAGGAAGCTTGAATCTCTCTTAGAAAGGAGAATAAAACAGTCATAAGAGGTAGCTGGAGGGAGGAAACTTGAGAGAGGGGTATGGAAAGGGGAATGAGGAATTCAAGATTGGGTGTGGGGAAAGATAGGAGATATGACTGGATGGTCATAAAAATCAATGGAAATTTGTAGCTTTCAGGGGTGAGGAGTTGGGGGTGCATCTCCAGGACAAGACAGAGACCTGGGATTAGAAAGGTGACCAAGAATCAATGGGGGCGACCTTAGCTGTAACTCACTATTTTGTGGATATAGAACCTGAGGAGGACACCTCCTAGAGCCAAACAGAAACTCTCGTGGAGCAATAGAGACAACTCACCCACAAGACTTTTAACCCAAAACTTACCATGTCTATAAGAAATGCAGACATGGGGATGGAGTGGAGACTGAGGGAATGACCAACCAATAGCCAGTCCAGGTTGGGATTGATCTCATGGACAAGCACCAATCCCTAACACTATTTATGGTATTCTGTTAAGCTTACAGACAGGAACATGTTGTCCTCTAGGAGGCTCCACCCAGAAGCTGACTCAGACTGATAAAGATACACAAAGCCAAACAGTGGATGGGAGTTTTGGGACTCCTCTTAAAGAATAGGAGGTAGTATTGCAGTCCCAAATGGCATAAGACCAACAGAGTCAACTAACCTAGACCATTGGAGCACTCAGAGTCTGAACCACCAACCAAAGACATGCACGGCTGGACCTAAACAAACCTGTGCAGCTCAGTCTTCGTGTGGGTCCCAAACAGCTGGAACTGGGCTATCCCAAAAGCTGTTGCCTGCATGTGGAATGTGTTATTCAAGCTGGGCTGCCTTGTCTGGCTTCAATGGGAAAGGAAACATCTAGCCTTGCAAAGAACACATTGGGGGAATATCCAGGGGGGCTCTTACTCACTCAGAGGAGAAGGGAAAGGGCATGGGGGAAGGACTGTGGGAAGGGTTGACCGGAGGAGGGTAGTGTGTGAGATGTAAAGTGAATAAGTAAAAAAAATAATAATAATAGTAAATTTACTTTGAAAAATAACAAATTGTACAGATATCTCCTGGAAAGTAGAAGTCACTAACTAGAGACTTGGGAAAATGGTATTTGACCAGCCCTATTGATGAAAAATATTTGAAGAGATAGACAATAAGGCATAGGAATGGAGTGGATAGAGGAGAGAGGCACTGCCCATGAGATGACACAGTGATAGAAAGTAGAAAGTAAAGTCTGTTACTCTTGGTAAGACACCAACCAGCCTGGAATATGCTGTTCCTGTTAAGGGAAAGCATGAAAATTAGCCCAGAATAATAAGAAGGACCTCGACATTACAACAGGAGCTTTAATACTTGACTATAATGAGCTAGCTCTGGAGGACAAGCCTTTCAAATGCCTCTCGCAGTAGAATGTCTGGCTTCCTCATTCACATCCTTAACAAAGGATGTAATTTACGGGAATTTTGCTTCTGAATTCAGAGGGCAAATCACCTCTGTGAAGAATTCAAGAGTGTGGGAGATGGGGGTGAAGAGTATTGAGAGAGAAAGCAAAGAATCAAAATAGAGGGTATTGTCAAGCCCAAATCCTCAAGTAATCTCTGAGAAATGGGAAATAAAGTGTTGGCCTACTAAGAAAGAGAAGCATAAATGATCAACAATAGTGGAACAATAAGAGGAAAAGAGAAATGAAAGGTGATCTCATGGGGAAAGTTAGGTTGTTCACATGAATGTCTGTGCCCAGCTAGGCCATGTGATACAAGCTAGTGTACATCCCAGGAGAGTGCACAGACACCTCTGAGGGGCATTTACTTGCTGTATTTGTGTTTCCCTGTATTTTTGAGAAGAATGGATTCTCTGCTCCGTTGAACACAGTAGTTAAAGCAAGTGAAAATTAAATGTTGACTCAGTTTAATTAAAGTATAATTCTCAATGCAGCATTGGGAAGAAGCAGAGAATGAAAAGAGAGTTACTCAACATGTATATTTGGAGCAATATACAGAAAAATTATGTGATATATATATATATATATAGAGAGAGAGAGAGAGAGAGAGAAATTTTATTCCAAAAATCCTTCTGAATCAGCTATGTCACAAAAGCATCAGTTCTAACAACTTTAGTGTAACCTACATATTATTTCCTATGCATAGAAAATTCCAGCAGCTGAAATTACCTGCCAAAGAAACTATATCTCTAAAGCCTGAGGCAAGAGAGCCAAAATCTAAACTTTTTCCCAATATTGCTTAGTAAATGCTGATGTTTTGGTCAAGCATCTCCATGTACAAAAATATATTTAAATTTCCATCAGTACTTAAATGAATTCAAATGAGATTGAGTTTGGATCTATTTAACATATTGTTCAACTTGAGATGATAAATACATTTACTTCATAATGGGTTGGGTAGAAATATGGGGTAGATAGCTATATTGTGGGAGAATTATGTGTTTCAATTTTATAAAAATATAATCTAATATATCATACATATTTTGATCCAGACTTTAACTTCTAGAAAAATATTTTGTAGTGAATAAGGGGGAAATATAAAAGAATCAACACAGAATGCTTGTGTATCTTCCAATACTGCAGACAATTTAACTGTCTTTTAATAGGAAATGAATCAAATAAATTTTAATTCATATATAAAGTAGAATATTAACTGTTTGAAGAGATGAGCCTGTTGTGTGTTAATGTGTCAATCTCTTGTTACATTAAATAAAATGTGATTGAAATGTGTATACAAAATACTATGCTAGGTTACAAATCTAGCATGTTTCAATTTTAGTTGAATTCTACTTATGAAAAAGCCTGGAAGACTATTTTTAGTTGTTAAATATGTCTGAGTAGGATTAGATGAATGTTTTCACTTTCTAGTCCATAAAGATAGGCTTTAATTTTATCAGTTCTGAGTTGATACTGTGGAATCAGAAGTGATGTGAGCAGAAGGTTAAGGCAGAATGTAGTCAAGGATGTTAGCATTAAGAAGTCTAATATCTTTGAAACTGGGTAATGGATGGGTAACCCTCAGATGTGGCAATGCTTGCAAACTGATTCAGAAACAATAATAAGTCCTATTATGATTTCAATAAAGAACCCAGAAAGTGATGGACAACAGCATAAAGAAGTGCTGCGTATTTCAAATGTCAATGGCTTGTTTTGGGGTGGGGGGAATGACAGTCAGGAGGTAGAATGAGCAAGCTGCAGTATGATCAGGTGCTGTAGTATAGGGAATGCGAGGCCCTCAAAGCCAGGACAAATATGAAAGACCCTGCTCTTGGGAGCAAGCAGTATTCAGGTGGAGCAGGCAGAAGGTCCAGACAGTGAGCATGCTTCAGTCTGTGGAAACAGTTATTGAGACTCTGCCACAGTAATTCTATCAGTTCTTAAATGACTATTTAATACCTACATAAATCACAATGAAAATGTATGGGCTAGATTCTCAAAAGCAAGAGGAGAAAAGTAGAGAGTAGAGATAAAAGCTCCCCGACGCAGCAGCCTGTTAACATTCCTACTTCTTTTCCACCATGATTAAAGACAGTGATGGTGATGATAAGGTGTGTATCACAGGGGCAGCCTGAAGGTTACAGGGACAAGAGCAATAATAAATGACTGCTTTTAAAATGCAAATTATTGAACACAGAGCAATCAAAAGGTCAGGGCATAAACATTATCCTGAAAGCTGGTGAGACTGGGTTCTGTCTTGGCTAAACAAACTGCTATCCTCAGCCTTGACCTCATCAGCAGTGTGGTTAGAGTTAGCCTGGATGCTAATCTGGAAATTAACCTGATGAAAACACAAAGTCTTAAAGACTCCAGTCCTGACTGCTTGAATCAGAGTCTGCCTTTCCACAAGTTCCCAAAGTAATTCACAGTAATATCTCACTGTGAGAAACACTGATCTATAATGGAAGTGCCCCGTGACTACTCAGACTCAACAGGCAAATTGGAAGTGGAATCTTAACCAAGAGTGGTATAGAACTGTTACTCTATGGAATCTATACAGCAAAACATTGAGTTACTTTGGGGGAAAGGAACCAGAAATGGGAAACATTTTCTCTGTATATCTTTAGAAAGAGAGAGAAAGAGGAAAGGCATATAAAATAGGACACTAAGAAAACTAACCTCTAAAGACTCTGTATAGATCAGATTTTTGAACCTGGGAATAGGAAGTATTGATGTTCACCACTCCATAAGGACTTACAATCGATCTGGTGGAGATGGAGGCAGTGATTTGGATTCTGACTCTCTAAATGCCCACGTGAAGAATACTTGTACCTTGGTGTAACGGTACCTAACTGGGTGGTGTGGCAGGAGATCAGGATGCAGACTGAGGTCAAATGAGCATAGGAAGGATCCCCTTTGACAAGCAGGAAGACTAGACACCACACCCATGAAAGACAATATGAAAGGAGAAAATGCCAAAAGCTGAACACTACAGATGATACAGAGAGGTTCCTGTTCCCTGGGCATGGGCAGCACTGAGCCTCAGACCTTGCTCCCAGCTTTGAGTCACTTCCTCTCTTGGAGGAGCTTTCTTTCCTTCTTAAGTAACTGTCTCAGATTCTACCACTATCCATCTATTCCTGGCCCATTTCTTGCTCTGGAAATCACACAGTTTTCAGTGGTCTCTAAGACGCACCTATAGTGATGAGACCTGTAAGAGATGGAGCCTTGTGGGGACTGAGTCATGACTGACCTCCTGAAAGCTAGTCTCTCATAGTTGGTTAGATTTTATGAAAGTTAATTAGTGCTCATGTGAATGAAGTACTACAAGGAGCCTGACCACTCCCTTATCATCCTCCCTCCCCGCTCCCCTCTCTCTCTTTCTGACCTCTCTGCAAGATATGCATACATGACACATGGTGCATTCTGCTATGACACTCCCCAGATAATGATGCTGGTCCCATGATGTTGGGTATCCATACTTTAAACTCTAATAAACCTCTTTTCCTCATATTACATAACCAAACTCTGATATTTTGTAGCAACAATCCAAAGACCCTAAGACAAGGAATTTCTGATTTATGAAGTTATTCGTGCACGTTTAAATTATGTACACGAGTGTGAACCAATAAGATCAGCTATAGTCAGCATATTTAGGGACCACAAAACCTATAACAACAGAATAAATGACTGTACCACGGATAGTGGAGCCCATCACAAAAGCATCATTAGAACTTTTGATACTTACTATACACTGTATCTTTATCAAGGAAAATTCATTCCAATACTCTCTCAGATAAAAAAAAAGACAAAACTGTAAAAATAATCCTAAATACGATACCAATTTTGTCCATAACTAGTCATGATTTAAGTCAATAGACTGTGCTTGATTTCAAAGTCATATCAGTTCCAGTGGGGCCACAAGTATCTGTCAAGCTAAACCTCGGGACACATGAAACCACCTCAAATTCAGGGTAGCTAGGTGAGAACAAAGGAAGCTGCTGTGAGAGGAGCATTTCGATACATAGAAGGGCATGCCTAACGATCCCATAGATGAATGCACAAGCATCATAGCTGAGTCTTGTAAGAATCAACCTCCAATTAAAGCATGTCTGTTCTCCACAGACACATCTTTGATTCAAGCTTACTGTTTGAGGTCAGTGGTTTTGCCTATGGAGAAACACAAAAGGTCTACCCTTTTCAGACCATCCTCTGAAGAATGATGTGTACACAGTTATTCTGCACCTATACAGCAAAATGTGTCAGTTAGTGAAGTGTCCCATCAATTCTCCTGACTCTTCTACTTTATCTGTCACCAGTAAAGAAATAACCAAGTTATGACTAGAGAAACTAATTTTTAAATAGATTGCAACATAGGATAGTAGCTGGCAGAGCCATGTAGAGAACTCATCCTGATAATGTAATATACGTAGGAGATAATGAGGGATTTTTTTTTAAGTTTGTTTTCTGTGCTTATCTTTTTGTGCACTTTCAGAGAAATACAGTCTATTTATAAGTGTGTGAGCATACTGCTCAATTATTTCAATAAAGATGCTACTGGACACCCGAATCTGAGATAACTTCCTCTCCCTTAAATCCCTGTTTATCTTAGAATAGCACAATATATAAGTCTAAAAAGTAGGGAGAAAAAATATCCCCAGATTACTTGGTTTTATTTTTATTTTTATTTTTTTATTACATGTTCCAAAGAGTAAAGGCCACTCAATTATTTTGGCTCCGTTGACAGTTTGTTTGAATAGAAATGTCATTGCTCAGCCACCAAGTTGGTCATAGGGATAAGTCTGGCAGGAGGGCTCAGAAATTCTGAAAGGCATGAGTCAGGGGTGTGAGTGAGATGACCCTACAAACACAGCTCACTTCGCACCTCCTCGGCATTCACTGGACTCCATCACTCAAAATGAACTTCTGTATGCCATCATCTGACATTCCCAGAATCCTTAGAGAAGTAAGTTACAAGCCAGGAGCCAAATGGCACTAAGGTGACTCAAGGTGATTAAACTTGCATTAAATTCATGATTGAAGTTGCTTACAGATTATCCCAATTATTCTTTTCTACATTTTGGCTCCATGAGAGTCCATAAAAAGGCAGCCAGGTTGTGCTAGAGCAGCAAGTGGAGCGCAAGGGCTCTAAGTCACACTCAATTCATTTTTCAATCAAAACAATCACTGATCTTCGCAACAGCAATTGGATTGAAATACAGAAGATTTAACGTGTTCCTGGAGGTTACCAAAATAGCCAAATCATGACACAGCTAAGAGTGTTATTTCTGTCAGTGCAAAAATAGATTCAGATAAACTGGGGAGTAATTTGCTTTGTTATTTGGTCATCATCTATTACGATACAGAAATAAAAATCAAAGATGAAACACTTGCTTTAATGCCCCACACACACAGAGCCTGAAGTATCCACTGCAGGTCAGCACTGTTTCTCGAGGTTTTGCAAGACTTACCAATTATCTGTTAAAATATAAGTAAACAAAGGTGGCATGCAGTTCCAGAGTGGATGCATGCTTCTGGGGTTTCCAAAATATTTACACAGAGAAGCTTGACAGCAACTCTTGTAACAGTCATTCCCTATTTGAACAACAAGATTATACCCAAGGCCAAGCATCTTAATAATAGGACTTGATTTCACCATAACTCTCCAGGTCATGGTCAACTCTCTTTGGCAAGTTAATACCAATACTCCCCCCCCCCCAAAAAAAATTTCAAGCACAATTTCACTTGGCAGCTATCTAAACTTTACATTTCTATTATTTTCCTGGCTTAAAATCACAGACGTGGTGGTTTGGATTGCGATCTTTAACCAAGATTATGAAAAGAAAATAATTGTGTCCTTCTCTGCTTGGACATGAGAAAGCCTCAGTACTGCCATGCTTCCAGAACTGACTGGCAGAGTTGTCTGGATGCCTACCACTGGGATTCCAAGATGAAGATCTCTACCACAGAGAAGCACTTTGGGTTTGGCACATCATCATTGTGGGTGAAGGTAGACACAATTCAATGTGATGTTTAAGTTTCAATGGGCTTTCTTTCCCTTCAAATTTCTTCTTCCATTCATTTCTGATAGCACATGATATCATAAGTAAGTATCCAGTAATCCATCAAGATAACAAAGGGAGATTTCTCTCATTTCTGTCATCCATATCATGGTTGCTTTTACAATGGTATATTGTATATAACTTGACAGTAAAGTACCCTGATTCTAAATGATATTAGCAATTTAATGAGAAGAAATTCACAAAGAATATTTAAAAAAGCATATGTAGAAGGTATCAGAAAAATTAATGTTTGTATATCTAATCAGTCACACTTTCCATGTACATCAGCAGTTCTTGGTCAAAGATAGCCCCATATAGAGTGCCTGGTTCCTTGGAACTCTGCACTTCAACAACTCCAAACTACTGCATGTGCCTGGCGTACTGCTATGGTGCTCCATTTCTTGAGTGACACCTTTTTCTCCTTCACTTTTGAGTCTCTGTCAGGACCAGTAGCATCTTCTCCAGGAAGTTAGCTCCTACTGTCATCTAATACATTCAATTTTCTCTTGCTCTCCTCAGCCAGAGCATTGATATACACGTGTTTCTTCTGCAGCACACAGATGCCACGTGTCCATTCTATTCACGAGTCAGTATTCCTGAAATGTTCATGCAATTGGACAATCAATGGGACTCCGTTATCTGAGTACCTCTGTTCATAAGTCCTAATAAAGCATCTGAGCTCTAGAGCTACAGAGTGAGTACGTATTGTATGAACACCACAATGAATGATTTACCAAATCCACTGCAGATTTCTGTTCCCTGTGGGAAAATCAGAAAAATTCCCCTCACCATCCTTAACATATACTAGCAAAGGCTGAGATTTGGTATGGGCTGAAAATATAACTGAATGATTCTACAAGGATCATTGATGCAGTGTCTGATGTGGAATGAAGCCTGGGTTTCCAAGACTTTAAAAACAATCTTTGTTACTGGATAGCTCCTGCCTTAAAGTTTTAACTAAAACACTCAATTATTGATAAAGAGCACATTAGAGCTAACCGTCTTGCATTTGTCATTTAAATAGGACACTCTATCCCTCTATCCCCTCACCCTCATGTTTTTTTAGTAGCTGTCATGTATAAAATTGCTACCATTTAAAAAGGAGATGGAACATAAGCATTTGGAGGCAAATGTCACAGGGGGCCAAGGTATGAGAAGAAGTTGCCAAACGCTTGTATTATTCCCCAGGGAGCGCAGAATTTAGGTCAAGCCACATCAGGAGCCTACTGACTGTTCAGCCCAGATTTTATTAGATAGCGTGTCTTTCTTGGAGGTAGAATATTTAAGAATATTTAAATTTGCTGCATGCGACTTAAAATACCTACCTCCTTTTTTTTTTTGATGAAATTTAGCCCATTTCCAAAGAAAAAGAAAAAAAAGGAAAAAAATCCAATCTCTTCAAACAAAGACAAATTTAACCTTAGCAAGAGAAGACAAGTCAGAGATGGAGTGTCCCATGTGGGGAAAGCAAATAAAGAGGGGAAGAGGAGAAAGGCACTGTGTCCATATATGGAACTCCACCCTCTGGGACCCAAACAGAGGCCTGTGTGGAAAGACGTGAGCTGATAAAGAATTTCAATCCAGGGAGGGGCATGTTCAAATTGGCTTCCAAAGAGAGTCTCTCTAACTATAATACTGGGGATGTCTTAAAGGTACAAGATACATTTATGTGAAAAAGGCAAGACAGGGTAGAGAGAGTTTATGTCAATTAACTAAGGAAGTGCCTAGCCAATATTAGCATAGGGTTTAGAATGAGGTTTGAAGTGCTCAGCCGCCCTGAGAGTTCAGGGTAATACCATCACACAAGGTAACCACACCAACCTGATCTCAACTCAAGACATCGCTTGTGCTTGGAATCATCACTCATGCTATTTCACTGCAAGCTGAATGAGCCTTGTGAACTGTAATTCCTCCTCTTACCTCTAATTTTAGAGCCCATCAGTGTTTCATTATCATCAGATTAAAAGGGGCAGAAAATTATTACCCATACACCCAACCCCAGTGCGTACCTGATCCTCTGTTTCTCAACTAAATCAATATGAGGTTGCATAATCAACGTTAGTCAACCAGCATGGTTAGGTAACCTCCAAACTGTAAATTCCCCACTTAGAAAACCTAGCAATGAAAAAGCATCCATCTCTAAGGTGTTCTGAAAAATAAGATCCAATGATCATCAGCATGCAAAAGCCACTCTGGTCTTCATCTAATGGAAGATGAACTGACTTGATATAACTATAGTATTTATTAGCGCAGAGTCAACTGTATCTGTATAATGCACTTCATCGGACTTTGTGAGCCAGGGTCACCCAAACATTTCTCAGGTTGATGAGCAGGATGGACCGGTGTATAAAATGAGACCTGGTTCTAGGTCTGGCTTTGACTTAGATTAGCTGGGTACTTAATAAAATGTCAGTTCCTGGCCTCAGACTTCGTTTTATTATCTATAAAATGAAGACTGTGCGCTCTAAAATGGTTTCCAAGTTTGATGTTCTGTGCCTTGGACAATTTCCCTGAACTGTTATTTCATGCTTTAATTTTCATCAACTGTAGCAAGGTAAGTTCCTAGACCTCCAGTATGTTAGGTCAACAAAAATAATGAGGTTGGGAAATAGAGCTAACAATGCCTCTCTTGCTGCTCCAACCAATATTAGAGACAAGGAAATATTTCAGTAGCCAGACAGCATGTTCTAAGGGAGTCAAGATTTACAACATATTTCTCAGAAAAGAAAGACTTCTCCAAGAAGAGAAAAGTAAAACTTTTATTCTATGCCCCTGGGATTAAGCAAGTCTTTCATTGCACTCTATGCCCATGTTTTGGAGCTGAAAGACAGCAAACAGCATCTGATAGACTCCTATTCTCTACTGCACTAGAGCACAGCTTGCGACTCACGAGTTCTGCCCTCTAGTGGACAAGCTTTCCAGCTGCAAGTTTCTTTTACTAGGCTAGAGAGTCCCATTTAGCATTGCTTGGATTTGTGTCCTGGTCTGAATCTTGGACAATGTCCTGATGCTGTATCAAAAGCACAAGACTTGAGAATAGAATCCCAACACTTAAAATTACATGAGGGGCATTGTGGGACTTGGTGAGTTTAGGAATGAGTCCAGTTTCCTATCTACTGTGTACTATGCTAAGTGGTTAAGTACATGAGGCATACATCACATACACTTTAGAGAAGGCAAACTGTATTGTACCTATTCATTTTGATTCCTGAAAAATCGAATCATGAGCAGATATTGAACACCAAAACCAACAATAGCAAGAAAACATGTAGATGAATAGTAAAAAGAAATGATTCCATGACATTTCTCCACTTGTCAATCACCTCTCCAACTTGTCCAGTGTGCTCTCAGAGCTTCTAAGTAAACATTCTTAGGTGAAATTTTAATATCTAACTTCAGACTCACTACTAACTAACTGAAGTGCTAAAATGGGTCTTCAAAGTCTCTAGACTCAAGTATGCACACACACACACACACACACACACACACAAAGAGAGAGAGAGAGAGAGAGAGAGAGAGAGAGAGAAGGAGAGAGAGAGAGAGAGAGAAGGAGAGAGAGAGAGAGAGAGAGAGGTAGATCACAATAAAGTCAAATAATTAAATAAGAAAATAAGGCCATTTATAAAAATAGCTCACTGTAAACATAAAAATACAAGTAGGTTGGCCATAGAAGTAGTTACAAGAGTGTCATTTTAAAATTAGTCAAACTTAGGATGGCACTTCCTAGCAAAAATTCTTTCTAGATGCTACTTCTCCTTGGTAAAAATTAATTACCATACAATTTATGAGGGGCCACTTGTTCATTTTCCTGCATTAAGTTATTGCCATAGGTGCTTATGTCCTACCTCATTCAAAGCATATTTTTTACTCCTATCAAACCCTAAGACATATACAAGCCTAACTGCAAAAATACAACAGTCAGCCAGCTGTTCTAAGAAAGCCTTGCTCCTGTTTCCCCTATGTGTTTATTCATTACCACAGTCCATACAATGTGTGTGGGTTCCTCTCTTCAGCACAACCTTGAAAGCATTTTTGAAATGAGAAGTCTACTCGGGGGTTCCGAAAGAAGACAAGTTTGTGTTTGAGACCTAGAAAATGACTAGATCATTCTCTCCAGTGATGCTGTGTACTCATGAGGAAATGCCACGTGTAAGATTAGTAAGATTACAGGGTGAGGAGCCAACATCAGAAGCAGGAGTGACAATGAAAGAGAGAGGCTAATTAGAGGGCTGGGGCAAAGTTCAGAAGCACTGTATATTCTTTGAAGACTCACATTTTATCTATCTATCTATCTATCTATCTATCTATCTATCTATCTATCTATCTA
>JANHMN010000016.1:42482992-42503698 GCA_030674055.1 Rhabdomys pumilio | reverse complement strand
CTATCTATCTATCTATCTATCTATCTATCTATCTATCTATCTATCTACATTTCTATCCATGCATTCATCTATTTATGTGTGGGGGAATGAATGTGTACCCACATGCTTTCACATGTGTGTGTGCACACACACACACACACAGAGAGAGAGACACACACACACACACACAGAGAGAGAGAGAGAGAGAGAGAGAGAGAGAGAGAGAGAGAGAGAGACCCCAGAAGACAGTAGTGGTGGAGTTGGTTCTCTCCTTCTACCATGTGGGTTCTGGATATCAAACTCAAGTTGTCGGGCCTGACAGCAAGCATCTTTTACCCACTGAGCCATCTCACCAGCCTTGTCCAGAAGCACAGTGCTTTTACTAAGAGGTAAATACACTAGCCATCATCCCAGTCCTTCTGGGAGCCCATGCAACTCACACCTGCATTTTTTTTTTTTACGCACTTGAAAACACCAGTAAACTCAGAGACTTGAGAGTTCCTCTTTTCTGAACATGGGGAAAATATCTGCTCATCCTTCCTGAAATGCCTTCTAGCCAAATCAAATCTTCCTGTTCCCTTCACAACATCCTTAACTTGCCATCACAAGAACTAATCCATTTTAAACATATATTCATTTATGTGATTATTTGTTTAGTATTTTTTTTCTCTACTAGACATTAAGCCCTGTTCATGGAAAGTATTCTGTGTGGTTGCCATAATATAGCTGATGCCTAGTATTTCGAGAGTGGTATATTTGTTAGATGACTAAATGAGTGAAAGAATAAGGCCACACCCACATGGTTTTGGCGCTGTCTAGCTTCCCCTGACAGGGGGAATTAAGAACTTAGCAATCAGGGGACGCTGATAGATTGCCACTTTATATACGCTCACATGAAGCTGTCCAAACCTCCTGACCCAGTGAACATTTCCAACAAACCAGTTCTTACCAAGAAAATACACTCATGAGTTTGAGTTACAGTCATTCACATTCAGATGTACTGTCCTCTCATTTGAGAGCTGAACTTCTAATAATAGGCTTTATAGTTATTGCCCTGAGTTCAGTGAACCACAAAGATATATTCATGTATAGGGAAGAGGATACTTAATTCACTCTATAGTAGGCACTATTAACAGAACTAATGCATGGACAAACAAAAAGCAGAATTTAATATGAGGAGTGAACTTGCACTGAACAGTCCGTTTCACTCTTTCCATAGAGTAGGTTTAAGAGCAAATTCTGTATCTTTGGCGTTGTGTAACAGTTTCCTCGGAGATTGAAACATTGTATCCTTCAGAAAATTCCTTAAAGCAGAAAGATAAACAACTCAAAATTGCTTCAGAAAGTTCCCATAACCGAGCAAAGGCACTATGCCCCTCCCCACTAGAGTAAGCACTAAAAGCTGAGAGTCCTGCTAAATTCAAATGAAACAGAACTGCTAAGAATACTCTCAGGGGAGAAAAGATGCAAAGACAGACCAGAACAGCTGCCTAGAAGAAGCAGCAACCAGCTGAGCTGCCTGGAAGAGGTTTACACCAACTGAGGCACCGGGAAACAACATTCTCCAATCTGTTGAGCTGCTTGTGGGATGTGCAGTCGCTCCAGGTACTCAGCTTTGTGATCTGTCACACATGCTGGGATGTGCTTTGGGGATATAGCTGTTTTTTAATTATTTCTGCTCCTGCAAATAGTCCCTCACCTATATCCCTTTAAGTAAACCTAGTAAAACTCACTGGCTCATCAAATTCAGTGGTATGTATATTGTCTGACAAGGATCCCCCATCTGGGGTGAGTAGATACGTGTGTTGTATCTCCTCAAGAAAGGTTTTATTATACAGCATTTAAAATAATTGTGTAATCATGAAGGTATCTAATGGAAACTGTATTATTTTTTGTTTATTAACCAACTGGTCTATTTACGCACCCACAGGAAGACTCATAAAGCAACAGTACTTATATAGAACCTATAACTCCATCCTTTTTCTTGCTTTGTCCTTCCACATGTCAAGTCCAAAATTTCCAATTGAGGTTCTGAGTCCTGCTGCCAGCAATCAAGACAGCAGGTAGACTGGAGACAGAATGTTCACAAGCAATCTAATTAGGAATTAATTTAAAAAAAAAAAGGAACAGACAGATGATTGGAAAAATTTTATTTTAGCCTGGTAAATGCCTAGAAAATGCAATTTCTTTTTAAAGATATCAAGATCAATTTTCCAATTTTGTTCACCCACCTGTAAGAATGGACTTGATAGTGTCAGTGTCAAAGAACATGTATGTGAAACTGAGCCAGTGCTTCTGTAGCTGACTTTGCCTTCTGGGTCATCTTCTGAAAACTTTCCAAGAGCTTTTCCCCTTTGCAATCTTTTTGATCCTTGAAACTAATGGCCCTTTTATGTTCCTTCTCTTAAAAGAAAATTTAATTGATGGATGTACTACCTGTACTTTTAAAAGTATCCAAGAAAGAAGAATATGCTTTGTTACCAGAAATTTTGAGGATTCCTACTTGGGGTACCACTGTGAAAATTGGTTCTTCTCTCAGGTTCTCGATTTTCTTAATAAAATAATTAAAAAAAAAACTCAGAATGCAATTCAAGGGCAGGTTTATCAGCATTTAAAGGGAATGGGGGACAAGGAACAGTACGACTGTCTGCTACTGCCTGGAGGAAGGAGATGAGCAAAGAGATAAAGCCATTGAGTTAGGTACCACAAAAGAAACATAGCTATAGAGTAAGGCCAGACTGTCTGGTAAAGCATATCCAGGCTTAGGCAATTATACAAAAGAAAAGGGGAAAATGATGCTTTTCTGTATAGTTCGAATAGTGTATAGGCCTAACTCGGACTCAGGGCTGCAACTCTATAAGCTACTGTACCAAGAAAAGGCTTTCTGGGAAGTAAAGTTACATTAAAGGCATAATTATCTCTCCTATTTAGTTAGCCTGGCTTGAAGTGGTCACTGCTCCTGAAGTGTTGTTTCTTAGCCAGATGATTGACCTGCCCAGTCGGATTAACTCTTATGTTTTATGTACCTTGGGATGTTGGAATGCTAGCTCTGTGCCTAGGCCAGAAATTTAGCTTTTCCTTTAATGAGCATCTATTAAGCCCTGATTGAGGCATGTACAACACTTCTCATTTTGAAGACGTAATCCTAAAATCTTTTAGTAGATGAGGTGAAACTGAGAAATAAATATTGTCCATTTCACCATGAAACTATAGAGATTCAATTCTAGTGCTGTTCACCAGGTAGTCTTAATTTCTACGCTGGAGTTTTAGTAACCCCCTTAGGATGGCTTCCAGGCAGGGTGCTCATTTAGGAGGAGTTAAGATACGAGTTCTCTCTTGGTGAGGCCAGAGAACAAAGGATACCAGAGTTGCTGTGTTCAAGCCCCTGCACTAGCCCCTTCCCGTTTCTATTCCCTGTTTTCATCTATGACACAAAGAAAAAATATGTTCTTACTCAGAATTTTTATCCATGGTACACTGGTTCCATAAATTGTCTACAGAACAATCTGCAAAAGGAACAGAATTATTGTTTCCCTAAAGTAAGACAGGTAGGCTTTTTGCAGAACCCATCCCAGGCTTCCACTATATCCATTCACCTTGGAGCATAGTTCCTTACCTCTTCCCTGGATTTATTAGATATGTAAAATTCTTTGTTTCTATAATAAATGGAAATGAATTTCATACAATACATGATTTTGTTTGGTTGTTTGATTTCTTCTGCTCTTGAAAATTTTTTCCAGAGAGGAACAAGACAAAACAATTTATATTTAGTCTTCTGATTCTGAGAACCACTAATCCTGGAGTTGTTGCAAGGGTCAGAAATATCTAACCTCTCCCATAGTTTAAGACTTGGAAACCCTTCCAATCTCCTTCAACCATTGACACTGGATTCTTTGTAGTAGAGTTTAGACTCTCTACGTTACATCAAACCTCCTTTGAGCTATGTGCATAGTTCAGTGATGCTATGCTCCATTTGAATAACACATTAAAATCTCACAGAAAGCAACAACTTCCAGTTCTCAGGCAGCCATGTCAAATTAAGTTAGCTTCTTTGGATGATAACCGGGCATCAGCAAATACAAAGTAGAGATTGCAACATAGGGTCCTATCTCCTGCTCTTAGAGCAGCCCTTGCTCCTGTTCTCTTTTCTCTTTTAACAGTGAGTATTTCCTTTTCCTGGCTGAACAAAGACTTGACAGAGGAGCAAGGAAGAGGCAAGAGAATGAAGACAGCAGATAAAGTTAGGCTGGGAAGAGAGAGCACAGTTCCGTGCAGTATTAGGAACAAAGATCATATTCAAGATAATTGACAACAAAATACAATAAACTCCTTCGGAATTGTGTTATCAGAAGACTAAATTTAATGGAGAAAGAACAGATAAAAGAATTAAAACATGAATAGCTAAGTAATTGAGATTTATCTAATTATCATGATATTTAAAGATTTAAAACCATTATCCTTTAAGTAAAGCAGGAAATGATACAGGGAGACGATTAATGACAGACAGACATGCATCTATTTGTTATGAGTATGTAATCCATCTGTAGTCTAGATTTGTATGATTTTATATTTATATTTATAAAAGTTACCTTTTATTTAAAACTTATAAAATATTTATACAAAAATTTTATAAATTTTATATAAAATTTTTATAACTTTATAAATATATTTTATTTAAATATATAAATACATTTTAAAGATGTTATTTTTCTAATCAAACCAAACAAGTCTGAGAAGACAAACACTTTTACCCCCATGCATGTCCTTTCCAAATGGATTAATCAAGATCACTTCAGAACGATACCAAAACCACATGATTCTAAAAAGAGATAAATTGAGCTCATGAGCTACCCTGCATTCTGCCCATTTAAAACAATTTAACTCGAGTTTCAAAATGAAAGCGTAGCCAGGTTCACTTCACTGAACCTATTTGCATATTCATCTGAATGCAAAGTGCAGGATTAAAGTGAATTGCTGTTTAGCTTTCTTCTGCTCAGTTCTCTGCATGATCCACCTCTTGCTGACAGGCACAGGAAGCCCCAGGGGAAGAATTTATAAAAATGGGCTTACAAATTTGTTTATATGCAATACCCTCTTTACCACCACAACAAAAATCACCAGGATCATGAAACTACAGCGACCCCACTAAGTCAGCCTCTCCTACTCCTTCTCATTCTGTTCTTGTTTTGAACAGTCTTAATTTAGACTTATTACCCTGTTTAACCTTTGAAAAGTTATTCTACATATCTATTAGGATATCAAATAGTTATTAAGTCCCCTTACATGCTGCTCTCTGTGTAAGTTTAAGAAACTCTCAGATAATGCCAACAAGTCATTTTCATATTAGAATAAAGCATATACACATTAAAATTCTAAATATCATAAAATATGTTGTATTGGGTCAGTTTGCCCAGCTTCAAAAGCTCTTTTAAGAGTTTTAATCACATTGTGTCTTCAGTACTTTTGTGGTTATATGGCCAAAGATCTGGAAGTCACTTTTGTAGTATGTTCATAATTCTTTCCATATTGTATAAGTAAATTTAATCTTCCAAACCAAACAACATAAGGTCTGAACTTGAGTCTTACCTTCAGAATAGCATTAATCACAGACTCTTTGTTCAGATTCTGACAGCATATTCGCTAATCCACTTTCATATCTTCCCCCTATTTATCCATTGCAATTTTGTTATTTGCCTCTGTGTATAACCACTTCTCATAAACATATGTTAAAACAGCATTGGGTCCATTCTAATTTAAGCACATTGCATCAATTTACCTCTTAAATATTAGATAGGCCTGTTTGAGAAGAAGAATTACAGTGTATGCATTTATTTTATTATTTTATTTTGTTCTATTTGTTGAATAATACGTGTATATATGTATGTATATAAACTGATATATATACACTGATATATATATATTGATATATATATATGTGATATATATGATATATATATACCATATATATATATATATATATATATATATATATAATCAGTTTATTTCATCATCACCATCCCAGATGCTGTAGCTTCACAATAAATCTTTATTTGAGTCAATGTGAGCCCATCACTTGATTTTTGTTGTTGTCTAATACTGTTTTGTTACTCCATGTTCTTTCATTTCTATATTATTTTACAATTATTTTGTCCATTTCTGGGCTCCGCTGCAATTTTTACTAGGATCAAAAATAATGTACGTAGAAATTTACAGAGATTAAAAGATAAAATAAATATTGAGTTACTCGATACATGGAAATGGGTAATCTCTCCATTTAGATGTCTGACTCTCATGTGTCTTTCCATGTTGTTCACCTCCATTGTAAAGATGCTGCAGGTGCTCTGGTATTTTACCTCTGTGATGATCATTCTTGTTGTCAACTTGATGGGTTCTGAGATCAGTTAAGAGATACACTTCCAAATGGGTCCTTGATGCTATTTTGCAGAAAGGTTAACTGAGAGGGAAGAACCTCCCTCAACAAGGACACCACCATTCAGGTGCAACCCAGATACAAGAGGTAAAAGGGAAAAGCAATGCAGCCACATTCCCCTGATCACCTTTCCTTTTTACAGATGAGTACATCAACTCTGCAGTGGCTGCTGCTGCTGCTGCCATCCTTCAGCTTCTTTAGCCTTCCTACCTAGATTGAAGACCAGGAGCGCTCTAGTAATTTTCAAAGCTTTCAGTGCCAGGTGGGGACAGCTGAGGTACCCAGCCTCCCAGACTGTACAACTACCTATTCTTAGGCTGTCCTATGTTTACACCGTGGGACCACCAGCCCCACCATGGCTCATACTGTGTAAGCCAATCTGATGAATCTCTATCATAATGCATATGCATTCTCCCTGTCCTTTTCTCCTATTAAGCTCTGATTAATACAGTCCCTAAGCACTTTATATTTCTGTAATATTGAAATTGCTACTGGGTGCAATTGTACATAGTACATGAATGCAGCTGGTCTGTGGTTTTCTAAATTTTAATGTTGCCAACTAACTGGGAACAATGGCCTATTTTGAGGATTTTCTACATACAATGATTATATGTGCTCTGAGGAAAGATGGTTTTGCTTCCTTTGCATTCTGAATGATTCTTGTCACTTCCTCCTACCTTGTTAGGCTGGTAGAATCTCTGTAAGGATGCTGAAGGGCAACCATGTTTTCTTCACAGTGTTAGGAGTCAAGCACTCAGAATATTACCACTAAGTGAGAAGCTATTTGAAAGATTTTCAGAGATGCCCTTCATTAGCTTGCGGAAATCTACCTTGCTTCTGTGAGTTTTATCATGGACAAAGGTTTTGTTCGTGTGCCTTCTTTCTACCCACTGAGGTCATGTCAACTTCACCTTAGTTGACAACATGACAGATCACATGAGCTGATTCCTAAGTATCCAGCCCCGAGGTTTTGACTTGGATTTTTTTCATCTTCATTTCAATCTTGGTCTTTGCTAACAGTTAATTGCTTTCTTATTTTTTAGTCTGACCTTAAATGTCCAATTTTAGAGTTTTCTCATTATGCCCCCATCAAGAAAGGGATACGGTATAGTATGACAGTGGGGTGCTGGGCAAGTTTATCATGGTAAACACTATAGGATATTCTTTCAAAAACCAAAATGCTACAGTTTCACCCTGCGTAATTTGAAGATATATACAGTCAGTCTGAAGGTCACAGGTACAGATATTTAGTGCCATGGTCATCTCTATAAATCTTTCTTTGGCTGTAGCTGTGACCTATGGTTCGCTGCATAATCACTTCATCTTACATAGAGTGCCTTTAGTCGTCTTTTTATGACAGTGTTGGGCTCATGTTATTTGAAGGGCACAGTTAAATCATAATCATAGAAGAGCTTTTTATTTACCCCTCTTTGTGGATTTCTAGATGAATTCCTCTGTGTTGAAGGAGAAAAAAAAATGGCATTCTAATATGTTAAATATCTTTATTTAAAATTTTTAAAATATTTTTGAGAATTTCCTGCAATGTATTTTGGTCAAATTCAACCCCTCCATCAATTCCTCCCAGATCTACTCTCACCTCCTTAGCCACCCGACTCACTGCTTTCTCTCTTTTTACAAATATGAATTCATGTGTGCCGGCTCATTTCCATATGTATAAGAGTTATGCAGGTATCTGCAGAGTCCAGAAGAGGGCACTGGATCCTGAGAAGCAGGAGTTACAGGTAGTTTTAAAGGTACCACACCCATGTGGTGGAAACTAAACCCAGGCCCTCTACAATAGTAACAAGTGCTCTTAACGATGGAACCATCTTTACAGCCCCTAATTTCATTTCTTTTCAGTGGACAGAGCCTGTTCTTTTGGCAGGGTACTTCCCCCATGTTGTAATGATACTTAAACAATATGAATTTTAAGTGATTGTTAAGTAAAGATTTCTAGAGATGTCATTTTGATCAAGATGGTGTCTGTCTACCAGCTCTAGCTATTAAACACTAAAAATGTAGGAGCTGAGAAGAGCTGAGATTGGCTCGCTGTAACTGGACTGCTCAGCTGCCTCTTCCTGCTCTAGAATGTCTGGCTCCTGCTGTTGTAGCCCCTTCCGCAGAGCCACTTCAGTAAGTTTGTTTCCATTATCATCACAAACTGACTTTATTATGATAAAATCATCATGTGTGCTTCATGTCCTTGTTCTGGGATGTCCTGGGTCTCACACTAATAGTTGTGAGTGATTTAATGCTATAATCTCTCCCATCCTTTTACATTTAAAGTATTTGAGGCTTTAGTGATTAGAATATTATCTTTGCACAGTGGAAATTAGGCCGGCTCCTCCATGCTCTTTTAAATATTGCCTTTGAGGGGAGTTTATTTTGTATGCTTATTTAGTAACTTTATTAAATATAATTTTGTATCATAAGTTAACCGATTTTAAATACACACAATTCGACGGTGTTCAATAAATTTACAAAGCCCTGCAGCCATCCTCCTGTACCATTTTAAAGTGTTTCGTCCCATATTCCTACTTTTTACAGTTAATCCTCATTTCTTGACCCAAACATTTATCTTCATAAATGTTTTACTTGGTCAATGGTTTTTAAGTTTATTCATGACAGAGCACTTTCTTTCCTGCTAAACATAAAAACAAGTCATGCTTATTTACACTATCATCTTACTCAACACCAGTGGGCAGATGTTAGGCCATATAAGTTGTGTAGATACTATAAGCAGCAGCATAGATTTTTCTGTTTATCCTTGATTTAACTATTTGATTCACTCTGTCTTGAGATGACCGTTCTTGTCTCCTGTACTCGAACTTCACTGCCTTTCTTAGATTTTTTTTGATTCATTGGTTGTTTTCAGCAAATTTAGAATATTGTAAAACCATTATTTTTTAATGTTTTCTTTCTTCCTCCCTTACTTCTTCCCCCTGTGCAACTTTCTATCTTTTTTAAAATTAAAATTCTTACAATAAATGTTTAGAAATGGAATTCTTTACCAGAATCTTTGTAGTTCCATAACTGACCACTATTGGGTTGGGCCCCATTTAGATGGGCCTTGTCATAGAATAATCCCAATAATAATTCTCACATTGACTATTGCGTGATACCACTTTGTTGTTTTATACACAGTGTTTTTCAAATCTAAACCTTATAGACATTAAAACAAACCTTAAATTAAAATGGATATATAGAAATATAGAAAACATTTTGTTGTCTTTATAATGGATATAGAGCATCAGGCTATCATATCTATTCTGTCCAACTGACTGAACAACTAGAAACTTGTTTGATGGTGATCCTTGAAAAACTTTTATGCACACATATTTTATTATCCGATTTAAGTAGTTTCTGGCATATAATTTGAATATTTATTTTGAGTCTTAGAGACAAGTCTTCTATTATGTTTTTATATATGTCCTTTTGTATATAGCACAAACATAGAAAGCCCTAAACCTTATGATTTCTTAGGAGCCTGAATTTGACACTTCTGGAAAAGAAATGTGTTCAGCAAAGTCTTAATTCATAAGCTATCAATAGAAGCAAGAGTGTCTGATGCTAAGTCAAAACAAGAAATTCACCAAGGAAGAGTCACTGGACTTGTTTTCTGGTTTTGGGTTTGTTTGTTTGTTTTGTTTTGTGTTTTTTCCTATTGACAGTCATCAAGATTATGAGTACTTTCTCACGAAGAGATAACTACCCAGAAACATTTAGAATTGAAGAATTAATGCTAGAAGATTCCCCAGAAATCCACATCTGCAAAAAATTCCTGGGCCAGTAGATACAACTATTCCATATATTGATTCTGGGCTAAGAAAAAAATAACCCAGAGCCTGCATAGGAAGTACATTGCACATTTCACCAAGAGGTTGGTTCTCCTCACAATGACTGATGCCGTCAAGGAGAGCTTTTTGAAGGGTTAAATCACTGTTTCTTATTGAAGATAAATTTGATAGAGTAGAAACTCTTGATCAAAAGAAACAACTGGTCACCAGGAACCCAGAAAACTCCACAATGACCCATGGCATCTAGTATCAGAATAAAAGAAGCAACTGTATAATGTACTAACTTTTATAAAGAAAGCTAAATTAACAAAAAGGTAAAGTGAGGAAGAAGTAGAAGTTAGACATTACTGTAAAATAGTCTATAACTGGGGCTCCATTAGATGGAGCAAGTAATTCTGGCAATGGGAGTTTATAAAGACTTTAGGCCATAATGTCTAAACTTAGTCTTGCAAGGACAGTGTAAGAGTCCAGTCATCAGCACCACAGGCCCCATAACAAATGCTTATAAGATAACAGAGGAGGCAAGAGATGAAACATTGAAGAACAATGTCCACCCAAAAACAGCAATGACCATCTGGACCCAGCTAATGACTATAGCTAAAAATTTTTGTCCTGTAATTGGCTACATTGGCTGATTTTTTTTCAAAGAATCAAATATATGATTTATGTCAAAGGTCAGACTGTCATGTTAAAATATTAATAAACCAACTCCTAATGACTTATCATTCTATGCATAGATTTGTGCATCTGCCATGCCTTATCAGGAAAGCTTCTATTTGCAATAGATGGAAAAGGACATAGGGATCTACAACTGGGCAAGTTGTAGAGAATGAGAGACTGCATGGTGCCCAGTGTTAAATGGGGTGTCTATATCACAACCCCTTCTCCAAAATCTTTGGGATCTTTGTGGAAGAGGAGACAGAGAGATTATAAAAGTATGAGGTAGTAAATGAAAATAAGGGTATAGTGCTTTGTAAACACAGCAGGCCAGCCAAACCTATGAATTCACAGCAGTTGAAACCGCATGCCCAAGATGTGCCCAAGCACATCGGCAGATTAAAATAGCAGCATGGAAAGGGGAGGCTAGCATGAAGTCCCACCCCTAACTAAAAGAGCTGTAGACAGCTGGTCATGGCTGAAAGAGGAAGAAGCAGTTTTCTTTATGGTAGCCCCTTGTGGGTTGACCACCTTCCAGTAAAGGTCACATATCTAAGAGTATATGGGCAGCACAAATTGGACTGGATGGGGTGTTTAAAAAAAAAAAAGACATAAATGGATGGGTTGGAAATAAACCTAGGATGCCTGGAAGGAGAGAGTGAATATGATCAAGATACATTGTGTGAAATTATATATTAGAAAAAACTAACCAAGTATGGAGGAAAATTGCATTATTTATAGGCCAGTCAAAGCATATCTATCTAAACATTTCTAACTCTACTGTTGGGCCTTAACAAGTTTCTTGCTGTGCCTTTACCCAAGAAGAATACCAGATCCTTAAGGACAATCAACTTTAACCCCCAAAAGGCAAAACTTGCTTGAAAGTATATTTTATTGTCCTTGAACTGAACAAATTAAACAGCCTCCTAATTGACAATTTTAGTTTGAAACTCATTTGGAATACATGTTGGAAAAGCTGTCAGGCAAAAAACAAGCTCTGAACTGCCAAATTTCAAAGTGGTTCACAGTGGTGAGATTCGGGCATATTTTTCTACCTTGTTGAAGAAAATGTCACACAAACTAGGTATTTAGTGCCCTCAACGATGCCATTATAGCCTTCTTCACATTAGTGACACTGCAAATTCCCCTTAGTAATCAGCTGGTAAACTTATCCCCTCAATGACCAGATATTTTGGTGCTAGACAGAAAACAGGATATTACCTGCCAGGTCAACCTGGTGAATTGTAAGTGAACAGACCGGAAGTCAGTGTTTTGTAAGTCTGTGTTTCTACTCCCTTTCCCACAGCAGTATCTATTTTAAACATAAGAGAATGCTTTAGCATGAAAACCCAATGTCTCTTCTCCTACCACCTTACCTCCTTGTCATTCTTAGTCAGACCAAAGGAATTTTGTTAAAAAGAGGGAATTCACAGTTTGAGAACACAGAGAAAATTACCTGAGTTCAATAGCTCATTCTTTGAATAACTCACGCTGTGGAGGCTCCGACAAATGGCCATTTAATGTTTGCTCAGACAACTTTGAAATTCTGTACAGTCCCTAAGAATTGTGGGTAATCCAGGAGATGCAAGAAACTACATTAGAATATGATCAGGAGATAGAAGGTGCTGGATTAGAACACTCATTCCACTCTATCTCACACCCTTAAATAATAAACAAAAAAAAAATCTCAGCTCTCACTTCTCACGTCCTGTTCACGTGAACTATCCTCGGCAATAGACTGCCAAGAGACTGGAATCCCAAACACCAGTGATGACTTGCAAGTGTCTGATTATTTAAAGTAGTGAAATGTCACATTTGGCAACGTGCCTGAGAGGCAACCGCTGTGCTTAGCTAGTGTGTGAGCAGTTGGTGGGCCCTGCCAACTGACAAGCCAAGTCAAAAATAGTGCTCACATCAACAGTCAAAACCACATGGCTTAACTGAAAGCCCAGAAACTGTGGCACTAACTGGACCAAAATGAGGAGCTAGAAAAAGTATAGGAAAAAATAACCAGCCAGGCCTGCTAGTCTGTGGAGCCTCAGTAAGACCACTGGCTTCACTGAGTTTTTCTGAGTGTAAATTATGTATTAATTATGCATAAATCATTTGAAACTTTAAAACCATATTGAGTGTTTAGAATATTGAGTTTTCTATAGAATATGGGTTTATTTTTTAAATATTATATTTAATTTTCCTGGCGTGTCTCTTAATAGTACAGGTTCACAGAACTTCTATAGTTTATAAAAAGACAGTTCTGGAGGTTACACACACTAGAGTTTCACAGTGATTTTCTTTCTGTGCCTGATTTTATTTCATTTAATGTACTATCTAGCAGTTACACGCACCTTGCCGCAAATAACGAAGATTCGTTCTTCTTGTGCTGAACAGTCTTCCAGTGTGCACACACAGCACATTTTCTGGATCTGCTCATTGATCTGTACATACTCGTCTATTCTATACCTTAGCCCTTGTGAATAGCCACCACGGGCATGCTGCCATCTCTTTGGAATGCTACTATTCTTCCCAGAGATGGCTATAAATTGTAAGCTAGGTTTCCTTTCACCTTGCTGAGGCGTGTGTATACCATCCTGCATAATAACTATTCTAATCCCCACTTCTAACAGCAGCGTCTGAGAGTCCCACACTCCACACACACTCACCAGAGCTCCCTAGGTCTTTTTTCATAACAGTCATGTTAAACCTAGGGTGAGATGACACTCCACTGAACCTACTCTTTCTTGTTTGTGCCCATAAACACAGCCAGTAGCCTTTGAGAAGTGTTAAAATTGCCATCCAAATGATGTTTTTTTTTTAATCAGTGAACTCACATAAAAAATAATCAAATAAGACACCCTTAGTCATATTCATCTTTTCTTATATATTTTATTTCTTGAGCATCTTAAGGAGTCTTTTGCATCCAACATTATTAGGGAGTTGCCTATATTTTTGCCAAAGTCTTACATCCTGGTCTTTTAGAACTTTCTAGCAAAAAACAATTACCATTTAGTAGGGTGTGGGGTAGGAATGGGCTCCTGGTTTTCTCCAGAGTGGTAGCAAGTGTTCAGCATCTATTTTCTCACTGCCCTGCAGTGTTGCTTCTGTTGTGCATCAAGTTATCGTGAATCTGGTTTCTTTTCTGAGCTGCTGATCCTGCTTCAGGAGTCAGTTGGCTTGCAAGCAGGAACACCAGGAAGTCAGATACTGCAGAGCAAATCCTTGCAGCTTTTAAAACAAGATTCTACATCAGAATTTTTTATCAACACTTTATCTCTTCCAATTTGTAGCATCAACTTGTCAGTTTTTTAAAAGAAATAACATAAAATGAGATAAATTTAAAAATTAACTTTTGCTTAATAAGTAGAGACAGATATCTTCTGGGTATCATGATTTTCAATCTACCAACATCTCCTCACATTTCTTCATGATTGACATTCTCCTTAGTGTCTCAAAAAGTTCTATATTTTTCACTAATGATATTATTTTTGCTTATTCCTAGATGTGCTTTATTTTTGTGTTATTGTAAAAATTGTCACTTTTAATTTAATTTTAAACAATTTAATAAATATTAATTTTAAACAGTTATTTAAGTTATTTCCATTTGTCGATAATAAATAAAAATTCAGCTAAATATATTGTATCTCATGCTTAGCCAAACAAATTCTAATATTAGAATATTATTAGGATATGTCATTTAGTCTTTGTACTGCTCTGACAATAATACCTTGTATATCTGTATATCTACTCTGTGTGTGTGTGTGTGTGTGTGTGTGTGTGTGTATAGTGTGTGTGTGTGTGTGTGTGTGTGTGTGTGTGTGTGTGTATAGTGTGTGTGTGTTTTGGGGGACATAAGTTCTCTATCTTTTGCTAATTTATATTAACTGCACCCAAATTCTATTGAAGATGATAGAGGTAGAAATGCATGAGACATGGTTTTATTTTTCCTTTGATTGCCAATAATCCTTCATCTGTTTTTTCTGCTTGTATTTTTCTTGCTGCACATGGACGTATTATCTCAATATTTTCATCAGAACTCATGAATGTTATTTCACTTAGGTTTTTCCATTAAGATAAACAAAAACATTTCTTGTTTTAATTCATGACTGATTCTAATGAATATTTGATGTGCATTGTTTAAAAAATTTCCTAAGTTACTCTAAAAGAATGTTGCTATCCTTTCAAATTGTACTTTATCTTGCAAATTTAGGCAAAACTGTATTTATTATAATAATTAACCAATTGTTTTCCTGTAATATTTTTGGAAGAACTGAAGAAATCGGTCACTTTCAAAGATGATTAAATTTCATTTATACACCATTACTGGTCAAACTCACATATGATTTTTAATTCATGTGCTTTAGTTATATGGAGATTAAAATACACTAAATTTTGTTTTAAAAAAAAGTATAAAAACTACTTCAGATTATTTGGGAATATTAATACAACCTCAGAGTATTGTTAAGTTTCAAAATAGTATGTGACTCAGTCACATCCTCAAACATTTATAGATATTTAGAAAAGGAGGGTCCTTAGAAACAGTCAAATCGGGCAGTGGTGGCACACACCTTTAATCCCAGCACTTGGGAGGCAGAGGCAGGCTAATTTCTGAGTTCTAGGTCAGCCTGGTATACACAGTGAGTTCAAGGACAGCCAGAGGTATACAGAGAAACCCTGTCTCGAAAAACCAAAACCAAAAACAGAAACAGTCGAATCCAACAATCTTGTTCTATAAACCTGGGAGCTAAGATATCTGAGCCAGTGACAGGGGATTAAATTCTCAGCATTACACAAAGATTAGAATTGCTTCTTTTTCTACTTATTCAGAATTCATTTTGTTTCCCTATATTTTTTTCTACTGATAAAGGAACTTTGGACAGTGATTACACATTATAATATCCAGACAGACATTCACACACAGACTTCAGACAATACCAGATTTCTCTGACCAAGGATATCAATCCAGAGGGCATGGTGGTTTATGCTGGCTAGTTGTAGGTCAGCTTGACACAAGCTACAGTACAGTTATTTAAGAAGAGGAATATATATACTCACACATATATGTATGTATATATGTATGTATATATAAATGTATATATATATACATTTAAAAAAGACTCAATAGGATTGGCCTGTAGAGAAGTCTATAGGTCATTTTCTGGTTTTGTTTTTTTTGGTTTGGTTTGGTTTGGTTTGGTTTTGGTTTGATTGATGATTGATGTGTGAGGCAATCTCTCCCCTGAGCAGGTAATCCCAAGTCATACCTGAGAAAGCTATGAGAATCAAGTCAGTGAGCAGCACTCCTCTATGGATTCTGCTCGACTTTTGCCTCCAACTTCTTGTACTGACTTCCCTGAGTAAAGTAAGCCCTTTTCTTCCCCCAAAGTTGCTCTCTGTCATTTTGTTTCATCACAGCAGTAGAAACCCTAACTAAGACAGATATGTTTTTGATTGATAGTTTCAAACTGTTCAAGAATAATTAGGATATACTCCGTTTAGGAAGCATCATAGAGAGACAGCAATTCATTGGGTCTCATGGTTCTAGTTTCATTTCTAAGAGTTTGGTTGGAGTTATGGGTCAATGTGCAACTACACAAGACACCAAATCTAAGATAATCTTGGCATCTATGTTAATTTTGACTCAAACTCCCAAATCACCTGAAGAAGTTGAGTGTAAAGAAACTTTTTCTACAAAAATTGAGTTTATCATATATAAATTTCTACAAACAAGAAAACTGTGAGTTGCCATTAATTTTGAAGGAGAATGGAGGGCATATCTGCGCAATGTAAGTTTACTACATACAAAGTCATCATTCAGACTTGAATTCTGGAGTGTGAAGATACCTGAAAACATTTTCTTCCTTGAGTTTCCTGTTCAGATCCCTGGCAATGGTCCTATCTACACAGTGTCGGATGTGAGTGAAGGCTATCTCCTCTTGTGTCTCTTTTTCCTCTTCTCTCTGACTCTCTGATACTTTCTCCTTTATGAAGAATGAATCATCTCCTTCACTGTCACAGTTTTGTGTTCTCCTACGGTTTATACTTAGTGTCCTTACGAGTATCCTTTCACAGGTAAAACGACGACAACCAGCACACTTGCCTCTGATAGAGCAACGGGAACGCCAGTTCTTTAGATGATAGCAGTTTTCACCTTACTACATAATCATCGGAGTCAGCCCTGGGGGTTGACTGTCCACCCAGAGATGAAGGCAGCTCTCACTAAGCAAGTGTGCACTCTGCTCATCTTTCCATGCTCCTCTCAGCCCATCTACTCCCAATTAGGTGATTTTACTCCTTATGCCAAGAGACTTCACCACTTCACCACTTCTGCCCATTTCTCATCTTGTTCACAGGTCAGTTGTTGGGCTGCAGGGGTAGATGCATTAGCCATTAAAGGCATATGGTCACAGTCTTGACTCTCCTCCACAGGGTAGTTGATGAACCCCTTTTTACTTTTTTCTTTTTTGAATTTTTTATTGGATATTTTCTTTATTTACATTTCAAATGTTATCCCCTCTCCAGGTATCCCCTCCAGAAACTCCTATCCAATACCCCCTCCTCCTGACTCTATGAGGGTGCTCCCTACCCACCCACTCCCACCTTCCCACCCTGGCATTCCCCTATACTGGGGCATCGAATCCCCACAGGGCCAAGGACTACTTCTCTCACTGATGTCCAACAAGGCCATCCTCTGCCACATATGCAGCTGGGGCCATAGGTCCCTCCATATGTACTCTTTGGTTGGCGGTCCAGTCCCCAGAAGCTCTGGGGTATGTGGCCAGTTGACACTGTTGCTTCCCCCACAGGGCTGCAAAGTCCCTCAGTTCCTTCAGTCCCTTCTCCAACTCCTCCAGTGGGGACCCTGCACTTAGTCCAATGGTTGTCTGCAAGCATCTGCCTCTGTATTTGTCATGCTCTGGCAGAGCCTCTCAGGAGACAGCCATATCAGGCTCCTGTCAGTAAGCACTTCCCAGCATTCACAATAGTGTCCAGGTTTGGCGACTGGTCTTTGGTGGTAAAAGACTCCTGTTGCTGCAGGACCATAGACCCAGACATGGCCCCTGGTGGCAGCACAAGCCAAAACCCCATCAAGGTCCAAGATGGCATCACCATCTACTCACATTAGGCCATTCCTCATTACCCTCGAGTGGGCAGTTCTGCCTGTCTTCATTTGTGCCCACATCCTTCTGTTTCTCTTTCTCTTCTGGTTCTCCACTGCTTACTTGTTCCTTTTAGTGGTGCCAAGAGTCTCTGAGTATTTGGGGTCATCTCATGAGTGGTCTTAGAAATGCTGCACCTTACTTGTACATCATAGAACTGAGCAGGAGTCATCTTGGTCATGGTCTGCCCTCCCAGGCCTGTGCATTGCCAGACTGGTGGTCATCTCAGGCTAGCTCCCTGTCCAGGTCCCCATGGCACTGGTCTGTTGGTCATCTTAGGCTCACGTTTTTAAGGGAAAATCATTCAGATGTTCATAGACCAGACCATTGAGTGTAGATGTAGCCTCTCTCCTCTCTGCCACTTACCAATGCACATGTGACACGGCAGCCACACCTGATGCCTCTAGGGACAGGTCTCTGCCTTTCTTTTTAAACATAGTAAAGGTCTTAATCTAATAATCTCAGTGTTTCCAGGATTCTAAAAATATATTCCTCCCATTATATATTTAGAAATCTCACCTGCAGCCCAAGCACCCAGTGATCTATTATTGTTCTAATCTAAAGCTCTTACATAAAAACTGTCTAGTGTCCTGTTTATGTGCTACCGTTTGCACACAGCATAGTGGTTACTCCTATATTGAAAACACTCAGTTGAAAAGATGCTAAGGGCTTCTATAACAAACTTCTTCAGCATGGATAACTAACCAGCAGCAGAAAGTCATTTCTCAAGGGTTCAAAGGCTAGAAAGCTCAGCAATTAAGGTGAATTCAGATCTGTTGATCTGTTGCCTGCTGAGGACTTACTTCCTCATTGAAGAATGTTCTCCTTACTGCAACTGGCTCGAGTACTGAACAAGCTCGATGGGACTTTTTTTTTCCACAATTCTATTCAAAGTCTCTGTTTTCATTGTGCTTGAGCCTGATCATGCCAGGACCTAGTCACCTTCCAAGGTCTCACTTTCTATTTCATCATCTGGAGCATCAGGATATTAACATAAGAATTTGGACGAGAGACAGGGTCAGACTTTGGCAAGCTGAAGACGCTTACATTCAACATTGTTCATGACTTTCTGGTGGATCTGTATTGCTTCTCCCCAAAATTCAAGATGACAGATTTCATTATCTTAGCAATTCTCTTTTTCAGAGAAATACTTAATATTCATTCTTCCTATGAAATTAGACTCTAGTCTCCTTTTCACCTGCTGTTCAGAATCAGAAGGAATTTCTCCTTCATTTCACATGGAGAGACATTCTGTTATAGAGGAATGTAATGACACTGGAAGAAACGTTTCTGTGGTGTTGTGGTGCAGGCGGCCTCTGTGGGAGCACCACTGTCACAACAGTCCCCACTTTAAGGCCCGGGGTATGTTTTGTTACTCTGAGACCCACGGCATTTCCTAGAACTCTCAGCTGTGCAAATTACTTACTTTTATACTTGTCTTGAGTCTGCCACAATTCTCAGGAAGTGTTCAAATTTCTTCCTTCTGAATCTTAACATTACTATTTGGTGAAACAAAGATAGAATGAAATTCAATGTAGAGAGGTGGGAAGAAATTGGAATGGGCAAAATCTCCGGATCCATGAACAGAAGTGCCACACAGCTAAGTGTTCACCAGTGCAGAGCACATGCACTCCATAGCACTTGCTGACAAACAGACATTTGTTAAGACACTGTGGTGACATGCCACCCTGCTCCCTGTCATGATGATAACAACTAAGCCTCTAAAACTGCAAACAGACCCAGTTAAATGCTTCCTTTGATAAGAGTTGCCTTCTTCCTGGTGTCTCTTCAGAGTGACAAAACACTAAGACAGACTTAATGCATGAGTGTTGAAAGTTTGTAGCCCGCATGTCAGATGATGCTGATCCGATATGGACAAACAGTGACGTCATAAGGCACAAAAGAATTCCATATGCCTACCATCTTCAAGGAGTTTCCAATTTGCAGCTTTGTTCTTGTTCTAATTTTTAAAATATTCTAGATAACATTGTTTCATTTTAAAAAGACAGAGAGATACTTTTCAATAGGAAACCACAGTAAATATTCTTACAACTATTTAAAAATTCCATGTTTGATCTCATCTCCTTCAGAATAACATGTGTGTTATCAAACTGTTATATAAACGTCCCAGACATAGTCCTCACAAGAAAGATCACTTCTTTGTGTAGGTTTAATACTGAGCTCTCTGGTGTACATATTTTTGTTGTTTTTCAATTTAGGGATTACTTATTAGCCAGGAGCTAGGAAGAAAGAAACAGATGTATTGTCTTGAAAAGACAGGAGCATGATTGACAAGCAAGAACTGGCCCCCGAGCTAGTTCCAGTCAATTTCCTGAAGACCAAAAAGACTAAATTCTCCATGTTTCTTCCCACATAAAGCAGCTAACTGAGCCATTCTCATATAATCCCCAAATCAGAAGCATCATCACAGGTCAGAATTAAACTGCACACCCCATCAGCTAAGTGGTAAGATGGAAAGCCCTCCTTGTAGATACTCAAAGCAGCCAGAAAGGAAATCTTCAAAACTGAAGTTCCTAGTTTCTTAGCATTCTCACTCAGGAGCTTGTGACCTTGGCTTAGTTCTTCAGGCTCCAACCTCCACATATTTGCCTCTCCCATTAGTAATTCTCCCATAGCCGTGTGTGTGTGTGTGTGTGTGTGTGTGTGTGTGTGTGTGTGTGTGTGTGTG
>JANHMN010000016.1:42444995-42479995 GCA_030674055.1 Rhabdomys pumilio | reverse complement strand
AATACCAGCTCTAGGAAATCCTATGCCCTCTTTTGGCCTCTGTGAGTATTGGTATGGAAGTGATGCACATAAATTTATGCAAGCAAGCACATACATATACAAATGAGTAAAATTAAATAGAAGAGTTTAAAAGAAAATAATAGATAAAAAACAAAATAAGAATTATCTCAGCAGATAAAGATACTTGTAGCCAAGCCTGATAAGACTTTCAAAAGTCTCAAAAAGACTCTCCTCTGACCCCACCCTCCAACACAAATACACATATTTTTAGGAGAATATTTTAGAAATATATCATGCATCTTCATCTATTACTAGAAGGCATTTAATAGCAATAATTATATTTTATTATAGATATGGTATTAGAATTCATTATAATAATGGCCTGGAGTCTCTAATTCCCTGGGAAGAACTCAGAAAGGTTTAGGCACAATGTTATATGCCTATAGTGGAAATAGGAACTGGAGAAAATAAGGAGGACTTGGGATTCGAAAATTAAAAAATAGTCAGAGAAACAACTTTCAGAATGCAGGACAGATTCTGACAGCTAGCTGCAGGGACAATCAGAACAGAGAAAACTAATATGCTTAGGGATACCTCAAGCACATGGGAAAGCCAGCCTTTCTGACTCTGATCTCTGTTCATCTACACAATGAGAAGGATGGTCCATAGATTCTCTAACTCCCCCTGTCTCTAAGTTTCAAGCAACCACTATACTTGTAAGGCAGACAAGTATAATCTATTCTTCCAGAATAGATTATAAAAGTAATAATTATCAGATAAACCAACAAAAGGAACAATAAAGAATGCTCTGTTGAAATCAGCTTCTGTAATACAATTTCAGTAGGAGTGAAGTCAAGTCAGTGGTGACGATGTATGAAGAGTTTTTAGACACAGCACTTGAATCACCATGTTAATTCTGTATAAGATTTAATTCAATAACAAGCTATGATTTTTCAAGTACCCTGTTTATTGTGAGCTGGACTGTAAATCCAGAGAGTAACACTGAGAGAAGGAAAACTGGAAATATCTGCTAATGACACGCATTTGCATACATTTGACCCTGCAACCCACTTTAAGGAATTAATCATGTCCCAATAGGGACATGACTATGTACAGATGTTGATTTTAGCATTCTGTGCAATGGAGAAAAACAGAAAACAATCACACACATCAACAGGAGATGGATTCAACAAACAGTGAAATAATGATCCATCACAGAGACCAAAAAGCAGGGTCTATACATACTGACAGGAACATCACTCCAAAATGTTAAGCAAAACATATCAGGTTACTATGCTGGAGACCAATTAACTCATAGATATAGATATTAGATATTATATTATATATTATGATATATGATATATATTATGTTATATATATTATGATATATGATATATATTATGATGTATTATACATTATAAATAATTATATACAATTAGGTAATCACTAAAAGCATAATATCAAACAAAAATGCTAATAGTGTTTAGATTTGAAGAATATGAGGTTGAAGGAGAAACTAATACCTGTTATCTCATCATCAGTAATTTATTCTGCAACCCAAAGAAGAATGTATTAGGGAAATTACTCTCAGGTCAGGACTCTACATTACATAATCTCCATCAAGAATTTATATTTAGTTTCAAATACATAGTTTCTTAATCATTTCCTTATAAAGGACTCCCCATGGACTCCTGCAGTTCTTACCCATTCTGGCTCAGATCACTGTAAACTGCCCTCTGTTTCAACTATTTCTCTGCACCTACTATGACTAAGATTGTTTTTGTTAACTGTTACTAAACTCATTGTGTAGAACTGACTGGCCTGGAACTCACTATATAGACTAGGCTGGCCTTGGGTTCACTTAACTCCCCTGAACTATTTGACCTCTGATTCCTGAATGCTGGGATTAAAGGTGTGTGCAGCCAAGACTGGCTTCCACCCCATTTTGAGATAGGGTCTTTAACTGAACCTGGAACTCACTGATTGACCAAACTATCTGACCTGGGAGTCTCTCAGATCTTCCTATTTCAGCTTTTTGAATACAGGGATCACAGGTACTATCACAATGCTCAGCTTTGGTGTTGGTGTTAGGGACCCAAACTGAGCAACTACTTTTCTGACTATCCATCTCCCCACCCATCATCCCTGCTTTTGCTAAGCCATTGAGTTCAGCATCCACACTCTCATGTTCCTATCCTATAATCCAGTCATCTGTATGCCTTCTTCACATCCCACCACTGAGGTGGCTAGTTCGGAGCTCAACACTGAAAACAAAACCTCTTTACAAAAGCATCCAAATCCTCTCTGTATGCCTTCTCACCAGCTCCAGACTCATTTCAAAACATGGCTCAATTAACTATTAATCTACAGTCTATCCAAAATACTTCCTATTCTCCAACAGTCTGCTTAGGCATAAAGAACAATTCACACTTCTTTCTGTTCTCCCACCTAACTCGCCATTTTACTCCTAAGGTCAGCTAAGACTAGCCACCTTCACTACCATACCTTAGCAGAGTTGGCCTCCCTTTCCTAGCTACACTAACAACTTTTGTACATCTGATACAGCACTTAGCATCCTATACTGTGGTTGTCAGTTTAGTTGTCTGCCTCCCCAGATGGAATTCCTTGGGAGCAGAGAACATTCCAGCAACAAGAGAAATAATCCATGAGACAGAACAGTTTCCTAATAAGTGCTTGCTGGATAAATGGTAAGTAAATTAGAATGCTCAAAATATTTTAATATAATTAGTTTGGGAGTCATTTTTTTTCTCTAACTCTTTTCTGCCTAAAGTGTCTTTTAAATTTTAATCATAAATTGAATACCCTGCTCACTGTCTGAAACGAGGCTTCTAGTTTTATCCTTTTAAATATTTGATGTTTATAAAATATTTCTTGTCATCGGTCTAATCAATATTTATTCAGTGGCACATGTGTGGAGGTCTTTGGAGGATCCAGGCTGTGAAGAATCAGTCAATGAAATGTGTTCCTAACAGTAAACTTGATGTGCTCTGTGCAGGTCAGCCCACTCTCAGCTTTGGCAGGGCTTATTTGTGTTAAGGGATCAGAGACTACGAGGTAAGTGGAGCCTCCTCAGAGATATAATTTCAACAAACAATATTTCAAAAATTGACAAGGAACAAAAAAATTGATTTATTGAAATGAAACATCCAAAGACCTGAATTTATGTCCTCAGGGTTTCTTATCCCACAGAGGAAAGCATAACTGATTGGCTCACTTCAGATTTCACACCATCTCACTTGCCACTCAAGCCCAAGGCACCCTGTAAAACATCACCAGCAGCGGAGGTGATGGGAGAGGAAGATGGCGGGGGGGGGGGGGGGAGAGGGGGCATTTATTTGATGGACCCAGAATTCCAACAAACTATAAATATAAATGGGAGAAACTGGCAGGGAGAAGATAGTTTGAATCATTCTCCAAAATCACACAGACTGATGGTGGATAGTTTATTTCTTCTCAACCACTAAGAGGTGATGGCATGCAGAGGTTTATGGGACAGAGAACTTGAGAGTGTGTTACTCTCTAGTGCTCACTGCCAGCTATCAAAGAACGTCTGTTACGTATGGAGGACCTGTGTCTCTGAAGAACTGGAACTTGTGAGAAAGGTGCCTTTTCAGAAGCCAAGAACAGCCTCACCAACACAGAGTCTGTGAGCCCATTGATAGCAGCTGACCTGGCCTGCAGGGCTCTAACTTTGTTTTTATTTTGGAAAGAAGGAAGGTTAAGAAGAATGTAAGAACAGAGAGATAAAGGGAAAGAGGGAAAGAGAGAAGAGGAAAAAGAGGGGGAAGGAAGGTAGGGAGGGAATTAAAATAAATAACAAAGTATTTGGACTTAAGGTGAATCCTCCTAGATTCCAGGTGCAAAGGATGAAAGTAAAGAAATTGAGGACCTTTTTTCTGGGTTGGCCTTCCTAATTCCCTTGGATGAGTAAACAGTAAGAACTCAAAGGCATAATGACCTAGAATAAATATTACTAATTAAAAAAATCTACCAAAATGTATCTATATGTGCTCATTTATTAATTCTCAGATATTTGTTGGATAGCTACAATGAAGTAGGTAGTGTTCTAGCTTATTGGCAGAATTTTGTATATGCACATATATATGTATGTATATATGTATGTCCATATATTTGTGTATGTGTGTAGATAATTATATATATAGACATAGACAGACACAGACACAGACACAGACACAGACACAGACACAGACACAGACACAGACACAGACACAGACACAGACACAGACACAGACACAGACACAGACACAGACACAGACACAGATACAGATACAGATACAGATACAGATACAGATATAGATATAGATATATTTAAGGCCATGTCTTCATTGAGCATACATTGTAATGGAGCCTAGCAGTCCATCCTATAAGTAAAATTTATGACATTCCAGGTAAGATAAACGGTATCAAGAAAGAAAAGGGACATTGACGGTAAAGCCTGCCATTTAAAATACCTTGGTTTGAAGTCTCTTTGGTAAGGTTATATTTGACTGAAACCTGAAAGGGATGAGTCACAGAAATATCTGAGAAAACAGGAACTGAGTCACACGGACATCTGAGAGATAAAATTTCCAGTAGAAAGGAATGCCATTGCCAAACCCCCAAAGAAGTAAAGGGGACAGAGCTCTTAAGGGGCAAGGGTGAGAGGCAGGGAACTGGAGCCCGGTGGAGAATAATGAATTAGTAGGTTAGAGCACTTCTGCAAGGGTAAACCATGCCAGAGTCTTGCACACCATGGATGGGCTACCATTGCACTACTTTCAGATAAGGAGGTTCAGGATCTGACAGGATTTAAGGATCCTGGCATATTCCTGCAGAAGCCATAGGGCACATTTTAATACACACAATAAGATAAACAGTATCTAAACAAATGTAATAAATACAGTGCTCAAAAAACCAACAAAACAATACAAATATTATTTTAAATATTTACTTGAAATTAAATATTTAAAATAATCAGGTGAGTATGACTTTTTTCAATTTAAGACGGTAATTGCAAAATGTGAGTATAGGGAAAACTACAAGGACAGATATTCGGCTGTTTAGCAATAACCACTATGGAATCTATACATTTCATTGAAAAAAAAAACATGAATTAAGCAGAAATTTTTAAACACTGTATGGTCATTTGTGATATTAAGGAATGGTGGATAGGCTAACAGTAAAACAATTATTTAAAATGTGTCACCTTCCAAAGGCAAATGCTAAGACACTTAAATTAAAAGATGGAATATCTGGGGTTTGTTTCTCGGTGACAGCCTACAAAAGTTCCTTTGTTACTGGATCTGGTATTTGAAAATTTGGGTAAAACAAAATTTAAAAGTAGAGTACATTTGATCATTTTATACAATGGAAGCCAACCTACTTTGAGGGAAATAGACCATAAGCATTTTCGACTTGATACAAAGGTATATTATCACTTTTGAAGAAAATGTCTGTCAGTTCCTATATTTGATAGGTAAATCTTTGAATGTCTATTTTAAGCTACCCAGTATGCTGCAGTGGGTAATGAATGCACTGGACTGTGAGGCCAAAACTGGGCATGTCTAGTTTCTCTTTGCTACCGACTGACTTTGTGGCCCAGAGCTATTGACATAAGGATTGAAGTATTCAGTTTCTTCCTTTAGAAAATAAGTCAATGAGACCAGATGGCGAGTACAGTTTCTCCCAAACCTATGACATATCTGCGTAATGGATGATATGCATTAATTCTGATTTTTATCTCTGCCCTAAAGCAAAAATATGCTACTAAAGGGTAGGGAAGATGGGAGCAAGTTAGAATCCTAAGTGATGCAATGAGCTGTCTGAGAATTAGGTAACTCTGTCATTTCAACCCTAGATATCCTCCCCCCATGAATAAACATAGAAAATAATTCTCCTTGTCAGGAGTCCCCTAACTTTTTCTGCAAAATGTCAGATAGAAACTATTTTAGGTTTTACTAGCCAGGAGATGTCTTTATGTCTTCTCATCTCTGTTGTTAGGTAATAGCAATCATGTAAATATGTAATATAAACGGGGGGATGGCTGTTTAAAAACCCTTTACACACACACACACACACACACACACACACACACACACACATACACACACATCAATTTTCACCTCCTCAAAGCAAGCTTTTGTGAAATGGACTTTCCCTCATTTTTTTGCACTATTTATTCTTTGTGTTTTGTCTTGATTCTTGTTACAATTTAGAATGAAAGTACTTGTTTTCTGATATATTTATTATCTGCTAACCTTAATTATATTGTGATTTCTTCAAGGGCCAAGATTTTTATCTTACAACTTCTATATTCTATGTCTGAAAGAACACTTAGTATTTAAGAGATACTCACGGAATATCTATTGAAAAAGTGAATAAATTATCCTTCAATTTTTTTATGTGTTAAAGATCATTTTCCCAGAAAATGAAAAGCAGAGTATGTAACTGTTTTAGTTTGTATACTCAGACTTGATCCACTAGAGATGCAGTTGTTCTGACATGTGTTTCTTCTCAAACATAGAAGTTCTGGGCAGATGGACAGGTTGACAGGCACCCTGCATAGTTATTCAGGTACTGAATGCAGAAGCTCTTACACCTTTAGCAAACTGGTTGTTAAGTTGTTCAGAAGCAGCCATATTCTATCATACTGAACCATTAGAGAACACTTTAGCTAAAAAACAAAGGCCCAAAATAAAATCAAAAGAAAAAAACCCACAAACTGTCCAGCAGTGTATTTAGGGGAACAGACTTGGAAGTGACATATGTTAACCATCTCCACTCATATTTCACTGGCTAGAGCTCAGCCATATGGCAAATAAAAGCAAAGGATATCGGGATATACAGTTGTTACCTAGGACAGGCTTTCTTAGTAATAAGTACTCCCCCATTCCTCATCTACACACTTCTTCCAGTATCGTAACACAGCAGCTACAGCAATAATGTCATAGAAGGGCTACATCTACACAGGAATTCTGTCTTTCAAAATTCAAACCTAAAGAATAAAGACCCACACTGTCAGATAGAAACTTTAGCTTCAGGACCTATTCTTAAGGCTTTGCGTCTCTTGCACATAAACCTAGGCTCAGTCTGAGTCTTATAAACCATGCTACACCTGATTTCCTCTAAAACCACTTCAGAATTCTTCTCCAGACACCAATGTTTCTCCTCCACTTGTCATTTTCTTTAGAGGTCTTCTATGTGGTTCTCTACACTTATCACTGTACGTCTGTGGTGTGTGTTTCTGAAATGTTTCCAAAATCTTGTCTGAAAGCTGTAATGTAGCTCAGTGGTAGAGTGATTGCCTAGCATATACAAAATTCTGGATTCAATTCCTAGTTTCACAAAAAGACAGAAATATCTAGGGTTCTACCATCATAAGGAAATGTTTGCCTAGAATGTTGAGGACACTGGGTTCAATTCCTAGCAACACACACACACACACACATCTATCTATCTATCTATCTATCTATCTATCTATCTATCTATCTATCTATCTATCTATCTATGTGTGAATACATATATGCACATAATATATATACATATACATATATGTGTATATATGTATATACACTATATGTACAGTGTGTGTAAGGGAAAGTTATATATACATGAGAAACATATATATGAGAAAGTTATAGTGAAAATTTATTCACACTAAAAGTCATTTAGAAAATAACTACTGCATATGTATATAAATCACCAAATTTTTTGAAAAATATGAGTGATAAAAATGTAAAATTTTGATATTGACTTTTTATTTGCATATTATAATATTCTACACATACTTCACAAACAATCTTAAATGCAATTCTATTGGCCTCCATATGACTACAAAGCCCCAGGGCATTGCCTCTCTCCATTCTCCCCACCCAACCCCAAGTTCTCATTTGAAATTCTCTCACTTTTGCTACATGAAAGAGAAGAAAGCAGCTTTGTTAATTCTGCACACTGCATCTTTCCCTTTAATCTTTTAACATGCTTGCCTGGTAACAAGCTTTACTATAAAGAATGACTTTTATAGCTGCAAAACCCAACATAGGATTGGGTCACTGAGCAAGGCTTCATCCTGTCTCATTACTATCACTAATGGGATTTTATCTATACATGAACAACCCAAGGACCTCATTTTAAAAAGTAGTTTCAACCTTCTTTCTCCAATTTTCTCAAAATTGCTAAAAAGAAGCAAGACTAAAAACTTTAGTTAGCTTTTCTTTTGCCCTTCACTTAGAGGACCATGGCTGTTTCTGAATACAGAAGATAAAGTTAAAGGGTTTTTTTTTAAAGGGTGAATATTGACAATTCAGAAAATTGTCCTCTGAGAAACAGTTTGAACTATCTATAACACTTGATGCCACTCATCTCAGGATAAGCAACTAATGACAATGACACTGGAAGTTGTTCCTTCCGTTTCTTCCCAGACCTTACAAGCATTAAGCGGAGTCTCCAATTTTGAAATGCATTATTCTTTTTCATCTTCCAAAACCAGCCGAAGCAGGCCTTTCTCACCCTATCTGCACTGAAGAGTCGCCATAGTTAACACATGAGATACACCATTCTGGTGTCTCTACAGATGAGCCCTTCCTGGCTTTGACTGCTCTGAACACCCAAATATTTGATAGAAAAGGCTGCCTTCCACACTTTCACACCACTGGAGCAAAAGGACAAACAGTTCTACTCCAGTGTGCCTTGTCTTCATCAGGGTCAATATTGCTGTAACAAACCACTGTGCCCAAAAGCAACATGGGAAGGAAAGACTATTTCACTTAGTTTCAAGTACCAGTTAATCATCAAAAGCTGTGAGGGCAAAAACTCACACAGGGCAGAAACCTGGAGGCAAGAGCTGTTGCAGAGGCCATGGATGGATGCTGCTTACTCCTCATGGCTTGCTCAGTCAGCTTTCCTATAAAACCTAGAGCATGCACCACCCACAATTAATCACCAATTAAAAAAATGCCCTAAAGATAGATATATGGAGACATTTTCTCAGTTGAGTCTCCCATATCTCTGATAACTCTAGCTTTTGTCAAGATGACATAAAATAGTCAGTACACACCTCCACCCTAAACAGAATTCTCCAAACCAGAGTCCTGCAACCAGAAATCTCAATAAATACAGAAGATGCATATGCATGTGTGTTTATGCATCCTCTCTTCCACTGACTTTATCACAAAACATAACCAAGTTGTTGCTGCCCAGATTCTTCTTTCTCAAAATGAAGTCAGGAATGTACTACCTTAAGCCCTTATTCACAGTTTAACATGTTCAAAATATGGATCATTGGGAATCTCAAAAAACCTGTAGATTCTGTCCTCATAGGACACCTGCGTCTCTCTCTCTTTCTCTTTCTCTCTCTCTTTCTCTCTCTCTTCTTGCACACACACACACACACACACACACACACACAGATGTGAACACATATGCATACACGCATGTGCATACACCACACACAGAGGTTATAAGCTCTTTCAGAGACTTCGAAAACCTCTTACAGCCCCATAAATATCCAGGTTTTTCAAGAATCCAAACTGAGAAAAATTAATAAATAACTCCAGTAGACAAAGCTAACATCAGCCTTGATCAACAGTGTGAGAAACTGGCTCTGGAGTTCCTCAAGGAAGCACCTCTACCACTTTTTCCTTAAACGCCATGGTCCACAGCCCCTCATTTCATTCCTCCTCTCTCTTGTCTCTAGGAACTCCATGCGTTCTTGCCTTCATTCTTCACCCTAATGTACTGTCTTTGCCTCTGATGTCTCTCACATCCCACTTCCCAGTAAGAGACAGCTGTATGCCCTTTGCTGTCTCTTCCAACATCTGGTTTAGGAATCTGGTTTTGTTATACTATCACAGGCCACACATTCAAAACTGCTCTCCTCTGTGCTCACTCCATCAATTCTAAGTTTTCCAGATCATTTAAATTCCTTCTATTATCTTACTCTCGATGAATTGCAATCACTCCATCTGTACTAACATGGATTAGTGTCTGGGTATAAAAAGCCCCTTACTGATAAAAACGATGTCTCCTCTCAGTTTTCACAGCACAGCTTACTGTGAGATGCACACAGTGTTGACTGATGTTTGAGTCCCCAAGCATAATTCAGAATGTCAAGTCTAAAGTTATATCGTTTTCCAGACTGAACCAGATTTCCCACACTGACTCCAACGTAGTCCTTATTGAAGAGTGATATATCCTCATGTGATTATGAAGGAAAACTATTCATAGATGGTTCTTTGTAAGCTATAGGAAGAGCTTGCTCAAGTATATGTATGCACAGAAATCCACTGACAGACTTGGAATGAATTAAGTGTGAGGAGGGAGACTTTCAGCAGCCAGTGGACTTGTTTGAATGGAGACAGGAGCTACTAACTCAATATAAAGCCTGGGAACTTGACCTGGAATCACTTCTTCTCATCTATACCCTGTGTATCTAACCACCCAAAGAGAGTTATCTATCATTGATGGCCTTAAGTTTAGAATAATTCTGGGTCTCATTTCTGTTTAATTATAATCACATTGTGAAGTAGATGCTGCTTTTCTATTTCAATTACTGAAAAGAAAAAGAAAGAGACGGGAACTGTAAAGCTATAGGTGGTCAGAAGAAAATATGTTGGAATCTTGGAATAGTCTTTCTGAAGTGAGACTCCATGCCTTGTTGTTCTGTCTTCTGTTTTGTAGACCGGTTGCTTATGAGTTATGTGTGTGTAAATTTGTGTGCATGGATATGTTTCCAATGTTGCAATTTCTATTTTTTATTATACAAATTGCTGTTTCCAGTCCATTCCTTGCCTATCTTCACTGTTGAGTAACTCGCATTCTCTTGCTTTTTGATTCCTTATTGAAGGCATCGGTTCACTCTACCGTACCATTCCCCCTGCCATCTCTGATCTGCTCTAACCTGGTTCTGAGTATAATCTTCTCACAGTGGTCTCAGATTTTCTCAGAACCCTCTTTGCCCATTGAGTGTAGCTTTCGATCACCTTTTGGACACCTTTTCTTCCAATTGAACCTCAGATATGAAGGTGACTTCAAATGACCTCAAGGTCCTGTGTTAGTCCTTTTGGCTTTATAAGCTATGATAGTACATATTCTCCAAAATAGTAAATAGTCTCCAGATATTCTCTTCACCAAACTCTCCTCTGTTATTTGTGTGTGTGTGTGTGTGTGTGTGTGTGTGTGTGTGTGTGTATGAGTAGAAGGCAGAGGCTGACATTTGATGATGTCATCCATGAACATTTTTTTACTTATATTTTGACATAGAGTCTCTCACTAAACATGGAACATCCGTATTGGCTAGACAATCAATCATCATCTACATTAATATCATATAAATCATATTAACCATGAGACACAGAAAGGACTAAGACCAAACTCATTTGTTCATAAAAATGAACTGAATGCAATGGCATAAGAGGCATTCATGCTGTGCTAGTCAGTTTTTCATCACTGTAACAAATTGCTCGAGAAAAGTCCACCTAAAGGAGAAAAGTCTAATGTTGGTTCAGTTGCGGAGACTTCATTCTTGATAACTTAGTTCCATTGTTTCTGAGCCATGTAAAAGGTGGGGGGACATGTGTGAGAGCACAGTTTCTCCCATTTCATACTGCAGGAGACAGGGGCAGGAATTATGGCCTAATTCTAAATAAACCCAAACTTCCTAAAATTGCCACCATCTCCTGGGAGGGCATCAGATTATGAATCCATCAATGGGCTAATATCAATGAGATTGGAGCCTTCACTACCCAGTCTTCCTAGGAGCCTACCCCTTAACACGAACACGACTTTACTGGGGACAGAGTCTTTAATACATGAATCTATATGTGACTTTCAGATCTAAAACTGTAACAATTATGAATGCCAATTAGTTTTTGAGCCAGAGAAAGATCACTAAGTTAGCCCAACTTCAGGGATGAGGAAGCCAGATTTACTGATGGGAAGAACTGTTAAAAATTAATGTTAGGGCCATAATTCAAGTTGACCTATCTCATCAGTCATTAGTCACTGCAATCAACCAAAGAACACAGATGGGCTGGAATGAGGCCCCCAGCACATATGCTGCAGATGGGCAGCTCAGTCTCCAAGAGAGTCCTCCAACAACTAGATGAGACACTCTCCCTAAAGCTGTAGCCTAACTGTGGTATCTGTCCCTCAACAGGATTGCCTTGTCTGGCCTCAGAGAAAGACAACACACCTAATCTGTCAGAGTTGATAAACCAAGGTAGGTAGATAACCCTGTTGGGACCCACTCTCTCAAAGGAGAAAAGGTTGGGGCTGGGGAAGAGTCTCAGTTGAAGGGGTACAGGGAGAGGGCAATACTTAGGATGGAAAGAAAGAAGGAAAAAAGGAAAAAAAATAAAAAAAGAAAAGAAGGAAAGAAGAAAGAAAGAAAGAAAGAAAGAAAGAAGAAAAGAAAGAAGAAAAGAAAGAAAGAAAAGAAAGCTTACCACACAGCAAGATTGTGCTGCCTTTTGGAATCTGTTATTGTTGCTGTTTTCACTGTTTGGGGGTGGGTTTTGTTGTTCTTGTGGATTTTTTTGTTTGTTTGTTTGAGTTCTGGTTTGTCTTGTAGTTTTATTCTGCTGTTTACCAAGTTCAATTTCACATTTATTATAAGGCAGAATCTATTCATTGCTTTCTGGCTGTCAATCTACATCTACACATATTACTAAACCCATGATTAAGTGGCTTGCCAGCACACATTTTGGTTTTCTGTTTGTTTGTTAGCTTGCTTGCTTGCTTTTTGATTTACAGTTTTCTCATTTTTTATTGGTCATTTTCATTATTTACATTTCAATTGTTATCTCCTTTCCTGACTTCCCCCCACCCTGGAAACCCCTTATTTTGAAAGCATATAGTCATATCATTAGATAGTTGAGAATTATGCCATACTTTGCTTCCTAAATTTATGTCCCAAAGGTAACCCTCTCTAGTAGTTCAACTTGTAAGCTACTGTCTTCAAAACAGAGTGAAATTATATTGATGTTAGTGGGCAATTTGTCTTACTGCTGACTTTAATAAAAAATATTCAAATGATCCTTAATTTAGAACTCACCAGCTTTGAGGTGAGCAGTATGTATTCAATTAATATAAAAGATATAAAAATTTTCTATACCTAATAATCTGATAATCTAATATCCTTAGAAGGATAAAGTTATAGTGTGATTTAGAGTAATTTATTGACAGAAATTCCTGAACAACAACAACAAACTGGGAGAAACAAGCTTGTTGAAATAAACCCTAAGGAAATAACCTCAAATGTATAAGTTATATGCAAAGACATCTAGCACTGGGCAAACGCCAACAAAGCACTCTAGGACCTGCAGCCATAGGAAGAAGCAGCAGTAGTCACAGGAAAGATGACACATTAATTATTAAGGCATTCATTAAAGAGATTTCTAAAAACATTTATTAAAGAAAAAACAAGTGTACCTGATATACAAAAGATATAAGTTTTAAAAGTATTTTCAGAAAAGCAAAAACCTGAATAATACTACTGCTTTAAGTAGTACAACTATGACAGCCTATGTTTTTACAACTTAGTTTAATGATTGAAAGTAAATAGCATGTGCCCTTCCCCCAGGCCTGAGCAGGCCTGCGAGTCATTCACCACAATAGACCAAACAACAGTAGTACCTAGGAGAGGCATTGCCTTGCCAGCCTTGGCATCCTGCTACCAAGCTAAGAAGAATGGACTGCCTGCTGAGCTAGCCTTGACACCTTCCGGACTGCTGTCTCCTTACCCAGCCCCTGGGCTGAACCAAGAAGAGACTCTGGGGGTCGGGAGGGGGGGGCTTACCCTTTATATGTGAAAGCAAAATATTAAACTTCGGGCCTTGATCAGAATATTTTGTCTTGGCCCCACGTTTCTCTCGCCCTCCATTCCCATTCATTCCCAGGCTTCCTCTCAGAAGAACCTGGTACCTGTAGCTGTAGGCGGCTACATAGCAGACTTCATTAAACAGTGGAGAACGTGATATCAACGAGCTGGCCAAACACATATATCATTCTTTTAAGTCATAGCCCAGTTAAGATTTGACAAAAAGGGATAGATTTGAGCAAAATTGGAGCTCACTGTGACTTGACCAGTTAAGTCAGCAAACAACCTGGACTGGTGTTTTTTAACCAATTATCAAAAGATATGATAGAAATAGTCTTGCTAGTGAGACTTTCTTACGTTCCTCTGGAAAACAATCTTAAAGGAGAAATGTTTTGTTTTGTTTTGTTTTGTTTTGTTTTGTTTTGTTGTACATACATACACACACACAGACACACAGGGGCACACACACACACACACACACACACACACACACATGACAAGGGCTGGACCACCAGGCAACTCTGTAGTCCCCAAGGAAGTAATTATTTTACAGCAGAAACCAAAGCAGTTGTTCCGATGAGAAGTCGTCAATGTGTCCATTTGTTTGCTTTTAGTTGTTTGGGGTAGAGAATTGCCAAGTCCTACTCCACTTCCCCAAACACTTGGCCATACCTCTACTTATTCAGCTTTGCTCTCCTCTTATTCCATCCACTACATGGTTGGTTGGATAAGAGTACCTTGGTCTGTTCATCTTCATGGTTATGTTTATCTTGGTTAAGTAGTTTATTGTGGTAACAGAAATGGTGACCTAGCATCTTTGAGAGGTGACCTATTGTGGTGAAATGATGACTTAGGAAATATTTGTCTCAAAATGTACCTGTATGTAGTCTTTCAAGCTCCATCCAAAGCCACTATGGGCTAGCTTAATGTTCAGATGAAGGCAGTAGCATGATGTTTTAGCCAATTGTTAGCTCTTGCATTGCATTTGAGTCGATTTCTTTTTCTTTTCTATGCTCTGGGTTCCATTTAATTTATAACTGTTTGCAACTGTACAATGAAAATCTTTCCATTTAGAGATGAGTTAAAAAATAATTACTTCATCAAAATAGCCTGTTCAATGGTCTGTCACCCTTCAGTTCATGTCTATCATTTTTTTCTTTATACCAGAATCTTCAAAGAGCTTTTATTTTTTTGCAGTATAAGCTTCTATCTAGGTCCTCTGCCCAGTTCATTCTCACAAGGCTCTCAATATTGGCAGCTTTCCTTTCATTATCTCTCTACCGACTACTTCTGTGAATTAGTTGGTACTTTTTATATCAACAACCTGACAGCCCTTTCATTATATAATTCTTTGATGACAGGAATATAAATTTGATTAGATGCTAATGGACAAATCAGTATCATTGGTGCTGATTCAAATCTCCTTACAGGAACATCATTCAAAGGTAACCATGACATTGTGGATGTGATTGATCTGGAGAGGAACTTTCAGACACAGAGCCCAAAACTTTAGGACACTTGATAGGTATCTAATAGTTGATGAAAACATGGGACATTTGTATAGTACTTATAGTATCTTTTCACACTCATAACCACTCCATTTTCCATACAGTCTTGATCATGAGGTGCTATTGTTACAACATATGAGAACTAAAAAACTTCAAGTTGATAGAGGTTGAACAGCTCATTTCTCCTCATCGTTTAACAATAGCAGAGAAGACATTACCCAAAGTCTTACCAAGTTAGGCAGACAGTAACATCTGTTTCCAAGAAGTAAATTCATTTTCAACATTAATAATAATGTTATTCTGCAATTGTGTCTAGAGAAAGCAAGAAACAGTAGTAGTGATGGGCCATTAATATGTCTATGTTCTTCCTTCCAAGCAACCTTGTATATGTGTTGAGTTTTTTCCTAGTTGAGATCAAACTGTACACAGATAACACACTCCATTTGTTTCTTTTCAAATAGAATGTAGACTTTACAGGCATCACTTTAAAGGCTTCTGTGGTTGTACATTCCTGTTCATCATCTCTTGGCTGTTAACCACTCCTCAGCTTCGTGTGTGCATTTGTAGGATGGTGTTGGCACATGAGGTGCTATGTCTTTTCACTTGCTTCCTCAGGTGGGCTTTCATCTGTGAATGAAAACAAAAGTACTTTCTAAGGTTCTTGGCTTATCTTGTAAGATTGCCTTCCAAGGCGTTACATCGTTTATATTCCTACAAGCATCATATGAGAAAATACTCTTGTGAAATTGACTTATTCATATTCATATTTTTCAGAAGCTTGTAGTCTTACATGATTTCACTTATTCTTATTCTTTGACAATGACATATTCACACGCATCATGTTGTTGTTGTTGTTGTTGTTATATACCACCCAGGACCAGATTTTAGCACTCTCCCACTTTCATTGAATCCACGTGGTCTTCCCAGTAAGTTTCCCTCTTACTTTGTTATCTTTTTTGTCTGTGTAAGTCACTGAGTTTAATACTCATGGCTGCCTATATAATTGGCTAGAGAGATATTTATTGGAGCATGAACAGCTAGCCAGTAGCTCCACCACTGAAGAAAATGACTCCCTCTCTCACAGTAAACATTGACATCCAATGGCCACACAGGGAGGGGTCGACCTCTTAAATACCTCTCTTTCTATGATAGAAAGATGATGGGCCCAGTCTCATGCAAATTTTATAAAGGTAACCACAAATTTAGCAATCACCACACTCACTATGACTGCTAAAAGCCAATGGCCCTGTCATGTCCAGTAAACAGCATTTAAGTTGATCTGTTATTTCTTTGTGAGGCATTTTCTACATATTTTTAGCTATTTAGCCCCTTGAATTTCCATTTTTATACATTATTCGTAGACTATTAATTTGAAATTTTACTGTGTTAACCTAACCGTGTAATTTATACAGTGTGCCTATTTCATATTCTAAATATTTCAATCCTTTATCTAAATATTTGTGGCCAGTAATTTCTGAGTTTTAGACTATGCAAAGAAATTATTTTGTTTTCATTCAGACCAATATATTCTTGAAACACTCAGTTGTATAAAATACCATCATTATTCAGGTAATTTCTTTCATTGTCTTCAAAAGTGGAGAAAATATAGAAGAGGTATGTTATTAGTCGTTTGTATATTTTTAAAGGTTTCATTCAATTTATTGATTTCAAAACTCCACTGAAAGTATCCTAATGTATCATGTATAGAAAAACTTCTGATTACCCCATTAATAACTGATAGTGGCTTTCAAGCAGTCTCAGTATTGTTTATGAATGGGTCACCTCTCTCTAATTTGTGGTGTGTCCTCAGTCATCTAACAATCCTTTGTATTAAAGTGTTTGCGTTCTATTTTTAAACTATTTTTAATTTAGCGCTACTTTACAATTTGATTCATTATATTTTAAATTTAAATGCTACAGGAATTTATTCCCAGATTAATACTTTTATTTCCAAATCCTCTTGAACTATTAGAAATTTTTGTTCAAAATTAGAATTAGAATTTTAAAGAAAATCATAAAATACATAATTTGAAGATAATGTGTTTTCTGTTTGGAAATTCTTTGTGTATTTTCATAGGTTTTTATTGGATTCTTTAAGTGATACAGCTAGTATACATTTTTCTTTAATATAGAGGAAAAAATAGTATTATTTATAAAATCGGGGAGAACAAAGTAAAACACTCACATGAAAAGGATCTTAAATGTGGATCTCAAAGATCCTTAAGTTGACCCTCATGACAATAAATGTGTCATACTCCAGAATCTGTTATTCTCAAAAAGCACAGATAAGATACCACAGTGATGCAGAACATCTGAATGCAAGCTGCTGTTAAGGGAGTGGGGAAGCAGCACCAACATCCACACAGAAATACCTGGATGGTAACTTTGAGCTTTCAGTTCAATGATGTTACAATAGAAATTATCTCTAAATTGTTCCAATGTCATTACTATAAAAACACCAAAGTTTATTTATTTTGTAACACTGAAATATGGTTTACATGTCATACAGAAATAAAAAATATCTGTACTCAATGAAATTACTTTTGATATAAAAAATAAAAAGGACTCACGTGACCAGATTTCATACAGGTATGGAAAGAGAGAGATTGTTGCTACACATACCTTATTTTAGAAAACTTCCCATGTGCTCTGGTCAGTATTTCTTTTGAGCACTTTCTCTATCTGTTATCAGTTACTAAAAACATAAAGGAAGTTTAATTTGTTCCTAAATACTATGCACATTTCAGTTTAATTTTTAAATGATTTATGTATGCTATTATAATTTTTTCAAATTTTAAGGCTATTTTAGCTATCATTTAAATTTAAGTTTTTGAAGTTCCAGTTAAGGATAATGTGCTCAGGAGAGTTTTCAGAACTTCCTTTGATCAGCTTCATTTAAGTCACGATGATTCATGACATACCCATTAGACAGACGATGGGAAAGAGGCAAGAGAGTGTCTGAGGTACATGACCATGAGTGATGAAGCCAGATGTCGAATTCCCTCAGAGCGAAGACCAGTTTTTGATCCAGGTATCGCCTTTATTCATGTTCCAGGAATGAAATAAATTTAAACATTTGGACTTCATTATCACCACACTTCTTTCACTTTAATGAGCTTTTCCATTAAGTTGATTTTATTTTTAAGGAACTTGGAAGCAAAGGCACAGTTTCCTTCAATTCCTGCCTCACTCCCTCTATCAAATATGATGTTCAGTGTCCTCACCGTAATGCATCCCCGTTAATAAAGAACTTGAATGTTCTCTTGCATGGCATACCCTTCCTGTCTTGGTGACTTTTCTATTGCTGTGACAGAGCACACGATCAAGGCCACTTACAGAAAAGAGAGTTTACCGGGGTCTTATAGTTTCAGAGAGTGAGTCCGTGACCATCACAGTGGGAAGCATAGCAGCAGGCAGGCAGGCATAGCACTAGAGCAGTAATCGAGATCTTATTATCTGATCCAAAAGCAGGAGGCAGAAAAAGAATTAACTGACAATGGTAATAGTGTGGCCTTTTATTATTATTATTTTTATTTCTATTTTTTAGATGGCATTAGCACAGAATTTTACAAAACTTTCAGGTTTTTTTCCTTTTTTTTATTGGATATTATATTTACATTTCAGATTTTTATCCCCTTACCCCACGCTCAGTGACACACTTCCTCCAACAAGGTCACACTTCCTAAACATTTTCTAACAGTTCACCAGCTGGTAGGGACCCAGTTTTCAAAGATATGAACCTACTGGGAGCTGTTCTCATTCAGACTACCATACATTTACTCAGATCTTATTTTTGTACACTTTATTTTTAAAAAACATGTTAAAAATGTCTTGATAAGTTTTGTGTGCTCTTGTCTCAATGAGAAGGATATATAGCTAATTCCACTGTGTTTTCTGACAATCTGCTACTTGACTACTGAGCTTCATTAATTTTTAATATGAATTTTTGACATTCTTCTGGATGAATTGTTTACCATTTGAAGCAACTTTTCAGTAGACATCCACTAGTTTTCCATATAAGGTTTTACATAATTTAACAATGACAAAGTTGCCTCTTATATTGCAATGTTTATGTTTCTCATTTTAATATTTCTTTTCAATGTTGGAAACACAGGTACTAGTAAGATCTTTGTTTCACCCCAGAATTTAATGAGAATTCAACTGTTTGCTTAATTTAGATTTTTAAGTGGAAGTTCTCCCTATAATCCTGCAAAAATGAGTTTTACTTTTATTAAACAACTTTTATTAAAAAAGTAAAACACTGAAGAAAATTTCTATTTCCCCAAAAGATATGTAAAGGTGCCTTTAAATGTGCACATCCAGAGAACAATACTCAAGCACAGAAGAGTGACTTGAGACAATGGTTCTCTTACTTTAATCCAAATTTACTCAATTATAGCTTTAGAAATTTTTTTTCTAAGCTATTTAGCACCTTAATATTTTTTGTGACTCTCCAAATGAAAACTTCATAAAGTCAACTTTTGAACAATTTAATTTTTACACATGTCAGTTTTCCTTCTAGCTGGCTTTAACAAACAATGTCCAAATGAAGTATTTTTGTTAATCATTAGTGTTACTTGTCATGAACATGAGTTCTCAAACAATTCTGCCCCCCAATAAGTAAATGACAGGAAGCTATTCTCTTTGAAGTACACAAAAGTCTGGCAAGATTCTCTTTCTTTCATGCTATTAGTCTTTTCTGTCACGTGGTTGGGAAGCTACTGCACAAATGAAGAGTTCTTTGCTAGGAGGTTGAAGGCTCCTGGAGGCCTCAGACCACTCATGATGAGAAAAGGCAGCAAGCTCCAGTGGGCAAGAGCAGGGCAGAGGGAATGCCTTCAGCAATGCAACTAGGAATGCATGCAGTATTTTTAGTCTAATTTCCAGAGGGGAAGGAAGAACACAGCTGATTTGAGCTTGGCTGAATGCTTTCGAATTATGAGTTAGACAAACTCAGAGTTATGAAATAGTATTTACTTTTCTTCTGGATAGAAAACTGTCTTTTGACCACAAAGGGGTGAGGAAAGCAAATTTTAGTGCTCTCATATTTATTTGATGAAATTTGTCTTCAAGGTGCATGACTGTGTTTCGTACCTTCTGTCTTCATGAACAACATCATCCACATATGACGCTCATCATAAGGATGTCTGGGAACCTCTAGCTGGAAGGCAGAAATCTTGAATCTGAAGTCAGGAAGAAATTACCATAGTGTGATAGTTTACAGCAGGGTCATAAAAATCCGTGTAAGTTAATGCTCCAGGTAACTAGATACATTTTTCTCATTCATTTCTATTACTTTGTTTTTGTAAGAACATAATTGAGATAAAAAAATGTATGTATTTCACAGGAATGAAGAATTGCATTTAAAAGAAAATGTTACATAGTAATATCTATTAAATTATAATGTATCTGCATTGTATCTGTTGTTTTATAAGAGAAACAATAGCCCTTTCATTGTGGGAAGAACTCTGTCCTAAAGGAGAGAGATTCTGGGTTCAAATGTTACCCTCGCAGTGATTCTCAATATTATTCAATTCTACCTTCCTTGTCTCTGACATGAAGACAGGGTTACCCTAAAAACATATAAAAAATGTTCTGTACAATGTGGGGTTTTGATATGTTAATATATAGTGGTAAAGATCAGTTTTATATTAAAGGAAAAGTTTGAAATTGTTTAAAGAAGTTATTACTTGAGTTACCAATGTACACATTGGCCATCAGTACTTCTACAGATAAAATAATTTCACAGTGGGATTGCAAGGATCTGTTAAAGGTTTTATCTATCCATTACTATAACTCATTAAATGTGTGTATGTATGACTATAATAACAAATATTAATATTTACATTCATTCCCAGAAGGGAAAAGACAGAACATACCATATGTACTATGAACAAAACAAGAGCTGGCCCTTGTCCTGTGGTACTTATTTTCCAAAGGTGAATGAAAATACTAAACAATAAAATCACCAGACACAGAAAACTCAGTGACATGAAATGAGGATTTCCAGCCAGAGATGGCAAGATGGGTTTGTTGAACTCTTTGAAACTCCATTCACCATTATTTAAATGCTGGTTCAAGATCTAACCAAGCCTTATATACGGAATGAACAGGATGGAGACAGAGAAACTGGAAGAGTTGTTTTGGTTTTTTGTTTGCTTGTTTTTTTGTTTTTTCATGCAAAGCATGTGTCAGAATGAAGTACAGCCAATACACGGGAGGCAAAGAGAGCTGGAGGCTTTAAGACTAAGAAAGTGTGAACATGGATGAGACACCATCAGGGATAATTCTAAAATCTCTATCTGTAGATGATGAGAAAGTGAAGGAAGAGATCAGATTCAGTTACTGTGAGGGATTTTAAACTGTGCAGGTTAAATGGAACTGTGTGTTTACCTTTGTGTGAAAATGACCAGGCGAAAATAAGTACTTGGTCTCCCAAAGAAGAAGAATAGAATTGGATGAGGAGTCCCAGAAAGAGTGCTGAAGGAGAGTGTTATCCTAGGAGCACCTGTTTTCTGATATAGTCTGTTTTCTCAACTCAATACTGGATTCCCACAAAAAGCTATGAGTCCAACAGAACTAGTAGAAGGAAGTAGAGGAAGCCTACTGTAGCTACCACTATGCCTTCTACAGACTCTCAGTCCACATGCTGTGTCCATGGACTGTGTCAGAGACCGCCCCTCAACTCCCACTCCACGGGTCTGAAAACTGTCCTATGGAGTCATTGAGTTTCTGACTCCCTCCCAAAGTATGTTTCTTTCAAGAATTATCTCTTTATTTCTTAGATGTAAGACTACAAGAGGTCTCTGTTCAGATCTTTCCTAGAATACTGATTCTGTGAGTGGTCATTTAAAAAAAAGAAAATGAAAACAGTATTATATAGCTTCTAAAAATAACTGCCTGTATAACATTCTTGAGCGGCAGCTATGGAGAGCACTTGCAGCCCTCTTAGTGGCCTGGTGGCAGGAGATCTGAAGCCCTGTCATGCTTCAGCCAAATGACTGCTTGCTCTGTCCCCTGGTTCTTTGACCAAGCACACCCCATGACCCTTTACAGAAAATGAGATTAGGCCAGAACGGTTGGGATGCTAAGGTGAATACTCCTCCGATTAGTCCAAAACTAGCAGAAATGCCTCAGAGAAACTGGTCGCATAAAAAAATGTCTGGTTTACCTGTTAGAGAGATGCTTTTATGTTGGGTAATTCCTGGGCAATGGAAATTGGCCTCAAATTTTAACCTAGTGAAGATGAAGAGAATAATCAAGAAAGGGAAAGCTAAGTAAAATAGCCAAGAGCATGGAGGGGATAGAAACTCAAAGAAATACATTTTTAAAATAATGAGAACCAAGGCTCAGAGAATAAAATTCATTTAGGGCACAATATGGCTAGACAGAAGAGAAGGGACTATTATAAATGAACAAATTAAATCATGTAAGTGGAGTCTCAAGTCATAATTAATGTTTAAGCTTAAATTACACATCAACCACGCACTGACTGTGACTCTTCTACTCAATTAAACCCAGGTAGATGCTGTGTGGTCTTATGCCTGTGATGGAAATATCGCAGAGACGAACAGAAAACCCACCCGAAAATGTAACACAGCCATTACACAGTAACACACATGCACTTGAAATAAGATATCGATCACCAGATGACGCACATTCCTTATGCACTGATGCATTTCCACGTTCAAGGATGTGGTGATAGATCTGGGGTAATTACATAAAAATTGACAGCATATTCATCACTGTTTGTGATTATTTCAAAGCATTGGCATTTCCGTGAATTATGGCGTGTTGTCTTGTGTGTACACAAATGTTAAATCATCTGTGGCAACTATAGATCATTAGCAAGCATACGCTGAAGGGAGGTTCCTTGAAGACTTTCTGTTAAAGGGAATGAATTTGTTGGTAGATTGTGCAGTTAGTTTGACAAACATGCTGAAGTTTTAAAGGTGACTCATGTTCATCTTGAGTCCATCTATAAAAAACGAGCTACATAAGCACACAAAGACTATGAATAGTTTTTACTGTAGGAATGATCTGGGCGTGGGGGGAGGGCCAAGTACCTGCCATCTGGAAGAGATGGGTTAATATTTTCTCCCTGCACCTATCAACTAAGAGAGTTTTGTCATCCCAACCAACTTCTAGGCTGGTTATAAACCACTCTGGCTGAAGTAGGAAAAGAATGATGGAAGGAAGGCAGCGTTGTGCTTTTGAATGTAGTTTAAGTGTCACCCTCAGCTTCTTCAGATTTAGACAATTCCCATTCTGACTTATTCAGAGGTTAGAAACTTGATCTGACTCTGTTGTTAGAGTGGGGATCTTGGGAGTGCTTTAAGACTTGATAAGGCCATTAAGGTAGAACTTCTATGGTAGAATCCTAATAACATAAGAAGAAAGAAGGCAACTTAAGGGGAACATATCTCACACACATCCACACATCCACACATCCACACATCCACACATCCACACATCCACACATCCACACATCCACACATCCACACATCCACACATCCACACATCCACACATCCACACAGATTCTCACTCATACACACACACACACACACACACACAAACACACACACACACACACAAACACACACACACACACACACACACACACACTCCCTGCCATGCCTTGACATATCTGACCTATAGTACCCTGCACCTCCCCAGTCAATGCTTTGGCAGTAAGGAGCTAAGAACTTGCACCTGCAGAACCATGAGGGAAAATAAAGAGGTTTATATAACTTCTCCAATCTGTGATATTTCGTTACTAAGAACATTTAAAAGGCTAATATAAAAACAACACTGAAAAACCCACATGTAGGCACGAGTAAGGAAGAGTTGCCAACAATGAGAGGCTCAGGATACAGCAGGAGAAGGAGAAAGAATCAAATGCAGGCAAAAGTGTTCTATTTGATGTTAATTTTACTTAACAAACATTTGAAGAGTCTCCACCAAGGGACAGACACACTGACCTTGGCCAGCATCACAGGAGTCTCTAAAGTGTGCTGTGACTCCTTTTTCTCTTCTGTTTACATCTCTACCACAACTCAGCTCCAATCCTCAATTCCCACTTCCTGAACTATCTTAAAAGTTTTCTTTCCATTTTCCCACTACACTCCCAGCTCTTGTATTTTCTGTGTACCAATGCCAGATTCATAGCCTTAAGACTGTCTTTGAAAACTTTGCTCCTAAATTCAAAACCTCTCTATTATCTACAAGAAAAATTCAGTTCCATTAGATTGTAAATGTAACTGGTTGCAGCAACAGTACAACAGTGTATGTCCTGTGTCAGATGAGGACCGTGTGCTGATAAACTGAGCCTCTTTCTCTCCCTCCCTTACTTCTTCCCTACCCTTGTCCCTACTCCTACGTTCCCTTCCCTACTTCATTCTCCCTCTCTCTCTCTCTCTCCCTACTTCTCCCTACCCTTCCCCCTCCCCCTTACGCCTACCCCCCCTCCAGTGAATTCCCACAACACAACATCTGATGTCACTAAGTCTAGTATCAGGAGCAAACAGACTCTTGGGAAGGTATTGACCCAGCTCCAACATACCATTCAGGAACACATATTACAACAGAATACAGCTCCTGCCTTAGTTTGAATACAATTCCAAATGTTTCATAATAGCTTAATCAAAAATCAAATGTCTTTTTTAAATTTCTTAAGATGCATGTCATATCTGTAGCTTTACTTTCATACTAGTAGTATTATCACAAATATACAAGATACACCTTAAAAGTTTAGAAGTCGCAGGCCATTCTAGATCTTCCTAAACAGTCAGAATCTCCTGTGGAACATAGCACCTTGGACATAATGAGCATTCAGCAGATAAATGTTAGATGAGAATAGAAGTGAAGAATTGCCTTTGCTCTAGTCATACAAACTAGGCAGTATCAGCATCATGGTCTACCTTCCCACTTCTATGTAAACTAAGACAACAAACTCACCTCTATGTGTGTTGTCAAGCATTCTCCCGGTTATAGCTGTAGAAGGGATCACTCTATATAACCCAGACTTCATTCCAGTTCAACAATATCTGACTCTTCTTTGTCAGCATTGGACTTATGCCACCTCCCAGTGACCTTTCAAATTTTTCAGTCACTACGAAACAAAAGTTTCTATCTTGGTTATGGACTTCCGTCCTGTGGGCTTTACTGTCTTGTAGCTTTACAGCACTGGGGTTGAGAAGGCAGGCTCTCTGCTCCCTTGCAACATCATTTACAATAAAGACAGCCTCTCTACAGAAGAGAGGTGGTTTTCATGGTGAAACAGAAGTAAGGTGATTATCACCTGCACAGAGATGTCTGAATCTACTTCCTAGAAATAGTTAATGCCATATGTAGTCATTTTCAAACTAAGTCACATGGGCCAAGATTGACTCCCCTATAAAAAAAAAAGGCATCAAACTCACAAAACAGTAGTTTAGATGTACAATACTCTCATGGGACAGAAGTACAGACATCTAGAACAAAGATGCATTCTACAACCAACTGATTTTCCCAAACACACTTTCAGGATGTCATCCAATTTTATGTATTGCAAAAGGTTCTGGAAACATGGTAAATGCTCAGTAAAGGACGAGCTTATGTCTCATTGAGCAGTGAAGTTTCAGACAAATCCTGAGTAGAACTTGCTGTTATTTCTTAAATGTATCTCTTTGCTTTTGCCTTGGAACATTAGACTGGTATTGTATAGATTAACTGTAGCTTGGAGGAGCTGCATCTTGAGTTTCACAGGGCAACTGTGAAAGAGAGACTTAAAGACTATTCTTTCCAATATAAGATTTATGTTTGTTCATGAGAATATACAAGTCTTCCCAGCTATCCAATCAGAATGTGATTGTAAAGACACAGCAATGTTGTCATTAAAGGGGTATGACAGTAAAACTAGTCAAGAGGAGCTTCCGTAGGAGCCAGAAAGAGCAGGGATTACCAAAATTCTCCCCTTGGGATTTGGTCTAGTGGTGTTGGTTCAATGGTGTTACATTTGGTTATATGCTAATTTTCCCAATCCATAGAGAGTTAGATTTGCATAAGTGTCAAGTTAGAAGGTAAGCCAACTAGATCCTGGAGCCATTCACTCACCAGGAGAGCCAAAATGTCACTGAGCCACCTGAGAGTTGTGATGCCAAACCTCCAGCACTCTGCTTTCTGTGTAACTTTTAATACCTGGCAAACGTTAAGTGACCCAGCTCCTTTCAAAGTCAAGAGCTGTAATTAAATGTAAAAAGAGAACACCACTCACATATGCCACCGAGGCTGCCATTCTGTCATCTATTTGGGCCGTGTGCCAAGTCTTGCTCCCCAGAGAGTCTATCTCAGAAGCAGCTGGAATTCTACAGCCAGGTAGATCACAGCATGCTGCTGCTATAAGAATAAATTATTCTTTTTATTCTATAAAAGTATATGGCACCAAGAGCCATTCGTATCACAAAGCTATCGTACATAATAAATGCCCATCTTAATTGAAAAGGTAGTTATATCACATATAAAACCTCTTGCTTTGAAATTAAACGAGTTTATAAATTCTTCTAGTAAACATTTAGCTTCAACTTGAACAAATATTTGAGATCTCAATGATGGAAGTACTACCTGGATGTTCATATGTCTCCATAAGAGCTAGGTCACATTCTGGAATAGTTTTGCATACTCTACAGAAAATTCCATGCTGCACAGATTTATCTAAGGTTATTCTGAAAACTATAAGCAGAGTCTTTTGGGTGTTCTTTGCCTTCCACGTGGTATAGGTCATTTTATTTCTATATGTCCTTGCTGTCCACAGATCCAGTGTCTCTTAAGACCCAAAGAGGGAAATCTGCTGTCGGCTCCTTTTAGGAGCACAACTTTCCATACCTGCCAAGCCCTGATGAAAGAGCCAGTACTGCCAAGTCTCCACTAGGCTGCCAGAAACCAGTTACAAAGAGACTGACATTTGTGTAGAGGGCACCTGTACCTGATGTTACAGTCTTATTATCTATACTGAATTCCTTGTCTCTTGTCCTAACAAAAATCGCTGGCACTGCCTTCTGCTGCTGCAAGAGGCTCTGGCATGCATGCTGAGATCCCTCTCAGTAGTTAAACCCTTGTTGTATTTATTTCCTATCTTACTGCTCTCCTAGTCCTGCATTCATTGTGCAGATCTGACTAGGTGAGAACCAGTGATAGAAAACATGTTTTACAGGCAGTCTTTTCAATCACTCCACCTGTCTGTATGCTTCCACTGGGTAAAGGTTTGCCCAGCCTATGTAAGCGAGGTCATGAGATTCTGACCCAGGTCAAGGAAGGGATAACTAGGGTTTTGTGGAATACCACAGATGGAGGTAGAGGTTCCATGCATGGATGCTTGGCATTGATTCTGAAACCTCCTTCTAGTGAGATGTTAAACCAGATTATGGAAAGCCATTCCTTAGAAAATTGTGGGGAAAATATTACTATAAAACTTTTTGAGTGGAAACAGACTTCAATGCAAAAAAAAAAAAATGTGTAGAAGAATGTGTTTCCTTTGTGAACTCTGTTGTCCAGAAAGTATCATAAGTGCATTCATGGGAGACAATGGACAAGGAAATTTCAGATACAAGTCTCACCAGCGTTCCTGATATGGTAAATCAAAATATCCAGCATGTTAGTGAGTGGTCTCTATTCACCAATGTGACATGTGGTAGCTCTGTTAGGAGAAACTAGGGAGAGGAGAGGCAGAATTGGGTACCAAGGGCATGTAATCAACAATTCTATGGATAAAAGCACAGTCGCCCAAGTCTAAAATAATAAGTTTTTGGTCAGGCAGTACCAAGTTTTTGACGGCCTCCCTGAGCTTCTGACTTAGCCACCAAACTCCTACAGTGGGATATAGTCCTTCAAAGATATGTGTTGCTCACTGAGTATCCATGAATGTATCTATACCATCCACAATGAGGGTGATTAAACAAACTTTGTCCAGTGGACACTGATGGAAGTGGCCACGTCCTATATGAATCCTAGTATTTAAGAACTGATACACACCCTCACCCATACCCACTCCCATCCATTGACTTTCTTATGGAGATTGCAATGGTCACACCAAGAGCTCTGTGCCCCTAACACTAGCTCTAAAAGCAACTCCATGGCTTCTAGTCCTCCACCAAACACTGCTGATGAAGTGACTGTAAGCCACTGAAACTTGAGAACTCTTCTCTGCACTTACACATATATCTGCATGGAAGATCTTGTCAGCTTCAGTGTGATCAGCTCACCTATTTCCCTCACCATTCATCTTCAATACCCAATCCCTACTTCTAATCCACCTCTAGCACTTCTCTTATTTTTAGACTAGTTACAGTCATGGTATCAACTTCACTCCCCTTAAGTAAACATGAAGCTAAAACCAAGGAGAACCAAAGCAGAAGCACCAGAAAAACATACTCTAGATACTGCAACAAACAACATCTTCAGGAAACTTGGCCATTCCAAACCAAACCACAGGATGGCCTTTAATATATATATTCAAAAAGATTGTGCATTCATTCTATGTTAAAACACCAAACACCATGATCACCTATTGGGCCATGCTCCATTTGACTTGTTTGACAGGGGGGTTAGGGATAGAGGGAGGTAAGGAGGGAGGGAGAGAGAGAGAAAGAGAGAGAGAAAGAGAAAGGAAGAGGGAGAGAGGAAGAGAGAGAGGAAGAGAGAGAGGAGAGAGAGAGAGAGAGAAAGGAAGAGGAAGAGAGAGAGGAAGAGAGAGGAGAGAGAGAGAGAGGAAGAGAGGAAGAGAGAGAGGAAGAGAGAGGAGAGAGAGAGAGAGAGAGAGAGAGAGAGAGAGAGAGAGAGAGAGAAAGGGCCTCGTACAGATCATATCTATGTACAACAGTGCTAAAATAAACATGATTTCAATAAATAAGGCCTGGTTGACACTGCAGATGTTACTGTATTCAGCAATGGGAAATGGAAGTGTCCAACCTAAATGTCATTACAAATTATACTGGATAGATAGAAGAGATGAAAAATCATAATTATTATGGATGAAAAATGCCCTGCACTGCTCTCTCACCATTTGAAAGGCATCTGAAATATATTTATGAGATACATTAAAGAGCTTTATTTTTCTAGTGTCCAACTCTAAGTGGACTATCTCTAGTGTTCCCTAGGGTATATTTTTATAACAGTATCAATTTATTATAAAGGTCAATATTTTTTTCTCTCCTTTAAATTCTTTGAAGTGTTTTTTTAAAGACCAGTTTCTGGTGTATTTAAAATTCTAACAAACCACTACAAAATTACCAGGAAAGTTCTCTGGGATTAAAAATAACATAACATTTGATGCAACACGAAGCTGGGTTGCAGTAAAATATCATTAACAAAAGGTCAGCCCTGGAAAACAAAGAACAAAGGTTAAAAACTTATCAGGCATCTTGAAAACGCTGGAGTCCTTGGTGCTTATTCAATTCACCCTTTCAGGGGACCAGGTCTGCAGCATCCTTCCTGCAGTGAAGACAAGTCTGGCCTTCTCCATGCTTGTCTTTCATGACAATCAACATACCCTTATTTAACTTGTACCTCAAAAACAGTTTCTCACAGGGCAAGAAAGCTTGGTGTGGTATAGCACCACACCTTTGTTGCTGATCTTGAAGATAAATCTTGTTAAATGAGTAAATGAATGTGTTCAGGATCCCAAGACAAATACAAAATTAAAAATTTCCACTCATTGGGAAACTTATTTGTAAGATATCTATGAACTTAACATTCAGTATCAGATATACTGAGGCTTTCCCTAAGACTCTGATATCTGAGGAAGGAACATAGTTCCTTCTCAAAACCAGGAATATGCTTGTCAGAGCCAATGATGACCTGAAGACAGGTCTTTTGGAATGCTGCTGCTTTGGATCCTGAGAACCCAATACTACCTACTGTACAGGGCTATAGCTATCATTCTCAAGGCAGCTGTATGTTTATCCTGTAATGCTCTTGAGATGCCCTTTGTTCCCTTCGTGCAGCACAGCCTCATTGGTTGGCATCTTGCTGACTTCATTCCATTGTATGATAGCTTCTGCTGACTTCATCTCATTTCTTGCCTGGAAATACTATATAAGTCTATGCTCCTTAATAAACTTGTTTGCATGAGCCATAGCTTGTACAAGACCTCCAGATCCCAAATATTCTTATCTTCTCTATCGACTATCCTCTTTCTTTTTCCATCTCTTAGCCATCTCTTACTTGGGACTCTATCACTGCTGAGAGACAGACTGGTTTGATAGTTTTGTCATCGAGTTTTCTGAATAGGTCTGCCATTTTTGTTATCAAGAAAGCAGAGTTTTCACTCCAACTTGAATACTCGGACCTTTTCCAAAAATGGCTCATGCTCAAGTAAAAGAGCATTTCATTATGTATATGTGCCTGAGGATAGAGTTATGTCTGCAAGTAACCTAACTAAGTGTGTTATTTCTTGTTTGTATGCTTTCTTTTAAGGAGACACTGTGTGTGAATGGCCCCTCTTGAAGGCAGCCTGCCCAGACATCAGTGGAAATTTTCCTATACCTCTGTGAGTAGCCCTCTCTGCTATGGAAGAAGAAGATTCACAGGTACCTTTAGGATGAAGACAATGTTAAAATGTTCATATATTTTGAAAATATAGGTAAGTCAGCTTCTAGTCTAGATTAAGGCACTCACTCAACAATTTATCAAAAAAAAATCACTGTCCATATGACATTTTGATACTAAAGCCCCAGATGTTAACACAATTTGCCTGTTTTAGATTTGGCCTCAGTTTATATATTCTTCCCAAAGAAGTGATATGTTGCTTTCCTAATGGGATTTGTATTTACTCTCAGTGTCCTACTATCCATCTCTTCAGATAATTAAGTCTATTCTCACTTTGGCATTAAATGTGTCTATATTACCTTTGGAAGTTTAGTTTCACTGGCTTTATCTACACAAACCAAAGACATGCTGAAAAAAAATGAAACAATTAAAATCGACTGAGGTACTCAAATTGTGTACTATATTCTCTTTCTTTCCTTCTCTCTCTCTTTCTTTCTTTTGTTTTCTCTCTCTTCCTTTTTGTGTTTGACAGTGAGATCGCTCAGTGAGTAAAGCACAAGCCACCAGCAAGCCTGATGGCATGAGCTTGACCACTGAAACACTGAAGAAAGAGAGAATCACCTCCCACTAATTGTCCTCTGACCTCTAGAGTGCACATGTGCACATGTGCATGCACATACACACACACACACACACACACACACACACACACACACACACAATGCCATAGAAAAGGAAATACTAAGAAATGAAAATTATCACATTAGCATGGATTCAGTAGGTTTTACGATGAGTTATAAGATAATTTTGAGGTTGTAGTCTCACTTTAAAGATGAAGAAATGCTAACCTGGCAGTGGTGGGGCAAGCCTTTAGTCCCAGCACTTGGGAGGCAGAGGCAGGTGGATTTCTGAGTTTGAGGCCAGCCTGGTCTACAGAGCGAGTTCCAGGACAGCCAGGACTACACAGAGAAACCCTGTCTTGAAAAACCAAAAAAAAAAAAAAAAAAAAAGTAGGAAATGATGCATACTGAAGTTTTCTAGTATATGAAGGCCACCATACTGTGATGCAGTAACAGTCTATAGAAACCCTGACATGGCTATCTTGGAAAAAAGACAATGAGGCATTATTTTTTAACTTCTGCTTGAGACAGCAGAGTTTTTCTATATAATTTCTGAATGATTGCTACCTGGAGATCAACCAGTTAGGAAGATACTGAGGGTAATAGCTCAATCACTATGGCCAAGGAAATCTGTAGAGAAAGAGCCTCCTGGGCACTTACACAGCTGAGACCATCTTGCCACTGAAAAAAAAAATTTGATTTGTGTAGGAAGGCCCCCAAGCCACCTTTCATCCATTGTTGAGTCAATGTGAAATATACCTAATCAATTAAGTTCCCAAGGGGAGATAACTGCAGCAAAATAGCACCATTTTTCTCTGTTCTCAGAGGCCAACAATTGTACCTTTTACTTGTCATCTAAAATCTTTAGTCAGTGAGATGGCTTCAGCAAACACAGGTGCTTGCCACTGAGCCTGACAACATGAGTTCAATCCCAGAGACAGGGTCAAGGATAAAGGTTGAATTCCGTGAGAGGAAATCACATTTTAAGAGTTACTAAAATAAAATAACATGTTCTGGAACATTTTTGAAGTCTTAAAATATCCTATATGCATGAAGGACTTAAGTTAATTAGGTAATAGCCTGCTATGGAACAGGTATTGCCAATAGCTACGTGAACCATCTAGAAGCAATGGGTCAACTGTGGTGTTCAAAGTCATTTTAAGAAAGCAAGTGACTCCCAAGCGGTGGTTCTATCTTCCGGGGTCTTGGTCTCAACTATGTGGTTACACACTGTTCAAGACCACAGTCTTCCATTGGAGGAATGAGAAAATTCAGCACAAGGAAGATGACCCAGAAATTAGATGCACAACTCAGAAATCTGTGGGATCCATTTTACGTATGCATCACTTCAGGGCTTCAGTGGGAGCTGAAAAAGACAGTCTCCACATGTCCATTCATAAATCTAACTAAAATTCAAGTCCATTAGTAAAAGATAAAAGGGAAAGTATAAACAGAAGTAACTGCCAGAGGAGTTAGTTTTGTAAATCTATCCGTTTATATATGTCCCTCGTGTAGAATGCTCTCAAACCTACCTTCCCAAGCATTTAACTTCCAAATGTTGATCTTCTTTCCTTAACTTCCAAATCAAAGGCCAGGATCTCTGGTCAAGCACCAAAAAAAGGGCAAAAGAATTGCTGGGATGTGACTGGAGAGATGGCTCAGCAGATAAAAGAACTTCTTACTCTTGTTGAGAACATGGACTCAGTTTGCAGCCCACATGTGCTAGTTCAGAAATGTCTGTATCTCCTGTTCTAAAGCATCTGGTGTCCTCTTCAGGCGTTTGCAGACACTATGCAGGCACACAGTACATACACATGCCTGCAGACAAAACACCCGTATGCGTGAAATACAAATAAACAAATCTTTAAAAAATAAAATAATTGCAGAGAATGAAGCTCATATTTAAGAAATGGAGGGTGTCACGTTTACATGGTCCTTCTCCAACTTCAATCAAGCTCTACAAAGAAGTCTGGAAAATGCAGATTTTTAGCTAGAGAAGAAGATCATGTCCACTTCAATAACTGGATTTTGACTAAATCCTTATTCTGAGATATTTTGAAGAAGATTTAATTTCCTACAGGAAACTAACTTAGAGTTAGTGTCTATGCCATGTGTACAAATATCCATAAAAGATGTTCATTGTTTCGTCTCCCACTTGACTTGTTTTACTGTATGTAACAAATACATCTGGACTGCCAAGCAACTGCAAACCAGATGTACAGACCGAAGGGTTCATACTTTAGAAATAATTTGTCGATAACTTTATATGCCAATGTATTATATGACTTAACAGATAAAATGATATGTTGAGCTTTATTTATGTAAAATAATCATATTTTTATTATTACTTTGAACAGAGTTCCACATAAACAATTGTGTGATAACTAATAAAATGTCATTAGCTGTGCTGCTGCCTTTGGTGACTCGTTAGCTTTGAAAGCTACACAGAAACAGAAACCACCAGGTTTATTTTTCTTTTAATGATGCACAGAAAATGCATACAAATACTATGTACATGTGGGCATAAAACTTAGCACCTTACTAGGTATACATAAAGCATATCCCAGCTTACTTACAAAAGTCATTTTCTATACCTTTTGGAAACTCTCAGTTCCTTTATTTCAAAGTTACACATTAAAATACCAAATTATTAATTGGCTTAGATTTGTGATACCCAAGTCTTAGGTGTTTGAATGTTTTTATTTAGTACTCAATAAACTTGAGGGTAGGATATAAAGACACAACTTTGCCTAATTAAACAGGTAATGCATGTGATGAGCAGTTTCTTATTGCTGTGACAGATATCTGAAACAATTTTAGAGAAGGAAAAGCCTATCTGATCTCAGAACACTAGACAGAGGTTTCCGTCCATGTTTAGCCAGCACTATTATCTTGGTCTCGGACTGAGATAGAATATCAAGGCATCAGGAGTCGGTGGCAGAGACTTCTCCCCTCTTACTGGCCAGGAAGCAGGTAGAACATGCCTGCTCTGGCAGTTTTCCCAATTTCCTCTTTTATTCTTACCCAGGATCCCCAGCCTATGAGATAAGACCACCTACATTCAGTGTGTGTTTTCTCCCCTAGCCAATCTTCTCTGGAAACGACCACACAGACATACCTAGAGGTGAGTCTTACTCCTGTGCGTGGCTAAGTCTAAGCAAACTACAAGAGAAAGAACCTTTTTCTCTTACTTTGGTACATGGGGCACTGGCCTTGGCACTGGGACAGTTGCTGCGAAGGAGGAGTTCTGTCACTGAGTCATGTTTCCAGGATTTCCTTCTGCTTTTCTTTGCAACTGAGGGCTTTTAACCAACTGAGAAATGAAATATAGAAGCAAAATTGCTTCTAAATTAATGGCTTTTAAAAGTTTCCTGGGGAGTTGTCAGGCAACTTTAAACATCTCTGTGTGTGTGTACGTGTGTGTGTGTGTGTGTGTGTGTGTGTGTGTGTGTATGTGTGTATTTGTGTGTGTGCGTGTGTATGTATGTGTGTGTATGTGAGTGTTGTGGTGG
>JANHMN010000016.1:42429734-42444985 GCA_030674055.1 Rhabdomys pumilio | reverse complement strand
AAAAAAAAAAAAATCAAGCCAGGTATGCTGGCACACACCTTTAATCCTAGCACTAAGGAGGCAGAGGCAAGCTGGTTTTAAAGTTAGAAGCCAGCCTGGTTTACAAAACAAGTTCCAGGACAGCCAGGGCCACACAGAAAAATCTTGTTTAGAAAAAAAATCAATAAAATTATTCCTAATGGTCTTTTGCTATAGTCATAAATGGGTGCCTCATTCAGTCTTCATCAGATAAACCTCTGCCTGCAGCTGACAGGAACAGATGCAGAGACCCATAGCCAAACATTAGGTGGAGAGAGAAGCCAGATTGGAGATCTCCACTGGGCCCCTCTGCTTGGAGTTTGGGAACCTGGTGGAAGATGGGGAGGAAGAACTATAGGAGCCAGAGGGATTAAGGACACCAGAGGAGCATGGTACCCATAATCAACTAAAGAGGGCATAAAGGGGCTCACAGACTGAATCAATAATCAGGAGCTTACGTGGGTCTGTGCTGGGTTTTCTGCACATATGTTATAGTTGTTAGCTTGGTGCTTCTGTGAGTCTCCTAAGAGTATGAGTGGGTGTGTCTCTGAGTCTTTTGCCTGCTCTTAGGACCTTTTCCCTCCTATTGGGTTGCCTCGCCCAGCCCTAATACGAGAGCTTGTGCCCAGTATTATTGTATCTTGTTATGCCATGGTCAGTTGACATCCCTGGGAGGTCTGCTGTTTATCTGAAGGGAAATTGAGGAGGAGTGGATCAGGAGCAGACGGGAGGTGTGGGGAGATGCTGGGAGGAATAGAGAAAGGGGAATCTTTAGCCAGGTTGTATTATCGTATGAGAGAAGAGCAAATTAAAAATTATAAATTAAAAATAAAAAAGACACAAATCTTTAGCTTTACATAAAATCTAAAATTATGATCATTAGATAACTTGAGATTTATAAATTCTGAGTCAGTGTCTTGAAACTTAAAGTAACAGAAAAACTCTCTGGCTTTGGAGAATAGGCCCGTAGCTGCTGGGTGTTTTGTCCAGGAAGGGTAAGGACCATTCAAAGAACAATCTCAATTGAAGCAGAAACAGATAGGAGAGTCTCAGGGTCACTTTCTAGAAGCTGATTGCTAAAGCAATGAGTATGAATGTCTCTGCCACATTTTTATTTTATTTTATTTTATTATTACTTCTTGTCTATCTTAAGGTTTTATTGCTGAAAAGACACACCATGACCACAGCAACTCCTATAAAGGAAAACATTTAATTGGGGCTGGCTTACAGTTTCAGAAACTTAGTCCATTACCATTATGACAGGAAACATGACGATATGCAGGCAGCAGCCATGGTGCTGGAGAAGGAGCTAAGAGTTCTACAACTCGATCCACAGTCAACAGAAGGAGACTGTGTGTCACGCTGTGCAGAGCTTGAGTGAGACTTCAAAGCCCACCTCCACAGTGACACACTTGCTCCAAAAGGACCACACCTCTAAATAGTGCCACTGCCTATGGGCCCAGCATTCAAACACATGAATCTATGAAGGCCATTCCTATTCAAATCTCCACATTATCTAATTTAATTTAACCTAACAGACAAAGTCGGGTAAAAAAACATTCTGGGGAATTTCGCTTCTGTAGTTCTACAATTCTTATCTTTTAATCTTACGTTGTTACCTAGATTATTTCAAGGCTGGAAACATCTGTATATACACATACGTGTACATAAGTATGTGTATGTCTGTGAGAGGAAGCAAGCATATACAAAAACTATGTATTTTGAAAAGCTGTATATAAATCAGTCTTAAATTCAATGATAATTTCTCTTTTAAGTTCCAATCTACTTACTGTAGTTCCACCTCATACTATTTTAGAAGGTCACAGATTCCAGCTGTCAACATCTTTTCACCAAATTCTTCTGAGAAACTAATATGTTTGCAAGTTCCTCAATGTTTTCTGTTTTGATGCAAATATTTAACTCTATTTTAATTTCATAATTTTCTCATGTTATATTTATTTGCTATAGGAAGATATTTATGTATGCTTGGACAACCTTGGTATCACTCTGCAGGCTCCAGAGCCTCTTTTAATGAGATGGTGTCTCTCACTTGACTAGAATGAACCAAGCAGAAAAACAAACAATCTTTTTTTTTTTTTTTAAAAAAAAAAAAGATTCATTTATTTTTATTTATATGAGTACACTGCAGCTGTCTTCAGACACACACCAGAAGAGTGCATCGGATCCCATCACAGATGGTTGCTGAGAATTTAGCTAGGGACTTCTCTAAGAGCTGTCAGTGCTCTGAACTGCTGAGCCATCTCTCCAGACAAGGATAGACTTCCTACAGCAAGCCTGAGGTATCTGCCTCCCCCTGCTTCCCCAGATCTGGGATCATCTGCTCATTACCATAGCTGGCTTTGTTTTTACATGGGTCCTCTGGAATTCAAGTCATTGTGCTTGCCAGGAAGCACTTAACTGACTGAGATATCTTCTCAGTTCATCCTTGATGCTCTTTGTATGAGAGCCCCACATCAAACACTTTGAAACCAATTTACCAGTATCTATGCTCAACACTGCTCAAAGTCTTCATCTTCAGACGAAATCTTTATTATGTGGCCAAGACTTGTTGCGTGTCCTATGTGACCACTTATTTGACTGGAAACAAAGGTTACCCTGGAAGTAAAATGATAATTGGATATACAATTTTCCTTTTGTGCTTTTCTGATTTATGAAATTATTATTCACTAACCCCAGAACAGCCCTTTCCGAGTCTGTCCTTAATAGCTTGCTTGTACTATCTATTTTGCAGAAGGAATTTAAGATGCCTTAAAATAAAATCTATATACCAAGGCCTCTGAAAAAAATAACATAACAAAGATATACAGAGGATATCTATTTATATATATACATGATATATAAATTTAAATAGAAGATATATAGGAAAAAGCAGAGTAGGACACATGAGTCTTTAAACAATTATAACAGTTCATTCCATTTTTCTTTCCATCTCCCCAAAGGCAAAATTTTCAGCTTGTTGAATTCTTCAAGTTGTCTAAAGAAAGTAAAGCAGTTGTAAGCGCATAAAGAAATATATACAGGAAGAAGGACGAGACCGTCTAAATAGACTTGTCAAATGAGACCTCGCACAAGAAAAGGGACATCACACTTCAGATAAAATCTGCCTGCCAAGTGCAGACAAAATCAAAGACTCAACATTTAAATTTAATCCAATAAAAGTGGTTGTTCAGAGGAGAGGTTGTATTCTCCACTCCAGGACAGAGGTGAAGTCTGCCCAGAAGAATGAGTGGAAACGTTGTGTCTTACACACTCTTACTTCCATGTAAAGGTTTTAACCAAGTGCTGGTTGGTAGACAAGTTGAGGTTAGATACTTTGTAAAGACTCTATGAAAGCAGCATTGTTCTCTGTAAGAGATGCTTATGTTCAACACCACATCTGTAAGCCCTGAAACTAATGCTGATGGTCCAAGGACCGCATCTTGAGATCCATGATATATTGAGGCAGGATGTATACATCATACTCACAAATGGAACTTCCACCATTTCCTCTGTGTCTCCAAACACTATTGATTCCTTTCTAAGTTTTAAGTCAATAAAGTTACATTAGCCAGACAACAAGACATATGTTTCTAACTGTATCCCATGAAAATGCTGACCAGTTGGAGTCCCTCAAAGTAAAAAGCCTCCTTCCCAGAAGCAAGTTAATGTCTGTTCAAACTTTGGCAACATAAATTATAAATCTGTTTCTAGAGTGCTGTCCATTCTCTAAGTTGAAAAAAAAAAAAAAACTCCTTGGCATTTCACAATTTCAAAGCTTTAAAAACCACCCCCCCATTCAACCCACTTTATTCAAAAAATTACAAGAAGTTCATTCACTTTTATGTGTCACCATCATGCTAATGTATTTTTAAGAAAATCAATTAAACTTAATCTAAACATCTCAAGAGAGAAGGAAGTTTGCTCTTTATTTTCATGTGAACTACAGAGTCAAAGCCCTCAGTAAATGCACCTCTCACGCTGTGCTGGGAATGCGCTGCCCAAGCAAACTACTTAAATGTCATCCAGACAAGTGCAAATCTAGTGTATCACTTGGAGGAGTGAATGTTTGAAAGTCTAATACCCCCAGATTAATGGTTGGCTGTACTTATATACAGTGGTATTATTGTGCCAAGAGAGACGCTAGCCAGATGAACTTAGAAAATAACACAGAAATCACACTGGAGGGTTTCTTGGACACGGACAGAATGTATAACCCACTCTCCTGACTTAAAAAAAAAGTTCAACTGTTAAACGGTAGTTTACATATTTTCCAAAAGGAGGTCATTGTCTGTTTTGACAGCGGAATAAGAATTAGATGACTCCAAACTGTTTACTGACTTGAATAACGCCCAGCTGCCTAAGTAATCCCAACAGGTCTGAAAAAAGTAAAAATGCTTGCTCACCAAAGACAGCCATCCTAATGAAGGGATAACAATCAGCCCAATTAAATCTGTCAAGCATTTCATTCTACTGTAGTCAAAATTCCACTCTCAGCAAAGCATCCTCTCCCCAGTGCATCTGCTCTCTGGCCATGTCTGCTTTGCCTGACTAAATGTCTGAGTCACTTTTTCCAGGTTTATCTTCCACTTAATATCCAAGCCGCTTCTGGGTTGCTGTTGGACACAATGTATGGTAGGGAAGGATCAAAATTATTTATATGACACGTATGTGGACCAAATAAAATCTTCAGTGAATAATTAAGAACTTCAGAAATGCCACTATAGGAAACAAAAAATACAGAAGTGTGTGGAGTCGGGGAGGATATATTACATACGGAATACTTAACACAAACATATTTTGTTCATCTTCTTTAATGAAAATTTGTCAAAAATGTTATAATCTAGGATTGTTAATGATCATTCATTCCACACCCAAATATACATTTAATATGAATTTATTGATTTGTAAAGTGTTAATACATCACCTAATTGTAAGGTATCCTTACAATATAGATGGGGAAAGACAAAATATATAAAATGAGATTACAAAATGTTATGTAAACATGAGAAAAATAATGCTACAAAACATATTCAGATCACTAGGTAACAAACAACTGATGGCAGAAGTTCACTGGGGGTGGCTTCCTGAAGGGGGTGATTTTTCTGGGCAGTGGGAAATAGTTCTTCTGCAACAGCTCATGATAAATTAATGAGGACACTAGAAAAGCTGGAGCAGGTGAGATGCACGAATCTGTAAGATGCTGTGTGTGCAAGAAAGAAGATGGGTTCCAGCACAGTGCAATTAATTAATTAATTAATTAATTAATTAAAAACACATTTCAGAAGCACTTATGGCCTGGAAGCCTCTGACCTACAAAGAAAATGGTCTGGGTTGTACACTGGTCTTCTCAGCTTCACAGCTGTAAACAGCTGTTTGTCTCAATTTCCTTAGCTGGAAACTGGCAACAATAATTACACATAGATTCCCACCTTCCTTTGTCCCTGTAAAGTCAAGAGAGACAATGTTTCTGAATAGAAAGATGTAAATGTAAAACGGAAAAAAGCAAAGCAGTACTTTCACAGTATTTCATACTCACAGTATTTCATATACTGTGTGAGTGTGCATTGGTCAGTGTCTCCTGTCTCTCTACCCACTACCCTGACTCAGTAGCATGCATACCCATCTGTCTTAGTTTCCTTGCCTGCTGATGTGATAAAATACCCTGACAAGAAAAAAGGAGGAAAGGGATTATTTTTAGCTCTGGTTCAAGATTTGTGTCTTGTGGCAGAGAGTAAAGGCAACAGGAACCTGAAGCAACTCGTCTCGTCTTTACTGTCAGAGAAAACAATGATCCCATAGATGACAGTGCTCTGCTTGCTTTCTGCAATTAATATAGTCCAAGATTTCCCACCCAGGAAATGTTCTTCCCCACAAGTACAATGGGTAAGCCCACATCAACTAGCATACTCAAAATGATCCCTTATAGGTAGGCTCGTCTCCCAGGTGATTTCAGATTCTGTGATGTTGACAACTCTAATCATTCACACGATCACCACAGCTATTCGGTGGGCCTCAAATCATTACTTAAAACTCAGATCTAACATCTTTATAAGATTTATTTTATTTTTAATTGTGTGCATTGAGGGAGGGTACGTACATCTGTGAGAACAAGAACTTTTGGTGTCCAGAAGAGAATTGGAAGCCCTGAAGCCAGAGCCACAGAAACTGCACTTGAGTATTCCGTGAGAAGAGTGAGCACTGCTCACCATTGATCCATCTCCCCAACCCCAGCTCCAACTTCTTATAAATACTGGGAGGTATTATTCTCATGGTGTAGGAATGAGGTTTCCAAAATTTAGGTTTTCCCTTGGAACGTCAATTTTCTTTTACCTACAATCAATGCTGTCTACTCTTTACTCCAGAGTGTCAGGATTTCTTGTCCATTTTGGTAAAATGTGACTAAATATTGAAATGTGAATAACCATAGTCACCATTACAAGTAAAAATGTGTACCCTTCCAGTCAAAGTTTGGCACGCTCAGCTTGTCACTCATTGCACAGTCATGGTAACAAGACCGAACTGTTTCGTGTAACACATTCTAAACGACACTGGGTTTGTGTTTCTAATATTTGGTGACAACAAAGAATGCTATAGCTACCAGCTCAATGCGTTGCCACCGGCAAGAGGCCAGTCCTTTGTTAACCGTTGACTTTACACTATTATTACAAAGGTCAACACAGTGACAGAGGCAAATACCACTGTGTGATCATTAGTAAAACCATTTTTACCTTGTACGTGTCCTGAGAGGGTCTCAAATATCTCCAGAACTCTGTGATCCACATCTTAGCTATCATCCTGGCATATTCTCAGCTGTTCACTTCCAACAGTCCTTTACCAGGCCTTTGATTTTATTGGAAGTAATGGTAAACAATAGGTCACACTAATCCTTCCAGATACTTAATATTACGTTTAAATTCCTTCTTACCACACAAGGCCACATTATCCTATTTTCCCAAAAGTAAGTCATGAAGAGCTACCTATATATATATTTTTTTTCATAAAGAAATACAAGCCAATTTTTCCAGCTTCTAATGGTACAATTTCTTTTTTACTACTCTTCTGAATAGAAGTCTGTGTCTCCTTCTTATTCCTTCTGAACTCACATAGCATGCACAGAAATAAGACGGTCTCCAACACCAAAGTGTCTCAGTGAGCAAATGCCCATTCTTAAATGAACACTGAGGCAACGAAAGAGAAGAAGGTATGAGAGGGAGTGTGGGGTCTTGACAATCACAAGGTGGCTGGGGAGGGGACAAACACAGTCCATTCATTAGCTACCTTTTAGGAAAACTCAGTGGAGTATAAATATTTCAACATCCTTATATTGTCAACAGGTGATATGCAGGAGGAAAATTAGCCATTGAAGAACATATTTGACCACTAACAGATCTGCTCAAACACCTACTTAATAGCAATCTGGCCATGCTCTGTATGTGAAATAAAAACTCACTTTCATACACACACTGGAAGCTGGAGATGTTTGATTTTTATATTTTTGAACTTATAATCACAACATTTCTCCCTTCCCTTTCCTCCTTCCAACCCCTTTCATATGCTCCCTTCCCACTCGCCTTCCTATTCACAACCTTTCCTCACTAATGACTTTCCATGCTTATATGTGTACACACACACACACACACACACACACATATACACACATACATACACACATACACACACATATATACACATACATACACATACACACACACAGGTATATATATATATATATATATATATATATATATATATATATATACACACACGCACATACATATGTGTGTGTGTGTTCCTAAATCTAACCTGTATGCCCTGTATAATGCTACTTGTAAGTATGTTTTTGAGATAATGATAATAAGGTTGCAATTTATCATCAATTGTGCTTTGTTATTAGAAAAGATAAATATCTTAGAATTTGATTTGCAATTCAGTTGCTCACTTACAAACCATAGAGTATGGAAGAAAATTCTTAGACTATCCATGTTTGTTTTTAATCAAGAAAATATAATAAAACGTAAATGTTATAACTAGCCATCATGCATTCTAATAGAACATATGCTATATGTATGTATATGCATATACATATTCATATAACTTCTAGAAGAACTTAATACAGTATAAAATGTGTTTATCTGTCTACTGATTATTTATTGTATTTGTTTATTTGTTCACTTAGTTTGAAACGTCTTTGATGTCTGCGTGATTTTGAGCTAGGACTAGAGTCACTAAGGCTAACTGTTATAACTACATCTATAATGGCAAATGATGAGTCTCTTTCAGGAATACTCAATAACACATCAGACAAATGCAGAGCAAGAACCTTTTCTAATTTATGGGCAACAATATGGATCCGATCCATTATTACGTCTTACATTTTCTCTTTTACAACTGTATGTACTGCAAACCGAGCCATGGATTATTCATCGAGGTGAAGACCCAGGCTACTTCAAGGATACAGCAGAGGTGCACCTGCAGACACTAATATGGAAGGAAAATGTAGCATTTACTTTTCAAAAGTGGTTTGTTGATTTGTTCCTCTCAAGTTGAAAGTCATACTCAAGGAACTCAGTGGAGGGCTACAGCCTTCATTAACTTAAGCTCTCTCATTGTATTCCTGTGGGCTCTCTCTTGCAAAACATCTACAATTGATCCCTACGGTAGACAATCTCTTACAGCTAGTAACCATGGTTACATAACCACATAACCATGCCATCTGATCTTTTCCTCCTCCCATTTTCCCTCCTTCAATAAATCTTCTTTTACCTAGTCATTTAGATTTCCACAGCCTACAAAAATAGCTACTTACCTACTTTTAAGACATTAATCTTATCTCATGTACAAATGTATGCCTGTCCTCGTGTGTATTACTGTCGCTGTGTGTGCTCTGAAGAGGCCATAAGTCATTGCTTTTGTGTCTCTTATTAACTTTGAAAGAGGTTCCTTGACCATAATTTGAGCTGTTCCTTTCTGACAGCTTTCATATGACTTTCTGAAAGACTATTTGTACTTCGAGATCTATAAAAATATTTATTCCCCACTACCTTATGAAAACATTTCTTTCACACATCCAGAAATATGTATAGAATGTTTTTCCTGGAATTTTTATCATTAAATATGTTTCTTACCATCAACAATTAAAGTTTTTTGAATTATTACATTTATCTATCTATTCATTCATTCATTTATGATAAGAAACATACTACAATACACCTGTGGAAGCCGGAGGACAGCTGTGGAAGCTGGTTCTCTCCTTCTACCGTGTGGGTCCTAGAGACTGGATTTAGGTCATTAGGCTTGGCAGCCAGCACCTTTATCCACTGAGAAGCCAGCTCAGCAATTTAACTTTTTAAAGAGAGCTATTTTCTTCTTGGACTTCTCCATATTTAGCTAGTTGAATTATTATTTGAAGTATTTCACACTTAGAAGAGTCTTACTTGTGAAACTCAAGTACCAAGGTCTAGTGGAGGGAATGAATGTGTAAACTGTGAAGAAGATTCTATCCACTAAAAATTATTTAAACTGCAACAGAAGTTAAAGGCAAATTTTGTAAATTGGCCACTGGTCACTTCCTGTTTAAGATGGGTCCTGAACAGCATGGCATGTAAGATGAAATCATTCTCTTACTAATGTGGATCTAAAGAAAAGACAGAACAATGTTTCATTACAGTGCAAAGCCCAGAGCATCTGGGTATCTTTAGAAAGTATCGGAAGGTTGCAGTTCTTAGGGCCATTTAGATGCTTTCTAAGATCACTCCATCACTCTAGAACTTGACATGAAACACGGGAACATCCTGCATGTCTATATTTATCTGACATTTTTTTAAAGATCGAATATTTTATTTATTTACATTTCAAATGTTATACCTTTCCCAGTTTCCCCACTGCAAACCTATATCTGACTTTTCTTGAATCACCTTCAAATCTATTTACACTTTAAAATCTATTCCAACGTGATTATAAAAAATCCAGCCTGACTTCATCCCTCAGTCTAAAGAAATGACGTTTACCATGAAGAATATTCCTATGAGAAATTCAAATGCTCTAAATTTAACACAATCACTAATTTGACATGAGCTTTAAGAAAGGTATAGTCCCATGGAACTAAATTTGTACATGGATTCTGTATTTCAGAGTATTCCTTCCCATGTCTTCAAAAGATTAAACACATGAAAATTGAAAGAACAGTTATTTAAGTTGAAAATAACAGACAAGAGACTGTATTGGCATCAAAGCTATCATTGAAAAATGGTCTCCTGAGACCTGGGAACCTAAGCCAAAAGAGACATAGTTAGCATGGAATAGAATTGAGGACAGCATGTCTGACTGATCTCTTCCTGACATTTACAGGGCCAACAAATGAATGGTATTCTGCTGTTTAGAAGAGTCAGAAAGGCAGAGAGAGGGGAGGGGGGTAGAGACAGAGACGATTAGAATGATTTAAGAATGAGTGAGATTTGCTGTAAAGAAACAGAAGTCACCATATTCCTCTTTTATTTAAATAAAAATACTAAGTAACTCACATTTTTAAAAATCATATATAATCCTACAACTCAAAGTTAATCATTGTTTACACAAATTCGTCATTCTGCAACCACACTTAAGTGTAAACATATACAAAGTCTTTATCGTTACCCACATAGTAGTATTATTTATATAGATCCACTATCATTCACTTAACATTTCAGATACATCAATTACTGCCAATATTAACCTACTAAAAGCAAACATTACATTTTAAACCTGCATGCAATATTGTGCTTTTATAAATTTCTATTATTATGAGAACTCCTAATATATAATTTCTGAGTGATCAGGGAATATGCACCTTATTAAACTCTGACCTGCCCTATTATCAAGTTGCCAACAAGAATTATTAAACCACTTAGGCCCCCTCGTGAGGCTTTCATACCATAGGCTAATGAGATTTCATTACTTTACAGATACCCGAGGTAACCAATTTAATAATGGGAAACTGTTATTTTGACTCATGGTTTCCGAGATTCTTTGTTCACTTTCCATGTTGTTCAGGCCTGTGGCACATAATGGCAGAAACACGTGGCAGAGGAGGCCAATTTACCTCATCTCAGCCAGGAAACAAAATGAGGAGCTTGAAGTGACCAGACATTCTTTTTCTCCTTTGGGGATATCCTCAAGGGAGTGGGATTTGTTACAGTAAATATTCTTTGCAAGTTCTACCCACCTCTGATCATTTAGTTCCCAAATAAAAGACACAAAACTGTTATATTTATGGTAATCCTTAAAAGCAATAATCCTGAGTTATAACTCGTTATGTTCTACCTGGAATGTTCCTACTTCAACTGGCTGACACTCACGGCCAGGCTCTCATGACTGCCAACCCCATGGCATCTTCTCATCTTCTCTCTCTCCCTCTCCTCATGGTCTCTGCCTCAGACCCCCAGCCCTGGAAACTAAAGCCCACCTACCTTTTTTCTGCCCAACTACAGACTGTAGGCATCTTTATTCAACCAATAGTTTTAAATTAAGGAACAGGTTACATAGCATCACTTGGTGTGCATGAGGATCTGGGGGGCAGGGCAGTAGCTAGTACTTCAATACATAGCAACAAAGCAAATCTAACCACAGATTTCTTTGCACCAGGCTCCATTTTTTTAAAGGTTCCTCACCATAGCCCCCACAGTGTTGGGATTGGGAACCCAGCTTCTAACAGAGCAGCCTTTAGGAGATGCTCAAACACACTAAGACAGTTAGGCATTAACGTTCTTTTATTCTTTGCCAATTGACAAGCAAAAGTACTATCTTGTTTTAAGTGTTTCTCTCTGATTGTCAGCAAGACTATGTTTATGTATCATTTCTCCCACTTACATTTGCTCTTTTAGTTTTCCATTCAATACTTTTATCAAAAGACTTATTTGACTACCTTCTTATAAACATAATAGTCATTTACCTCTCTCTCCCTCTTTCTCTCTTTTTTTATGAATATATCTCTCTCTCCATATATATATATATATATATATATATATAGAGAGAGAGAGAGAGAGAGAGAGAGAGAGAGAGAGATATCCCCACCTCTCTCTTTCTATGTTTCTTTGATTCATAATTTCTCCCATTTAACTTTTGGGAATTACCTTAGAAAGGAGTTATGTAAGAGTGTACTGGGTTATTTCTAGTCGGCATTTTGTTAAAGAGGTCTTAATTTGTCCTTTAAGATTAAATAATTATGTATACAGAAATATTAAGAGTGACATATGAATGTAATTAGGAAAAGTAAACAGAAGAATCAGAAACAATAAAAAGAAGAGTCAGTCATTTTAAGACTGGAGTTGAGAGAACTTTCACTTTCCATTTTTAACTTTCAATAACTTTTTAAATCTATCTACAGAACATAGTAAAAGTAATGAAAATTTACTGATAATCAAGCAGAAAAGTGGAAGATAATGGCTCATTTCTTCGAAGAGCTCATTATTTGGTGTAATTTCCAAAATAAAAGTCTCCTTGTAGGACTTGGTTTTTATCCGGTAACAAAAGCATCTTTAGTATTTCTGGCTACATCCTATCTACAGATAACCTAGGGGAATTTCCCATCCAAATATCGTAATCTCCTTAGCAAGTCCCAGCATTGCTTTGCTAACTATCTTACAGACTCTTAATCTGAAGCAGAGAGGAAACCAGAGCTAGAACTAAGCAATGGGTTTCTTTATGTTAGACTTCTCTCAACACTGAGTCTTTAACTGACTCATGGCTGCCCTGCTTGAGGGTTTCCAAATACATTTCAAGGACATCTGGTTGAAACAAGAGAACCAGGGCCATCACTTCCGACTGTGCCTCCTTTATATTTTCTGGAATATTACCTTAGTTACCAGATGCTAAAAGCTCTTCAACCATCCACTTCCAGTTATCACCTGCCCTAGATGGAATCTGTGAGAATGTGTGTGAGTTCATGGACACAACCTCAGAATGATTCTAACAAGGAAGGTACAGAAGAAGTGCTTGACCATAACCCAGAGTCTATGTTTAGAGGATTTTCAGAAATCTTTGGATCAGAGAACATTCTGGAGCAGATTAACATCTTGAGTGTTGGTGTTGAAAGGGCACTTCTCTCTCTCTCTCTCTCTCTCTCTCTCTCTCTCTCTCTCTCTCTCTCAGAACTTGAAATCAGGACAACTAGACAACTTCTCAGCTTCATATTAGAACATGGAAGGCTAAGCAACTATAACAAAAGAGTGACTTGTCCAATGAAAAGGGCTGCAGCCCCGCACCCAACTGGCACTTTTTTCCAGTAGGACAAATCCTAATTCTATAGAATTATCCCATATAATATATTAATATGGCATTGCTCTGTGAGATGACACTTTTGAAGGGACAAACTATGATGCAGAAGAAACAAGAGGGAAACAAACAAGTGCTTTAAAATGTAACTCTACATAAAAAATACACTCTTGAAGAGCTAAATTACCTTTAAAGCCTCCCCAAAAGTCCATTAAGAAATCTAATTAAGAGAATGAGTTCTTCTGTATGTGTAACTTGTCTTATTGATTATCTTAGTGCATTTAATTTGCAGGCAACAACACAGGCAGTGGAGGTGTTGCCTGTGAAAGATCAAAGCAACAGTTTTTGATGACAGGTTTTCTTACAAGCCCAGTAACCCAGAAAGAACTTGGACTAAAAAGAACTTTAATGTACAACAGAATAGCTGGGGGTTATATTTTTGTAGTTAATTGAGGTAACCACACACATAGGCTTATGACTGCAGGGATGACTAAAGCCACATTGCCAAGTGCTGTTCCCCATTGCCACAGCCTCAGATCCTCTGGCGGATCGTCTCACACCATTCCTCAATGTGAAACATCACATTTGGATAAGGTGCTGTGGTGGGAACAGAGGTGAGTAACAAGGAAAGGAGTAAAAACATGGTCCTGTAGGACTAATACCGAAGTAAGAAGAAAAGGACACGATGAACGTCTTACTCACACAAATAACAACAGGGATCAAGGGCTGTCATGAGTAGGAACGAGGGCTTGATTATTTGCTGTAATTGTTAATATTGATTGTCAACATAATCAGAATCACCTCGGAAACCAACCTCTAGGCATGTCCGTCATTTGATTTCTAGATTGGGTTGAAGTGAGAAGACCCACCCTCTTGTGGATGGCACCAATTCCTATACTTAATAAAGAGAAAAGGGAAACTGATCAGAAGCATGCGGCATCCCCCACACACTGCTTCCTAACTGCAGATGAAATGGGACCAACTACTTCCGGCTCCTGCCACCGTGCCCCATCACTGTGGATTGTGTCCTCACATCTTAAACCACAGTAAACCTTTCTTAACTTGTGTTTTTCAGGTGCTCCGTCACAGTAATGATAAAAGTAACTAGTGCATCTTCTAAACTGTTAAGGACCTTTTCATCTAGGGAGAGCATGTGATCACACCTTCATTTTTCCTTGGGTGTAACATCTTTCAGTGTAGAAAAAAAATTGGTCAAGATTCACCTCTGATCAGAAGCTTTTCAGTTGTTCAAAAAGTTCCAAGTTGAAGTTCAGTTCTCAAACTTTTAAGCTCCTGCTGCTCAAACGGTATTCTGTTATTACACTCACCACTTGGCATAAAGAGAAAAACGTGAAATCAAATACATGGGCTCTAGCAAAAAGAAAAGACTGTTCGATATGTTTAATAATATTTTTAAAACAAAGTCATTGATTGAATTTTTTCATGGGTCCCTGAATTCACATTTATTATCATATCTGCACTACAAACACCAATCAATGCTTATAAATATGAATTGATCCAGAAGGGACAACAACATCAAAAACTGAATGGACAAGCAAATGTGTGCCAGTAATACCACCAAGGACACATGGATATGAGCCCCCTGTCTAGATCCTAACTCATCTACCTTTCTTTGCTGGCTTACACATTCTTTTCTCTGAAAACCTCTATTAGTTACTTTTCTGTAGCTGTGATAAAATGGCATGATCAGAGGCAGGTTAAAGAAGGGTTTACGTGGCTCATGGTTCCAGAGGGCTGGATGTTCAGTGGTAGGAAGAGAAATGGCAACAAGCAAATAGAGCAGGAAGCTGAGAGATTATATCTCCTCACACAGGTAACACACACATGCACACACACACACACACACACACACACACACACACAGGGGGGATGGGGATGGCGATGGGAATGGGGAGGGGGAGGGGGAGGAAAGGGAGAGGGAGAGGAAGAGGGAGAGGGAGAGGGAGAGGGGGAGGGGGAGGGGG
>JANHMN010000016.1:42363489-42429334 GCA_030674055.1 Rhabdomys pumilio | reverse complement strand
AGAGGGAGAGGGAGAGGGAGAGGGAGAGGGAGAGGGAGAGGGAGGAGAGGGAGAGGGAGAGGGACGGACGGACAGACAGACAGACAGACAGAATAGGAAGTGAGGAAAGGTTATGTCATGAAGCAGTTTCCTCCGAGTTTAAACCTTCCATCTTGGAGGAAAACATCTTGAAACACAGGATGTAAAGAGAAAGCGAAACAATGGGGATTCTTACAACAGAGTGTTTACCTTTATTTACTGCTTTAGGTGAAGCAACAGGATGCTCTACTGGAAGGTGAAACACTCCAGCTTGTAGGCAAGCTCTATTAAGACAGGGAATAAACAACTCAAAATAGCTTCAGGAAGTCCCTGAAACCGACCAGATTTACTAGGCTCTTCACTTCCTAAGAGCATCTAAACAGCAAAGACTATTGAGCATCACTCCAGGTAAGTCAAGCTGCAAAGGATAATCTGAGACAAGCCTAGTTGTCGGGAAGAAACAGAGGCCAGCTGAACCAACTAGAAAAGATACTCTTCAGCCTGTTGAGCTGACTATAGGCTCTCCAGGTTCCCAGCTTTTATAAGCTGTCAGTCATGCTATGGTCAACTTTTGTGATACCACTGTCTTTGATTTCTTTCTGAATCTGTAAGTCGCCCCAGTAAAACTCAATAAGCTTGACTTTCGGTGATATTCATACTTTGATTAGTTGTCAGTTGTCTATCAGAAATGAGTAGTTGTTTGCTCATGTCTCAGGAATCATGTCACACAACAACTATAAACTCTAAAAGACAGTCTCTAGTGACATACTTCCTCCAACGAGTCCTAAAAGTTTCATAAATCTCTAAACAGCACCATTGACTGGGGACCAGTTTGTTCAAATATGTGAGCCTAATGGGGACATTTTTTTTTATAATTCAAGCCACCACAATAGCTTTGTGAAATATTTTGTAGAAGGATTTTAACACAAGATGCCTCTTTGCTGATGAGTGTGTCACAGAGAAAGTGACTCCTTCTTTCTAAGGCTTCACTTATTAAAAGTTAACCTCTCAAATGGTTCTTGAGGGTTCATTGATTAGTCCAGTCATTACAGCAGACATGTACCTGTTCCCTCGTTACCATAGAACTCTTAACGTATGACTCTATGACAAAAATTCAAATTAAACACTAACTCCTTACTTCTAGAAAATAGATGACTCAGCCAGACACATTATACACAGTATAGGTTATCAAGATAACCTAAATGCTGGTCTGCTCTCAAGAAAGAGCTGAAGCTTTTTAGTAGGAATTTACAAATTTGTCTGCCCCTACCTCACACTTTTTTTTGCTCTGATTTTCCAGAAACATGCTTTTAAAATTCAGCAATAGCAATGGGGTAAGCCCTAAACCCTCAACACGGCCTCCAAAAAAAATTCTCTAAACCTCATATAAATAGAAAAGGAAACAAAAGATCTCAGCAACTTATTCCCAGGCCCTGTCTATGCAGAGAGCAGGGCCAGTGAGAGATCAGAGCTGAGGAGACTGACCCTACTGGTAAGAAGAGGAAATCAGTCACCAGATGGAGATGCTCAAGGTGTGCACAGGAGAAGCCCAGGTCCCAACTGCATGAAGGAGCTAAAAAGGTGCTAACGCTAACGCTGTAAGAAACTAAGTAAGAAACTGTCTGTGAAAAGTAATATCTCTAAGACAGATGAAGGCTAAAGGGAAGGGTTACACTATGAAAAGCCTGCAGCAAAGAAGAAAACAACTAAAATGGAAAAATCTCAAGATCTGTAAATTAAAAGAACACGTTTGAATTAAAGGGAATACTGAAAACTCACTTCTTACTTAAAAAAATCAAACAAGTAAATTTAAAACAAAAGAAGAACCAGCTTCCAAAGAAAAAGTTCATACTCCATTATAAGGATAGACAAGGTCATCACTGAAGTACAAACATAGCAATGCATATCTCCACCCTGTGCACAGAATTATAAGGACTACACCATTTCAATTCTTACTGTTTTGAGGTTCTTTTAAATCCAACATAACTCAAAATGTCAATGCAAATAACAAAAATTTATTGTAATCAAGCCACTACTGATTAATCACGGCTGCAGAACAGATCAGGAAGCTGAACTATAGCCCTGAAGAAATCTGGCACAGCATATTTAAAGACTGAAACCATAAAGAGAGGGAGAGAGTTGGGTGGACTGTAGCATGTCCAGTCATTTAACAAGAGAATTTCTGTCAATCAGGATAGGAGTTGGTTCTTTGGCCTAGAAACATGGACATAGTTTGACCCTGCCGGCAAGATGGAGAAGTCTTGATATGTCTGGACTCAAGACAGCTGTCTCCTTATAAGTTGTTCATGAGATGTCTGGACTCATGACAACTGTTTCTTTACAACAGAAGGTGTTCAGCTATTGGGAAGTTATTAACTCCCATTAGAGCCTGGAGCTTTGAATTTCATTTCTCCGTACAATTAAATGAAGTCTAAAAATGAAATGGTAGTACTTAGAATAAGTTTCTTTTGCTTGTTCCCAACAATATAGAATTACTGTAAAAAAAAAAAATAGCTCAAGTTCAGGCAATGTAAATAATAAAATGTCACTTTATCCCAAATCCACCATAAACATTCAGTCATAAGCCTATGACCTAAATTAAACACTATCAAATAATCTTTGTGAGTACATGAAGAATCACAACTTAAACCATTATAAACAGAGGGGCTGGAGAGATGGGCCAGTAGCTAAGAGCACTTGTCACTACTGCAAAGGATTGGGATCTAGTTCCCAAGTACCTACACAGCTGCTTACAACTATCTACCACTCCAGTGTCAGAGGATCGAAATCTCTCTTCTTCAAATGTACATGAAGACAAATCACCCATACATGTTAAACTAAAAATAAATGATAAAATTGAAAGCAGGCTGGAGGAATAGTTCAGTGGTTAAAAGCACATGATGCTCCAGATTCCACATTGCAAGCCTCAAATGCTACATACTTCTATAACTCCAGCTCTAAGACAGGGTGGAGACAGGAGGATCAGTGAGGCTTTCTGGCTTCCAGCCTAGATGAGCAAACAAGAAACCCAGGTTCAGTGAGAGACTCTGCCTCAAAGGAGTCCATAGAGAGAGATCGACCAAGACATCCCTTCTGGCTTCAAAGCACAGCTACTCATAGCCACCACCCCTGCACCCAAACACACACACACACACACACACACACACACACACACACACACAAATAAGTAAATTTAAAATTTAAAAACAGGTATGAATTAAAATAAAGAAAAGTATAATTGATAAAATAGAAAGTACAATAAAAATGAAAAAAAAAAAACTATACTGAGATGACTGTCCTGTATGATCCAATGAAGAGTAAACTTAAAAAAATACAAGACTGTTTAAAAAAAATCAAGAGAGTAAAATGAAACTAAACTGATATTAAGGATCAGAAAACTAATAGATTAAAAAAAAAAACACATAAAATGAAAGCCACAGCTGAAAGTGCAATGTGCATGTAATTGAGGAACCCAATTTAAGACATTGTGTGAGCCAGCCAGGAGAGATAGGAAGCTGACTAAGAATTGTCAGTCTGGAAACTTAAACTGACAAGAAAATATGAGGCAAACCGTATTTTCTTAGCTGGGTGCCTTCATGTAAAATATAAGTAGATTAGAGAAACAAAGTTAGTTTGGCCTCAGAATACTCATGAACAGCAAAGCAGGCCCTTTGCCGAACACTGTGTTTAAAGGTTTTAAGGAAGAAAGGCTTGAACCAAAAATGGAATACCACATTGTCTATCAGCGTTGGCCCTGAAAAAAAATGTTGTAGAGATTAACTTAGATTAGAGAATTCTGGAGCCATGAGGCTATCCTCAGAAGCCATTGAACATGATGTTAAAAAGTAGTTTTCTATGAAAGGACAGACAGTAAAGATTTGCAGCTGTTTGCTGTAACTCACCCTGACTGCTAGGGTGAGAGCTGCTGTAGTTTCCGTGTAACAAATGTAATGCCACTTGCTTTGTCCCTAGGTGCTAGACTAAGACAGGAGGGTCACAGTTTATGAAACTGTAGTATTAAAAGATGAGCTTCATTCAACTCCTGTTAAATTTAATATATAACATGTTAAATTTTTTATGCATTCACTGTATTAAGTTACTGTTAATATGTATTTTACAGGTATGAGAGTAAAAAACTAACTGGGAATAAGATAGAAAATTATGGTGTATGTGATACATGCTATATAGTAGAAGTCCTGAGCATGTGAGCTAATAGGAAGAGAAGAGGGAAAGTAGAGAAATATGAAATATTCTCATTAATTGTTTTATAGGCAATAGATGGAGCAAAAGTTCCTGTTAAAGGCTGACAGTCTCAGGAGAGCAGAACCAAGTCTCAAACCAGGCCTTTAGGTTGTGTTCTCTCCTGTTGTCAGTGTGAACATCCTGTCGTCAGTGTGAACATCCTGTCGTCAGTGTGAACATCCTGTCGTCAGTGTGAACATCCTGTTGTCGTCAGTGTGAACATCCTGTTGTCAGTGTGAACATCCTGTTGTCAGTGTGAACATCCTGTCATCAGTGTGAATATCCTGTTGTCAGTGTGAACACCCTGTTCAGATGCTGTAGCTCTCTAAATGTAGAGCATCCCGTACCAGCTACTCAGCAGCTGACCAGGACAGGTTCACAGAATGTTTGTAATAATGCTACCCAGGAGGTTTTCTTCCAAGATGTTGAATGAGAAGCTAACTTTAAGACAACGGTCTTGAGTACCATAACAGTTAAAAAACAAAAACTATGAAAACAAAAACAATAAACCAACTACCTAGTAACTCTGGTAGATAGTTGTAAAAGAAAAAGAAAAAAAAAACGGAATTAGACAATTGAAATGGCCAGAAATAGTGATTTAACCATAATACATGAAGATACTGCTAAACACCAAAATAAAATTTTAAATTTTAAACTATTTAAATGGGGCCAAGAAAAGCATATGTCATAAAACAACAAAACCAATACACCTAATTTACATATACTAATTGAAATCAATAGTAACTCATTCAGCAAAATACAACCTAACTTATCAAATGATAAGATCTAATAAGAGACATCAAAATGAAATTCAGAGAGTCTAATGAAGGAGTGAGTAGAGGTACCTGTGCCAGCCGAACTAAGGGAAGAGCTTATATTAGACAAGTAAATTAGAAACTAAAAGCATTGAACATTAAGAGGAAGCCAGTTTTTACTATAAAAAGCCACAAATCAGATTAACATAGAGCTCAAAGATCTGTGACTCTGGTGTTCAAGAACCACCTATAAAAGTCAGTCTCCAAGAGATTCAAGAAAAGAAGAGACCCACACTGAAGTCTTTCTATCATGCCACTCTCACTACAAGATGAGCCAAGTGAAGAAAAGAAGAGAGTGCGTCCTTAGGAGTGCCAAGATGGCTCAGGGGATACAGTGCTTGCTGGACAAATGTAAGGACCCGAGCCTGGGCTGTCAACAACCAAAATAAAAGCTGGGTACAGAGGTGCACATCTTTAATTCCAGCACTAGGAGTTAGGAGGCCTGGTGGTTTAAATAGAAATCATTCCCAAAGGCTCATAGACTTGAATGATGGGTTACCATAGAGCTTCCCTATTAGGAGCTGTGGCCTTGTTGGAGTAGGTGTGGCCTAGTTGAAGGACATGTGTTGCTGAGGAATGGCCTTCGAGGTTTCAAATGCTCAAGCCAGGTTCTCCCCCGACTCCTCTCTCTGTCTCTCTTTCTCTGCCTCTCTGTCTCTGTCTCTGTCTCTTTCTCTCTCTCCCTCTCCTCTTCCCTCTCCCTCTCCCTCTCTCCCTGTACTGCCTGCCAATCTGAATACAGCACTCTCAGCTACCTCCACAGTACCTGTGTGCCACCATGCTTACTGCCATAATGATAATACACTATCTCTGAAACTGTAAGCCAGCTCCCTGTTAAATGTTTTCCTTTATAAGAATTGTTGTGGTAGTGTCTCTTCACAGCAATAGAACACTAAGACAGGAAGGAAGCAGGGATGAGCAGATACAGGCAGAGCCTGGGGGCTCAATAGTGAGTAGGCTGTACAGCATGAGATCTAGGCTCAGTGAAGGAAGCTGTCTCAAAAAGTCAAGTGGAGAAGAAAATGAGGAACACGCCCAGCATCTGCCTCTGGCTTCCATACAAGTATATGTAGACAAATATACCCACATATGTGTGCATACACACACTTCTCACATAAAGACCAATAAAGTAGCTCTTACAGAAATTATTAACCATGAAACCGTGCTTAGACAAAATACAGTTGTTTCTCAGCCTCACATAGAACAGCCACTAAAATGGTCATAAAAAGGAAGGCTCAAAAGAAAAATGCTAGTTTTCTCAGTCTCCTGTGGAAAAAAAAAAACACTATTCACTTGATGGCTTAAATGAAAGAAACCTATTATTCACAGTGCTGGAAGCTTAAGATCAAGGCACCAGCAGATTGAGTTCCTCAAGATTGCTTGTTGCTAGCTTGCAGTGGTGGTTCTTGTTGTACCTTCATATGGCTAGAGAGAGAAAGAGAGAAAGAAAGGGAGAGGAGAGAAAGAAGTGCAAAGAGGGCTGGTCACTTTTCTTAAAAGAACATCAGTCCCATTACTGGGCCCCACCCTCATGACTGCATGTAAACATGTAAACGTAATTAACCTTCCAAATTCCTCATCTCCTTGACATAAGAGTGGGGTTTGGGTTTCAACATGCTTAAGTATTAGTATTTATAACATAAGTATATATAACATGATATATAACATAAGTATTTAAAAATAAATTCAAATGATAGTATATCAAAATATATGGGAACTAGCATAACCGTTGGAAAGACTATCTGCAGCATTAAATGTACCTTCAAGTTAAAAAAAAAAACTCTGAAATCATTACTCTTTTTAAAAAGATTTTCTTGTTAAGAAATCAGAAGAGAGTAGACTTAAGGATGAGGGCAGCAATAGGAGAAATTAAAGGGGGGAAACAAGAGACAAAATTATTGAACCTAAAACAGATATTTCAAAAGATCAACTAGAGTCTGCTGGGCATCTGGCTAGGTGATCAAGTTACTGTAAATCCACCCCATGCTTAGTGGCAATCTTCAGGTCTTCAGCATTTATAGCCTTAGAGCTTTGAACTTATGTGTCTCTCACTCTCTGCTTCAGATAATGTCAAAGTAGAAACATCGCCAAAAGTTCCTTCTAAAAATGTTCAAATTTTGATACAATTTAATGGCTAGTTTTAAACTACAATCAGCAAACTATTTGGTCACGTCCCAATTTAAGGCAAAGAGTACAATTACACCTTGACATAAGCAGGGTTACTGGCTCCCAAACCTCATCTCAATTATAATTGGAACCCACAACTCTTTGCAGTCACAGACTCTCTCTGGCCTCCTTCCAGAATCTATAGCTTTGCTTCCCAAAACATGATCTCAACAACTGCAGGATGAAAGAAAGGGTACACCAGGAAAATCAAAGCCTGTCTGGCTAAGATTGCTTTGCTTTAGAAGAGTCTTTACAACTTTCCTTGACATAGTTTTAAACCTGTATATTGTCAAGTACGACAAACCTAGGATATTTTCCATCTCATAAAAAATCTTCAGTAAAATAGCAGGCATACAGAACTATACCTTTGAGGACTTATAAAAATTAGGACGCCGCAATGGAGACTATGTAGGACTATGAAAACTAATCAGATTTCTATGATGCTAAATGTGAGTGGCATAGAATTTTCCATAAGAAGATTGTCATGGAGTGGAGTTGAGCTTCATACATCACTTGTCCCTACTAGGAATACAGGTATTAGAAAATAGGAAGCTAGGGATTTAAAAATCAGTAAGAAGAATGCCAAAGAGACAGGAAACAGACTGTCCTGAGAAGTCTGGTATAAAGTACATTAGACATTAGATGTGGATGCAGTTTGAGAGATTGGACACCAAAGTGGGGAGCCTATCTACAACGACGACAGGAAAGAGAGATTTAAAGTGAACAGGAAGGAGTGTGAGTTCCACTCGGGGGAGAGAATGCTTGTCACCAGGAGTCAGGCCTGGACAGCAGCACAGCAAAGAGTCATAAAGTATTTTCCAACATTGAGCTGACTGTACCTGGTGATTTGAGAGGAAAAAAAAACTAGAACTAGTCTTAGGGGAGATAAGATAGATGGTTAATGTGAGACAGTAGAGACATTCTTGACTAATGGTGTTCCTTACCACAAAACAAAACAAAGTAAAAACCTCGGCAGCAACCACTCAGCTGTTGTGACATTATACTTTTCAGAGTATTCTAACAAGGAAGCAGGAAATAGACAAGCTGGTATGGAGAGCACAAAAGCTATCAGAGAAGACAGATTTCAAATCCTTTTGAAAATCTAAAGTCGGACAATGGCATCCCATGCTGCAAAGAAGTCGGTTAGTTCTGAACAGAGGTTTTATATTTGTTTAGGGGTCTTGTGTAAGAATCACATCGATAAAAGTCCTCTTGGGGCAAAGAACGTCCTTGCTCCAGAAAAGAGACACAAGTAACCATGAGTCTAATTAATTATTTTTTGTATTAAAGTATTACTCATTCCAAGTAGTTTATTGGCCCATGAATGGCTGTAAGGCACAGTTATAATGCTGGGCTCAGAGGGTACTTGTAAACGGAGCTAGTCACTTAGGTAATATATTGACAGGGAGCTCTGCTGTGGGAGCCATCATCAATCGCAAGCATCGGAAGTTAATAACTTCCAACCCACCAACTACATTTACCCCAAAATCATTTGAAGAGAACCAAGTAGAAAATAAAATGTAAAAGCATGTGACTCCTTACTTTGTTGTAGCCCTGTTCTCATATTGACCCATTTCTTGGTAGTTATAACATTATTGATTCATTGAAAGATATTCATGTTATTGCACTCTTATTTTCCATGATTGCTCCCAAATCACTGTCTTTTAAAAGAGGCAAAGATACTTTGCCTTCTACCCTATTGGGTATAACTAATAACACAGATATGTGAGAGATGCCGAGTGACATTTCCTGGGTGGGACCCCTTCCTTCATTTCAGTGCCTGAAGATAGACCAAAACGTTAGCTTAGAACTACATGCTTCAAGTCAGTTCTTTCGGGCACTGTGGACAGCAAATACTCTATGCTGTACAAGGGCTCCTTATCCATAATGGAGCTAATCTTTCTAAGAAGTGCAGTTTAATCTCTCTACAAAATCATTATTGGCCACGCTGCATTAAACTGCTGCATTTCTTAAGCTAAAAGGTAAGAAAAATCACCGTAAGTTGTGACTAAAGGGTTTTCCACCTGAAGAGAGGGAGGGGAAAAGGCTTGCCCTTCAAAGTTAATTTTTCTCATCAAGGACAAAAAAAAAACCTTTTTTCCAGTTATGCGACATGAAAAATTGGATTTATGAATCTGTCAGCTATGACAGGAAACATCAATTACTGGTTTGTGATGAGTAACGGAGTGACATTCCATCTTGATGGCACCAGATGTGTGATTTAAGGCACCCATTGTCGCTGTTGACTAGATAGCAACATCCAGTTCTTAAATCTCTCTAACTGGGTGAATCTGGTAGCTGGTCACATAAGGACCAGGAATAGGATATGGGAATGAACGACGCGCTCAGGCACTGCTAGAACAGACGTACATAGAGTTCTGTTTCCACAACTATGCCTTTTCTTTTCCTCTCTCTCTCTCTTTCAAAACTGATATTGTTAAAATAATAATGTAAACTATATGGTAAATATGAAGCCAAATTCAGTTTAATAGTCAAAACATAATACAATAGCTATCTCCTTGGAGAAAAAAACCAAAAAAAAAAAAAAAAGAGCTTCAGACTATAATAAAAATGTTATTGTTTTAGAATTGATTTAGAGACTAGAAACACGAGTTAGTAGTTGAGAGCACTGGCTGCTCTTCCAGAGGATCTCGGTTCAACTCCCAGTAGCCTGATGACAGCTCAGCACTGTCTATAATTCTAGTTCTAGGGGATCCATCATCCTCTTTTGGCCTCTGCAGGTGCCAGCATGCACCTTGAATACAGATATATGCAAGCAAAACATTTATATACATAAATGAATTTTTTTAAAAAATATATTTTTTAAAGATTTATTTATTTTATGTATATGAGTACACTGTCACTGTCTTCAGACACACCAATAGAGAGTCTCAGATCCCATTACAGATGGTTGTGAGCTACAATGTGGTTGCTGGGAATTGAACTCAGGATCTCTGGAAGAGCAGTCAGTGCTCTTAACCACTAAGCCATCTCTCCAGCCCCCAAAGTTTTAAATTACAGTGGTTGTGGCTTAGAATCAGGACTAAAAAACGTGGTCCTGGGGGAATCTTTTATTGTGTGAACACAGAAAGACACATTCATACACGCTAAGATAGGGGTCATGATACTAGATAATACTATACAGCACCACTGCCAGACACATTCACTGATGTATCAGCATATGCCAGGAGTCTCTCTGTCAAAGAAAAACTAATCAAAACTGAATTTCAGGTAATTTAGAAATAATTACCAATTAAGTTGTGTAGAAAAAGCTAAGGTGGGAGGAGTAAGGAGAGGAAGAGGAGAAGAAAGAGGAGGAGCTAGGAGAGGGAGAGAAAAGAGAAAGATGTAGGAGGATGGAGAGTCACGAAGGTATGGAGAGCAGTTCTGGGTAACAACTTTTATTTAGAGTTAGCTAATTGGGAAACAACTCTCTTTGTATGGGCATATTGTTATTGAGCATTACTAAATATGTAAAGCCTTTGATTAGTATTTAAGCATTAGAGTCTCATTTTCTTACTGGGCCTGAATGGATGGCGGGATGGTCTGGCCAATGCCCAGCCTTGCAGAGACATCGTGGAAGATTGGCAGAGCCATCTCCCTCGCTGGCATCTTGTGGGTGGCAGGGCTGGTGTTTCTGGCTGGCTGTTTCTAGCTGTGGCTTGCTTGTGGCCCCTGGCCACAGAACATGGTGGCTGAGCTAGGCAGAGCTGCTGCAGCTTAGATAGTCGGCTTTACCAATGGCCGTTTTTAAATAATTACTTCAACAAAGGTGCATTATGTACATGTTTCTGTGAGAAAACCTATATAGAAATGAATATTTCCACAAATATCCTTATTGTTGAAAAAGAAAGAATGATTATAATGAGGTGAGCATTTCCCTTAAAAAAAAAATACAGATTAAAGCCAACTATGGCACATGTTCAAGTTATGTGATATAAAATGTTGAAAAGATACAGAATATTCTCACACAGTGTCCAGCCATGAAAGATCGCTTTCTCTTCTTTTCTTGCTGAAATATTCATGAATTCCTTAAACTCCTCCAAAGTAAAATAAGAAAAGGTCAGAAGGAATGGGAGACTGATCACAGACCGATGGAGGAAGCACACAGCCCCTAGAGAGAAAGAGCTAAACACAATTCGTATTCATTACTTCTCTGCTCTTGTGATGAAGAACCATGACAAAGGCAATCTACAGAATACGTTAATTTGGCTTATGGCTTCAGAGGAAGAGTCAGTAATGTCATCAGGCAGCTGAATCAAGAAGCTGAGAGTTCATATCTTCAACCATAAACATGGAGCAAAGAGCAAACTGGAAGCGGAGTGAGGTTATAAACTCTCAAAGCCCACCCCTAGTGAGGTACTTCCTCCAACAAAACTGCATCTCTCTCCATAACTTCCACCAAGCAGTACCACCAACTAGGGGCCAAGTGTTCAAATAACTAAGTCTATGGAGACATTCACGTTCAAACCACCACACTATCAGTTTGCCAATTTGACTTCGCATCTTAATATCTATGTTGATACCCATAGATAACTGATACTCTCAGCCTTAATAGAGAAGCCTCTCTCTTGGGCATAATACGGTGATTCCAGAGACTCATAGCTACTCCAGATGCTGAGAGTAAGTGGTGGATGAGTGCTCCGCCCCAAACAAGTAATTTATCCCACTCTCTCTGACTGGTCACAATATTGTAATGAAGACATGGAAAGAACGCAAGATCTGGACATTAAGAAGAGCGGGTACACATGTCACCCTCTAGGAAAGATATTCACTGCAATCACTCACAAACTTACAACAGCTGAGGACACTGTGACTACAAGAAGTGACTCGTGATGAGTCAGGGATGGATGGAGGAGGAACTCAGGGAACACAGTTCTCACTGCAGAAGCGTTTGCTACTGCAAGATTCAGGGAGAAAGAGAATTGTCTTTAGCTGTGCACCTACTGATGAACCCAGCATCAGTAAACTAACACAAATGTTACACAGGTGAACCTGGTTAAATTAAACACAAACCCCAAAATCGTGAAGCAAGAAAAGGAGACTGGTTGGGTATGGGGAGAGGAACTTGACAGAATTGGGAGCAAGATAGAGAGTGGAGGGAAAACCCAGCATGCACTGTTTACATGTATGAAATTATCAAATAGTGAAATTGGTCAGTTAGAAAATATATTATAAAAAGAGTGGAAAGATCACCTAGGTTTACCATTTTGCACTTTTTGGTTTTCCAGATTTCTTTTGCTAAATTTATTATTGAGGATATATTATTTATTCAAATGCATAAGCTTAAATAAAAGCAGTCAGGAGAGTGACTCATTTTGTATTCTCTTTGAAGCCAGAGAGAGTTCTTCCTGCTCAGATCTTATTCCTCTACTCACCCCACCCTCCTGATGAGGCTCCATTCCTTTGCCACTTCATAGTCAAAGTCCATTGGCTTTCATAACTGCTCTTTCCAATCTAAAAGTGACTTTGTATATGAGTAAATTCTTTGTTACATTCATTCTCTCATCCGCATGCTTTCCACCAAAGCCAGTAGTGTGTATTTATATAAAAATAGTTTGCCATAAAATATGAGTAGTTTGGGGGATGTTGACTTTTTACATCCCTATTTGATATTTTAGGGCTAGTGACACAGCTCAGTTTGGAAATGTACTCGCAGGAAGCCCTGGGTTCCATCCAAAGGGCTGAATGAACCCTGAACAGTGATACATGCTTTACAACCCCAGCACTTCTGAGGGGAAAGTGTGATGATTAGAAATTCGAGTCATCTTGAGCTAAACAATGAGTTCAAGACCATCCTGGAATTTATCAGCTCTGTCTCAAATAAACAAACAAAAGAGGGGAGTGGCAGGATGGCTTAGTGGGTAGGGTTCATGCTGCCTGCCAAGCCTGACAGCCTGAGTTTGAGTCTCAAACTCCTATGGTGGAATGAAAGAATTGATTCCTGTAGGTTGTTCTGGATGGCCACACACACACACACACACACACACACACACACACACACATACACACACATGCACACACGCACGCACGCACACACACGCACACAGTGGCACATATACCACATATACCCACATACACACATGCGTATACACACTAACACACCAATATGATACACATATGCACACATAATAATACACCCACATACAATTACATAAACATATACACAATCACACAATCACACACACACACGTAGCAAATGCATACTCACAATAGATAAATGGAGAAAGTAACAACAAAGCATGCTGGCATCATTCCCTTCTGACAAGTTTAAACATTTTCTGAATTAAAGAGTTTTGCACTGTTTTGCTGAGTCCCCACATGATTGATTCTACAACTACATGTTAATTAGTTAAAGTCTATAAAGGCAACACAGTAACACCCTGTGTCATTGTGCGATTTCTGACATGTATAATTCTTTAAATTGGCTAATAACTAAACCTACCAAAAGATAGAGAATTTTTCATAATGTTGCAACTTATCAAAGCATATTTCTCACAGTTCGAATTTTTGCTTAATATTTCTGAACAGTGTTTCTGTTCATACTTTTTATTTCATACTTTCTGTTCACCTGAGCCTCTTGTCAGCTTCAGAGAATATCATTTCCCATAGTTTTTTGGCTCTAAAAGTGCCCTAACCTAGCTTTAATACCTCCTGAAAAATATTTAGGTAGTTAACATGTTGCAACCATTGCCAGGTTACCAAGGTCAGAGACCCTGAAAGTGGAACAGACATGGACCCCACTCAGCTGTGTAAAATTTAAGGACAATGCTCTTTCCTTGCAGGAATTTGAATGACTGCAGTTTCATTACACAAAGCTGAGCTGAGTTTCCTCTTTGCTCTATGCTTAAAGCTGAAAGCTGAAGGCCTTCCCAATAAGGCCTTCTCATCAGCATTTTCAAAAGCTGCGATTTCCTTACCCAGGATTTTCCTTTGGCTTTATGAACACCATCTGTTTTAGTCAGTTTGTGCTACCTCAACACAACAGCATACAGTGGGTAGTTCACAAACAGCAGAAATTATTTGGTACCGCTCTTAATTCTAGAAGTCCAAGACCAGGATGTCAATAGACTTGAGTTCTGGTGGGGACTATTTACAGCTTTACCATATGAAAGGTGGCACACTGCTCTATATGGCTGGTTTGGAAGTCATACTCATAAGAGATCACAAAGCCCTTTCACACCCTAGTCACTTAGCAAAGGAAATCACCCCATCATGGTAGGGATTAGGGTTTGAGCCTACGAATTTGAGTGTGATACACGCCTGCTGTGCGTATTAATTGCTCATGTGAACCAAGATATTGTCAACTGAACATCACTTTTAAAGGACAATAGAACACTGAGTAAAGGGGTATTTTTAAATGCCTACGTTTGCAAAGTTAGTCCTTAGTGCAACCCCTGTACACCTGAGCCTCTCTTCAGCCTCCTCGGATGTCATTTCACCCTCTAACTTTGCAAATTTAGGGTTTTTTAATCCCCTAAAATGAAGAATGAAGAAATAAATTATTTCTACTAAAAACAAACAAATTTGACAGATAACTCTGGGATACAACTCTACTCTTGTCTGTCATGAACATCTGCTTTTAGAAATGACATTTGTGGCAGAAAAGGCTCCAGAAGAGTCATTTGAGTTTCACATTTGTCATCACTCCCACCGGCCTCAGTGAACTACCATTGATGTCTTCTCGCCTGCACACAATACCTGCCACACTTCTCTCTGTTCTAGCTCCTTAAAGGGTCAACTTTAATAAAAAAAGAAAATGTATTCGTCGTTAGATAACAGAGAACAAATATGAAATAAATAATGTTTACACCAAAGGAACACACTATCAAAACTAAAAAAAAAAATAAATAAAAAATAACAATAACTTAAAGAACTAAGTGCCCTGAGTAGGTAATATACTTGAACAAGCACGATTTTTGTCCTCAGAGGTCTGACCTGGTCTGGCCCAGCAAGTTATCATCTGTTTTGGTTCAGGAATCATAATCATACTAAAATTGGGTTTGGAGCAGAGTCAGAACTCAATAATGTTGCTTGAAAGAATGGATAAAACACATCGCACATCATTTTGTTTTATTTTGCTTGACTTTGACTTTATTGCTGAGCCATATGCTTGACATATATTTTGTAGTGATAAATATGAGGTATTGCTTAAGCTAGAAGAACTGAAGTTTTAGCTTATATTACCTCGTCTTGTTCTTGATATTTATAATACTAAAGAGAAAGTCAACATTTCTTGTTCTTTAGTTTGTTCTGAAACAGAGTCTTGCATAATTCAGCCAGTCCTTAAACACCCTATACAGCCAAGGATGGCCTTGATCTCCTAATACAATACTCCTATCCAAGGGTATAAAGGATAGTGTTACCCTGTGCCCCTTGTGTGACACAAGGAAGAGGAGTAAAACCACCAGTGGGCTCACATGAAATGACAAGATCTTCTATTATTCTCACCACAAAATGAAGTCTGAAGTAAAATAAATGAGATACTTAAGGTACTTAAGACAAGTTCCTTTTCTCTGCTCCCAATGCATAGGTACATGCCAGCATGCCTGGATGTATATCTTTTGAAACAAATGAAAGCCATTTTAACTAAGAATTTTTTATTTGTAAACAAGGTTCTGGAACATTTGGCCTGTGGGGTACTGCTTTAATCCCCAATCTTCTCCAACTATGGTGTTTTCTAAGGTCTTGCATTCAGTTTGCTCTGTCAAACCACCTGCCTCTTTAGACAGCCAGTAATTTTTGATGCTATGCCAGATATTATGTCTAAAAGAGCTCTAAATGATTCCATGATTATATGTTTCATCTGAGCTTGTTCCTTGTTGCTATTAATCAGTGAAGGTCTAATTGCTTAGTCTGATCAAAATTGAATTTGGAGTTGGCTTAATTTTTTTTTTTTTACTTCAAAGAGACTTGGTCTAATTCTGAATGACTTCTGGATACTTCTGGACTTCAGAACTATAAGAAAACAGATTTCTGGTATTTAAATACCTAATCTATGGTGTTTTGTTACAGTAGTCCTAACAAACTAATATGGTATGTCTACTTATTTTGTACAAAAATTGAATTTCATAGCATAAAATAGATCTAGAAGTCCACGGTGAAGGGTCTGGTAGGTTGGTCCATACAGAGCTTTGTAACCTTGACTTGGTGTTGACCTTTCTGTGAGCTTATGTGACATTCCTGTGTAGATAGACTTGTATGGGTCCTAATTTACTGTTTTTATAAAGTAGATACCTGCCAAGTTGCTTTAGGATATAGTCATTCAATCTCAATTTTCTTTAATTGTATCTTTGCAGGTAAGGCCAACTTCCAAGTACAGTGACAGTTAGAACTACTGAGTATTAGACTTTCTCAGTGAATTACTAAACCTCCAGAGGTTTTATGTGTTGAATCCACATAACTCTGCATGAAACCCATGATAATGGCACTGTTTTAGTATGTAGGGTTTTTTTTTCTTTATTTAATTTTGTGTTTCAAAAGGTCACAATAATTTAAGTCCAGTATTCAGGCTGAGTCAGGAGTGCTAGTTTAAAATCAGTCTAGGTTATATACCGAGACCCTTTAAACTAGGCTATCCACAAAGACCCTTCCAAAGAAAGTTAAATCAAAGCCCAATAGGCCTGCTACCTATATTCATGAATTCAGTAGTGACCCCCAACATGTTTCTGGTCTCAGCTACATGACTTGTTTTGGCCAATGTGTCATTAGCAAATGTGTCAGAAACGAAAGACAGAAAATCAGCATGCATAGTAGACTATGCTTTTGATGTTCTTAGACCCCCTGCAGATGTGTGAATAATCCCAGAAGCCTGGATGATGAGGACTACGTGGTCCAGTAGCCTCTCCCATCAATAAACTTCCAGCTCATCCCCAGAAACGAAGAGAACAATGTTGTTGCAAGTGTGTGGATGAGCCAACACAAGATGTTTCCAGCCACACTCAGCCCCAAATGACAACTAAATGAATTCCGAGCAAAATTAATGCTAGTGTCTAAACAACTGACTTTTTAGACAATTTGCTACACAGCAAAACCTAAGTCATATAACAAAAATCTTGAACAAGGAATTTTAAACTTCATTCATTTAAATATAAATCAATATAATCAGTATGTACATGTTAAAGTATGTGAAACTGAGCTGATAAAAATCTTCAAGGATAGAATAAAAGTCTCCAAAGTCAAGTACCGTATAAAGCAGACTACATGCAACAACAATATATGAATATATGTCCTGAACAGAGAATGTTGGGGAAATTATGTCAAAAAATAATTCAAAATATTAAAAAGATTTAACTATAATAGAAATATATTTTAAAAAAAGAATATTACGGCACCTAGAGCCTTAGCAACAGTGGCATGGTAAAATACTGTCCTGTATCATAGGATTCCCTTGTAAAATAAAGTAAATTTTAGTTAATTTGTTAAAAACTAGTATAAATCACTGGTACAAATTTGAATGGTATTTTAAATGGAGCATGCAATAGCATTTCAGTCATAAAAATCAATGACTAACAAAATGTGGTCACGAGGAAGTCTTACTAAACCAAATACAATCAATAAGCATAACAGTTTACGGCTGGGTCATAAAAACCATATCAGTGTGATGCTAAATGTGAAGCCATGTCAGAAAAGAGAGAAGAAAGATGGACGTTTCAGCATTGGTCACTGGGCTCTGTTAAACAGCAAGCCATGCATTGGGCAGCATATGAAGCAGTTTTCACGTACTAAAAGCTGGGCCTTCTTTGCTGATGACTCAAAGATTCCTGAGGCAGGCAATTCCCGGAGAAAAGTCCAGCTCAGCAGCTCTAAGAGAGGCCAGTTGCTAATTCCTAATTCATCTCACCTAGATAAATTAGTCTATCTATTCCAGTGGAACAAGAACATGGCTTTAAAGCTCAAATCAGAGGCCAGTGGCCAGATGTGACAGTTCATACCCACGTCTCTCTGGGGACGGGCTGAGAGTGTAGTGCCACCTGAGGCCACATACTTGGATCAGTGGGTTAGGAACGACTGAACACAGGCTTATCAGTGAGGAGAGCCATGTGTGCCACTCCTGTTTGGAGAACATCAGGGAGCACAATTAACAATTATTCCAAGGCTATGCGTGTGAACTGGAAGTGCTCCAGGTTTGGCATCAAGAGTTCATAGATTACAGATACAGAAGGATGGCCTGCAAAAAAGCTGAAGGGCAAGAGGGATAACGTAGTGAAGTACAAGATAAAACAGGCAAAATGAAGAGGGTATGAAACAGAGTCCAAAAGCGAAAATATGAAGGCCTTCTAGAGTCACATTCTGAGGAAGGGATAGAAATCTAAAAGAGTTGTCAATATCAAACAAGCTCTATAGGCACATGCCAACCAGAAAATCAACAGCCCCCTCAGGAAGAAGAAACACGTCCTGACTCTTGGTGACCTGCTGATGTTGCTAGATGCGACTTCTAGGGAAGAGATGTTGAGGAAAGACAGAGTGGACAACGATCTTGGTAAAGGTAGTGAGGAAATGATACAAAGGCTTGGACTATATTAGCCATTCATTTTCAATAAATGCTTATGGGCCTACTCTTCTAAGAGATGCTCTAAGGACTTATTTTTCAATGGGATGAATACCATAAGCATATAGGCATGTGTGTTTATAGTCACAATAAAAGGTACAACAAAAATAACAACAAGGTTTCAACAGACAGAGCCTGTGGGCGGAGACTAAAATGGCAATGAGGAGATGGCGTTTGAGGTAAGGACCGGAAATGGAACTGGTCATGTAAAGACCAGGGGGGAAGAGAAAAAAATGGGCAGGAGAAATACCTGGAGTGTTAGGTGCTTCAGTAAGAAGCAGGATAGCTGGAGCAATGGGAGGGAAGGAGCCAGTGACAGAGGTGGTACTGGGGGACCATGGGTAGAAATACACATAATATAAGAACTGCACGTTTTCTATGATAATGCCCTGGAGTAATTAAAGGTTCTCTGCAGAAAGCAGACATGATTCAATTTGCGGTTTAAACAGTCCCCTAGTTGTTTCCCTGAGAATGTGTTTTGACCAGAGGGTTGAGACTGAAGAACAGTCAATGTATTCCTACAGCAGTCCACCAGGGAGATGGGCTGGATTAGTAAAGGAAAGAGGCTGTTTAGTTAGGCTCCTTTATTGTAGCTCAGATATGCATGTTGTGAGAAAGAGAAAGAGAGGGCTCACTTTTACCCAGCCGCAGGGGAGTACAGCACAGTAATTGGAAACCTGGGGTGGGGGCAGGTTTTCTTGTTTCTCCTAAGTATGAATCTCAGGTATTATTTATCCAAATATAGACATCAAATGAGTAGTCTGTTAGTGGTGCTGAATTTCCAGGGCTAAGCCGAAGCTGTGTTGTGAATGTTTGAGTTTCTGAGCAGAAATGTCATTCAAGCCAAAGGACTAAATGAAATTAGCTACAGAGAGAGAGCAAATAAAGAGCCAACTGTGTGGAAATCTGAAACTTAGGGACTGCACTGCAGGACACAATACGAAGAACTAAAAGAGAGCAGCCCATGAAATAGTAAGAGAATGTGGTGTCTTAGAATCCGGGGGTGGGATGCTTTTGGACAGATGAGATTATAAATGACAGCCACACAGGACACGATGACAGAGAAGGCAGAGACACAAGCTTCAGATTTTGCTGCACCAAGATTGCCAATAACCTTGACTAGAGGAGCCGTAAGTATGCCACGGAGGCAGCTGGCCTGCTGGAGTGAGAGGAGAAGTTACAGGTTGGAGGCTGGATGTCAGACATCCCTCCCTGACTCTTGTGCTGTGGCTCCTGATTCCTGCTGTAGATTGATGTGAGATGAACACTAGGTCTCACAGAGTTCACTTTAGGACATTTATCTTCACATCACAGTGGGTAGCTTAGCAGAGCTGAGTCATCAGGTCCAGTTACCTCATCAGAAGCATACATAGGCTAGCACCAGTGGCTGAACTCCCTAAGCACCCGCCTTATACCAAGGCTATTGATTGATTTTATGTTTAATTGATACATACCAATGTGCAATAGGTAAATACTAATGGTACCTATTTATGGGGTAATATCATTTGATAGATACATGTAGAATGAGCAAAGTCTGATAATTAGCATGCCCACCTCAAACATTTATCATCATGTTGCCTCTGGAAATTTCTAGTTCATCTTACAATATATAAGTAGTTGGGGACTACAGTGAGCCATCTGTGTTGTGAGATGCCGTGACTTGTTCTTTCTATCTAACTGCTTTGGTCCCATCTTCAAATTCTATCTCCTCTCCTCCATCCTCCTCATCCTCCCCAACCACTCTTCTACCCTCTTGTTATATCTGAAAGAAGATAATCTAGAAAGAACCTACTACTTTAGACTGACATACATAATGGTCACTGTTCATTGTCAACCTGACACAATTTAGAATCACTTAGGAAAAGAGTGTCAATGAGGGATTTTATATTTTAGGTTGGTCTGTGAACATGTCTATAAAAATTTTTTTAATCGGTTTAACTGAGATGGGAAAACAGCTTCCCCCAAACGTAGGTGATACCATTTCCTAGTTTAAGGCATTTGCCTATTTTTGCTCTTGTTGGCTATGATTTTGGAGTTTAGTCAAGACTTCATTGCATGTATCAATGTGATGTTTGACCCCTATTTTCTTCTTGTAGTTTCATAGATTCAAGTTTATCTTTAATTGTTTATTCCATTATGAGGGACAAATATATATATGTGATGTAGATAGATAGATAGATAGATAGATAGATAGATAGATAGATAGATAGATAGACGATATATGATATATATGTGTGTGTGTGTGTGTGTGTGTGTGTGTGTGTGTGTGTGTGTGTGTATGCTTGTATGTAATAAAAGATAAGTACTCACTTATCTCCTCTAGCATACAAACATCAGTTTTCTAAGAACTGTTTCTGAAAGGGAAGCTGTTCATTCTCCAATGTGTGTTTCTGGTACCTGTGTTTAAAACGTTAGTTGTCTATAGACACACAAATTTCTTTCTCCCAAATTTTGTTCCACAAAAGACTATTTCTTGATAGAAAAGTGTTCATACCTACCTTTTTACCTAGATATGTCTTCATGTCTTTTTACCTAAACTATGTCTTCATGGGCACATGTCTAGCCCATGAGCTGTTCTGTAACTATAGTCTGATTAATAGTGAGTCTCGCCCTCAATATACAGACTGGGCAATAGCCGTTTTTATACTATAAAGACAGATCTGAATTGCAATACAATCTGCATCCCTCTAAGCTGAAAATACTTACTCTCTAGCTCTTTTTAAAATATGCTACCAATTCTGATGTGGGTAATGAGTCTTTACAATACACTTTCCTTATGAACGTAAGTTTACAACCTATAGATATAAATACAGAGTCTTCAAAAGCATGAGGAACACTCCAGAAGCAGGGTCCTCTCCACTACATCACTGTCCCTGTTGTATCCATTCTAGTTAGTTATATCCACTCCAGGTGAGTCAGTGACTCCCACATTAATGTACCTGGGGACTTACATGTGTCCTGTTTTTTTTTTTTCCTGCTTTTCCCCTCAGTAAGTCCTGTCACATCTACACTGATGTGGCAGTGACCTGTGTCTAGAATACCTTTGCTCCTGGGAGAATAAATATGGAACATGACTTCCTTCTTTACGTTAAACTTTAAAGAGGAAGAATACTAGAGTGAATTGGGAAGTGTTAAAGTATGCATTTATATGTATATAAATAAATAGGGTTAGACATCTGTGATGATTTAAATGAGAATCGGCCTCATAGGCTATATTTGAATGTTTGGCCCTAGTTGGTGGAACTATTTTGGGACCGTTTAGGAAGTATCCTTGTTATAGGTTGTGTGTTACTGGGAGCTGAGCTTTAGGTTTCAAAATTCTATTCCAGGCCTAGTCTCCCTCTCTTTCTGCCTCCAACTTGCAAATCAGGATGTAAGCTCTCAGCTACTGCTCCACAGCTATGTCTACCTATCTGCTACCATGTTCCCTGCCATGCTGATTATTGACTAACCCTTTGAAATCGTAAGCAAGCCCCGCAACTAAATGTTCTCTTTCATAAGTTGCCTTGATCATGGTGTGTCTTCATGGCAATAGAATCGTAACTAAGACAATAGCTATAAAGAAAGTTGGGTTTTCTAGAACTAAAGTTCCCCAAACAGCATGGTTTTTGCTGGAATACTGATAATGGCTGAGAGAAAGGTGCCTGTGCCTCTTTGTGTACCTTGACTGGAACCCAGAAGCTCTGACTTCTTGACACTGTAACTGGTAACATTGTAGAGAGGGAGTAAACCGTACAGAGAATGTTCTAGAACAGTGGTTCTCAACCTGTGGGTCGCAACCCCTTTGGAGGTCTAATGATCCTACCACAGGGGTCATTGAAGACCATCAGAAAACACAGTTACCTACATTTTAATGCATAACAGAAGCAAAATTACACAATGAAGTAGGAACAAAATAATTTTACGGTTGAGGGTCACCCTAACATGAGGAAATGTATTAAAGGAGCACATCCCTTAGAAGGCTGAAAACCACTGCTCTAAAACAATGTTATATTCCTGGCTTTTGCTGCTCTCTCTGTGTCTCCTACCAGCACAAGCACAGTAGCTAGTTCAATTGATGTGAAATTGTCATCCCCCTTGCCAAAAACAAAACAAAACAAAAACTGATGAGAGATAATTATCACTGGAAATCCTCTTTTCTCTCTCCTCAGATGTAAAGACAGGTAAATAACAAATGTTGATGTCCCCATATGGCCACAGTCTTAAAGAGCTAAAATGGAGAGAGCAGAGAACTGTAAGTCCCTGTCAAACCTAGAAGAGGAACAGCATGTCCTAATTCATTAGAGCCATGGAGAAGGAGCCTTACTCCCTGCTGATGGGAAGTTCCCTGGCTTCCAAGCACTCCACAGACTTGCCAACTGAATTAATTCCCTGTCCTTGTTAGGTGATGTTGGAGAAAAGTCTCACCAGCATTGCTTCCCCTGAAGAAAAGATCTGTAAGATTTTGCTTAACACTGGACTTCAGGAGTCATGCTTTTACTTGGAACAAGGTTGGTTTCAGGCCATAACTAAAGTGAAAACAAATGGTCCTATCCTCCCAAACCCCACCCTACACCTCAGGAACGTAATTCTCCCATAATAACAGTATTGGAAGCAAGCACTCTTACTTCCAGAGCCTGGTAACCAAACTTACCTAAGCTGGTATTAGAAGCTTCATCTTCTTTCACCTCTTTCATGATCAGAGACTGCTTTCAAATAGAAGCATTCTCTTGTCCATCTGCCTGGTAAATAAGGCAGAAAGCCTTCCATGACATTGTCTAATCCTTAGAGACAGTGTCATTCACTCACAACCACAATTTAAAGTGTCTTTCAATTTGTGGTAAGGAGTTTGGAGAGAGAAAGTGAGACACATTCTTGGGTCTCAAGTAGATATTAGGGAATGCTCTGACCAAAACCAAAATTATAATGACTAAGAAGAAAATAGTGTGTTCTTCTGATTGAAAGAATTTTAGCTCGAAATTACAAGGGGAGATGAAATAATCTCAGTTAAAATGGAGGGAGGGAATATCAATACAACCACCATCATGTCTTACATTATTTATATATAACAGTAGATGAGGTATCCAGTAATTAAAAAAAAAACTGTACTTGAAAGTGTAGAAATTTGCATATATTTTAGCAGATACAATCTCGATTTGGAGAGAGAAAGTTGAGGTGAGCTTGAGTCTAGCACAGATCAATTTTACCTCAGAAATATTAGTGGTGGTATAGAATTTATTATGAGGAAAGTGATCAAAAAGCATACTTGTTCAAAAGAACTCAATCACACAGAAAATGAAAGCAGAATAGAGTTACAACCCAGACTTCAGAACAGAATGTAAATCTGAAGTTATGTCAAGGCTTAAAAATCACTGCTTGGAGGAGAAAGAGAATTGCAGGCAGGCTACCATAGCTGGAATACTTTACAGATACTACGCAGAATGTATTCTTAATTGCCTATAAAGTTGGACTTCAGTTAGGATAAAGATACAGAGAGCATCAGGAGGCATGTTAGTCTGATGTTTTATCACTTTCACAAAATACCAAAGAGATTTTTCAAAAGGAATATTTGTCTTGACTGTCAGTTTGGTCATGACCAGCCACCTCTGTTACTTTTGGGTTCAAGGTGAGGAAAATCAGCATAGTAGAATATGTGTTGGGGCAAAGATGCTTCCCTGTGGTAGCTAGGAGAGACAGAGACAGAGAGAGACAGAGAGAGATAGAGAGAGACAGAGAGAGACAGAGAGAGAGAAATCTAAATCTCTTATTTTTTTTTTATCTAATTTAGGCAACATTTCTATCCTTGACAACTTAAGTCAGCAAAAAATTGAGTTTTCTATGAATTGTAAACTCTAAAAAAAATAAAGAAGTACTTATTTTATGTACGTGAGTACACTGCCACTGTCTTCGGATACACTTGAAGAGGGCATCAGATCCCATTACAGATGGGTGTGAGCCACCATGTGGTTACTGGGAACTGAACTCAGGACCTCTGGAAGAACAGTCTGTGTTCTTAACTGCTGAGCCATCTCTCCAGTCCCCTTTTTTCATTTTCATGTTCCTCATTTTTTATATTCATACCAGATCACACCAGAGAGGCCAGCAGACCACCTCAGCCTCAAGTGTTTTCCCCACCTTCTACCTTGCTTGAAACAGGTCTCCTGTTAGTCACGGTTGTGAATACCTGGCTAACTGGCCAGTGAATTCATGAGAAGTCTCCTGTCTCCACCTCCATCTCCCTATAGGAGCACTGGAATTACAAAAAACTTGGATACAGTGTCTGGTTTTTATATGTGAGCATGTATGCCACAGCACAGGTATGCAGAATGCAGCAATCAAGACAAACTGGAATAGTAAATAAAAACACACAGAATCCTCTTTAACATATTAATTTAAGTCTAACAGGATTATAGTTCCTGTTACCATCATCCTTACCGTCTTCACCACCACCACCACCACTTGTATACATATTATAAAGAATTTATTAGTTTTTTTTAATTTTCTAAAAGGAATAGACTAAAAAGTCAGGCATGTTACTAACCAAACAGGCTGAACCAGTGAGATGTCACAGGCAAGAAAGGCATTTGTCACTCAATCTTAATGACCTGAGCTCAGTGCCTTAAAGGTGGAAGGAGAGAATCTATTCCATGAAGTTTTCCTGACGTCCACAAATGAATTGTAACATATGTTTCCATACACGTCATGCATGCCTGCATACATTCACACACACACACACACACACACACACACACACACACACACACACACTGCATAAGTAATTTTTAAAAGTAATTCAGCAGACAAGTAACAGAAAATAATGCATGTGACAGAATTGCACAGCTGCTCCTGCTAGCACCAATAGACACTGCAAATCACCAGGCACACTGTGGAGCACACACTGCTCCCCAAAGCTGTCTGACATTGGAGTACTTACTGTAAAGTATCTCATGGGACTACTTTCCCTTACAAGACACTCTGGGGAAAAGTCATACAGAACAGTCCCCTATTTCTGATGTAAAACCTTAGGCATTTTAAGTTCTCCTCTGGTGGAAGGGATGAGCACACTGTCTCCTTAGGTCCCTCCTACGGTGTAGCCTCTCCTTTCTGCTCAGTTTCCTCTCCATCTTTCCACTACATTTGCCTGAGGTAGAGTCACCATCATCTTCTATGATTTACATGTTGATCAAACCACAAACTAGAATAAGCCAGAGAGGAGCCTAGTGCAAGCGTGTTTAGGAACCAGGAAATTTAAAAGACGATTGCTTTCCAGAGGACTCAAGCCAGCACATGGGGCTTTTATTTTTCCAGTGATTAAAGTCTTTTTGAAGTCCTAAATCAAAGGTGCAGCCTATCAGAGAGCTAGGTAATTTATAATAAGATGAAGATGTCACTGATAAGTGCTGTTGTAATATCGTCCTGGGCACTTTTGACAGCATCTGCTACCAAAGCACACGCAGGAAACTGTAAGGCATGCAGAGCATTCTCCTGCCCAGGGAGAGACACAGGGAAGAAGTAAAACACCATCGACAAAGTCAAAGCAGACAGAATTAATACTGTCAAGCTGCAGCCAGGTATCTTCAGCTCTCCACAGGGACTGGGTGGAAACCACGACTTCCATTTGTTCCTTTCAGAACTTGATTAATTTTTTTTCTGCTTGACTGAGTAGGAATTGTATATGGACAAATCCATTTTTAAAGCTTCCATCAAATCCTGAATAGGCACCAGTAATATCCAAAAGGTAGCCACCATGAGGAGTGCCTGCCCTTGGGCACCTAGACTAAAAATGTCACACTGAGTTCTTCATGAAGAAGCCCACTCTGCTGACTGTGTAGGCTCAGCTGGTAAACACGGCCTGTGTTTTGCAGTATTTCCACTTATTAATTCCACTTTGAAGTAGCTGATGTCAAAAACAATTTAGTAGTGTTGGAAAAAGACTGAGGGCCAGTGTGATGTCTCCATCTTTAAAGCTCTGCCCTGTGCAAGTAAATCCTTTGAGTGGCTACCCGGAAGTCCACTCTGTCTGCACACTGGAGTCAGGTGGAGAATAAAATCAATAGTCCTGCTGAACAAAGGGTTTACAGAGATTTGACATTTATCTTTTCTTTCCTTTTTAAAAACTGAAAATCATTTTCAGATTACAAAAAAAAAAAAAATTTATGAATGTAACCTGATCAAACAAAGAGGTTAAATAAAGAGAAAACTTTCTTGTTTTACTATGTGTATATTAACCCTACTATGTCTATATTAATCCTACTATGTGTATATTAACCCTACTGTGTGTATATAAACCCTCTTAAACTTTACTTTTATCCAGATTTCCAGAATATCTGTTAGATACTGTTAAAATACTATCAAAGTGACTTTTTTCTTTTGTATGCTGTTTTATACCTTTATTATTCCATTTAACTGTATACAAGAAATGCCTCTCTGTATCAATAATTATATCATTTTAAATAAAAATAAAGTGTTTTATTTGGTAGATTATCACATTTGACTTGTCTAAGTCTATTGCTCTTTCTCTACTTTATCATTGAGGTGAACAATACGTTGCAAAAATACTCCCTTACATATATCTTTGCACAATTATTTACATAGGCAACAAATTAAAGATGAAACTGAGGGTTTAAGGAGCATACATACTTGAAATTTTTATGCCTGCCAGACTGCACCCTGGAGAGCAGAAAGTTATGGCACTTTCCACTCTCTTTCTCTCCAGCCATGCACAGAAGTCTGGACTTAACTTCTGTTATCGGGATTGAAGATAAACTTCTCCCCAAACTAAGACTCTCCTTGACTTTCTTTTTATCCTTGAATGTACTCCGCAGGCCTGTGTGTTCGAGGCTTATTTCTCAGCTCCTGCAACTGTTGAGAGCTGGTAAAACATTTAGGACACTGGAGCTGGGTGCAAAGGAGTTAGGTAATGGTGGGTGTGCCCTTGAATAGAACAGTGTGACACAGCCATCCCCTCCTCTCCCATCTCCCACTAAGCTATGCTTTCTCTCCAACCATGACCTGAGATCCAAAACTGTGAGCCAAAACATACCTTAGCTCTTACAAAGTACTCTTGAGTCATACTCTCACACGACCAAAGTCTGGACTCCCTGGGGCAAGGGGAAGTTTGGTTCACATCTGTACACTGAAAACTCATCAATGTGCCATTGCTTCCATGGTGAATGTGCAATAATGTTTATAATTTTATTTTAAAGGCTTTATTATGCAGTCCCTGTTTTCTCCCGTGGCCTTTGCAGTTACTTTCCACACGCTGCTGCAGCCGCACTAACACCCTTGCTTTCCTCCAGTCTCTTAAGCACGTTCCTGTCGCATCATTTCCCCCTATTATTCCCTTTACTAGAATTTTTTTCCCTGTCACCCTCATGGAAACTGTTCAAAGTCACATTATCTGTGAGGTTATTCTATCTCCAGTTGCAATTCTCTCCTCACCCTCTATTCCTTCATTTTATTCTATTCCAAATAATATTTTTTATACTTTACTAATGAGTGGGTTTTTTTTTTCTGCATGTATGGATGTGTGCCGTTCTGTTCCAGAAGTCAGAAGGAGGCATTGGATCCCCTGGCACTGGACTTATAGATGATTGTGAACTGCCATGTGGATGCTAGGAACTGAACCCACGTCCTCTGCCTCTGTCGAGGCATTTCTTGAGAGCACCTGCCCCAGTATACTTATCACCAGATAACATGGTGCGTTTTGCTTGGTATTTGTTTACTATCTCTGTGCATCAAAGCAGGAAATTTAATCTCCTTGTTTGACTGTTGTCTTCTCCAACGCTCAAGTGGCCACTCATTAATATATATTGAATGTAGAAAATCAGTTCGTTAAAATAAAGAATGAACAAAGAGAGCTCTAGGCAGAAAGTCAATTGCAAGAGCCACAAATGAAATGACAGCAGGAAATAGCCAAGTACAGGAACACAATAAAGCTAAAACACTGACCCCAGTCACGTGATCAAAATCTCAATCATTTAATATGTATTTGAAGTTAGAAACCCTTGAGGAGTGACCTTGAAATTTTCATACCGAGGGATATAAAATACATGACACATTTTTACAAGCTACATATTACAGAGTAAAAAAAAATGAAAATATAAGTTAATAGAAGTCAGTACTGAGGAGATACAACCAGAACCACAACTGATAAGTAAGAGAGATAATTTAGAAACCCAGGAACATTTCTAAATGGAAATCAGAACGTAGATGTGTAAACGGCTGTGTTCCCTGTGTGGGAAAGAAAGATAAGGCTTTTTCATTACTCGATATTAGTTAACATTTCTGATATATCAGGGCCAGTGAGAGGTGATTCAGCAGGTAAAGTGCTTGTTGTGCCTGACAATCTGAGTTCAGTCCCCTGGACCTAGATGGAGGACAGAGAATATCAGTTCCCACTGGTCATCCTCCACCCACACAAGCACAAGCCCATGCACACACACAATGTAAATCCTCTAAGATGAGCAGAGGTTTCAACTTTTAAAAAAAATGAATTTTTGTACACCAATGTCATTGAGCTTGCAAAGGGGAAAGTAAAATGCAGCTCCTACCATCAGGGAGCTTGAAACCCAGCTAGGGAGAAATGAATGTAAATTCTTTGGTAACATCTTCACCAGAGCGGGGCCCTGAAAAGGGCATGAGAGGTTCGTTCTTCAGCAAGAGACAGTATAAGGGAGGGAGGATATGCATGTCCAGGAAAGGCAGGAAAGGCAGTCTCTGAGATCAGTTGTGGAGAACATATGTACTAGTAATTAGTCAGAAAATAGACAAGGGAATCCTGACAGGAGTGGGATTAAGGTAAAGAGGTGGAAAATGGTGGCCGTGAAACAGAGGAGGGAGTATAGTCAGACAGAGACCCCAGGATGTAGCTGGAGCACTGAGCCAGCCCCTCAGGAAGCTCATCTCTCTCCTGCATTTTCTGAGCCCCAGAGCCTCTGGGCTTCCGAAAAGGAATAAAGAAAGGACAGTCATCTCTAATCGATAATGAACTCATCTCAAATCTTCCAACAAACAGAGCAGACTAAGAGACTATGAACCTACCTAATAAGCCCCGAAACCTCTGCCTGAATCAAGGTACCATGCAGAAAAGATGAAAGACTGAGTTTTAGATGCCAGCCCTGCAGCATGGCTGGCTGCAGCTCTAGGTGCTCAGGGCAGTTAAGGAAGATGGCAGCAAGGTGCAGGGGGCATGGAGAGACCCTGGCTTCTGCCTCTAGATAAACCAGGGAACATGGACAGAAATCAGTCACTAGACACTAGCCAGGTGCCATTTATTTTCTGGTCATTTCCTTCTCCCTTGTAGATGCATCTGTTTCTCCATCATGAGTGATTCATGGTATGTTTATCTGATCCAAATTGACTTTCATTGAATAAAAACTGAATGCAAGACAAATGACAAAAGCTTCCTACTTTATGTCATCTGTCATCATTTATTCCTCATTGCAACAAATACTTGGAGGTAGAAAACAACCAACCTCGAAATTGAGCATGTGAACCAAAATAAATGTCTTTTGATGCCAGAGCTTCACATACCTCGGTAGGTGGGTCTCTGGGAGAAGCACTGATGCTTGTATAAGGGATTGCTGGTTTACTGGGTTTAAAGGTTGCCTAAAAAGCAGTGATTATAATATGCCCATTAAATGACTGGCCTGCAGAGATGGCTCAGGTGTTAAGCACATGTCTTGCTCTTGCAAAGGACCAGGGTTCCCAGAACCTATATAGGATGACACACAACCACCTGTAACTCTAGTTTCAGGGGATCTGATACTTTCTTCTGGCTCCCAAAGATATATACACCCATACATAAACACACACATGCACATGTATATACGCACACAAATACAAGTAAATGAATCACGTTTTTAAAAAGCGTATTACTACGTGGCTAGTCAGCTATTAGCAGGGTTAGAGTATGACAGAGATAAACCTCTTCCTCACATCCAACAATTTGTTAAACTACATACTGGAACTATGGGTCTCTTATTACCCATCAAAGGAATGGGACGTCAGACCCCGGTAGAACATGTGACATCCTGACCTACCAGAAGATCCTTCACCATTAACTATCTAAACCTGACTCCATAAGCCTTATAACTTATGAGATCATGTTCTCTTCTGATAAGAAACAAAGCCATGATGTCACCCCTCCTTTTAGAGTCTATTCAAATGGGCATGCCAGTCACCTGGAGAGAATGCTTCTCGGAAATCTGTCTATTCAAAGACTTTAGTATCAACAAGTCTAAAATACAGATGAAGTGATGGCCCCTTGACAACTCTTCAGGCTCACCCTTGAGGGTAAGCCATGCTGCTTTACAATAAATCTTTCCTGTCTTCTCCACTAGACTCCATATGTCTCATTTGACTTCTTTGGATGGAGACACAAGGACCAAGGAGCCCAGAGTAAGGGCTAAAATGTTAGACTAAGAAGTCTAACCCTAAAGATCAAATTTGACAATGGATAACTAAGAATTTAGAGATATATTTCACCATAAGACCATTGTTTGGCAGAAAGCTTTCTAACATCCAACAAAACACTAATATCCATCAAAATATAATTTGAGAAATGCTGGTCTTTCTTTTGGAGGAAAAAAATGGCCCGGGAACAACTGTGTATATGTGTTATCATTTTATACTTACCGTCAATCATGGTTGAAGGAAGCCCCAAGGAGACTGAATTTTCCTTAATCCCCTCATTTTGGTGTGATTATTTTCAGATAAATTGGTGAACAAGAAAACGAGCATGAATATCTCTGATCCAAGTCAGCATCCCTCACGGAACACAATGAAAAGTCTGCCACCCTGTACCACTGTCTTTGGATCCACTAGTTAGGCTGCAAGCAAGCCCCCGACCAGGACAGCAAGTGACACTTCCTCCAAGCAAATGACTTAACAAGTTACAGTTTCCTCTCAGTTTCCTCTTGACCTGGGACACTGGCTAGTGGTGCATGAAATAAGTAGTGCAAGTCACTTAATAAAGATTAAATAAATTCTCCTAAGCATAGCCGCAGAATAGAATTCCCTCTTGAAACAGCCAGACCAGAGTAGAAATGTATTCCCACTATGCCAGGGCTTTGGATTCCAGGGCAAATTTACCTCTGTGGTACTGAGTTTTATTAGTAAAGTGAAGCTGTATGGCATATCTAATTATCTAGATTGTTGGAAGATGAAAAGTTACATGTAAAATCTGCCTGACAGTTGAGATTCTCAATAACAGTATGTTAATTTTTTGGGGGGGTGGGGGTTGATTCGTTGGTTTCTCGAGGAATGGTCTAATTTTGTTTATGGTCTCAGAGAATAATTGTGGCATCAACTTAATTGATAGGGGTCTGTCTTCCAGGTAACTTATGGTATTCATTGGCAATCTTGTCAGCTTTGAAACTGGACTCCCATTCTACAGCACTACACACACACACACACACACACACACACACACACACACACACACACACAAAGGGCTATTCCTGGTTCTTACTCAGAATTACCTGACATAGATGATTTTTTTTCACTGTCTCTTTTGAGTAAACTTTGAAGTTGATTTCTTTTTAACATGTCTCAGAGGCTATGTGTAGTTTCTGTGGTTGATTGGAACACAAGCCACTGGGCTTGCCATTGCTCCATCGTCTCATACCCCAGCTATACTAAACCTTACTGTCCTTAGATTCTCTCGCCCACTTTGATGATCACAAACCTTACTGTCCTTAGATTCTCTCGCTCACTTTGATGATCACAACCTTTGCCAAGGTCTACCTGCCTCTGTTTATACTTAACCCAACTTCAGTCTTTAACTGCTCAATGGTCTCTTCTCCATAACCCTTGGTAGTGTAGCAGGAGAGTGAGGTATAAAAACTGCCATATAAAAGAAACCAGACTAGAAACCTCTCCATAATGAGGCATGAAGTAAATTCCCATGCAGAACAAATGACCCAGTCTACCCAGCATGAACATCATTGAACCTTTGACCTTTCCCCATCGCTAGTCTATAGCGACCCTCCCCCTTCTCTCTGAATAGTGCTTTCTTCTGTTACTATCTATGTGTCTCTGTCCAAACCATTGTTCAGAGACAAGAGAATCTGGAAATCCCAGTGGGTTCTTCCTGGACTTCAACACCTGCCTATAACAACATCACCATTAATACCACTCACCACTACATGAAAATATTTCCCTTCCTAAAGTGTGGCTCCTGAGCTCAGAGACTTTGTTTGTGCCTTTCAACACTATCACTAGATGTTGCAATGCTACCTTGATTTTTAAAATCAAGCACTATGTATGCAAAGAAAAGTAGGGCTGGGGTATGAGCCCACATCCAGGAAGAGGACAGAGCAAAAGAGGAAGTTTCTGTAGCGAGCTTCAGACCGCCCTTACCTGTACAGGAAGGCTCTGTTTAAGGAGGCAGAGATAGAGGAGGAGATGAAGGAAAAGGAAGAAAGGACAAGAAGGAGAGAGAAGAAGAGGAAGGAAAAGGTATAAGGACTGGGATAGGAAACAAAAGGGTAAGTCAGGGAAGAATGAGTGATTGTTCTGGCTGAGTTTCCCCTTGCTGTCTGCCTCAGAAAAGCAAAAGTGAAAGGAAAGGTACACTCCCAGTGGCATTTTCTTACCTATGTTCTGTCTTAACGTCTGTGCTATTCACAGACATCAGACAGAACATTTTACTTTAAGTGGCTCTGCGAGACAGGCTTTCATTTTTATTCTATTTATTCAAATAAGAAATAAAATTAGCACCCAAATTTGTTCAGAAGAAAAAAAAACACCATGTGAAATTATCAAACGCATTTGCGGAGACTAGAAATTTATTAAATAAACATGGCAAACCCTGTTCTACACATTTGTTAATTAAAGGGTCTGTTTTTATAAGTCAGCTGTCAGTTAATGCTTTCGCTTATTTCCTCCTGCAAATCTGCTCTACTTGAGTTTTAAAGTTTCAACAAACCCAATACATAAAATTAGTCAACTTTTACAATGGAAAAAATGGGCCAGCAAGATGCCACAGCTGCCACAGCTGCTGAAGGCTCTTCTGACCAAGCCTGAAATCAATCTGAGTTCCAACTCTGGGACTCACCCGGTGGGAGGAGAAAAAGACTCCAACAAGAATTGTCTTCTGACCTTAACATATAGAACCCCAGTAAATAAGTAAATATGAAAAAGTAGACAAGGACTAGTTGATACATGATTTTTGAATTTTATCTAAAATATTTCCTCATGGGAAATAGTTTTAATACAAAAGGGGAGTGAAAATCCAGAATATAATGCATAATCTAGAAAATGCTACTTTTTCATATCTTATTTCATTTCAGAACTTATAATTTACTTTTCCCTAACATGGACATGGAAAACAATGCATTCTTTGTCTACAACAATTCTCATTCACTGACTCATAAATAGAATAAGAATGAGATGTCAAGAAGTCAAGAAGATGAGAGAGATACTCACAGACACTTAGAAAAGAGTCTTCAGATGAGTATGTGTGTGCACGTGTCTCTGCATCTGTGGAACTGCTAAGAGAAACAACTGAGTCATGAGCAACAACTGGAAGGATAAACAAAGCACAACCAATCCAGAAAATGACAGGATGAGAGAGACAGGAAATCCTTCCATGAGTTCCCAGGCCTGTCTAGCATCTGAACTTGCTGATGGGGGTGGGGGGCAAGCAGATGTTGCCAGGAGCTGAACAGTCAACACAGGCAAGGAGAGGCCATCAGTGGACACCCATCTCATTCCTTCAAGGCCCACAGAACTGAAGGTTGTCCAATTGTCAAGGTTTTGGAAGGGCATACATTGTGTCATTGAGAAAGAAGCCTTTAGTCCACCCTTTCCCCAGCATTTTACTATCAGTTGCAAAGCACTGGCAACTGCTTTGCTCCAGAACCAACTCTTAATCTTACAATTTTCTCTAAATATGCATTCTAAAATTACGTTCAATTTTATGTAAATAATACTGCCACCATAAATTGTGAGAAAACCCCCTGTTCTTTTTCACAGTGTTATATTTCTTAGGAAACCGGGCTAAAATAATGACTGGATCACACATTGTTAATGTCTCGTTTTGAATTTATTTTATTTGGGAAAAAGGGGAAGAGAAAGGCAATTTCAACTTTAGATAATACATGGACAACTGAAAAGAAGAGTATTCCCTTGTATACACAAAACAGGCCATTCTTCCCAAGCCGCATCAATGTTTTTATCCTTTTTCTGGGTCATAGAATAATCATGTTTGGTTCAAGTCAAAAAAATAGAGTTCCTCTGGAGGGACTTTCTGCTGGCTGAGTCTTTAGAAGTAAGTTGGTTCAGAGAAATAACTTTGTTTTTCCATCAACCAGTTGCTAGAGTAAAAACAGGATTGTTTACAACGACTAGGTCCTGTAAGATTTCTTTTAAAAAAAGATAAAGCATACTTCTGAAGGAACCGAGTCCATTCAAATGGGAAAACTTGCTGCTTGGTAAGTAGGCAGTAACCCCATAGGAGAAACCAAGAGAGGGCTGCCTGGTATAATGCATCTGTACTTAAGAGTAGGTAAATAGAAAGGTTCACACAGCATCTAAATCTCTCACAAGAGAAAAAGTACCTCCAGTTGAAGCGCTTGGTGTGTTTCCCTGTTAATTGTGCTGGTAGAGAAGGCAGAAGTTGTCACAGGAAAAGAAAGGTTATTGGGACCACTGAGAACCAACTACAAAGCTATAAAACACAAAGACCACTACTACACAAGAATGCTAGACAAACTGAGAAAACAATCCAAACATGAAAGCACTACGTTTTATATCCTTTTATATGCAGATCGTATTTATTTAGGCACTAAAAGAGAAGATAGTATGGAGGTGACCCTAGCTGAGATTCCTACCAGAGGGGATATAGAGACTGAAGTGGCCACCCCCTGTAGCCAAGCAGGACTTCCAGATGAGAAAAAGAAACATCAATCCACCTACAAACCCTTCAACCCAAAATTTGTCTTGCCTACAAAACGTGCAGGAATAAAGATGGAGCAGGGATTGAGGAAACAGCCATCCAGTGACTGCACAATATGAGACCCATCTCATGTGAGAGAGCCAACACCTGACACTATTAATGACACTCTGCTCTGCTTGCAGACCGGAACCTAGCATAACTATCCTCTAAGAGGCTTCATCCAGCAGCAGACAGAGGCAGATGCAGAGACCTACACCCAAACATCAGGCAGAGCCTGAGAAATCTTGTGGAAGAGCGAGGGGTAGAAGTGAGCAAATTGGAGGGGTCAAGGACACAACAAGAAGACCAATGGATTCAACTAACCTGGGACTACAGGGGCTCTTAGAGCCTGGCCCACCAACCAGGGAACATGTTGGAGCTGGACCTAGGCACTCTAAACATTTATAGAAAATTTGCAGCTTGGTCTTCATGTAGGTTTCCTAACAAGTAAAACTTGGACAGTCTCTGACTCTCTTTCCTGCCATTAGATTCCCTTTCCCCTTACTTGGACTGCCTGATTGGGCCTCAGTGGGAGAGGATGTGCCTAGACCTGCTGGGACTAGATGCCCCAGGTTAGGTTGGTATCCAAGGAGGCTCTCCTTCTCTACAGAGAAGGGAAGGGGCAATGGGGAGAGGGATTTGTAAGAGTCGAACTGGGAAGAGGGAGATAGGGGAACTATGATCAGGATATAAAGTGAATAAGAAGGAAATAAAATAAAAGAGAAGGCAGGTCGTGTAGCCTGCTAAACACATATCTGGTGATCGTGGCAAACCTACTCCAAAAAAAAAATGAAAAGACTGAGAAGACCCTAACCCTAACCCTGTCCCAAACATAGCAGAGTATCATTTTTAGAACCACCTCTAATGATGGAGTTTGTCTTGAAGTCATTTGTCCTATGTTGTTAGGTATACCTTGCCATGTTGCCCACTATTTCAGTCACACCTTTCTTTGTGGAGCAACCTATCTTGAAACTCAGTCCCAGCTGCCCAATGAACACATTAATTCAACAGCCAGAGGACTTGATTCTCCTAAGTACAACAATGTTTGTGGAGGTGGATCTTTTGTTTGTTATCAAAGATGAGCAAATGATAGCAACAAGGCCAGCTTAAAGCTGTCTTAAAATGTGGCATCCATCTTTTCCCAATAAGTCACAAATACTAGTTAATTTGGACTCTCATGGCCTCTGTGCAAAAAAGAAGCACACCCACAATTTACAGAAACATGGAACACAGCTTAAAATAGAAATGTACTATGAACCCCTTGATCCCGTTGTGCCACAAGACTATTCAAACAGTCTATATGAACCAACATGCTCCCTCTTCATCCACTTGTGAACATCCTATATGGACCAACATGCTCCCATTTTATCCACTTGTGGACTCTTGCATTGATACCTGATTTCTGCTATACATACATACATACATACATACACACACACACACACACACACACACACACACACACACACACACACATGTCCTTGGATCTGGGCATGCAGTTAAATGATCAGGGCTAAAAAGACAATCTTAGAGTTTTCCAGCTTCTATTGTAAAAGCTATGAGTATAAAGCCAGTTGAAAATCTGAGCTCAAATCTTTCTGGTCTCATAGCACTACTGTGTCTCAAGACTCCCATTGAGATTCAGTGTTATGATCATTCCAACACAGGTTAACAAACAGCAATTTCTGTGTTCTAATAACCATGGTGATATCTACCAGAAATAAATCTTCGTTTATTTTTCTTTCCCATGGTCACACATGGCATGTCTTACCCGAGTACTTTCTCTTAAATCCTTTGCAATGGAGAGCAGGTCCATGGCATGAATAAAAGTGATTTATTAGTAAGCAAAATTTCAAAGCATAGATTCTACTTAGGGCAAGCCAACAGTGCCACCTTCCTAAATGACAGAGACAGCCCACTTAAAGATTGTACAGATTCTAATGCCTCTTACATTTTTTTTCCTTCAGCACAGTAAGAGACAAACCTCTCCTTTCAGTTGTTGATTTTCTCACTGCAATAAGAAATGTACATTAGAAACCAAGTTGTGACTCAAAAACCATATTTTAGAAATTTCCCAGAGACATGCACACCCCAGAAGCACATATTTCCCTCCTCCGTTCTGTCCCATACTCTGCATGTCATCTGTATGTCCTCCTGACTTTGAGTCATAGTGTGTGTTTGGAGAATGGAGCTGTTGTTTTTCAGAGATGCTGTTATCAAGGCCTGCGACTGGACACATCATCCTCAGCCAACAGAATAAACACCGCCATTCTCACTATCTGAACTAAGGAAGCTCCACAAAACAGCTAGACAGATGGCACTGTCACCAACCCACCCCTTAGCGAAGTCTCACCTTTATCTATCCAATTCTGAAAGAGTCCAAGGAATCTTACTCTATGTTCTGCCTAGCAATATCTGATGTCTGTTGACTGGCCACCCTCTACAGCCTAGGCCCATCTCACAGAGCCAGGAAAGCCAAAAAGGCAGAGTCCAGAAACAAGTTGCAGAGTCTGGGCTACAGGAAACCTGGGAGTAGGGGGATGCTCTGAGGATGCTGAGTCACTGCAATGTCTCCTTAGTCATCCCCTCCCTCCTCATTCTATCCATGACTCTGATAACATCCATGGCCCAGAAAACGGAGTAGGCAGATTTTTCAAAGGCAGCTAAACAGTCCCTTGTCCTTTAGGATCCTCAAGGGGAAATAGCTACTGAAATTTTATTAAAGTCCATCTTTGTGACAATTTATACCAGGGGCCATAAAAATGTATCATTTTCTTCAACCTAAAAATTCTACTCCTGGGAATGTGTCCTAGAGAAATAACTCAGCAGAAAACAAATAAATGCACAATGGTGTGTGTGTGTGTGTGTGTGTGTGTGTGTGTGTGTGTGTGGCTTTGTCCAAGGAAGCAAAGAATCCAAAGTAATCTAAGTGTATTATAAAGAATGTTTAGATAAATTATTTGGAATAATGCAGTGGAATTTTACAGAGCCATAAAATTATAAGTATTCTCCCTTTTCCTGTATTCAGTGGAAATGAATAAAAATGTCTCCTCATTGCAGTTACAACCATAAAAATGTCTATGTAGACAAACAGTAGCATGGATATATAAAAATAATCATTAGGATTGTAAGATCACTGGTGATCTCTTGTGTGTTGAAACTCACTTATGGTATCATTACAGATCAACAGCAATGCTATAGGAAGCAGTTTCCGCAAGAGAAAGGAAGTTAACAGAACTTATCCACGCGTTTCCTAAAGCAGCTCACACTTCCCACATGTCAGAGTTCCATGGGAATCAAAGATCTATTCATTGTGGATCTGAAATCTAATGTGCTCTGATCGTTTCTTTTCCTTCGTCCTCTGGACTTAGAAAAGACTACAGGTATCTTTCACTGTAGACTTCTGTAATTTCTGTTTTATCAAAAACTGAACACTTCTTTTCCCTTCACACATAAAATGTCTCTGAAGTTGAGCAACATTTTCTAACTAATGCCATCACTGAGTGCTGTCACATGGGTAGCAGGCGTGATGAGGTTGTAGCATCTGGATGTATAAAACCTGAGTCATAGGTCTTCCTGTGGCTGTCACTGTACTCTACTTACTTGCGGTGGTGGATCAATGAAGGATGGACTCCATCATTGCCTCTTAAAGACTGCACTGCCACTCAGCACTAAAGTATGATTGTATTGTCACAATATCATAGACACTACGCAACACAATACAAACAGTAATGGGAGAAAATGCTCTGCTGGGGACGCATGTCTACAATTCCACGTCCTTCTCTAAAAGTGACCAATTCATCTCATTTATATTTCCTTGGTTATAGGAGCCCAAAGATAGCAAAGGATGAGAGAAAACCAGTGTGAAATGGTATTTTGATAATTAAAAGATAAAAAAAATAAGAATTAAGATCATGGTTTGACTGGTAAGAATTTTTAATGTTATGTAAAATTACGAACCAATGTTAGCTGTAAACTTAACAGAAAAATTGGCAGTGCTACCCAATAACCTGACTCTCCCCTAAACTCCTTTGCTTTGCTTTCTTCCACTTGACAAGTATGATTTAGATAGTTTGCTGTACTTCAATGCCAGAGACATTAGGAGTGAATATGGTGTATATACATCAAGAAAAGAATAGAGCCTACAGCCTGTGCTATGCTTTGTCCATCACAGAGTTCATTGTTGTTAATTGTTCACCAGAAGTCAGAGCAGACATCTAAGGGTAAATAGCTGGCATGGATGAAAACTGCAGTGGCAGGCTGACCCTGACAGAGACCCTAGCAAGAAGACACTGAGAATGGAAGGCATGACAAAACAATGATATCAGAAGCCTTTTTCCAACTTAAATTCACATTGTGTACCCACATTTAGACATATTTTATCTTCATGTAAATGTTACCAGTATAAATTAGGAGATATCCATGGGCTAATCCCTGGAGCTTGCAGGCATTGTGGTATTGTTGTATAACTAAGTCTTAAGAGTCAATAGCCTTATATCTGCCTCCCCAGCAAGATACTCCTAAAGTAGATTTACAATGGATGAGCCTGAATTTACGACAGGAAATGAACCCACACCCACTCTCACACCAATGTAAAGCTGATGTCCACAGCATAGCCTCACATTTTCGTATGTTGTCAGGACGGTTTCACATTGAAAGCGTTGCTGCCCAGGTATCTCAGTTCACTTTGATCTGAAGCACTCTCTGCTAGCAGCCTACTATTTCAAAGGTGACTCCTATACATGGTTCCCAGTGTAACTTTGATGTTGGTGTCATGAAGACATTCTCCTTTTGTTGACCATCAACACAGTGACCACACTGAAGGGACAAAGAATGAGGCTGAAGGCCTCTGTGTCTTTATCCAGCATGTGCTTACTAACAATTGTACTGGGAGGGACTCAGAATACTCAGCCTTCATGAGACCACACTCTGCAACCTGATTCCTATTGAACTGTCCCAAACACTACTGCAAAAGGTAGAGATGTTTCAGGTGCCCTCATTCTAGCTCAGGCCCATGCACATGCAAAGGCTGTTTGTGAACAGAATGGAAAACTGAGAGGCATGCTTTAGTCTTTTTACCCTATGCCCTAATACTCCCTTGCCTACCCACAAGTTTCTGAAGTCCGAGAATCATACTGAGCTTGAAGCCCCATGTTATCTTTTCTTGAAATGTGGACTCTCTCTCCTCCCAATTGCCTTCCCTCTTTTTAACCTAATCTTCCTAGTGAAAGCTAAGCAAGTTGGTCTGCACAGGGGATCATGCTTAAAGTGGGGCTCTGCTCACACACAAGCAAAGCCGGTGCTCACATAGCCTGGAATTGACCATGCTGAGCCTTTATCATACAGGTAAACATACTCTGCAAAAGTAGCACACCCATGCAATAACAAAGAGCTTGCCCGCATTCCCGCTGTCCCTCTCTACCTTAACCTGGATTGTTTTTGTCACTGCACGGTAATTTATGTGGTTGTTGTTTTTCTCCCATAGGTAGAATATAAAGTAGAAAAAGGCAAGATTGGAACCTAGTATGTTAACTACTTTGACCCAGGTTTTACCCATCAGGTAATAATGAAACTGAATGAAGAGAATCACTGTTACACATTTCAAGGCTTTCATGCTTGGAAAAGAGCTTAATTGGATGTTGTAGGTGCTCAAATTAGCGGCAACAACTAATCCATCCATGTTACAATCATGAAAAAGACGAAGGATTGATCTTCATTTTTCTCTAACGTCCAACATTTCTAAATTTAATCTTAATTTTTATCAATCGCCATCGGGTGGGGGGGACACATGTTGGCCTTAATTAAATATCAACTAATGAAATATTTAATTCTTACAATCACCCAATGAGATATACCCATTAGTAAATGGTCTCATTGTTTTACATACAAATTAACAGGGCAGAACTTGGCAGAATTGGGCTTGAAATCATAACTTCTTGACCATATTATTTCTTCTAACGTTATTGCTTAGAATCTCCACGTTACTTCTTCATTTCCTTGTTCTTAACTCTAGCCAGGGAAGAAAATAACTGTCCTTTATAATTTTACACAGGACATACAATATGGTATTTTCCAGGATTTTTGCTTTTGTTTTTTTTTTTTGGTGTTTGTTTTATTCTTCTCTCATGTATTGTATCCCAGATATGGTTTCTTTTCTCTCCTTTCCCCGTAGTCCCCCATCACCACCTCCTGTCTCCCACAGACTTTCTCCTTCTTCTTCTCCTCCTCTTCTTCCTTCTCCCACTTCTCCTCCTCATTTCCCTTCAGAAAAGAGTAGAATCCCCAGGGATATCCACCAAGCATAGCAAAACAAATTGCAATAAGCCTAGGCATATACCCTCATATCAACGCTGTTCAAGGAAATCCAATATGAGGAAAGGGTCCCAAAGGGAGACAAAGGAATTAGAGACAGCCCAGCTGCCATTGTTAGGAGCCTCAAAGAATATCAAGCTATACAACATAACGTATATGCAGAAGACCTAGGTCCTCTGCAGGTCAAACTTATATAGGCTCCCTGAGTGTTGGTTCAGTCTCAATGAGCCACTGTAAGCCCTGCTTAGTTGGATTCTGTAGGCCTTGTTCTTATGCTACCCTTGACCCCTCGAGCTCCTGCAATCCTTTCTCCCCTTCTTCAGTGGAATTTTCCAAGCTCTGCCTTCAGTTGCTGGATGAAGCTTCTCTGATGATTACTATGCTAGGCTCTGGTCTACGAATATAGCACCTTGACCCCAGCACATCTTTCAGGCAGGAGAAAAATGTAGGTCAAAGGTTTTATGGCTGGGTCGGTGTCCCAGTCCCTCTATTGGAAGCTTTGCCTAGTTACAGAAGCTGGCTGGTTCAGGCTCTATATCCCCCATTACTAGTTTAGCCACACAGCTCTCTGCAGCAACCTGTCCCTTCAGTATGGCCCTGGTCAGTAGCAGATGTTCTTTTTGTCTTCATTTGGTAAATGTCCTTCCACTCTCCTTGTCAGAGCCCTCAGTGATTACAACTCAGCCACTTCTTCCATTTTAAAGTCAACTTTGCAGTCACATATGGTGATTCATCCTGATGATGCTACTGTTTAAAAGGAAGAGGCAGAACACAAGATCAAGGCCAGTCTAGGCTACATGATGAGACTCCTCCAAAACAATCAAACAGATAAAGGTTACCTTACACTTAGGTTCAAGTACACTTTCAAGGTGACAGTCACAGCAGGATCAAATGTACTCTATAATTAAGGTTAATTAAAAGATGATCATTTTGTATACTGAATTATTAGAATTTGTTTAAGGCTTTCTCTAAATGTCATCTATCTTAAGAGCTTTAGAAAGATAACTCACTGACTCCTGAGTGGTTTTTTCCAGGAGCAAATTTCTGATCAAAAGCTCTGTTAGCAGTGAACATAAGCATTTATTTTATCATGGCTGGTAATCAGGACAGAATGACAGTGTAGGCATTGCACCAGGTCTTGGCCATTGAGAACACAAGCACCAGGTTTTCTCCTCAAGGTCAATTACATGGGACAGCCTCTAGGTTCAATTTTTCTAACAACGTAGTAGATTAGGAAATGTCACAGTCTCTTGATATTTACATCAGCATTTCGGTGCCCTGGTAATTCTGTTGTTAAATAAAACTGCTTAAGCATTTGCCACATGTTGGTGTCATGACACAGCGTATAAACTTGGAAACCACATTTGCCTGATGGTGTTTAACCTGTTCCCTCCAGTGGAAATAATGGGCTTTATTTCCTGCAGAAAATGGCAGACAGAGCTAAGAAATGTGACTGAGTGCTACTTAACAAATGAGAAGCTGCTGCTCCGTAAACAGACATGAGGCAACGGGTCTTGTCTGTGCCATATATAGAACATTATTCCGTTGGTACATGGCCTTTGTTTCCCAAAATAAGACTGTGCTGTTTATCACACTTAGAGAATAACGTCACTCCTTAGCACTGCACATTTGAACTTAGAAGGGGAAAGAGGAGGGAAGACATGGAGAAAGAGAGACAGAGGGAGAGAGACAGAGGGAGGGAGGCAGGGATGGAAGGAAAGAGGGAGAGGGGATGGGGGAGAATTCCCTAAACAAAGGTACACTCTGAGCTTCCAGGATTTGTACCCTATAGTTGCCCAGTAGACCCACCTCATGTCATAGTACATAATTTTGTAAAAGGCTGGCAAAGTCATGGCAATGAGTTTGATTTCTAGCTCTTTTTACTCCGACTTCCTTTTTTCACAATCTGTTCCCATGTGGAGCAGCGATGGTGCAATCATGAATCATCTTAATTTTTAACTCAAGTGGAATTATGTGTACACTGAGATGGGGCTTAATAGGATCTGTCTATGCAACTTCTAGGGTTTTTTTCCTGCTAGGTTATGACCTGCCATTCCAGTGTAGCAATGATTTCCAGAAATCCTCCCACAGTCCACTCTTCCAGCTTCCCAAGCAGCAGCATCCTTTGAGCTGCATAGCCAAAAGGTACACCATGATATCCAGAAGGTGTAAGATTCTCAGGCACCAGAATTGGGTGGTCTAGAAAGCAGAGACAAGAGACAAGAGACAAGAGACAAGAGACAAGAGACAAGAGACAAGAGACAAAGCATAGGAAGCCAAAGCTATCTCCTGCTCTTCAGTGGGATTCTGTTTACATACAAGCATGGTCAAAGTGAAACTTGCTTATCTCAGGGGTGTGTTTAACTATGCAACTGCATTCCCTACCCCACGCCCGTTCATGAGAATCCTTGTGGATTTTATCACAGATCACAAGCCATAGTTGTCCCATGGTTCTTGTATCCTGAAATATTAGATGAGAGTGTGTTTTAGAATACTTGATAGAGATTGCCCAAATAAAGCCTAGTGGTTGTAGACAGAATAGCTCATAATACTGTACCACCACAGTAATATATAATGAAGAGAGCAATGTAAATATCCATTAACAAGTAACTGGGAGTGTAAGATTAATTTGACTACAAATGCTTGCAGCTGAATAAAACATGGCTGCAATTTAAAATGCATAGCACTGGTCCTGTTTATGCTTTAATCTCAGGTTCGTTTTATATTTTGCACAATTGATGTTAGTTCAACACTGGAATGTAGCAATAGGAAAAATACAAAATGTAAATAGAAAAATAATGTTGGCAGAGCTGGGCATGGTGAAACATAGCTTTAACATGAGTATTTGGAAAGCAGAGTAGATAGATTTGATATATTTGAAGCCAGAATAATCCACATAGTGAGTTTAAGGCTAGGTGGGGCTACAGAGTAGGACCATGGCTCAAAAACAAACAAAACAGAAAACAGAATGGTTGAATTTTGATATCACTAAAATTCTTTTGTGTCCTCTTATTCTTTAATTATTATTGATATTGATATATATGTATATGTGTGTGTATGACATACTGAGTTTATTTATTGATGTTCATATGAGTTCATTTATTGATGTTCATATGTATATGTATTTAGGAGTGACCATTTGGGATTGGGTAATAAATAAGAAGACTCTTCCCTGAAAAAACGAAATCATCCTCTCTCAGAAGCAGAAAGACCTAGTGCAGTCACTTTCCTAAGTCAGTACGATCCCTAACTGCATTGTGAATATTCATCCTTATACCTACAGATAAGTGTGGTTCTTGCCCCTCATCAGTGAATCTTCTTTACAACAGACAAAGACCATTACAGGAAACCATAACTGGTCAAAATGTACAGAACAAATAGTGGTGGGGTGCCCAGATCCAGTAGGTATATCTACAACAGAATCCCCACACCTTTGGCTCAGGAAACATCATGGATGGTGGTCAGAAAGATTATAAGAACTTGAGCCCCGTGATGTCTGATGTGAAATGGTGTCTTCTATATATGACAGGGAAACAGCACCCATGAAATCACAATATGTTGTCAAAGAAGACCTGAAAAAATATGGCATCACCAAAAGTCTTATATTCAGTGGAAGCTGAAGCTTGAGCATAAGTATCATTAGTCTGAAAGACAGATATTATACTAGCACTCTGCCAAATAATAAATTTAAAATTCAGGTGTGGAGAGATGGCTCAGTGGTTAACAGCACTGTATGCTCTTCCAGAGGTCCTGAGTTCAATTCCCAGGAACTACATGGTGGCTCACAACCATCTGCAATGGGATCTGATACCCTTTTCTGGCATGCAGGTAAACATGCAGATAAAACACTTATATACATAAAATAAACAAATCTCTAAAAATTAAATTTAAAATTCAAAGTAAGTACAGAATTCTAGCAAGAAAAAAATGTCAATGTCCAACATAAGTGGAAGTTTGCTGTGTTTGATTAGATGCTTGGCTGTTTGAGTGCTTGGCTGAGATTGTTTTTGTTATCTCTTTGGTTTGGTTTGGTTTGGTTTGGTTTGGTTTGGTTTGGTTTGGTTTGGTTTGGTTTGGTTTGGTTTGGTTTGAGGTACTGAGTATTGCACCAAGCATGGCAAAATTGCTACAATAGCACTCTACCACTGAGGTGTCTTTCTAGATCCTGTCAGTCTTTAGGAGTGTTATCAAATCAAATACTATTTCAGAATAGTTGCTGTTCAAGACCACTTGATAGATAAAATATCTATCAGCCTGTACCAGAGAATCGCCTGTTTGCTGTAGATGGTGATCAACACAGAGACTCACTACTGGACCAAGCACAGAGAGTGAGAGACTACAGAATATACTACTTGACATTCTAGTTAGTATAATACTTGAAGTTCTGGCTAGAGCAATAAGACAAATACAGGAGAGTCGGGGAATACAAATTGGAAAGGAAACTGTCAAAATATTGTTTTGACAAAATCTACCAGGGAACTCCCACAATTGATAAACACATCAGTGAAGTAGATGGTTACAATATTAACTAAAAAAAAAAATCAGTACCCCTCCTATATACAAAGGACAGATTGAAAAAGAAATCAGGGAACAACACCCTTCACAATAGCTACAAATAATATAAAATATCTTGGGGTAACTCCAACCAAGCAAATGAAAAACCTGTATGACAAGAACACCAAGTCTCTGAAGAAAGAAATTGAAGAAGACATCAGAAGAAAGGAAAATCTCCCATACTTATGAATTGGTTGGACTAACAGAGTAAAAGTGGTCATCTTACCAAAAGCAATCTACAGATTCAACACAGTCCCCATCAAAATTCCAACACAATTATTTAAAGATCTTGAAAGAACAATGCTTAAATTCATATAGGAAAAAAAGCAAGGATAGCTAAAATAATCCTGTTAAACAAAAGAAGTTCTAGAAGTATCACCATCACTGATTTTAAGCTGTGCTGTAGAGCAATAGTAAAAACCACATGGTATTAGTGTAAAAACAGACAGGTTGATCAATGGAATCGAATAGAAGTTCCAGATGTAAATCTAAACACCTATGGACATCTGATATTTAATAAAGAAACCAGAATTATACAAAGGAAAAAAATCTTCAACAGATGGTGCTAGTCTAACCAGGTGTCAGCATATAGAATAATGAAAGTAGGTCTTAACCTCAACATAAAATCACACACACACTACCCTGAGATTCCACCTCACACCAATCAGAATGGCTAAGATCAAAAACTCAGGTGATAGTAGATGCTGGCGAGGATGTGAAGAAAGAGGAACACTCCTCCATTGTTGGCGGGATTGCAAGATGGTGCAAACGCTCTGGAAATCAGTCTGGCAGTTCCTCAGAAAACTGGACATAGCATTACCTAAGGATCCAGCTATACCACTCCTGGGCATATACCCAGAAGATGCTCCAACATATAACAAGAACACATGCTCCACTATGTTCATAGCAGTCTTGTTTATAATAGGCAGAAGCTAGAAAGAACCCAGATGTTCTTCAACAGAGGAATGGATACAGAAAATGTGGTACATTTACACAATGGAGTATTTATTACTCAGCTATTAAAAACAATGAATTCGAGAAATTCTCAGGTAAATGGATGGAACTAAAAAACATCGAGGTAACCCAATCACAAAAGAACACACATGGTATTAACTCACTGATAATTGGGTATTAGCCCAGAAGCTCACAATACCCAAGATTCAACTCACAGACCACATGAAACTCATGAGGAGGAAAGGCCAAGTGTGGGTGCTTCCGTCCTTCTTGGAAGGAGTAACAGAATACTCAAGGCAGTGAATATGGAGACAAAGTGTGAGACAGAGACTGAAGGAGGGGCCATCTGGAGACCATTCCACCTGTGTGTCCATCCCATGTGCAGTCACCAAGGGTGGACGCTGATGTGGATGTCAGGAAGTGCATGCTGAGAGGAGCCTGATGTGGCTGTCTCCTTGTAGGTCTGCCAGAGTCTGGCATGTTCAGAGGCAGATGCTCACAACTAACCATTGAACTGGTCAGGGGGTTCCTAATGGAGGAGTTAAAGAGAAGGAGCTGGGGGAGCTGAGAGGATGAAGAGGAGGAGGAAGAGGAGGACGAAGAGAAGAAGTAAAAGAAGGAGGAGGAGGAAGATGAGGAGGAAGATGAGGAGGAAGAGAGGAAGAGAATGAGGAGGAAGAGTGGAAGGGGAAGAAAGAGGAGGAAGAAGAGAGGAAGGAGGAGAAGGAGGAAGAGAGGCAAAAGAGGAGGAAGAGGAAGAAGGATCCTTGAGTGGATCCCACTTTGGACCTATCTCTGGACCTTCTTTTCCTCAGGGTCCTCTCCATTTCCATCCCTGTAGTTCTTTCAGACAGGAACAGTTGCTGGAAATTGAACTCAGGACCTCTGGAAGAGCAGTCTGTGTTCTTAAACACTGAGCCATCTCTCCAGTCCCAAGGGTTGTTTTGTGACTAACTGTATGGTCAATTTTGGAGAAGGTACCATGAGGTGCTGAGTAGAAGGTGTATTCTTTTGTTTAAGGGTGAAATGTTTGAAATGTTCTGTAGATATCTGTTAAATCCATTTGGTTCATAACCTCTATTAGTTTCACTATGTCTCCATTTAGTTTCTGTTCCAATAACCTGTCCATTGGTGAGAGTGGAATGTTGAAGTCTCCCACTATTATTGTGTGGAGTTCAATGTGTGTTTTGAGCTTTAGTAAAGGTTCTTTTATGAATGTCGGTGCTTTTGAATTTGGAGCATAGATGTTCAGATTAAAATAGACTGTTAAAAATTTCTTAAAATATTTCTAATTTACAAATAAAACAAAGTTTAATATTTTCAATGTTTTGACAAAAGTGCTAAACATTTGCATGGCATTACAAATAAGGAGGTGGATAAAATCAAATAAATGTTGTTTCCAAATGATCAAATAAACTTTGAATCAATCATGATAGATAAAAGATTATTGTCTATTATCATTATATAAAATTATAAATTAAAATGATTTTTATTTGAGTATGCAAAGAGAGTGTAACTAAAAATGCAGTAATTACAGAACTCCATCAAGAAGTTAATTAATAAAAAACTGTTATTTTTAAGGTTTATGGTGATTTTATGTCTACTTAATTACATAACTTTTGATTTCTCATTTCAAACAAATAACCATTTTATGTGTAACCATGCACAATATTCTCTTTATTAAAGAAATTTCCAGATATTTTAAAAATGGCAGACCCAACATAACCTAGATTTGATCATGAGCTATTATTTTGTAGACTTTAGAAAACTGATTGATCCAAACAGGTTGACCAGTTGATTATTCAAGAATATTTACAAATGGATTCAAGTGTGGGCTGAGTGAATTTCATCAAACTGGATTAGCTTTTCTATGGTCAAACAATATCAAGATTTTTAATTAACTTCTTAAATTGAAGAAAGCTACTAAGGATAAATATTTGTCTCTATTTTGGAATTATCAAGTGTTATATATTGGGAAACGTTCCATAACATGATTCGTATTATCCAATTTTAAAGTTATATTTATAAAATTAATTATATCTAAACATTATTCAATAGATACAAAAGTCAATTTCATAATGGAAAACGTATGATATATATTTGTGATTATGTTCATAACCAAAAGGATATGAGATAAATCTTTGCTTGAAGTCCATGGCCCTGATACTGTCAATGGGTTAATAGAAGGATCTACTTTCTACTTATCATAAGCCTTCTATGCTTGGAATAACTCTGCTGACTGGGAGAAGTTCTAATAACATACCATACTGCCAACCACAGCCCACTTTCTGTAAAGCACTTGGAAAAGATGGGAAGTCATTTCTAAGAATTCCACCTTGTTCTTAACTTGGCTCTGACTCTTAGGTAAAAACAACTTGCATACTTCCTTTGTTATATCTGGTCTCTTCTCCACCATAAAAAGGAATAAAGTAACAGCAGGGGAAAAAATCCTAAAAGAATTTAAGGATGAAAAGAGAGGAGATGAGGTAGAACTCTTAGATTAAGATTAGAGATTCCTATGTTTATGACCTACCACCTTCCTTTTAGTACTTACAGTTGTTAGAAAGAAGGATGTGCAACCCACCTGCAAGAAATAATTGTAATAACTACCCGGTGGTACAAGCTACACTCGCAGAGAGCTAGTAAAAGAAATGACAGCTCAGCAACCTTGTAGTACTCCTTTCATTTTTCATTGTTGGGCTGATGAGCAATTAAAATGGCTGTAATTAAAATAATGCTGTAATTCTATTTTTAGTTCACTGACACAATTTAGTATATATGGCAATAATAAGTAACCTGGCAAAGGCAATAGCATAAACAGAAAGCAGATGGTGCTGCTATGGTGCCATTCTGTGGGCACACAGAACCTCTGAAAAGCATAGAATATTCCCAGCAAAGACTCAAAATGTCTTTATATAATATAAAGTTTCCAACTGCTGTGAATTCCACAGGTAACAAGTGTATCATTAGCTCAACAACTATTTGCCCCTTAACTTGAAAATAAAGTCATATTGACTATGCACAGGCGATGAGACTTGAACTTTAGAGGCAGTCAGCTGTGATCCCCAAAACCCAGAGGGATGGTAATGGAAAAGTGGCCTTGGTGCCATTTCAATGATACCACAATGCTGTGATTTGGATATGGTTTGGAGATGTCTGCCAGTGGTATATGCATTGGATGTGTGGTCCCCAATAAAACAATGCAGTGTTGAAGATGATAGAATGATTGACAGGTAGAGACTGGAGGGAGACAGTCCGGTCATTAGGAACCTTGACTTTCAGAAAGGATCAAATTCTCATTGAATCCCAGATAGGGACTATAGAAGAACACAACTATTTTTTTTTTCTGTGCTCTGACTTGAACAACTGATTAATTCTGTACATGCTATTGCCAGTGTAATACTACCAAAAGACTCTTACCAGAGGTAGAATCAATGTTGTTGATGCATCTTGAAGTTTTAGCCTCCAAAATATAAAACAAATATACCTTTTCTCTTTATAAATCACTTAGACTAAAGTATTTCATCATAGCTGTGGAACAGAATACATTCAGGTGGGTAACAGAATCCAAGACTCTAGCAGTGCTCTACTTGTCATTCAAAATTTACAGAAAAAAAAATGGCTCTTGGCATTGAAAAACAGACTGGCCAATCTAATCTGAGATCCTAGACTCTGGGCCTGGGAGACATCTTCTGTTTTAAACACCTTTCCTCCAAGCAAGTAAACTTCCAAACCATCCAACACAGACATTCATTTCCTTCTCACCTCCTTCTACAGAAAAGAAAGGGGACTTGATGCACCTAAAACGACTTGCATAATAAGACATATATCAAAAGGAAGAAAGTATCCCCTGGTAGAAATGAATGTCCCTGTTATAGCAAAGACTGTGTAGGGCCACACCCCATTCCCATCAGTGATCACTATTACAGCATGCCAACTCATGTCACAACACACATCAATCAGTGTCAACTGGGCCTTCTTCTGTTTCCAATAAAGAAAGAGACAGTCATAGCCTGACAGCCATCCATCATAAACCTTATTTTCCTGTTTGAGCAAGACAGGGAGAAATGATGACCAAAGCCTCCTTGAGGTATAATCTATCTTTCCTTTATTTTGTCCTTGAAGAAGACATTCCACATTACTTAACAGTTTTCAAGTCCAAAGATCCATATAATGGATGCTATTAATGCAATCTTGATGAATATTATTATAGCCAGTCACAGTTTCTTAGATTTTTCTGTAGATAAGCTCTTATTATCCAAAGAGAAATTTTGAAAATTCTTGAATACTAGCAGACACAGTGTCAGGAACACCAGCTAATACACATTCAGCTGGATAAAAATTGAATACACCAGACCATAATTCACACCTCACTAGGATCAAATAGAAAAAAAACTACTTTTTTTTCTTTATAAAATCCATAAGTTGAATAGAAAGTAAATGAAATCTTATATGTATAGCCCTGGGTTAGGGAACAATGGTCACCAAATTCTGTCTGCATATCTTTTAAGGAGTTTCAGAATAGCTCTCCAAAAAAGCAATAAGAAATGCCCAGCACCCCTAACAATATTGGATGCCAAATACAAGAATATAAGTAGAACCTACCCAAAAATCTGCCTTTACATAATTCAGCACCAGTATGACAATCTTACCTAAAATATGTTCAAGAAAACGTCTTGCTCTCCTTGAGATGCCTTTAATCAAGAAACTGTTTGCTGATTGCGGTGCATTAAGCCTCGTTTGGGCCTAGAGGGCTCCTATGCATCGGTTACAATTTGAACATAAAATCCCCCACACAGGCTCCTGTGTTCAATTCTTGGTTCCATCTGGAAGATGCTATTTAAGAGGTTTTGCAACCTTTGGGGAGTGAGGCTTAGCTGGAGGAAGTAAGTCACGAAGGATGTATATTTTGCTCCAGTCAGATGGAGACAGACATCTCCATGAGAGGAACAGCTGCTGTTGATGCGCTGGCCACTGTATTCTGCCTCATCTCAGGGCCAGAATTAATGGAGTCAAGGGCTATGCACTAAAATGTTTGAAATTGTGAGCTGAGGAAATTCCTTCTTTCCTGTAAGCATTTTTTTTTCGGATAGTTTGGAGCAGCAACTCAGTTTAACTAACACAGTAACCTTGGTTTAACTCTGCGTCTTCAGAGAATCATTGTCACCTCCATCATTTTAGTCCATGAAGCACCCTGGAAAACAATTAGTAGTTAGTTCCTTATGGCTAAAACTTAAAGAGAAAATAGAGAGTAGTTGAATAAATTGGAAACCTAGCTCTCCATTGGGTTTATATGAGTTCCTGAGTTTCCTGGGTTTTAGATTCCATCTAAAAGTGAGAAGAGGCATTCATTATTCATGCTGTGGTACCTGACAACCTATGACACCAGAACACTTCACCACTCACTTTGATCAGCTTTTATTTTTATTTATCAGTTCTATCAAGGAAAACAGCTCAGGACTTAACTCTTAGGGTTACAGCTAGCAGTGCCACACTGATGGTCCTGCTTTCCCTAAAAGCACGAAGCCGCCTCATGACTTACACACCAGCTCCATTCCAGTAGATTTATTCCAGAGCTGGTGACGTGACTGGTGCAACAGCATCTGTGGCTGCACACCGAACCCAGCAGCAGCCCAGTGCACCGAGCCATTACACCATGTCCCTGGGTAACTATTTTTAATCAAATCCTGCCTTACATCTTTTCATTGTCTTCAAAGCTTCTTCTCAGTATCTTAGAACTGCAGACTTTCCCCTAAATCCCACTGCCCACCTGAGAAAAGGGATCAAACATAGGCTTCCTTTTGATCCATACGGCACAATGCTATCCTCAGAGCTCTCAAGCTGATTGCATTTTGTTCCTGTTTCTTTGAGGGAAGTCTTTGTTCAAAAGATATTTTACCAAACAAAAATCACAGCAAAATCTTTTGTTCTTACTCTGTCTTTGCACTTTCTCCTACTCTCCAGCCTGTTCCACATGCTAAATTTCTCCCTAGCCATAAGATGATAAATATCTACATAGTGTTGTATATAAACCCTTGGCAAATTAAAACTTCAGACTCCAGGGATCTCATCCAAGTAACTGGATGGCTCCCGAGAGGGCTTGAAAAGCTAATATATTTTTGTTGTTATTTATTATATTTGGGGGACCATGAATAAATTACCTTGTTAGTCTTGATGCATCTGAGGTGAGAAGTGAGAGGTTTCCTTGCTTTAATTAAACATTCTCTCCCTCTGCCATCTCAAGCCAATTCTAAGTTCATTTAGACCATCTTCATAGTCTGTATAAAACAGCTATATATCTGATTGACACAAAATAGGAACAGTAAGTATTTTAGCATTAACATAATCAAATATGATGTAATAAATATTAAGTACAAAATTCTTAACATGGAGTTCCTGCCAAGCCGAGAGAGAGACATATACTGTGAGCCACTGAAGGGAAAAATTACAAAGGGTTTGGGTTGGCTGCGTTCAGTTTCAGGGATAGCTGTGGGGCACAGAGAGCAAAGAAACAGAGAGAACAGGAGTCACTTTTCTAGAAACCTTGTTGGTCAAGGACATGAACAGCGGGTTAGGACTCCTATGAAAGGAGTCAGGTTCAAAAAAAACAGTAAAAGAGAAAAATGGCTGAATTGATAAAATGCTCTTGCCTCACAAGCACGAGGATTAATCCCCAGTACCCATGTAAAGAGCTAAGGCATAGTGGTTCATATTCAGATTTACTTGGTCACCTTAGTATAATCCATCACACACACACACACACACACACACACACACACACACACACACAAAGCAGGGGAGGGAATAACTATACAGGCACAGAAGCCACTCTGGGCAGGACATCTCTGAGCTCATCGTACCCTTCAAAGCCCGAGAGAATAACTAAAGACAGTCTAATGAGAGGCAGGAGAGTCAATGACACAGAACCTAGAGAAGGACAAAGCAGTGATGGCAGGGAAATCAGAGAATGAACTAATCAGTGTCTCAGAACCATCCAAAACAAAAGAACATAGTCTTTTCTCCGGGAGCCATAATCCCATTTGTGGTTTGTTTTTGTTTTTGTTTTTTCCTCCCATTGCTGTCATGGATACCGATTACCAGCCTGGACTTTAATGCCTACCCCATCAAGAGTCACTTGTGGAATGAAGCATCTTTCTGTCTGTGTTTCTGACTAGTCATAAAATCCTAATACAAATTCATATATTTCTGTACAGAAGACTAGCACGTAAATAATGGGCTTTTTGTCCTGGAGACTCACACAGTTGATAATTTACCATCTCAATCTGAACTCCTGAGATTTCCCCAGCCCAGAACTCTGGTTTATGCTATTTGAAACCCCATTTTAACCATCATTGAGAGGAATCAAGTGAATGTTATTCCTTGACCCTTATGGGAAAATGAACCAAGCTAGCAAAGGAAGACTTTCCTGAATAGCCCTGACCCAGGACATGGAGTAATGGGAAAACTGCCTTACCTCTGCCTTCGGTTGAATAGGTCCTCAATCCACCAGTAAAAATATAAACTTTGAACCTGAAATAATGTCTTAGTATTTCATCTACCGCAGTTAAATTTGATCATCTGAAAGTAGCACAGCTGTCTCCAGAAGTAGCAAGAAGCCAGAGTAGAAAACACTGGCTCTGTAAGTCCTTCTTGAAGTAAGCCCATCTGTCCTTTGTATTTATGAGATAATGACAGCAAAGCAAAAACCAAGTATCTACTAAGATGGCACCAAAATCAGATTTACATCTGGTCTAGGACAGACTGAATGAAGTAAAAAGATTCAGAGAACATTAGATAATAAAAGCATCCCAAAGAGTTTTGGTTTTCATATAAATTTTAAATGCATAAAGGTAGATGCTTTAGATGTTATTAACCAGTAAGTTAAAAGGTTAAAGGATGATTAGAATAAGCAAACATAAGCAGTTTACCAGGTCCACAGGAATCACTGCCAGTGATGGTGTCAGGAGCTGCCCAGCTGTCCATCAGCTCGATTTCCCTCCTCAATTCCCCATTTTCAACTCCTTCCTGTCTCACTCTGACCTCCTCTGGATCCAGCACAGACAGTCAACGCAAATATCCCTTTTAAAACTCATAGATTCATGATACACACTATACATGTACATTCTCTGGGCTGTATGTTTGCCAGTGGGATCTGAGTCTTGGTCCTCTTAACCAGGAGGTCTTTGTGGAGCTCTGTCAGGTGACCTTATCCAAGTATGTATCTCAGCTTCCCATGTAGTCTGTCCCTGTAGACTGTGGTCTGGCTGAGCTTCCTTGGTCCTTCTTTCCTTAGGACATCTTGATTTCTTTAGATCTTGCTATCTTGATGTCTGTCAAAGCATCTCTTGCCTGAACAACTATCAGGCCCTACTCAGACACTGCCTTAATCCCTGCATTTACAGAAAACAGCATATGGACATCACAGCATCTCTTAACACTGTAAGTTTATGGGTCAGATCATGCATAGAAAAAGAGATAAAAGCACAAATCCATATGAAGACTCTACTGTTAGGGGCAGAATGGTGACCATGGGCCAGACCTGGATAGTAACTTAGGCAGATTATGACATAAAATAGGAGTCATGCAAGCTTCCCTTGGAAAAAAGGTTACTGATGATCCAATCAGAATGACAAGATATCCTGAAAGGTAAACTTGTGGCACTTACATCCTGGGAGTGAGCAGCAATACTTAAAGCCTGCTCTTTAGGAAACAATTCATGCCTGGTGAATTGTTTAAACCTAGACCCACTACTGGTGGCTGATGAGACAAGAGACTATAGAAAAGAACCAAGCACTGCCATCTCACCAAACCAGCATAATTTTTAACTGCACTCTTCAAGTATTCATGCTTCTCCTCACAGATGAGTGTTGCTCTCACCTCTAATTGAGAAAGCTTCTTTTTGCAACAGCTAGAGAGATCACTACAAAAATTCACAACTCCATTCTGCCTTACCCTGAGCTCCTCTAGGTCCAACATAGAAAGTCTATGCAAATATCGCTCTTAAGGCTCATAGATTCATGGTACACATTCATACAGGCACATTCTCTGTACTCTTTGTCTAACAACTGACTCTGAGTCTTGGTCCTCTGAACCAGGATGTCTAAGTGGTCAAAATGCAGAGAATAACTACCTGTAGGATGACCAGCCCCAGTTGGTACAGCTACAATACACTAAGGCTCCAGGAATATCACAGAAGAGGGAACAGAATGATTGTAAGAGCCAGAAGACCAGGATGAGACACCTGCTATAAAACAGTATCTTCTATATATGACAGTGAAGATAAGAAGCCTCAACAATATGGTGCCTAAACAAGACCCAAAAAGTAGCAACACCAGTAGACATGCCAGCATGGATGGTGGAATTCTCACAGGGATTTGCCTCTAGAAGAATTACAGGCAGTCTGTGGTTTCAGGGAGAGGGAGAATCATTCTTCTCCAGGGACCCCTGATGGACCAGCCAATCCCAAGAGATCTTCCAAAACACATATGAGCAATGCAAAAGGATCTCAGCAGGTTATATTTATAAATTTCATATATGAGTTATAGTCATTCATATATGAGCAATTATAATTATATGTAACAATTATAATTAAAGTGTAAGAAGCCATTTGTAAAGGAATATTAAGATTACAGATGAGTCCAGAAGGTAGAGAAAGAAGGAGAGAATGATATAAAATCATGGGAGTCTCTGTGTGTTTATAAATTTTTCCTGCTTTTATTTGTTGTTGTTTTCTTGCTTGCTTTGTTTTATTCTGGTTTGCTTTTTAATTTGCCTGTTTGCTCTCTAAAGAGGGAGAAAGAAGGCACGAAGTCAAAAGGGCAGAAAGAAGATTAGGAAGGGGAGACCAAATATATTGTATGAAAAAAGATGTGCTTTTAATTTAAAATAATATAAAATAAAATAGATCTATCCATGGGAAAAGATATCAAGCAGGAAGTGTACAGAAAACAATCTGAAGACAATAATTTAACTTAAAGAAAAAACCCACAACACTTGTAGAGTCTTTAATTTTTTTTAAGTCCCTCATTTTTAGCATAAGTAAATAATAAATACATGATATAGAGCATTGGAGTGATGACTTTGGAATAAACACCTCTTATAAGAACTCACAACACTTTTCCCACGGAGTGCAGTCCACCGTGTCTACGATTACTGTAGCTCCAGTTCCTTCCTCAAACCATGACCCAATGCCTGCCGGGGGCTGTTAGGAGGATCACACTGCATCCCTGATTCTCTGAGCTCCTGCCTCTTCTGGAATCTCAAGCTCAGGAGAAGTGCATCTGAGGAGAAGCAGTTGCTTCCAGACTGATGAAAACTCAGCTTCTATTACAAACAGGCAAGTTAGCATAAGCTAGATCACATAACTCCACTCACGAATCTATCAGGAGACCTGAAGTCTATGTCAGAATAAGGTATTAGGTAGGAAGCTACCAACATTACGCAGTCTTCACCATAACATTGTCGTCCCGGGCTGGGTGTGCTCTGAAAGTCCTCTTCTTGACCCTGAGAGAAGCAGTTAATTTCAAGTGGTTGTGAAACACTTTGCAAATGAATCAATGCAACAGCCTTTAATTTTCCATATAACTTATTTTTTTTTAAAGAGAAATAGAAGTAAACAAACCTAATTTTCAAAAAGAAAGAAAGGGAAAAGCCAGGACCACAGATATGATTCAACAAGTAAAGCCACTGGCTGTTAGCCCTGACAGCCAGAGTTCAATGCCTGGAACCCACCTGATGAAAAAAAAAAAAAGTGACCACAAAAGTTGTCCTCTCACTACTGTAGATGCCATGTTGCACAGAAACACATATGCAAAATAAATGAAGGTAACAAAAAAAAATTAAAGATCTAAGAATACAAATGTAGACGGGCTTGCCAGCCTACCAGAGAAAACCTCTACGCACAATGAACAGTTTTCACTTGCAATTCAGACTGAAAAGATGTGCCAGCTACCCAGGCTGAAAAGAAAGAAGAAAGCAAGGATCCATTTTAATAGCTGGAAAGTAGCATCCCATGGCTTAAGACTGTGTTGGGATGATGAGACAAGATAGGTATCCCTGGGGTTGAAGAGGACAAACTAGGTGTACAGCAAGAGAAGCAGCATCCTGGAGACCGGTTGTATCAAGCTGCTTCACGGATCTGCTCATGTCGACCCAGAGTGCCTTTTATGTGGTGATGGGGCCCTATGAGGGTGTCGGTATTAGTTAACCTAAACTCTTAAATTAACAAGAAAACAGAAACATTTTCTGATTAGTAATTAAGCATCCGGTAAATTCTTCCTGAAGACAAGAAAAAAGTGCATATAAAATACAAATTTACAGCCAGACAAAGTGTCACACGCCTGCAACTTCCATACTTAGGAGGCTGAGGTAGAATCCTGAGTTAGAGACCAGCCTAGGCTACATGTGACCCATCCGGAAAATGAAATCTTTCAAACAGCAACCACAAAAATAACAACAAAAATCTATTTATTAGACCAAATTGGCGAGGAGGACAACTGTAACTGGACATTACGCATGACATTTTTAAAAATGACAGTGGAAGTGATGGTACTGAAGTTGCATTCGAAATATGCAAAGGGCAGATTAGACCCAATGTGCATATTAATTCAGAGTGTAGATGTTCTTAGTGAATTGTCCCCTCATTATAAATCCTAGGAAGAGACATTCCCTGGATTTCTCATTTCCTGTTATTCTTTTCCTATAACCTCAATCACACATCATTATTCTCCTTCAGGTATCTCTTTTGTCTCTTAGTTATATTTTAAATATTTTATTAATTCTTTTAGAATTTCATACAATGTATTTTGATTATAAACTCAGATCCCACTTTTTTTTCCACCTATCCTCTATCAATTCCTTTCTCTTTTCTTTTTAACTCCTGACCACCAGTGGACCTACTCCTGCCCTGTGAAGCGTGAGCTGGGAACGTGTTTCTACACAGCTTTAGAAAGCTAACCGCGGCTAGCGGAAAAGCTCCCTCTCTTGTCACAGTGTTTATTGGACGTCACATTGCAAAAGAGTCGGAGAAAAATATGAGAATGAGTCTGAACAAGTCGATGCTGCAGCATCCGCCTGACAATTGCAGTGCTCTGTCACCGTTCCCCTTCATTGGCCACGTACGGAGACTAGATGGCGGCTGCCGTATAACCTGGAGGACAGCTACTGTGAAGGAACGTGTGGAGAATGCCAGACAGCACCAAGCAATCAGCGAGGTGAGGGCCTTCTGGAACAAACACATCACTTAGAATACATTATAAAAAGGCAAAATTCTGAAAATAGAAGCAGTCTGGGATGAAGGATGCTGTTTTGGTAGACTCAATGGGAAGCAGACAGTTGCCACACATCAGTCTTTCCAGCCACATGTAACCCGTGCAGCAACAGTCCACAGGGTCATTTTGTGCCTTGAAATACTAATGCATTTCTTTTTAAAAAGAAAAAAAAATGCTTGATTTACCGAGTAGCTTTGAAAGGGCGATAGAGAGTCCTGGTTATAGGGCTGTCATTATGCACCATGAAACAAAAGAGAATGCATTTGAATTGGATTCTGTCAGGTGGTTGGTGAAGCATGGCGAAGCCCAGAAGAGAAAAAAAAATAAAAATAAAAACAAACACATTTGGTCCAGTTTATGCGGCTCTCCTTTGTGATGCAAGACGGGTAGGAAGGGAGGAGTGCCCGGGGAATAAATGAAAAAAGAACCATACATACTTACACACTTGCTAAATGCAAGGCAGTATTTCATGCTGGGGGCCAGTGATTTTTCAAATCTAATTGTTCAGAAAAATTATCTAGGTGAACTTTAAAAAAATTGGGGGACTCGCTTTAAAATATCTAAATTAGACCACCTAAGCCAGGGCTCCAGCCAGGGCTTTTTAATAACCACTTTGGGTGGTTCCCATATAGGTAACTGGGAAGCCGCTGTGCTAAGGCGTGTGCAAGTGTTAAGGCACACTCCCTGACATTATATTCTGTAGAGAACAACCCTTGGTAAAATGTAGAGTGTATATGAGGTGTGAATATTCCGAGTGTTTGCAGTACATCAACAAAGAATATGGTAATGCAGAAAGCATTGTTTACTTCTGCTCCTGGACTGAGATGCGATGATAATGCTAAGACTGAGCAGAACAATAGAGCATCGTAACATTTCAGGTTCTCATTTTAAGATATATGTGGTTGTAAGAGGCAAAAAAAAATATGCACAGGAAAACATAAAAATAAAAATAAAAACCATGAAAATGAAAATAAAAGGATTTAGCTCTGCCTGAAACTAACCTTTGGAAAGTTTGGGTTTATTGTGCTGCATAGTTTTACATCATCTGGTTTTAGGGGGGTCAGTAGGACAACTCCTTTGTCTTATTTGCTTATGTATAACAAATAACAGATATTACATCTGTTACAGAAACTCTTCTTTTTCTTTTTTTTTTCTTGGATATTTTATTCATTTACATTTCAGATGTTATCCTCTTTCCCCATCCCCTCCCATAAACCCCCTATCCTATACCTCCTCCTCCTTTTTGCTTTTATACCATTTTAATTTCATGGAAGTATTAAGGTCAGTTCTAGGTTGAGGAACTAGCAATACAATAGATGCAAATAGTCAAGGAACAAGCAAGATGATAAACACAAATAGTCAAAGAACAAGCAAGGCAATGAACAAAGTTCCATGAACACTCCCAAGATCACTGTTTCTAAGGGCTTATCAGGATGACCAAACTATCTGAGCCTACTTCCCTGTCCTAGCCCAAAGTCATTTTCATGCCTGAAGCCTACTTCTATGTTCTAGCCTGAAATTACTTATTTGTTCAAGCCTAATGTCAGATTCCTGCCTCCAGCCCATTACCTTGTCCTTGGCCCATGTCAGATTCCTGCCAGGCAGCATCTTAACAAGTTAGAGTCATTTTGGAAGAGGGAACAACAGTTGAGAAAAATGCCTCCACTAGATTGGTCTGTGGGAAAGCCTGTGGTGTGGTTGATTGATCTGAGATGGCCAAGCTTACTGCGTGTGGTGCCATCCCTGGGCTGGCAGCCCTGGGTTCTATGAGAAAACTGACTGAGCAAGCCCCAGGGATCAAGCAGCACCCCTCCATGGCCTCTGTATCAGCTCCTGTCGGGTTCCTGCCCCGCTTGAGTTCCTGCCCTGGCTTCCTTCAATGCTGGACTGTGATATGGAAAGATAAGTGAAATAAACCCTTTCTTCCTCAAATTGCTTATTATCCTGGTGTTTTATCACAGCACTAGAAACCCTAACTAAGATACATATAAATCATCTCCCAAACTAACAATTAGCATTGGTATAATTACTTAATAACATTCATAATAGGAAAAATTCATTAGAAGAATATGCTAAATTGTTTAAATTTTAAAGGCCTCTAAAGATATTCATTTTGATTCACCCAACTAATTAAATTGACTACATTTGTCTTACCAACATCTAAAAGCCTATGACTTTTATTAAATGAAGATGAAAGGGGGAAAAGAAATAGAAGAGCAGAAAATGTACAGCAAATTAACTAAGTGTTTTACGTGTTCTAAGTCTGATTCTAGACATTACTCTTCTGTCTTAGTGTTCACCCAGCTCAGCTATGTTCCATGTTCCCCCGCTCACCCCCGCTCTGAGGTATCTTGACTCTCAACCAGCAAAACTGAACTCATAACCAGTAAGTACTGACTGAATTATCACCTACCCACCAAACTCACAAGAGTGCTATTACAATGTTCTGACTCCTTCTATTCATCTCTGCTATGTTTTGAATATGAATTCTTTCCCATAGACGTAAACACTTGGTCCTCAAATGGTGGCACCTTTGAGACAGAAGGCATAGCCAACTAATGTAGGCCATCCTGAGGATTATATGCTGGCCCTACCCCTTGGCCTAAACTCTCTCCTTCCTATCTGCTACTAGCAGGTAACCACAAAGCTGCCCTCTCTAGCTACCATACTGTTCAAATCAAATTCTTGTTGTTATGATAAAAACACTCTGAAAATAAGCAAATTGGGATTGAAAGGAATTTCTTTATGCTTACCATTTCAGATTATAGTTCATCACTGTTGGGAAACCAATTCAGGGACAGCTGTCTATACTACATCTACAGTTCAGAACAGAGAGAAACAAAGGCATGTTTGCCTGCCTGCCTGCGTGCTTGCTTGCATGCTTCCCTGCCTGCTTGCTTACATACTTGCCTGCCTGTCCACCTGACTGACTGACTGATTGATTGATTGATTGATTGATTGATTGATTGATTGTGTTCTGCTTCATTCTGTCCTCTTAGACAGTTCAGTACCCATTGCCTAGAGAATGGTTGTTCTTACAATGGACCACATCTTCCCACATCAAGTAACTTAAGACACTCCACCACAGATATAACCACATGTCAGCATAATGTAGATAATCTCTCATTGACAGAATTTCTTCCCAATTAATTCCAGGTTGTCAATAATGAGAGCCATATAGACCAAGGGCAATTGATTCTCTGTGCCATGATACGCTGCTGCTGTTCCTTTCTTAGGTTAATCTCCCATGATAATCTTTAATCAACATATATTTCACAGTGTGTACAATATCCCTAACAAGTATTTTATTTGCATTTGAACAGATGTATCTAACAGCATCTTACCACACCCTGCAGGTAATTTTACAATATGAAAGAATTAATTATTAACTATTTTTCTGTCCTAATAGCACATCTCTGTTTGCTTGCATATATGTAAAAGAAGTTTAAAATATACTATATATTCTTGGCAGGTTTAAGATATAAGAAAATATTGTATTTATTTAAAAAAAAACACATTAGAAGCATTGTAAAGCAGTATAGAACAGGGTAAAACTTGTTCTGTGTCCTTCAAATATCTAAGAATTGAAAAGAAAGCAATCCCTTTACATAGGAAATAGTGAGGCACAACAGAGTAGAAAATTGCTCTGTGCCCCAGAGAAGCTATTTACTATAAAGAAGATTGAAGGACTGGGAAATGGCTCAGTGGATAAAGAGCTTCCCGTGCAAGCACCAGGACCTGAGTTTGGTTCCTAACACCCACATAAAAACCAGGCATGCACCTGTAATCTTAGAGCTACAGAGAAGAGAAATGTTGATCCCCAAAGCTCACCCAGTAGCCAGTCATGCCAAAGCAGCCAGTTTCAGCTTCTGGGAAGAGATACTGTCAAAAAACAAAACTGAGAGAGATAGAGAAAAAGATCAAAAGTTGACTTCTGGTCTCCATATTCACTTGTATAGGCAAACATATCTGCACACACAGGCTCATATGTCCCTCCCCCAATACAGACACACACACACACACACACACACACACACACACACAGAGAGAGAGAGAGAGAGAGAGAGAGAGACAGACAGACAGACAGACAGACAGACAGACAGACAGACAGAGACAAAATTATATTGGTCTTCTTGGGAATGTAGCTCAGTTGGTACAGTACACAGATAGCATCTTTGTGGTCTTGGTTTCAGTCCCTAGCATTATTTAAAAAAACATATATCAGTATTCATAACTCGAGGAGGGAGGACTCAAAACCACCATGAAGAATTTTCAATGTCATTTTCCATTGCCTATTTTGAAACATCGAAAAAATATATCCAATTTCCTTTCCATTGCCTAGATCGAAACATTGCCCACCCTATGAGGAATTGGAATAGAGGTTATTCAGGCTATGTTCTAGATATATGACTGTACTCTACCTGGATGCCAAGAACTTGCATGAGTCTAAATTCAAAAGATAACTCACAATCAGAGAAATTTTCTCCTGCAGTAATGTGCAGAGAGTCCTCTATCCTAAATAGGATGTCTCCTTCAAACCTCACCTCTCAGTGCTTCGGGAACTATGAGGAAGAAGAGGCAGAAAAATGCCCAATGGCAGTGGGGATGTAAGACTTTAAGGAAAGAAGGCCTTCTAGACACAACAAGACTAAAGAATAGAGACTGTGGCAGCTTGAGCAGGAACTGCACAGGTCTCAGCACTGAGAGTGGAAGTGGACACATGCCCACATCTCTAATCCAGAAGCTACCTCCAGTTGATAACCACTCACAAAGGAAAAAGTAGTTTTCTCCAATCAAGTCTCACCGAGTATATAAGGGCAGGCCCCATACCCAGCAGAACAAATTCAATGGCACTTTGGAGGGTTTTCTTCTGTTTGTTTTATTTTGTTGTCTTATAATGCCTTGTCAGGGTATGTTTTCATGCTTAGGTTTTGGTTGGTTGGTTGATTGGTTGGTTGGTTGGTTGGTTGGTTGGTTGGTTGGTTGGTTGGTTTTTACCTGCAAGTCTTTTGCATGTATATATTACGGTTTTCAATTTAATGTCTTTATGAGATTTCAGTGTGTGCCAATGTGTGTGTAATATATTTTTTCTTGTGTTTTCTCATTGATTCTTTGTTTTTAATACCTAATGACAGAGACAGACAGACAAACAGACAGGGAGAGAGAGGGGGAGGGAAAGGGGGAGGGGGAAGAAAGAAAGGGTATGGATGTGGGAAGGCAGGGAGAATCATGGAGGAATCGGTATAAGGAAAACCATAATCAAAGTGTATTATATGAAAAATCTATTTTCAATATAAAAATGTAATGAAGTAATTTCTTTGATGATTAAAATTTTGAGACAGTGTAACATTGAATCTGCAGAGTAGCTAGTATTGGTTACTCTTATGCAGAACTTCAAGGGAAAGGTAGGCAAGTGGGATAGGGAAATACTAAAGAAAATGTGCAGTTTGGAGAGGAAGGGATCATTAAAACACTTAAGGTTGGAGCCGAGCATGTGCTGAAAAAGACTGGAGTCCTTAAAGAGATTAGCACCATTAGAGTGAAACCTCTCCTCAACCCTAGAGCAATAGAAAAACCCTCAAATGCCCAAACCTGGGATGATAGAGCCTAATGGGGTTCCCATTGCTAGTAACTACCCAGGGAAGGTTTTCACCAGTATCAGCATACAGAAACTGCTGCACGTGTGGTTCAAGAGCCCAGACTCCATTCTAACCTGGAAACAGATCTTGGCAACATCATCCACCTGGCACTGGTTTGGCAGGCTTGAAAATCTAGGGTTCCATGGTCATGGGCTCTTCCCTCACTGTTTCAGAAAGCCATGGAGGTAAGGCAATGTAAACCAGAGGCAGAATTTCTGTAAAGATGTCCTGAAAAATCACTGCATGAAACAATGAGAGTAAATTATGAGGTGTGGTGGTAATCTCAAGATGTTAGGGATGCCAGAGTCATGCTGTGTCTACCAAGAAAGGTTGCATACAGAATGTGAAACCAGCCCAAGAGAGAGAGAGAGAGAGAGAGAGAGAGAGAGAGAGAGAGAGAGAGA
>JANHMN010000016.1:42290622-42363479 GCA_030674055.1 Rhabdomys pumilio | reverse complement strand
AGAGAGAGAGAGAGAGAGAGAGAGAGAGAGAGAGAGAGAGAGAGAGAGAGAGAAATGTTTGTTGTAAGCAACAGAGTAGGAGGGATGGAGGAAACACCCAAGTCCTTTGTTATAATTTCATCAGGATCCCCAGATGCCAAACAGGGAGCTATAAAATTTTGTGTTTTCTCTCCCCAGTCTCACTCTTGCTTTGGTCCTTATATTTCTTCCTTTTGCAATGGGAATGTATATTCTGTGTCATAGTATATTAGAAATATATACTTTGTCCTTTTATTTTATAGGAGGTGGGTCATAGTTAAGAAATTGCCTCACGACTCAGAAGAAGTTTTAGACTTTGGAAATCTTAACAATGCTTAAATTGTTAAAAACTATAAAGATTTTTGAAGTTGAACTAAATGAATGTTGCATCCTGAGATTGCCGTGACTCTGTGGGTACTGAGGACAGAGAATTGTGGCTTGTATTCAAAACGTTCCTCATAGGCACGTGTGTTGAACACTTAATTCTTAGCTGATGACATCATTTGGAAGGTTATGGAGACTTTACGAGGTAGAGACTTACTGGGAGACGTGTGTCACTAGAGGGTGGACCTTGAAGTTGTATAAATTATTTCCACTTCCTGTTCTCTTTCTGCTTCCTGAGATGATATGACAAGCTGGCCTCATATGCCTGTCACCATACCTGCCCTGCCATGGTTCCCTCAGGAACTCTAAGCCAAAATAAACCCTTCTCCTTAGGTTGTTGGGGCCAGAGCAATCTATCACAGCAACAGAAGGGGAAATAAGGACTGACTGTGTTACATGGAGTTAGCTAAATGGAGTCATTAAATGCATCCTCAAGTCAGCTTTCCCTCAGCTGAGTCCTCAAAATATCCACTTCGGTCCTGCCTGAAATCAAAATAGTATAATAGAAGGAAAACCAGAGTAAAAAATGGATATCTTCCGTAAGGGGTATCTGCCATAAATGCTTTACTAACAGTTAGTTAACCCGTCACACGGTGCCAGCTTCACAAATGTGCGGACCCATGTAACACGTTACTAGGGCTCTTCTCAGAGACTCAGAAAGGAACCATTCAATTTGCCTTAGTGTAAATCTCCTGCTGGTTACCAAAGCAAGCAGAAAGTAAAAACCTTGTCTATATGAGGAAGATAATACAGAGTCTGAGTTTAATTTGCCTGCACAGAAGCACTTTAGCCAATATTTGTGCCATGTTAATACAATGTTAACATCCATGGATTTTGGTTTTTCTGCCTGCCATGACTCTAAAGGAAAGGGGATATCAGGTTACTTCTGGTTGGCCTTATGGGACATGTGTTGTCATTTGAAAATTTGTATTTGATACTTCTATTGTTTGTTTTTACAATGTAGATTGTGGGAAATTCTCTTGCCTGTTTAGGATAAGCACACTACACAGTGAGAAAGTATAGAAGCTGGAGGTCTTAGATTTTTAGGTTGCTTTAAGATTTGAAGTTGGGAGCCATTGCCAGCGGAGAGCTGCATACTGGAGAGGTAAGATCACAAGGAGTCTCCATTCTGGCTCAAAGTCCTTCCCTTTGCCTTCTAGTTCCCTGCAGGAAGACAGACCTGTGGTCAGTCCAAGAGGAAAATGGACTAATAAGATCCATCCCTTTCTTGGGAGTATAGAAGATGAAAATCAGAGACTGAGATTTTGATGTCAGACTTAGAAATTGAGATTGTGTCCTGAAATCTATGGAGGTTTCTGGTCATCAGCTTGGAATCTGAAAAGGCAGCCGCTTCATGGTGAGGTGGCTGGAATGGCCTAGGAAGGACCCAAGAGAGGCTACTGGATAGTCTAGGATCTGTGGCAATGGTCAAGGAGAAAGATGATGAAATGCTGACTGGAGACAAGGACCACAGCATGAAGCCCAGGGAACAGGGAAGCACAGAGGGAAGGAAACACCAATAAGCATCTCTCCTATGCAACCAGTTTCCCTATGTCCAGAACAGCACCCACTCTCTATTCTCCTTCTGCCTCCCTGAGGCAGACACACCACATGCCCTTGAAGCTGTGTTCTGCCAAGCCTCATACCTATAGATGTTCCTCGGGCCTAGTCTGCTTTCAGCAACACTAAGATCAAGGAGCATGGCGGGTTCTTCAAGACAGACAGGAGCAAACTGGAGACTTTGCAATGTCCAACTGATCTGTGCGATGATCAGAATCTGTTCCAAACAGATTGCATCTCCTACCACTGAAGTTTCTCTATGTTCTAACAATATTAAAGAAGCTAAGCAACTCCAGACTTCAGTGTCTGTAGGAGCCAGGCCTGTCTGGGTTTCTTAGACTCCCCCAGGCAATTTCCTGTCAAGCTAGACAAGCTTCAGAACTCCCCTTAATGTACCTGTTAGACTCAGAACTGCCTTCTCTGCCTGATTAATTTCCCAAGGGGACCAATCTGCTTGTTTTAGAACCTTCCTGCTTCAGAGCAAGAGCTGAGAAGATCTGACTAGATCAAGAAGGATCAGGGAATGAGCCATGTGGGGCATCCTCTGAAAGACACAGGGCAGTGTTAAGAAAATCAATGAAAACAGAAACCTCATCAACAACCACAAGCCAGGTAAACAGAACCTGCAGGACCAGCTGAACCTGCCTTTCAAAGAAGTTCTCACAACCACTAGAAATGTATGAAGATGGGTCGTATTATCTGATTTAAAAAAAAAATTATTTTTTTCTATAGCACTTTTACCTATATGCAAAGTGAATCGTTGAGTATTCTTCCAAATAAAGTTATAAATAAATGATAAGATGATAAATAGATTAATAGATAGATGGATAAATGATAAATATACATATGCACATAAAATTATTTTTACAAAAGAATGGCATGGGTGTAAGACTCTAAAATTTTTTATTATTATTATTTATTTGTTTATTTATTTATTTATTATTTGGAGGTGCATACGTTCCATGGTGTGCACGTGGAGTCAGAGGACATCTGGGAGTTGGTTATCTATACCTTGAATTACAGGTATCAGACTCTAGCAAGTACCTTTGCTTACTAAGCCACCTTCCTAGCCCTCTAAACAATTACTTTAAATACATATCTTCATTGAAAATCATCCCTAGAATAAACACCATCGCAATCTCATGTGTGGTCACTTTAACAAAACATCAAAGTCCAGGGAGGGTAAGTGACTAACCTAAGGTCACAGAGCAGTTTAATCCGACATAGAATTCTTACACTCCTGCTTCCAGATCTGTATTTATTTTCCAATTGCACCAAGCAGAATCAAATCAAGCAGGCTTTTATTTCAATTCTCATGTTACATATGATTCCAGACAATGTATTTAACTTCTCTACACCACATTATTTTTTATGTGCATTGGTGTTCTGCCTCTGCATGTTGGTCTATGTGAGAATGTCAGATTCGGGACCTCATCATAATAATGGGAATAGTTCAATAGGATAATAATACACTAAATATTGGTAAAAGCAGGCATGTTAAAATATAACATAGCCAATACTGTTTCTACATCCTTCAATTAAAATGCTCAATTAAGATATTTGGTGATGTTTGGGTGACTCATTTTCACTCAACTTTTAATTTGTTTTTATTTGGGGATGTGGCACTCATGCCATGACACCACGAGGAGGTGAGAGAACAAAATCTGGGAATTGGTCCCCACCTCCACCTTGTTGAGGAGGAATCCCTAGTTCCTGTCATTCCACATGATCTATCAGATGGCCCTTGAGGCTTCAGGTAATTATATCTTTGTCTCCCACCTTTTCATGGGAATTCTGGGATTGCAGGTGCATGCTACATCATCAAGATTTTTTTATTATAATTTTTATAGTCTAGTCATTATCCTCCTCCTGGACTACCCTCTGCCTGTTTCCCATACCATTCCTCCTCTCACATCTCCAAGAGGATGCCCCCAGCCCCCCACTCCCACCCCACCAGACTTCCCACTACCTGGGGCCTCAACCCTCTCAAGTGTTAGGTGCCTCTTCTCTCACTGAGGCCAGACTAGGCAGTCCTCTGTTGTATATATGTTGGGGGCCTCATATCAACTAGTGTACACTGCCTAGTTGGTAACTCAGTGTCCAGGTTAGTTGATACTGCTGGTCTTCCTCTGGGGTCGCCTTCTTCCTCAGCTTCTTCCAGCTTATCCTTAATTCAACCATAGGGATCCCTGGCTTTTGTCCATTGCTTGAATATCTGCATCTGACTCTTTCAGCTGCTTGTTGGGCCTATTTGAGGGCAGCCATGCTAGGCTCCTGTCTATAAGCACACCATAGCATCAGCAATAATGTCAGGCGTGGGAGCCTCCCCTTGAGCTGGATCCCAATTTGAGCATGTCACTGAACCTCCTTTCCCTCAGTCTCTTCTCCACTTTTGTCCCTGCAGGTCATTTAGACAAGAATAATGATTTTTACATAGATTCTGAGGATCACACTCTGGTCATCTGTCTTTCCTAGCTACCACTTTTACCCTCTAAGGCATCCTTCTGGTGCCATCTTTACTCAATTTTAAGTGGAAAAACAAAAATTTAAAACCCATAGATAGATTTGCAGGGTGTGACAATGTACTAACATAAACTATCCATATTAAGGAAGCTGACATCTGAACGTGTGCACTTTCTTCCTCTGTGCTTTCTCAGATGAAGTTCTTTGCTTTAAAAGAGGAAAACTTTCCCTGATCATAGTGACACACACCAGCCTTCCCAGACCCTGGGTGACTGAGCTAAGGGAATCAGGAATAGGAGGATAGCCTTTGCTATATGGCAAATCTGAGGCTAGATTGGGCTAGCTGGAAAACAAAAAAGACAAAACTTGAAATTTCCCATGATTTTTCATGTGCAAAGCTTATATAAGGGTCATCACCTTTCAGCTGAATCTCAACTCACAACCATGACTCTTTCCCTCCAGCCTGCTGTGTTAGTAAGGCCCTATGGCATCCCTACAATTGGGACCTGGTCAAGTAGAGCAAATGTCTTCTACTGAACTCTACCCCTCCTGTCTCCTGCTACTCTTCTCAGAATTTAGCAAAGGAGTCTCCGAAAAATATTGTGGTCCTTCTTTCTTCTAGTGTTGAGTTTGCTGAATTGCTTCTCTAGAATGTTAACAGTCAAACCTGATTAAATATTAGACTCATGCAAAGGACTTCAAAAATACATATGTCTGCCTCTTACCTTCATGGATTATGAGTTCATTGGTCTGGGACATAGGCTGGCATGCAGTTTTGTCTTGTTTTGTTTTGTTTTGTTTTGTTTTGTTGTTTTGTTTTGCTTTGTTTTTCAAGGCCTCCCAGATGATACTAAAGTACAGCCAAGAAAATTAGCCTCTGATAGTTGACAGGGTTAGAAGCTGAGGAGAGCAGCACAGGCAGACCTTCTTGTGGGAAACCTCATCAATGCATTCTGAAGTTGGGTTGGCTACATCTCCCTCTGCTCCTCTAAAATGCCTGCTCTACAGTTCTTCCTAAGCTGACTTATATTCATCTGCTTATATGGCCCCTCTCAGCTCTTCACCTTGGGCTCCAGAAAACAGAATTCCCTTTTCTGTGCTCTCTACGCTGCCAACAGAAGAGGCATTCAGATGGCACTCTGCAAGCTCTAGTCATCCCAAAGGGGCTTGTTCCTTCTATTTCTCTGACCCAAGTTTCCAGGTGAAAGCAAACTTTTTTCAAGAAGTCCTGACTATGCTGCTACAAAAGGAACATTTCAAGGACACTCAAAAGAAGCTACCCAGTGACAGAGCCAGCCCCCACCAATAAGTCAGAAACAGATGTGAGGCAGCTCTTGTTGTCTTATAACTTTCAAAGTATTCTTCCTAGAGCTTCTCGAGTAGGAATATAATTAAAGACGCTGCATATTACCTGTTCCATTGTGCCTGGTCCTGGTCCCTGCCCATTGTTCAGATAAGACAAGACTGATGAATGTGAATATGTCTGAACTTAAAGCAGGCAGGAGATAATGAAAGCGGCTGATTGGAAAGTCCTTATCAACTCAAGAGAATTCTGAGATACACAAAGCAGGAGGACCGCATGCCGACCTGTCTTCCAAAGTCACAAAGTTGAACAGCAGTAGCTGCAAACTCTGCTGGCTTCTCCCCACCACTGTCCACAAGTCAGAACAGTCCCTTATGTAGGATTCCGGGGAGATCCAGAGCTCAGGCTCTATAGTTCAGCAGCAGGCCCCCAGTTCTATGGGTAAGAAGATACATACAAAGAACATGAAACCCAAGGTTATTATCACTGTTCATAAGCTTTAAAAAGATCAAAATTACTTATACTAATTGTTGCTGCTTTCTACAGCTGGGGTGTGGCTCTCCCTTTCAGACTTCTGATATCCATTCATACTCTATCACCAAGGCCTGAGGTGCTCTGGCTCTGAATATGGCTGCAAGAATTCATCTTCAAGCCTCAACCTCTACTCATTGTGTTTCTTAGAAACCTTTAGAAACTCTAGAGAACTACTGTTACTCTCAACTTCGTTGAAAATACTTCATGGTTTTCTTGTTTGTTACTATTGTTACTTTGTTACAGTAAAGGAATCTTTAATCTTCAGTGAGTGTTTCTCCCACTGTGGTTCTCACCCAGTGGCAAGGATCTCAATGTATCAGTCCATTCTTACAACGAGGCAACACTTGTTGGAGAGACCGTTGGTCAAAGGCTGCAGTGAAGACATGAAGACCTAGTCATGAAAGGTTGTAATGTGACTATGGAATTAAAGTATCTGGACTCAGAACTTACTCATAATCCCTATTTGCAAGCTTTGACATGAGTCACACTTCAATCATGAAATCTATAAAATCTATCTGAGACATCAGGAAATGCCTAAGACTGTGTGCAACCCAACATGAGCAAGCCTATTTGTCACTCTTGAAATATTCCTTCTTCTAGACAGCACCAGTGTTGTTCATCCTTCTAAACAGCACCAATGTTATTTTCTCCCTTGCCACTGGTTACATTTACTGGGATTATTTCTTAATATTATCCTTATAATTATTAACATAATTAACAATATTCTTAATATTATTGTCACGTTGTTTAAAATGCCCATGGCATTTCTCTTTGACTCTGGGAGTATAATCACTTTGTCCTTTGGAAGTTTTAGGGCTATCTAGTTCATCCTCTTGATTTTGGTTGATTCTCAATGGGTTCAGTTATAGCATGCCTATAGCTCTTCCACTCACAGATTTTCAAGTCCACCATGGGTAGAAAATTATTAGGTCTCCTTTCTGTATTTTAGTCATGCTTTTAAAATATTTAATGGATGTTTTAAAAACTATAATTACCATGTATGGTATTATATTATTCTTTGATATTTTAACACAGGATATACTCTCGAGAGTTCTAAAACTTGAAATCATTTTTCAGAACATCAGATACTTCCCTAAACCAAGAATGAAGAAAAATCTGGCAAGTCAAACATAAGACTAAATAAAGAGGATGCTATAGCAATAGACAAAAAGGAGAAGTTTGTATTTTAGATGCCTTTTATGTTACATTGGCAGAAAATTTACACAAACTACAGTAAGATTACATGTCAGTAAACTTTGCCTTTGAGGGTCACTCTAACCCAGATTCTGTTTATTTTCAGCCAAGACATTCTTGGGAGCTATTTTCTGCAAAGATGTTATGAAGGAACATAATCCCATAAATGTTCCATATTATATTGCATGGAGAAAATGCACTGGGAAGGCATGTTATTATGAAGAGCTTTGTCGAGCCAACATCTAGAATAATTTGACTATGGATGTTTCATCAAAGCTGTATAGATGCTAGAATGACTGAGTCTGTGTTCTTAACTTTTCAAGATTTATTTTCCATTAGCTTCCTGTCATTTGACTTTTACCTACCTCTTTTTCATAGCTGTTCATCAAGAATACTTCACATCCAGCTGGGCGGTGATGGAGCACACCTTTAATCCCAGCACTTAGAAGGCAGAGGCAGACGGATTTCTAAGTTCGAGGCCAGCCTGGTCTACAGAGTGAGTTCCAGGACAGCCAGGGCTACACAGAGAAACCCTGACTCGAACAACAAAAAAACAAAAGAAAAAAAAAGAATACTTCACACCCTAATGGATATGTCCCAATTACCAAGTTATAAAGATGTATTCTAACACTGGGGATTAGAGAGTGGTAAGAAATGGCTAAGAAAAGAATAACTAAAACATACAACAAAACAGGAAACCACGTTATTGGTTTGTACACTCACACACAACCATAGGGAATAACCTATGTCCCCTCCCCAACACATACGACTCTCTACCATTTTATTACAAGGCACTTTCATTTTTTTTCAGTAGCCTAAGAGTAACTTAAACCCTCTTCCTCACACAATCATATTTCCATTCAAAAAAGTGCTTCTAGAGGATGATGGTTTAATTCAGCTGTTAAATGCTTGCTTCCTATTCCTGGGACCCTGGGTTGATCTTTGGAACCATAACAGATTCTTCTAACATACTACCTTACATTTTGATTAATAAGATTTAGATTAAAACATAATTAGATGACTAGCAAGAAATGTATCTGAGGAGGCAAGAACTAAGGTAAACAAAATTGAAGATTTGGGTCAATTGCCAAAATTTGGAAGAAACTGTGTGTGTGTGTGTGTGTGTGTGTGTGTGTGTGTGTGTGTGTGTGTAATGGATAATGCTGGGTAATTTTTATTGTTGAAATATAACTACACTAAATAGAAATTGGGCAAAAATTCTATGTATAACAAAGGGGCCTGGGTAACCACACTAACAAATGGAAGAATACAATGGGTGGTCAAGCCATAAAAACACAGGGATGTTCCTTGAGACCTTAGACAGAAAAAAAATGTATGAATTACAGGCAAAATAATTATCTAGTTGAAGACAGACTTAACTGCTCCATCCATTCCCTGTTGCTGCAGCAATGAATTAACCACAAACTGGACTACTCCTAACACTAAGTTATTGCTTGATAATCTTGGAGGACCAAGAGCCAAAATGGGTCTCATTTGGCTAAAATTAAGGTTTTAGCAACACTGCATTCTCTCTGGAGTTCTAGGTAGAGCTCATCACCTTTACCTTTCCAGCTTCTAGAGGCCACTCTCCTTTGATTCCTAACCCTGTCTTTGCTCTGTCTTCAAGGTCAACAAGAACAGGTTCTGTCACCCCTACATGTTATAAGTTTGACATGCCTCCACCCTACACTTCTACATTTATGCACGCCTTTGGTGACTTTGGGGGTTACACCTATAATCTAGGCTAATCTTACCTCAGGGCCAGATAAATTAATGTAACTTTTTTTCCATGAAAAGTAACAGAGCTTCTGGCATGGACATGTTGGTGTGGGGAGGGGACCTGTGATCTCAGCCATGACACCACCATTGTGGGAGAGAAGAAGGAAAAGAAGAAAGCATGTAAAAAATGATACATGGGAGGACAAAACCCTTATGTGCAGGGGGGAGAGAATGAAAATGCTCCAGTGTGATTCCCGAGTCATATTAAATCGGGAATTATAAATGAATATGACTTTAAGGATTAGCTGCACAGAGGAACTCTATCCATCAGAACATGCATTATGGTCTGACTCCTAGTCATCCATAATGTCTCCCATGAAGAAGGGAGAAAAGACATGCTACCCTCTCCGTATCTGCACATTAATTGGAACAAAACTCAGGACAAGAGGTTACTTAATGCACTCATCATTCAGGGAATAACTCAGGTACCGAGGTCCTTTAGAAGGGACTCTCCCGACTCCTCGCAGAATTAATTTCTCCTTCACGGATAGCCTTCCCCGGTGCTTTCCTTCCCAGAGGTACTTATCGTTCTGTAATATAATTTCCTGTCTCTGGGTCTGTTTCTCCTCCAGGATGATGAGGTCCTTTTGAGGACAGAGAGGGTGACTTATATATCTTTGTATTCTATGCAGTGATCGTAGTGGTTAACATAAGGAAGAGCCAATGTGTGTGTTGAATGAAACGCCGTGAGGTGAACTGAGAGCACGCTGAACTTCAGTCTTAGGTGAGAAGGTGGCATTTGAAGAATACAGCTAAAGGAAAGGAGCTTTCTCATTAGAATGGGAAACAATAAATCTCTACTTCCTGCAGATGCAATTGAGAAGGGGAGATGGGTGACTAATAGGAACTAGAAAGTGGAGGAAGTGTTCCTCTGATTGACTGCAGATTAGAAAAGCAAGGTCACAAACGCAGACAAGAAAGCTACCTGCTATGACTTTAGACATTGCCATTGTCGAGCACACTCAGCATACATATGAATGTTAGAGGAGGATCAAACACGGTTTCCGGAAGTGGAGCAGGAATATTTGAAAAGGTAAAACCTTTAACCCACGAGATATATTTTAGAAAAAAAATGTTTTTAGACATAATTTATTCTGAAATACTTTGTGAGAAAAAAAACTAACACTCTCTGACTAACTAGGAAAAGGGGAAAAATGGGAATTCCTCTCATCCTCTGAAACTAAAAATAAAATAAAATAAAATAAATAAAAAATAAAAAAAAATCAGTCGTTTTGCCAACTCCAAGTAGAATGAAAAAGAGACTGGAAACTCTAAACTAACTGTCTTAGTCAATGCTCTATGCTGTGAAGAGACACCATGGCCATAACAACACTGATGAAAGAAAGCATTTAATTGGGACTGGCTTACAGTTTCAGAGGTTTAGTCTATTGTGAACATGGCAAGGAGCCAGGGTGGCATGCAATCAAACATGGTACTGGAAAAGAAGCTAAAAGCTCTACATCCAAACCTGCAGGCAGCAGGAAGAAGGAGCCACTGGACCTGTCTTGGACTTCTGAAATTTCAAAGCCTATCCCCAGTGACACACTTCTTCCAACAAGGCCACACCTACTCCAGCAAGACCACACCTCCTAATCTTTTTCAAGTAGCTCCACTTCCTGATGACTAAGGATTCAAATACATTAGCCTATGGGAGTATTCTTATTAAACTACCACACTGGCTAACTCCAAGAAGACAAGGAACAGAAGAGTCAATATTGCGCTGACGTAACAGAATGGTTGTTCAAATTTCTTTTCCTTTTAATAGGCTTTCCACCAAAGTCCATTTCCCTGTGTAGCTATGAAGTAAGTGAGTAACTCATCCTATGCACGCTCGCTGCTGAACTGAGACAATACAGGATGAAGAACTAAGTCTAAGACTCAACCTTGACAATGACTGGAACACAGCTTGGCAAAGTCATCTTTTTCCATTAAGCTCTGTGTTCATGATTGCTTAAAGTAACTTTTAATTTCTCATTTCTGGACCAAGGAAGTTACAGAAGAGAATTAGTACGTCTCCAGTCTTCTCCTGTCTATCATCCTGAAGCATAAGAAACTCTATTAGTGCCAAATGACCAGGAGAACCAGTGTAGACAGAGCAGGCTTGAGATCTATGAGCAAGGAGCTGAAAAAACTTTGCATGTGGGAGAAATGTGTGCAAAAAAAATGGTAACTTCCAGGAAATCTCATATTTTAAGAGTCAAGCAAGGAAACTGAATTTCATAAAGACAATTGATAGAGAAAAATTGAAAAGTCACAAGGACAGTGGATTATGGCTTCAATGTCAATATCTCAAGGACTCAGCAATGCCATCAAATACTACAAACAAAAAGACATTTGGTAAGTAGGTAAGAGTTAAATACCTCTTTTTGTCCATAGCACAAAAGAAAGAATTAGCTCCTAGAAATAGTAGAATCCTCCTCCGTGAAGCTGACTGGGATAGCATAGCATTTTCTCTAGGAATTCATCCTCTCCCAAACACATGGACTTTTCCCTAACACATGGCCACCCTGCCATTTTAAGAGCCAAGCAACAAGTTTTGGCAGATTTTCATAAAATGGTACTTTGTCATCATTAGGTAAATCTTGCATATCTCAAAACACCAGACTATGACTCACAGGGTTTCAAGATCAAAGGGTACAGACTAGAAAGACTATACCTGAGGGAGGAGAAAACAAAAGTAATGAGAAATTTTATTATTGTTTGCAAAGAGTTTGACAATTGACATATCATGGATGGTGGTCCTTATTATTCCAGTTTCTACATAAGGAAGTAGTCTGGGAAGTTCTATCGCCAGAACATCAGGCTACCTTGTGAGACGAATCAAGCTGAAGGAAGCACCCATGACAGGAGCTGAGACAATGAGAATCTTAGTGGGAAAGCTGTAAATCAACCATGTTTTCTACACAAGCTTGAACTGTTGGTGAAATTCTGCAAATGGGCATGCATTTATAAACTTCAAGGAATGCTGAATCCAAGCTGAGGCAGATGGCTAAGTGGCTCTAAATTCAGAATGGAGTCTGAATTTGGAATTGGAAAACCTGATCAATTCCAATTGTCAAGACACATAACTGCTAGGAAGAGTCATGTTGCTTTCCAGACCTGACCTGTGAGCCATAGGTCCGTGCCATAAATCATTCCAGACCTCATTCCTCATTTATGTCAGTGGACCAGAATGGGCTCCTCCATCAGAAGTTTCCTTGTAGATGTGGGCTGTTTTCTTTGTTCTTAGGAGTGCACTTCCAGTTTATACCAACATTATGCTTCCCTTATCTGCATGATAAACTGAAATTTCTGAAACTGTTAGCTTAAATCTATTTCCTTTTTTTAAGTTGTCTACATCCCACATTTTTTTAATACCAGTAAAAACTAACAAAATTAGAAATAAAGGCCATGCCCAGTTTTAGAGAGGAAGAGGTTAAGCATCTCTTGGCCCATTACTGGACAAAAACTTTTGTTCAAGCATGACCAAATTTACATGCTGATCACTGTAAAACAAATGATTTACATCACCTGACTACCTCGTGATAGAGTACCTTCAACACAAACTCTGAGTAAGCCATCTTGTTCAGGCACAGATTTCTGTCCTAAAGTGTGTGCTCACAATGTAGCTACAGTGTTGGGAGGGAAAACAAAAGCGTTAACATTGTATCCAACTGTGACAAGTTATTTCTAGATGTGATCTACTTTACATTTCTATTTAGGTAGAAAAGCTTATGGATTATGATGGAATAAGTACGTTTTATGGTGAGAGGAAAAGAGCCCATGAGACAGGGAAGATGGCTCGGCAGTTAAGAGCACTTGTTGCTGTTTCAAAGCACCTAAGTTCAGTTCCCAATCACCAAGTCAGCTCACAACACCCGGAACTCCTGCCTGTTCCAGGGATCTGATGCCCTCTTCAGGCCTCTGCAGGAACCTTCATGCATATGACATAGGACACGCAGAGACACATACCCGTATACACACTAATACACAGACATAAAAATAAATCTAAGGGATAAATAAGGACAAAATCTAGAATATATGATTGGCATTTGCTGGGTAGTGGTGGCACACGCCTTTAATCCCAGCACTTGGGAGGCAGAGGCAGGCAGATCTCTGAGTTCGAAGCCAACCTGGTCTACAGAGTGAGTCCCAAGACAGCCAGGGCTACAGAGTGAGTCCCAAGACAGCCAGGGCTACACAGAGAAACCCTGTCTCGAAAAAACAAAAACAAAACAAACAAAACAAACAAACAAACAAAAACAAAACAAAAAGATTAGCATTCCCATTGAGATTCCACACATAGCATTTAGCCAGCCCCTTACACTCTGTGTCTCTCAGTATTTTTACTGGTATAATGGGCTTATGGATATTTTCAAATCATGATCCATAGACATGAGAGGACGGTGAATTTCCCCCCACAAAGGATCCTTTAAAAGGTTGCCTTAAAACAGCATTCCTTAAGTGCAGACATTATAAATGATTTTCAACCTCTAATAAAAACAGTAACACATTCACATGTGCCGTGTACTAAATTGAAATGTACTGGAGAACACCAGCTTATTAACTTGCACTGTTATTTTACCTTGGTTTTGGCATTCCTCAGAATCAACCTCCCTCTGTCATATAGATGCATCTACTTAGACTTGGGTGAGTTTCTGATTAAGATGCCTGTGACTCTGCATTGTTTTTGTTGTTTTGCTTAACTTAAAACTAACAAGTTCCCAAACCCATCACATTTTCTCCCTGCATTTTCAGTATCTGTCTCACATCCCATGCCAAGCCCACATTTTTAATTTCTCCCTGAAAGAGCATCCCTTTACCAAAATCTGTTTAGACTAGTCATAGATTCTGTTTAATACCACCCCAAACTTAGCAACGTAACACAGTAATCATTCACTGGCTTCCCCAGTTGCTGGTGATCTGGGTTTAATGGATGCTGACGGAGGAGCTCTGGCTCATGCCTGTCAGGGACTATGATACTCTATGATACTCGGTAGCAAAGCGGTCCCCTAAAGCTTGGCTGGAGCTTGACAGTTCTCTTCCCAAGTGGATATCACTCCTGGAATGTTGGTGTTGATTCTGAGGGCTCAGTTTTCTTCCTGCATCTCCCTCCACAGGGCTACCTGAGTGTTCTCAGTGGACCATTACTGGCTTATCCAGAGAGGAAGACCAAGAGCAAAGGAACCGCAGAACAGCCTTTCTCTGACCTGAGATACCAGCACCTTCTTTCTGCTCAATTGGAAATGAGTCACTAAGTCTAGTTAATATTCAAGTGAATCAAACTTTATGTCTAAAGGGCAAATAATTTTAGAATGTAAACATATGTTTAGATTATATCATTTAGTACTTTACAAAAATGTATCCTAGTAAAATTGCAATCCTTGCTTGAAAAAAAAATTGTACTAATTAAAGAAAGCAAAACGGCACTAAAACATCAGAGGAAAGTAGGTAAGCTCCCCTTTGTATCAGAGTGGGAATCTTTGTACCATTTTATAACAGAGAAAAAGATAAAATAACTCACAATAGGTTAAACACTGCGATAAACTGGTGCATAAGCAATAAAAGACAGTATGCACAAATCCAACAGAACACCAAACACGTCCAGTGATGAGCAGAGCATGTCCAGATGGGTGGCCACCTCAGCCCCTCGCCGGTCTCCTGATTTGGTTTTGTTGCACTGAAATGGGGTATGAGCTAAGAGGGAGATCGCCGTCCACAGCAATGGCTACTTTTATACCTGCATTCTCTCCTTAAATGCAACTTCATCTCATGAATCTACACTTAGTTTTCAAGAACCTACCCAGCCATTTGCCCCTCCACAAGCTGCCGTTGTTGTCCACTAATAAGGAATCATAGAGTCCACTGAAATCTATTTATCTTCAAGAGTATAAACTCTCCAACCGGCACCTGCCAGCTGGCCACAGTAAACGTTTATTTTCTCACCAGGAATTGGGGGAAACCACAGATGGACAGTTCTGTAGATATTCATCTGTCCTGGTTTTAATGTTCCCACCATTCTACTTAACTCTATAAATTCTAGGTTCTACCTAAGCATGCTTCTGCAGTTTCTTCCCGGGTTCACACATCTTTTCAATTATTAGAGAAGCAGACTTGATCACAGTGTCGTTACAGAGCAGGAGCGCTCCCCCTCCACACCCCATCTGGTTAGCTTGACAGAATTAAATATCTGTCGAGGAAGAGGTATAATTTCTCTAAGACCAAGTAAGTTCTCTGACAGGAGACAGGCTTAGGGATAACATAATTAAGAGTCAGCAAGAGGAGTTGCTAAGGAAATTAGTCTTTAATAGATAATAGTAATTAATCAGTAAAACTAAATACCTGGCAGAATGGGGGAGGCATCCCTGGTAATTGGAAAAGCATAATTAAGGCCGGATCCGGGACACTGACCCGAGAGCACACTGTGCTGACTACCTTCCGGTTCTGGCCTTTGAGGAGAGAAATGGAGCATAAAGCAATCTTCCTCGATTCAAATAAACAAGAACAAGACATGCTGAATAGGAGGCAACACTGCTCAATACCTCCAAAAGACTCGGTTAAAGGAGAAGTGTCAGAGCTTTAGCACCTGGAAGGGATGGCCAGAGGCTGCAGGGCTGGGACTAAGCCCCAAATGAGCAGAAGAGCATTGAGGACACATAAGGACATTTAAATAGAAGAACAGAGCTAAGACTGGGACAGAGACTGTATGAATAGTAACAGAAAATAATGCACTAGTATTTATTTATACAGGTGTGCTTCTTTATAAAACTATTTAAGCCATATTATATTTGCATGTATTTAGTATTTTAATATTGAGAGAAATTACATGTTCAGATTCAGTTATACTGCTCAGGAATCGATCTGTTCAACTTAATATTAAAATAGCCCAGACAAGGAGGACTACACCCCAGTATCAAATTAGTGATTACACATACAAGGTATGAATAAGTATTCATTGAATAAATTAAAGACACTGTCATGGGCTACATAATTTTATTTATGATGAAACGGGTCTCAAATATCCCTGTCCAGCCTCAAGCTCACTATGTAGATCCAAAGATGACTGTAAGTTTCTGATCATCCTGCCTCTACCTCCTGGGGCATTAAGGGAATTCCTACTAATGTCACCAGTTGTAATCTCAAACACTCAGAATGTGCCAACAGTCATCTACAGTTTTCCAATTCACTACTGATTCTCTCTGGTCTCCATTTATATCTTGAATTTACTAAGCATACTTTCTTGGACTCTCTCACACTCCAAATTCAAGTCAATTTTTCTACCTCTTAATTAGTTTGAATAAACTAGAAATGTAGCAGCTAACCAATACATAGATCAATATGCAAAAAACATCACAATAAACCATATCTTTGTATTCCCTGCTGCCCACCAATCAGTCAGGAAGGCCGCATGTGTATTCTGGATAAGGCTCTAAGAATACAGGAAGAAATGCATTCTTGTGTTTGCATGTCTAAGCTCACGGCAGCATGAGCAGTAAGGGTTGTGTCTACCTGACAGTGTAAACTCCTATCATGTTCTACATTTTCTAAATACAAGGTATAATTAGAACTGGACTATTAAATTACAACCTTCAAAACCCCCTGATGTGTGATTCAGAATTCTTTTGACTTATTGTGATTTTCATTTAAGATATTGTATGAGGCTTACCTGCTTGTCCACATGATTGTATGCTGTACCAACCTCAGATACTCATTTTACTCTGGAACTAGAACAGTAGTCCCAGTCTCACTATGTGTGGTCCTGTTCCTGACTGGGATCCTGGACTCTATGATAGAGAAAGGGAAAGGGGGCTGGGCAGCAGCATGCACTGGTAGCCCTCTGCTTCCTTCCTTCCAAATCGTGAGTGTGATGTAACCGGCTTCTCCAAGTTCCTGCCCCATTGACATCCCTGTCACAGTGGACCACACCCTGGCACTCTGAGCTAAAATAAACCCTTCTTCCTCATGCTGCTTTTGCCAAAGTGTTTTATCACAGCAACAGGGAAAAAAACTAAGACGCATACCTACAAAGATGCAGAAAAAAAATTAAATTCTAGTATAAACCATGAAGACCAATCTAAAACCTGGAATTATGCCATTAATTTCCATTTTCATGGTGCTATTCATTTAAGAACATTTCTTGAGGTTTAAGCCCCCGGGCTTGCAATAAAGCACATGAAGCTGTAATTATTCCTCTTCCCTTGGATCTATATCCAAACTAGAAAGAAAACAAGCAGCCTCTAGCAGAAAAGGGCAGAAGGAAGATTGAGCAGAATATACAAAGACAAGTTAAATGTTCTATATGACTTTCTCAACTTACTCCAGGAACTTGACAGATGCTGTGAAGAGTCTAAGTAAAAGGCCCTGGGAGAAATCCCCCAAATCAATGCTGCTAAAAATGATAGTGAACTGTAATATCAACATACTAGTCTCAGAAAGCTGAGGCAGGAGGATTACAAGTTCCAGATCAGCCTGGGCTAACTACTGAGGCCCTATCTTAAAAAGTTAAAAATGTAAATGCAATGTACAAAAATAATGTCTCTCCTAGACAAAGCCTTGGGTCCACCATCTGGGAAAGAACACGGTCAAGGGCCAATACAGACAGCAAGAAAGGTTTAGCTCTCCCAAAAGCATCCTTGCCAAACTTGAATTCGTATTTTCTCCTTTAAAAGTTAATTAAGCTAAAGGGGAGGATATCAAATGTGCAAACACACTTAATGAAGCAAGGTACCAACTCCAGAAAGATAAATTCAACCCTTTGCTATCAACTATAGAGTTGATATATTATAGAATAAGAGAGAACTAAATCAAAAGATAAAGCTGATTTTTAAAGAGCAAAGGAAGAAGGAATCCAAATGGAAGGAAGAGCCATCAGATGAGTAAGAACTGCAAGGTCTCTTTTTTTTATATTATTTTATTTATTTATATCCCCAGAGCTGCCTCCCTCCATATGCCCCCTCCCAAAGTTGGGGGAAGGATTGAAAGAGCTGAAGGGGATGGCCACTCCATAGGAAGACCAACAGTGTCAATAACCTAGATCCTTGGGAGCTTCCAGAGACTGCAAGGTCTCTTAAAACCCAACCATAGATCTCTTGTCTACAGAGGTGTCACGGGCAGTCCTTTTCTAGAGAGAGTAGTGTGAGTGACGAGTCTGAGGTAGAGTTCAAGAGTATGGGGAAGCACACTCGAAGCAGAAATCAATGTGTGAAAACACATGCAATTTCAGGAAGAAAGTAACTCCCAGAAACTGAAAACAAAACCATAATTTGTTCCCCTCACCGCCCCCCAAAAAGATTCTCTGTCTAAACTCACCTATATCACAAGAGGCTCCCTTGCCATATGGATGAAAACAAAAACAAATGTGAGCTAGGCCAAATTCAGTGAATTTTAGAAGAGACTGACGAAAATACCTGTGTAAGCAATTCAACCAGAATAAATATCATCACCAGGAAGAAAAAAATTATATTTTTGAGGTTGAACTTGGAGTTCTCCACAGCCCAAAAATCAATGTAATAAAATGTTTAGATTCTGATGAAAATAACCATGAGTCATGATTGGCTCTTTGCCTCTGATTAGGTAATCCAAAGATAAATCCAAAGATATTAATCAATACAGCACGCAGATCATTACAGTGTTAAGAATTCAGAGATCTTTTTTTTCTCTAGTGTTTGGAATAAAACCTAGAGCCTCACAGAAACTGAAGAAAGCTCTATCATTCAGCTACAAGCAGCCCAGAGAATGTTTACAAAGGACAAAACTGGTTTGTAATAAGTATTTAAATTTAGATATAGAGTCTAATCGTGGGACAATTCGCATACGTAAAAAAAGTGACCATCAAAAAGACAGTAGTGGGGTAAAGAGATAGTTCAGTGCTCAAGTGCATCCTGTTACTGCAGGGGACCTGAGTGTCCCTCCCGGCACCTAAGCTTTACAGCTCACAGCTGCGTGTGACTCCAGCTCTAAGGGATCCGAAGCCCTTTTCTGACCTCCAGAGACAGCTGAACTCATGTGCACACACCTGCACAGAGACACTACACAAATGTGCACATTAAAAAAAAAACTTTTAAAAAAGAAAGTATGATAAAAGTAAGTTACATGTTAAAATAATTAGTAAAATTTGCCTAACCTTGCTTAAACTGTAATGGCTTTAAAAACAAAACAAAATCAGCCAAAAGTAGGCAGAGAATATTGTCTAATTTACATATCTAAAGAAAAACCAAAATTCACTTCTTAAATAATTCTTCTATGTTTTGGAAAGATATTTTAAAGGTATAAAACGTACTTTTAAGCATGTCATATAAGAAGTTTTAGTTTCATCCAAATGAGCATATAATTAGTTGTGAAAATTATCGGAAAGGATCTTATAAGAGGCATGCTCACTTTAATTGGGCTCAAAATAAACTGTAGACTGCTTATAGTAAATGTATTGCAAATTACATAGAATCGATAAATTAAAATGACTAGCAAAAAACTGTACTCAGGCACAGATAAAATTTTAAATGACAATATTGCTATTGTAGGTGAAAAGTCACACTATGAAGACAGTAAGCATTGAACATGTTTAAAAGATATGAAATTAAGACCTGGCACGTAATTTTAAGTACTTATAAACATTAAAATCTCTAACAATGTAACAGAAAAGTATCAAGAAAGAATAGAAAATACAGCAATGAAGTACCTATTATTCAGTCTAAGATATACATGGTAGGTTTAAATAAAGATGTGGCAAACATGAACTAAAACTGAATTAGTATTAGAACATTTATTCCATACGTTAGGTACAATGTAGACATGCTGCATTGCAGGTAGGGGCTACTACATCCCACAGACCTAAACATCTGCTGTTAACCAAAAGTAAAATTCTAAGAATTCACACCCAATATATAATGCTGGCACATCTAATAATTTAAATGGCCACCAAGGCAATTGTGCTGAGTTGCTCTAAAAAAGAATCCATCGTTCCATTTATAAAATATCCACACAATTCCATAATGAAAAACAGAGAAAAGTGGTGGTTACTAGAGATTTGGGGAGAGGGAAGGGAAAACAGAAAGTTCATGTGTCTGTGTACGGATCGAGTGAGGGAGACGGTGGGGATAGAGTGATTGAGGTTCTTAACAGCAGGGTGCTTACACAATTTTACACACACACACACACACTGTTGGAGCTGATTAATTCACAGTTCTGTGCTTTGTACCAGGATGAATGTCCTGGTTTTATGATATACAAGTTGATGTAAAATGTTACCTATGTTCGGGGAGTATCTTAGGTTTCTCTTGCTGGGATCTAACATCATGACCAAAAGCAACTTGGAAAGGAAAGGCTTTATTTTTTCCACTTTTGTGTTCTGATCACAGCTCATTTAGAAGGAAGTCAGGGCCGCCAGAACTCGAGGCAGAAACTTGGAGGTGGAAACTGAAGCAGAGGCCAGGAAGGAATGAAGCTTTTGGCTAACTCAAACTGGTTTCTTATGTTATTTAGGCCACCTGCGCAGGCGTGAGATGTCCTACAACCCATAGTGAGCTAGGCCCTCCTATATCAATCACTAATCAAGAAAATACCCTACAGACTTGCCTACAGACTAATCTTAAGGAAGCATTTTTCTCAAAAGCATAAAATAAAGATTCTGTTAAATGAAAAATAAACAAAAGTTATTAAAAAAATGAGAAGTAAAAATGACTCCCTCCTTCCCAGAGATTTCTAGGTTTATGTTAAGCTAACAAAAACCAGCCAGCACAGGGATGTCATGTGAAGGTCAGAATCTCCCAGGACACTGCTTTGTAGCCTAGTAGTCTAATTCCTAAAGATTTAAAAAATTAAAGTCATTGCATATTCACTTTTCAAATAGATAACTTAGATATCTAGCAATTATTTTTACCCTTAGAAGACAGGACCAATTGCCTTGGCTGAGGGGGAAATGCTTCCCACTGTCACCCTGCCTCTGTCCCTTCAAAATAAATTGCAGATACCAATTTGCATTGGCCAACTACTCCTGGGTATAAGCCCTGGAATATGGCCAATGTACCAGATGCCACTCAACTGAAGAAAACTGACTTTTTCTCTCCCAATAGCTAAGGAGCTAAGAAGGCTACGGGCGGGCCTTAATGTCTACTTCTTCACCTCCATGCTGGGGTTTTGTGTGGGCTGTGCTGATGCAGGTAACGAGCTCTGTAAACTTATACATGCATCTGCACCATTCCTTCTGAGAATACTGTTTCTTTGACATCAACCACCAGCTCTGGTTCTTAGAATCTTTAACCTTTGTTTCAATGGAGCATCTTGTATATATCAAGTTTGTTTGTTTGTTTGTTTGTTTGTTTTTTAAAGTAATTGTATGTGTGAACATGGGTGTGTGTGTGTATCTATTTAAATGCCAGAGGATTTCATGCAAAAAAAATAAATTATTTTCCGATGGGTTCCAGAGCTAGAACTAAAGCTACCAGGTTTGACGACAACTGCTCCTACCCTCTGAGCTCCCTCGTCAGCCTTGTATTAAGTTCTCATATCCACTAGGAATTTTTTTCCTGGATAAATTGTTCAGTTTTGTGTTGTATAGCCTCAATTATTATATATGTATAGTTTTCCTACACAGTATGGAAAAATCTCTTGTTATACTTTATATTCAGTTATTTATTCTTTGACAGTATAATCAATATATCTTTTAGATTAATGAGATCTTATTTTTTGAATTCAGGCACTTAGACCAATGGTTCTCAATCTCAACATTGTGGGTCATGACCTTTTAGGGGTTGAATGACTTTTTTCACAGAGCTCACCTAAAACCATGAAAAATCACAGATATTTACATTATAATTCCTAAAAGTAACAAAATTTCAGTTGTGAAGTAGTAACAAAAATAATTTTGTGGCTAGGGGTCACCAGAACATGAAGAGCGGTATTAAATGGTCATAGTATTAGAAAGTTGAGAGTCACTAATGTAGACTTTCTTATGGACCATTTTGGGCTATTTGCAGATTTCTTAGTCTCCCTTCATGCCTCTCATTTGGATTTAATCGTTTTCTTCTCATTTTACCAACACTTACTTGGTGAGGTCATTCTTCAGCATCTATGCTTTGGGCTACAATCATCAATGAGAATAGGCTCCATCTCCCATTGCTTTATAAAACTGGCTATTAAAATCTTTTTTTTTTCAGTGAACCTACGAACACACTTATTCTGAAAGCTCTGGGGCTTTGTTATGGACTTGTTTTCTATCTCTTGGCTTTGGTCCGCTCACCTATTTATTTTCAGTAAATGGCAATGACTGGTGTTGTAGAGATGCTGCCACTCTGGCTCCTGACTTCAGAGAGAATGTCTGATGCAGAGAATGGTGAAGACTGCCATTTTAAATGCTCCTTTTTAAACCAAAAGCTGGTACTGAGATTTTTTTTCATTCCTTCAGTTTATTACTTGATCACATTTTTAATCTATTCACATACACTACTGTCATTATTTTGTCTTTATTGAGATTTTATTTTTAGCAACTTTATTGAGTTATAACTGATAAACAGTAAAAGGCACTTATTTAAATGAAACATTTAAAATGTGGTAAATTCAGACAGATGCACATATCTATAGAAGCAAAAAACAGCATTGCATTTCTGTCACGCCAAATACATTTTATGCGACTTTGCAGACCATCTCCCTGTGCTAGTAGCCCCAAACATTGACCTGCTCTTGTCACTATAGATCAATTTACACTTTCGACAAATTTATATAAACAAAATCAAACACTAAACATTCCGTTGGCTCTGGTTTCACTCACTAAGTGCAATTATTTTGAGACTTGTCTTAGTCTGTCTGTGCTATTATAGCAAACTACCTTAGGCTGGGTAATTTATAAGCAATAAAAACATTTCTCTCAGAGGCTGGAGAGTATAAAATCAAGACAAAAACAAAATGGATGTCTGGTAACACATTTCTGCTTCAGACATGTTAAATTATTATGGGATCACCGTGATAGAAAGGCGGGAGGCTCCCTGAGGGCAGCAATCTCATCCTAGAATCACTACAGTGAGACTGGATCTCAGTATGCATTTCGGAGGTTCACAGACATCCAGGCAATAGAATGATTAATCAATGCTACTGTCTGTCATCCCTTTCCTTCCTTATTATTAGGTGGTATTCTATATAGAGCATACCATACATTTCCTCTCTTTGATTGTTGAGAGTGTTTGTGTCTACCATGAATGAAATGGCTATGAGCAGTCTATAAGTCCTTCTGCTAATGTATCATGTGGCTTTGGTAAGAAATTATAAATAGTCACAAGAAATTAATTGTTTGTGATCTTACATATAAAGCCATATAATTCTCCATGATGGCTCCATTTCATACTTCCATCAACAGAGCATGAAAACTCCTGTCATTCTGAGTTCTCTCCAACAGCTTGCTCTGCTCACTTTCCAAAACTCAGCTCTTACAACAGAGTGTGTTGTGGTCTATCATCGTAGTGTTAACTTGCATCTCATTGATGAAAGATTTTGAGCTTTTCATATGATTATTAATAGATTTATTTTAATAAGCCATTCTGACATTGTGAAGATAAATGCTTAGAGATTGGGATAGATTTGCTGTGGGAAACTTCTAAGAGACTGCCAAACCATACTCTATTAAAATAATGTAGAATGTTATCACCCATGTTATCTTGAACTGTGAAATAGAGGAATTCATTTCAACTCACGATAGCTAATGTATTAGCTACTTTTCTATTGCAGAAGTGTTATGCAGAAGTAAAATGATAAGATTAATTAACAATGAAAAGTTATAATGGTTAGAGCCAAATGTCAACTTGACAAAATCTAGAGTCACCCGAGAAACAGGCCTTTGATCATGTCTGGGGGAATTATTTTAATTATATAAGTTGAGGTGGGAAAACCCACCCGATGTGGTTGGTACTATTCCTTAGGCAGGGGATTCTGGGCTGTGTAAGGGTAGAGAAAGCAGGGCGAGCATGAGAATGTATTCACTACCCTCTTCTTCTGACTGCAGACTTAATGTGACCAACTGCCTTGGGCTCTTGATGTCTTGATTTCTCTGCCATGATAGACAGTAACCTTTTCAAATGGTGAGGTACATAAAGTCCTTTCTCACTTAGGTTGTTTTTGTCAGAGTATTCTATCCAAGTGACAGGAAAAGAAAGTAAGATGACACCATTTGCTGAAAAATCTTTTCCTGTCCCATAAAATTGCTGCTGTTTCTTTATATAGAAGTGAGGATATTCACATGATTCTGTGTTGGTTGTTTCATTAAATTTCTGTGGTCTATATATACCTACATCAACACACCACGTCATCTTGACAACTGTAGCTTAATGTCTTCACATAAGGTAGAGTGATTTCTCCTAGATGTTCCTCTCATTAAGACTGTTTTGACCCACAATGCACCAGTGCTCCAATGTGGTGTGCACAACAGCTCATCTCTCTGCTCATCTTCCATGATTATGGATCAAAGGTTCATAGTCTAGCAGTGGCAGTTGACCAGTCAACTATGTATTAAATGGTATAACTAGGAGAAATGGGTCCACACTTAACAGCACTGGTTGCTCTTCCAGGGGACCTGGGTTTGACTCTCAGCACCTGCATGGTAACTCACACTTGTCTGTTAGCTCTAGTTCCAGGGCATCCAATGCTCTCTTCTGGTCTCCATGGGTACTGCATTCAGGTGTCACACAGACATACATACAGGAAAACACTCATATGCATAAAAATAGAAATTTTTTCAAAAACAATGTAAAAAATCTTTTTTGGTTATTCTAAAATATTTTAGTTTCATTATATATAAACTTCACTTTTTCATCTCAACAAGAAGCGGCTAACATTTGAATAAACACTATGCTCACCTTGTAGACCAATATAAGGAGAATAAGCATTTTTATGCTCCATCTGAATTCATACATTTTGAAAACATATACTGAAAATCATTAACAAAAATAAAAACAAAACAAAAATCAAAAATAATCAAAAAATCAAAAAATCACATAACAAAATCAAAAATAGGGATAAATACTAATACTTTTGGCAATATGATGGTATATGTCTATAATACCTGGGAGGCAGTAGAGAATGCCAGCCTAGGCTACAGAGAAAGTTTGAGACTCTGGACCACATAGTGAAACTGTCTAAAAAGCATATTTTTAACATACAAAACTATTATACAAATAAATGTTATTAACCCAATATATAAAAATAAATTGAATAAAACAAATGGCAGAAATTGTTTTAAGACCTCAGTTTCACCAATACTTGTATCATTCAATTTTAATAGTGTAAAAAGAAGGAAAACTAAATATCCATTGGCGTGAAGTTATTAAGTAAACAATGATACAGTCATATGGTCTGGTATATTGTTATTTACCTGCTTAAAAAAGCATATATCTAAAGATTGACATGAGTGTTCATCATATAAGAAAAAATGTCATATGTGAATTTTAATGGAAATACAACCTCAAAACTACTTTATCTTCTCCAAGGAAGAGCAAACTAGTTGATTGTCTGGTGCCAGGTAGTCAACCCCCAAGTATACGTGCATGCAGATAGTATAATGCAGGAAGAGCAGATTGTACTTATATTTTGTGTGTGTACATGTGTGTGTGCATGGGTGCATTGTATGTGTATATATGTGTTTATGAAGCAGTGGTAGGTGAAGAAGGAGGCCATGATTTGGATAGGAGCAGGGAGGATTGTGGGTGAGGGGTTGGACAGAGAAAAAGTAGGAGAGGAATTATGAAGTCATATTGTAATCTTGACAAATGAAAGAAATTACTGAGAGGAAAAAAAAGGAGAAAATATATCTTTAAAAGTATTTCATGTAGAAAACAATATTTGTCAATGTAAATTTGTATCATTTTCTTTTTTATATATTTTTAGATATTTTCTATAATCAGTGTATCGTTTTATAGTCAGAAAATCACTCATTAATAATATGTGACAACTTTAGAAATTATTACTTCAAAATAAGAGGACATTTTCCTGACTTAGACTATGGCATAGTGTTGGCCGCCTTCAGAAGCCCTTCAAAGGGCAAATTCTATGAAATAGATAGAGAATCTGGTAAATTTAATTCGTAGAAATATTTTCTCTGTGAGAACAAATTCAAGAATGAATTACTGGGCTGGGAATATAACTCAATAGTAGAGTGACTGGCTACCATCCAAGTGTGGTGGCTAATCTTGGTTGTCAACTTGACTACATCTGGAATCAACTAAAATCAGCTGGATTTTAGTTGATTTTACACCTGTGAAAGATTTCCTCTGTTGGGTTATTTGAGAACGAAAGGCTCATTCTAAGTCTCAGCCACATCTTCTGATGGCAGCCCATGTAAAAGTACATTGAAAAAGAAAGCCTTTTTTTTTTGCCTGCTTGTTTTTACTCTTACAGGCAAGCTTATCCTATTTCTGAGACATCCCTTTGCTGGTATTAAAGTCTAATTCTTAGGGATTCCAACATTAATTAAAGAGCAGCACCTCTCTAAAGTATCCCGCACCAGATTGGAACTGTGTAGACATCCAGACTCATGGGCTGAACAGCTATCAGATTCTTGGCATCTCTCTCAGGAGAAAGCCATTGTTGAACTTCCTAGAGCACAGCCTGAAAGCCACTCTAACAAATGTCCTTTTAATAACATATAATATATTTATCAACTATATATTATAACATATAATGTTTACACACACACACACACACACACACACACACACATACACACACATATATCCATTCTATGAGTTCTGAAAACAGTACTTGGTACCTTGTAGCATTTATCCTCTGCACCATCACCAGAATAGATTGTCTGCCTATGTCTCATCCCAAAGAGAACTGGAAGTCAGAAAAAACCCACACTAAGCCATGCTCCTCTCTAATTAGCAGGCGAGTTCCTCAAAGACAGATACTTGATGTTTTGTAACTTTAGCAAAGAGGGACCATAAGCTCACAGTTGTTTAGATGGAGGAAAAAACAACAACTTTTCATTTCCTCATTCCGTGTAAGTGCTATGCCAGATAGAGATCTTGAAGCACATTTCAAAGCATCAAAAGCTCAGTACTCATTAACACTGTGACCACTCTCAGCAATTACTTAGCAATTTAAATAAACTTCAGGCATATCAAACTGTCGCCTTCGGATGCTTGTGATCAGATTAATGATACCGTTTATAGTCTAAAGTAGGACAGTTCTAAGTGTAAAGTGAGTGCCAGTAAGAGTTAAGTTGGGACAATAGTGTAGGGACTACTTGGCCTCTTACTTCCTTACATCCCATTCTTCTACCTCATTGCGATCCATGCCCCACCCACCCCACCACACCACACCCACTCCCAATGCTATACTTTCAATCTTCTGAGACATTCATGTTTTTGTTTTACATCCATCCCACACCCTGTATTCTATGTGTTAGAGTAGTTCTTCCTGGCTACTACGCCAGATCCTCCCAAAGTCTCAGTAGCTTGACACAATTAAGGTCTCTGCCTGCTCACTGATAGTCAGCTATTAGCTGGGCAGCTATCCTTGGCAACATCTACAATTCCAAAGCTTTCCATACCGACTTCTGGCATTTTGTAAAAGGCAGAAATGAGAGGACAAAACTTAAAATGAAGATATTTCTAGAGCCAGACCACAAGTAGATCATAGCTTCTATTCATAGCTAGGGAAAGGTCACATGACCCTTACCTAGTCCCATGGAATGCTGGGAAATGTAGACATCTTTAGCGTCCAGGAAGGAGAAATGAAATTGGTCAATATTTGGTTAGTATTTTGTCACAGTAAAACTTAACTTTATGTACAACTCGTTTCCAGTTCCTTTACAGCAGCTCAGAATGTTTTCCACAAATATGTTATTTTAATCATTAAGTTTTACTACTTCACTTTTCCTGATATACCAGAATATAATAACACTGTCAAGGAAGTTTAGGTTACTATCATTAAGAATTTCCAGCCTCAATGAGGCTTTAGCATGGGTTATAAATAGTTCCACTGCTTGAGTTAAACAGTCCCTCCCAGTCTCCCCGACCATGTGCAACCTCCCTCTCTCTCCTCCCCAGAAAACTGTGTCCACAAAGTCAGAATAGATCGTGATGAGTTGGGCTTTATGCCCCAGTTGCCAGGTCATGGATTAGTCAAACATGTCTGAATGTTCTTGTGAAGACTGTCTTTTAGATAACATGACCCTTAAGTCAGGAGATGTTGAAACAGCAGCTAGACCTCCGTGTGTGACAGGGCCACTCTTGTTGATCCAGACCCTTAAGAAAAATAAAACAACATCCCATGAACAGGGTCTCTATCAGCACACTTCTTCCAAACACCAACTCTTCCTGGGATCTTCAGTCAGCCTGCCTACCCTGAAAAATTTGAACTTACTATCATGCACAATCAGCGAGTTAGTAGCCATACCTGTACAGACACGAGTACACGGCCTTCAATGCGGCAATCCCTTTAACATGAATTTGACTCCAATTTGGCTTATCACAACATTTATCGTGGTTGAAATTGTAAACAAAATAAATATTAAATAAGAAAATTTTAAAACATGTAAGGCATTTCTATTGATCTACAATTTGAGAGTGATTATTCTAAAAGAATATATATATACATGTGTGTGTGTGTGTGTGTGTGTGTGTGTGTAATTCTAAGTTTACAATATACATTTTAAAGGCAAAAATAAAGCAACAAAAGTTGTGGTCCTATTTTTCTTTCTTGTTAATCTTATTGTAATTGTCAAGCATGTATATAAAATTATAAAGAGCATTCATAACGAGATGATTCACAAATGGTTGAAGAGAAGGCTCAGCAGTTAAAAGCACATGCTGCTCTTCCACATGCCCTGAGTTTGACTCCCTGCACCCATGCCAAGCAGCCCACAACCACCTGTACCTCTATCTAGAGTGGGATCAATCCAATACTTCTGGCCTCAGCAGACACTGTATGCAAATGAACATCCCCACACACAGACACACACATACATATCATTTAAATTAAAAGAGATCTTTAAAAATTAGATTTCATAAATATATCTTTCTAGAATAATAAATGAAATGCTGTCTATTCCATTTTCTATTTTAAAATGCTCCACTGCAATTAAGAACAAATAACTATTCCGCGAATGTCATGCACATTGTGAAAATTAACTAAAGTGTAATTAGAGAAAAAATAAAACAATAATGACTGAAAAGTAGTTGCAAGAAAATGGCAAAGGCAAAGTAAAACAGAAGGAAAGCAAGGCCTGAGCAGTGAATTCCACTCTGGCAATGGTTCCCAATAAAGTTAGTAGAAACACAGGCATGTGTTTATGGACAGAGAATCCATCGATCACAGAATAAAATACTCTAAAAAGTCAATGATTGGGTAGAAAAAATATATTTTATATTCAAGGTCTAATCCAAATAATATAAGCAAAATTAAGCAATAGTTAAAGTCTAGAAATTTTCCTCCTGATGTATGGGGAAATGAGTCATAAACACCTGTGCATTCAGTCTGGTCAGAATTTCTGTACATATTTCTATATTCAGCCAATGTGCATCTATTTAGTATCAAGCATGTGCTGGACCTTACAAAAAAAGAATCTGTAGGGTCTCTAAGTAACATTAAAGGCAGACTTACGTTCTGTGTCTGTTCTTTTCTGCATTTTACAGAATTTGCTGGAGAATCTAGCAAGCCACTTTGTGATTAAATCATGAATAAAAATTTGTCCTAAGATATAATAGAAGAATAGAAGTCAAAGGAAAAAAAATGTAATTTCAGTTTCAAGTACTTTATGTTTAACAAGGGATAGAAATTTAAATTTGAATCCACCTTTGAGGGCAGACAGCTTCTTTGGGACAAAAAGAAAGGCTATATTGAGACTTTTAAATTATGCATGGAGAAGAAAAGATGGCTAAAGTGGAGAAGTTTGGACAGTCTGAGACACAAACTCTGAAAAAAACACAAAAAATGGGAAAGATTTGAGGAAGCAATTTGGGGAAAGAAAGCTGGTTTTGAGATAAAATAGTTGAAATTAATGAAAAAAGGAGAATAATGAAGAATGTCTGTTAGTGACCTGAGTTGTATTGCACCCTGGGAAAAGGAGACAGTTGAGGCAGAGGGGTGTCCAGATAGTATCTTCATCAGCACAGAATGCAATTGCAAGCTGTGATATATATATATGTGTGTGTGTGTGTGTGTGTGTGTGTGTATGTATTTGTATTTGTGATCTGCGTGTATGTATATATGTGTGTGTGTATGTGTATGTATTCATATGTGTGTGTATGTGTATATATATATGTGTGTGTGTGTGTTTGTGTGTGTGTGTATGCATATACATATCCAAGTGTAACAGTAAGCCCTGTCTCTCGAGGACCCCTTGGTGTTCTCATAAATGAGGACAGCAACTCTCTTGCAAGTAGCCTTGTTGTCAACAAGTGACAACAGCTGGGACCCGAGGCAAGGAAAGTCAGATTAAGACAGTATGTGGAGCCGGGCGGTGGTGGCGCACGCCTTTAATCCCAGCACTTGGGAGGCAGAGGCAGGTGGATTTCTGAGTTCGAGGCCAACCTGGTGTACAGAGTGAGCTCCAGGACAGCCAGGACTACACAGAGAAACCCTGTCTCAAAAAACAAAAACAAAAAAAACAAATAAAACAAAAAAAAAGAAGAAGACAGTATGTGGAAACTCCATGACAATAACAAATGAGATGATTTGAACTATCCCGAGGTTTTGCTGTGGTCGCTCTTGAAGGCCCTTGGGCTTTGTGATGAGGACACAGCTATGCCATAGTCAACAGCAATGCACTGAGGCATGAGTATCTATAGTTCCTCCAACTTCACCTCTATTCACATTTTCAACAATGAACATGATTCATTTAGCATCCGACAGAAGAGCAGTACCACTCCATTCTGTAGTATTTGTTGCCTACATGTGCCCTCACTTTTCCCAGGAAGAACAAAGACATAGAGATCCTCACTCTGTGCTCCCTCTAGACCTCTCTTCCCACCTGAATGTCTGCTGGCCAACCCAACAGGCTCTTCCAGCCATGTTCAGCTTTGCTGTCCCACACTGAGGGCAGTTTGCAATCTTGTCTCCCTGAATAGTCTCTGCTCTACTGTCCTTCTGCTCTGCCCTCCTGTTATTCTTCCTGCCCCTCTCTCTGTTCCCCCAGCTCCATTCCATTCCTTCCATTCTCCATGTCCATCCTTCTCTGCTTCTCCCTCTTCTGCTGTTCTCCCTGTCCTTGCTCACCTTTGGAGTTCTTCCTGAAAGCCAGTCATCCTTGAAAATTAAAGTTTTCAGAGCTAAAGGGGAAAAAAAAGTTTTCAGAGCTCTGGGCTAAATTATCCTTGATCTCCACAAACCATCTCACCTACCCGAACATGATCTCACTGTGTCACCTGAGAGCCGAACACAGATCCTCAGATACTAGAAGTATGTAGCATCCAGTGACTTACCTAGAACAACTGACATTAGGAGACGACTACTTTTAAACAGCCCCTTCTTCTACAACATTGTTTTCCTGATTTTTTTAGGGGAGGGGTAGTTTATGAACATGTGTATGTGTGTGTTTGGGTATGTGTGGTGCACATGTGTGCACAGGTGCACGTGCATATGTTAGCACATGTGTGAAAAGTCCCAAAGTTGATGCTGTGTGTTTCTTTGAACACTGCCCACTGTATTAATTGGGATAGAACCTGTCACTGAACCTGGTGTTAACTAGCCATCTTGCCCTAAGAACCTCTCTGCCTCCCCAGTGCTTATATTTCTCTCCTAAACCCTGGACTTATTTTCCTGATGGTATCTTCATTCATGTATCCCACAGGAACCTCAGTTATGTGACCCCCAAATTCTTTTCTTTCTGACCTTTCTGGGTAAACAGCACCAGCTTTTAGATATTCAATGATCCTGTCTCCCAACATGACACAAGTCTATTTCCCTCTGTTTCACATGGATGTTCCGAACATGACCATTCCTGTTTCTCCTCATGCTCAGTCTCTCACTTCAGCATTTTTTTACTGTATTCTCTTCCAATTTCCCTAGACATTTGTAGAAAAAGTTAGTAACCCCTCCTTAAAGTGATTGGTATAGAGAATGGTTCAGGAGTATGAGTATGGTACCTAGACCAGTGTCTATCCATAAGATACACAAATAATGTGTCTTCCCTCATAAAACATTGTTTGACACTCTGCTGCCTCCAAAATCTGCAATGTTTTGAGAAAAAAAAAGTAATTGTATCTGAAGACTGAATTAATGAACCATAATTTTATACGCATAAAAGCCGAATTATGTAGATCATTCCAGTTGTATAAATGAGATCTAATTCCAAGTATTTTCAAACTCATTTCTTATTGTCAGCAACAAACACTGCCACAAAACACAAGCCCCATATTTGTTAACAATACAAGTAAATATTTATGTCCTCAAAAGCTTTATCATTTCCATGCATGCAATAACTCAGGGTTCCATAGGATAACACACAATAAGTGCTAAATAGTGAGACAGACTGAGTCAATCAGAACAATATCCTGCAAAAAAAGAAGGAAAAAAGGGAAATATTGATTGCATCTTAAAGGAATCATAATCATCTAATTCAGGTATAAAAAGAAGAGACAGAAATTATGTTATAGGCACAAAAAATTACAAGGATGTAAAAATAGGAATATTAATGAATTATGACAAGCTTGAAGAAAACAGAATTCATGAGCAGACATAGTAATAAGGAAATCTGGAAAACAAAATATTGAGAACAAAAATTTGGTGCCAATATAAGAGCTTTAAAAACAAAACAAAACAAAAAACCCACTAACACTTCAATCCCAAATTGATAAAAATAAGCACAGTTTCTCATCAGGTTGTCCTGTATTTGATGGTACTCTCTTGTAATGTGTCTTCTGCTTAGCTGTCATCATGTTCTTCCAAAACCCAAACTTGACTACACGATGCTCTTGTCTGAATCCTCTTTCTTAGTTCTCTAAAGATGAGCAAATGGACAAAAGGCATATGAAAATGTTCAACTTCCCTAATCATGGGGGAACTGAAAATCAAAATGAGATTTGATATCTCCTTCCACTCATGACTACTATTAAAGAGGAAAACAAAAACTACTAAGTGTAAAAGTAACTTTTCTTCACATTTAATCCTTCCTGAACTCTGGCTGGCCAGATCAGTTCAGCTGTTCTGGCTCAAAACTCCTCTCAAAGCTGAATGATTCAAACCGGCTTCTCTCAGCTTCTCAACAATAGCTCTGCTTGGAAAAACTGCCTCTGAATTCCATGATTTGAATTGCACTGACTGCACTGCCTGAACTCAACTGAACTCTACTGCACTGCCTGAACTCAACTGAACTGTACTCACTGAACTGCCTTCCACTCCTGACTCACTCGTTTCTGCTATTAATGGTGTGCACATCCCTCTTAACAGTTGATATCTTCTTCTTTTGTAGAGAAAATTTAATCCAGCATCATGGCTGCTCTGGCAAGAGATTACGTGCAAATACCTTCTAGACTCTTTTCTGTCTGTTTTCAAGTGAGTTGGGCATATCCAATCTCTGATTCATTCTGTCAAATCTTTCTCTGATTTGTCACTTTGTCTGTCCCTCCATTAGGCATCACTTTCAAACATGGCTGCTTCCTTCTATAAACCAAACTTACTTTCATTGTTTGGTATTAAAGGTGTATACTAAGGGCATGTCTATATTCCAGCCAGATCATACTGTAATTCGGGGTGTGTCTACATTCCAGTTAGATCACATAGATCTAGGTGGTCAAGTGTAATCCCTTGCCAGAGCAGCCATGATGCTGGATTAAAATTTCTCTACAAAAGAAAGAACAACTGTTAAAAGGGATGTGCACACCATTAATAAGAATGATAAATGGTAGTCACCTCCATGGAAAACAGTATGGAATGGCCTCATAAACTAAAACTGGAATCTATGAAGCTGAAATTCCACTTCTAGAAATATAAACAAAAGGGTTGATGACAGATTATGAAGAAATATTTGCAAGCCATGTTCATTGAGGAAGTCTCAGAACACTAAAACTATGGAAATAAAGCAGTGCATAGCTATGGAAAGAGGCATAAACAGAGTGTGTCACAGATTTTAGGATTTATTTTTATTTTTACTTATGCATATGTAAGTGTGTACATGGCATGTGTGTAGATATCCATGGAGGACAAAATGTAACATATAACACAGGCTATAACATACACATGTAAGTATGTATGTATGTATGTATGTATGCATGCATGTATATATATAATGTTAAGACATTTAATATATGTATTTAACATACATATATACATTATATATTTAACATATATATAATGTATGTGTGTGTATATATACATATACACATACACATACACATACACATACACATACACATACATATACATATACATCATATACACATACACATACACATACATACACATACACATACACATACACATACACATACACATACACATACACATATACATATATATATATTATAGACATTGTGATAAAATCCATAAGTCAATCACAAGCAAGTATTTTGTAAATGGATTTGTTAATGCACTAGGAACAGTCAAGCTCATAAACATACAAATTAGAACCCTGGTTGCCAAGAAGGGAAGATGGGAGATAGTTGCTACTTTACAGGTGTTAGTTTTGCAGAATGGAAAGCGTATGTTTGCACCAAATGTAAATGTACCTCACACAACTAAATTAGATACTTGAAAAACTTATAGAAAATTTTATGTTATATGCATTTTACCAGGATTAACTATAATTTCTTTTTAAAAAAATTTCTGTAGGCTCCCATCAAAAGGATCCATTTTAAGCCCTGAACTGTAGCACCCAAAGCCTTCATGGGCTGATTTCTCTTGGTGGAGGAAGAAGAAACATCACCAAGAACATTAGTTTACACTTAAGTTCCAGTAAGAACTCGTTTCATTTTAAATAATACCATGAACAGGGGAAATAAAGGGTAGAAAAACTGCCATAAAAAGTCACAAACAGGTTTTTATAATCTGGTACAATGCTCTGTTACAAGACATTTGGTAAGATTATTATTTACATCCACCAGTGTGAAGTTTGAAGCATCATTGATTTTCACAATAACCACTGTTGTGTGACTTATGTAATTTATGCCAACAACATTTCACATGCAATTAGAACCAGGAACTCTTACAAAGCATCCTAATGTAGGTAAGAAGAAAATAAATTTAAAAGTTCATTAGTGCTAAGAAGATCCTTATCTTTCTCCTACATGTCAAAGCTGGATGGACGTTCTCAGTCAGATTGGTGAGTAGTTTCCTCGTTGAAAGCTAATTTCTACTTTGAAAAAGTAAAGTCATATTTTGGGTCTGTTTTCTTACAATGAAGAATATGGATACTCTCCTTCCACAATCTCCTGACACCAGCCATACAGACAGACCCTGGTCCTCAAAGTCCATGTACCAGATGAATGGCCCTCTTCTGAGTCTAGCAAGGATATTATGTATTCTTGTAAAATGCCCTACCCTGACCTGTACTCTAAATTTTGCTAGCTCCTCTAGGTTCTCCAATAAAATATGATCCAGAAGTGAGCAGCAACTGTCTCATGTTCATATCTGTGGAACCAGCACAGTGTTTGTCATTTAGGGGATTCCAGCAGTGTCAACTTAGCATAGTTGGACAGTTAATGCTTTGGTAATAAATGTATTTGTTAAGCCAAAGGTACCCGCCACCAAGCTTGACAACCTGAGTTTACCTCCTGAAACCCACATGGTGAAAGGAACAAACCAACTTCCATAAATTGTCCTCTGGTCTCCACATAGCATATACTCAACCCACCACCCACCCCCAAACACACAATAATAATATGAATAAATACAATTTTTAAAAAGTATTTTTAGGAATGTTCATCTGGGGTAGTGGGGAGGGGAACATGTTGAGTTGGCATCCTGGGATCATTGCACTGCAGACCCCAAAACAAGTGGCTTTAAACACCACAAATATCTCCATTCTAGGGATCAGAAGTTCCAAATGGTACAGCCAAAAATGTGTCACTGAGGCTGTGTGCCCTCTAAAGGGGGTACTGGAGAATTGCTTCCTCACTCTAGTTGTAACATCCCTTGGCTGTTGGTCCCCTTCTCCATTTTCAAAAGTCAAAAACACAGCTGGGTAGCCACAGACTTTTCCACCTGGCCACTTTGTTCCCAAAAAATAACAACTCTGAGACTTAATATATATGAATAAATGCTTAGGCTAATAGCTTTGACTTGTTCCTCACTAGCTCATAACTTAATTACAAGTTGACTCTATTCTCCTCAGGTTCATGTGTCTGTTCCCTCAGCATTCAGAACAAGTCTCCTGTGCCTCACTAGTTCCCAGAATTCCTTTCCCTCTCTGCCTCAGCTTATTGGCCAGAGGCTTTATATTGACAGGTAATTCTTCCATTCAGTATAAGAGATTCTCTCTACACAGCTGCACCATCTTTTTAAGCTGTCTCTCTTCTGTCTATTCTCTCCTTCCCTCCCTCCCTTTTCCAATGACCGTTTTGTGATCCATAGCACATTTGCATATTCCATAGTAATTCCTGTATAAAATGATATGGGTTCCAGGAATGAGGATCTTGGAACCTTTAGGATTCATCAGTCGGCCAGCCATGATCAACAAAGTAGCAACAGGCCACAACTGTGAACTACTATAAACTAAAAACCAACTACCAACAAATACTAAACTATTTCACTTTTTTTCTTTAAAACTGTTCTTTCAATTGTATTATTCGGATAATTGCCTCAGCTCATAACTTGATACCATCACAGGTTTTAAGGGACCACAGAGGTCGATCATTGAATAGAAGCACTTGCCAAAGCTTGACAACCTGAATTTGGATCCCCAGGACCCACATAATAGAAAGAGAGAACCAACTCCAGCAAGTTCTCTTTGACCTTTACATATGCTCCATGGCATGGACGGACACACACACACACACACACACACACACACACACACACGCACACAGCATAGATATACACACATACACAAGCACAAGCACACACACACACAAACACACACAAAAGCACAGGCACACACACACACACACGGCATGGATACACACACACATGCACACATGCAGGAGCGCACACACAGCATAGATACACACACACACCTACACACGGCATGGATACACACACATATACACACACACACAGCATAGATACGCACACATACACGTGCACTAGCACACACACACGGCATGGAGACACACATACGCACACCCCTCGTTTGGACCCACTTTTCATTTCACCCACCCCACCCCAGCCCGCCCCCACCATCATTAGTGCATATAAATCATGAGGTGATAACACTGGGAAAACTGGCTACTGAAGCAGGTGCAGAGCTAATGAGCATCTGGATGTAATGGCATACAGTCAGTTTCTGCCACTCGGATGTCCCCAGAGTGGAAGTGTTTATGTGAAGAACTGAACAGAGCTTTCAGGACTCATGGAGCCAAGTTCTTAATCGCAAGCCAGTAAAGTATCTGCCGGCACAACTGGGCAAGTTTAACCATTCATTAGAGTGTGCAATTAGAAGGACTTTAGCCTCAAATGGACCATGAGAAGGGAAAGGAGGATTTTTAAAAGCCCACCAGTAAACAGCAAGCACTGTACCACTGTAAGGCTGACAAATCCTCCTGCAGAGAGGAGACTAATCCCAACTCCAACTACTTCTCTTGATTCATGCTGAGATACCATCACTCTTTCAGGTTCACTGCCTTTCAGACAAAAGGCAAAATTAAACCTTTTAAGGACTCCCCGTGTTATCTTTGATTAGCCTAGCTTAGTGCTGAATGGACTGTTTATCGGTAGCTTTTTTAATCAGCCACATAAATGACACAAAGACGAACACTGTGTGCAAGAACACATATGCACAGAGACGCATGCAAACACATGCACATGCACACACACACATAGGCACGTACATGCACACATTGCCCTCCTATCTGAATGGATAAATGCTGTAACACACAGCCCACAATAAATTAGAACAAACCTAGCTCAAGATGAAACATGGCTGAGGAGACATACACTAGACACACTGTAGAATGTATTTGTCATCAGATGTACAAAGACTCTGAGTCGATCCTCTTTAGAGACAGAAAGATACTTCTGGCTCCTACAGTTGGGCAAGGCTAAGGGCAGGAGGTAAGCACAGCTTCAACAGAAGCAGAAGATCTGTCTCCTTGGGAAAAGAAGCTTCAGGAATTTTCTTCCATTCTCTGCCTTAAAGCAGGAGCCTGCTGAGGCCACCAAGGGATGAAGGAATGGCCTATGAAGGAGAAAACTCTCAAGCAGTTACATTTCAAAGCAAACATGGCTTCTATCCTCTGAAGAGAGACGAGAAGGGTGATCCACGTTATTTTCCCATCAGTCTTACTGTTTTGCCAGACAACTCTTACAATTTACAAAGCTCTTTTGGTATACAAATCCCTGTCAACTATTATTATCCTGCCCATTATTATCTGAGCATTATTAGTTGAACCCAAACAGCCATGCAGCAGAAGAGACAGGGTTTGTTCGAGTGAGCCCCTCCTCCCCCCAAATCATAGATGGTTGAAAAAATGTTCCAAGCTCCCCAGCCATAGAAAAGAAGGTATGAGACAGCTCCTATGTGTTAACTCACTAAGGGCACAGAGAACTGCTGTTCTTGATCTGCTGTGGATGCTGCCTACAGAAAAGGGATATGCTCAGACTCAAAGAACTATGAAGACTATAAAGACTATGTTCTATAGTTCTTAATTCTCAGTTAGCCAATCATTAGTTTAAAACACAAAGCTAATGGTAAGATTAGCTTCTCCCACTATCTCTACAGATAACAGCCTCAAATACATTATCACAGGACAGTTCACTGTCAAATTCTACTTTTATAGTCTGTGAATAGATACAGTATTGCTACTGACAATAATTTAACTCTGGGTGAGTTACAGATCATTTGTGAGCTCCCATGTGGGTGCTGGGAATCAAACCCGAGTCCTCTGGAGCAGCACCTGGGGCTCTTAACCATTGAGTCAAATCTCAGGCCCCACATGCCTTTTGAATTTACTTGATTTTTTTGTGTGTGTTTCACTGAGTCTAGCATGGAGTAGAGGCTGAATTAAAAGGTATATTAAGAAGGAATAACGATCACAGCTACTTGGAAGACTGAGGCAAGGGGCCACATGTTCATGGCCAGCCTGAGCTACAGAGTGAGCTTGAAGCCAGCCTGGAGATTCCGCAAGGCACTGTTTCAAAATAAACAAAAAGATGTGGAAGGGAGGCTGGTTCTGCAGCTCATGAGTAAGGTGTTTGTCTGGCGTACAAAAGACTGTAGATTGGATCCTAGTTCCCATAAGAGGAGGGATTGCCTCCACTGAGTGAGTGGGAGGCGGAGGTTCCGAGGGTAAATAGCCTAATCAAGGTCATGTGATCCTTAAAGTCTCGGGAGTTACAGCATGCTCCTGGAAATTGCTTTCATTCACAACCGTTCGATCATCACTGGGCCCACAAAGTGATTAAAGCCTAGCATGTCTGCTTTTATTTTATGCCTGTCTCCTTTACTGTGGGTCACACTCTTACTTGGGTCTGTGTGGACAAGATAATCACTAAGGAGTTTGCATCTGCCTAACCTATCTCATCCCTCTTCAAGGATGAAGACAAAAAGATAAACTATCTCCTAAGCCTGTGGTCATCTCGGCCTCCAAGGGCAGAAACAATCGATTTGCAAGGACCAGACTGGCATTCTGACAACCACCCTTCAGAACCGGAAGTAAGATGATAACCAACCAGACTACACATTGGCCAGGACTACTTAGATGTGTAAACTTCTTAACCTTTACCCAAGTTCCTTATTTAAATCAAAAGCTTCCATAAGTACTGTTGAGGGTCACCAGTCCCCTTCATCTGTCCTTCTCAATGTGGCCACATTGAACAGGTCTTTTTCTGCTTTTCACCATCAGCTCATCTCTTTAATTGGTGTTTTCGAATCACAGCCCAGCTGGGGCTGCTGGAGCTCAGGCTTTTGCCCTGAGACTTTACATGGAAAGCCTGCCAAATATCAGTGGTTATTAAACAACTGACTATCCAAAGGACCACAGCAGCCTCTGGCTTCGGTTACTAGGCTCACCAAAATAGGGATATACAGAATTAAACTGATGTAGGAGATACTCCATTTCTCTTTGTCTGCTGACACTGCACCAAGAGTTAAGCTGTACCACAAGAAAGCTTTGAGAAAACAGATGACAGTCCTGCATTCAACCTCAGATCCAAAATCAAACATCTTCCCAATACTAGGTGTCTGTGAGGAGGTAGGTCTCAATTCCTCCAGTTCCCATAGCTTTAAATTCTTCTATTTTGAGCCCAGTCTTCCAAGATGGGGGCGGGGGAAGCACTTTTGAAAGAGATTAGTGGGGAAGTACTTTTAAAAGTATCAGTTTTATATTTGATTCAATTATACGTTATGAACAGACAGCTTTGTCTGCAGGAGGTCAATACAACCTTTAGTAGGAACCAATGTTTATTATCATATGCCATGTGCCCTACTATATGTGCCTTCCAATTATCAAGTTTTGAATTTAAAATATGCAAAGGAAGCATTTGTGCCGTGATCACAAATTTAACTCTAATTCCTCAATTAATAATGTTTTCACTAATAAGATTACCAGATTCCCCTCCCTGGATGGACAGGATTCAGGGTCAGTAACTGTCTATCCTTGACTCCCACTCAAGAGGGTACAGAGGACAGAAAGTTCCATAGTAATTTCTGTTTCTGAAGAATTTTGCTTTTTCTGGGTTAAAAAGGATTTATTTTAATAACCAAAAGAAGTCATTTACAGATTAATGTTTGATTTTTATCATAGTATTACAAGCCACTTACATTTTTCTTAAGGACCTTCTTAATGCATAGTAAAGGCCTTGATCTGCTTCTAATTATGTACAAATCTTTCCCTACAGTTTTCAAGTAATCCTTGTATAAAAACTAAGATGGTATCAACTTACATGTCCTTGTTCAAAAACCACATATAAAAACAGAAAATTAACTTTTTAAAGACCTCAATGAAATGCCGATAAATAGTAAATTTAGTTTTATAAAATGAAAAATGCACATGACACATACACACAAAATCTTGCAAACATTTCCTGTTTGCAAGAATTTAATTCACATAAGGGAAAGTTCTTGGGCTAAGTTTCCACTTTCTAGTAAGACCATAGAGCACTGCCTTCCCTCTCTCCAAAACTCTAAAGCTAAAATTATGAGAAACTGAATATGCGTGTGTGTGTGTGTGTGTGTGTGTGTGTGTGTGTGTGTGTGTGTGTTAATAGCTCCATGTGCATCTTATAGAAGTGTGATAATTTTCTTCAGTGCATGGGTAATCAATCAGTAAGTGGCTTGAATAGAGGACACATGGCCATCCACTGGAATTCACCATATGACAAGGTCCCATTCCTACTGCCTGCCTCTAGCCTGAGCTAAAAAAAGAAGTAATCACTTTCAGGGCATGTGAGGTCACCAAAATATCCATGTGCTTGGCTCTTCTCATTTAAAAACAAAACTGTCAGACAAAGCAAGTTTGATGATCAAGTTTTATTTTAGACTTGATATTAAGAATTAATACTCATAATCTAAACAGAAGACCCCATTTGCTTCTATTTCTGGGAATCTTGTTTGGGTTTTGACTGCTTATTTGTACATGACAGAGTCATACTCTGCAGTCCAGGGTAGACTAGAACTCATCCAGTAGTGTGGGGAGCCGACAGAAGGCAGCTATCATCCTTGCAGTCATCTTGAGCCATATACCCTGACAAGAGACTTATTTACAATAGCCTACAACAGCTGAGCACACTCTGATAACATCTTGTTTTAGATACCCAGGATTTTCCCTTGGGTGTGTGAGACTTAAAGGTGTGTGACTTAAGGATGTGACTTATAGATCAGATTTAGAGACAAGACCTAAGGGCGTGACTTAGAAGTGAGACATATAAAAGGAGAGAGGCAGACAGAAGACAAGCATTAGGTATTACGCACTTAGACACTTGGACTAGAACTTGGATTAGACACTATTATTAGACATTACGCATTAGGAGTAGGCACTTGAGACTCGAGACAGACAACAGAGGATTAGGTACTTAGCACTTGGAGAAAGAACTTGGAACTGGGAAAGAGACTAGCAACTGGAACTAGGATTAGGTGCTAGAAACTAGGGACTAGGAACTAGGGACTAGGAATTCAAGACTTGGGACTTGGAGAGAAGAAGAGAGACTGAAGAATAAACGAGATTGAATCACACTCTGTCTGTTCTCCATTCCTCGCATCCGTCCTCACTCTCTCTCTTGCTGAACCCTGATCCTCGGACCGGAGCAGCTTGGGGCAGTGCAGGCTTTAATAATTTAGCCCCCAAGGCTTTTGGCAGTGTGAGTTCCAACATTGACAGAGTGGTCCCTGACATTTTTGGCGCCCAATGTGGGGCAGCTCGTGCCGCAACACAGTAGCCCAGGCTGGCTTTAAACTCATAGAGATCTTCTTGCCTCCTCCTACCAAGTGCAGAGATTCCAGGCAGGAACTGCCACCACATTCATATTCTGTTCTCTATTAACAGGAATAAAGTCTCCTCACCATCACCAACTTGATGAAAATAACAGCATCCATGTAGGAATAATCCCCAGAGCCCTGTAAAACTGATTGCAGCTTAAAAGAAATGAAAACTATTCTATAGTGTACCACAAATACACTTACAAATATATATTTGTGGTATACATGTTCATATTGTGGGAGAGAATTCAACTACGCTGGGTGGCCAGCCATCCCTAGAGATTTTCTATCTCTGCAATCCCAGGGCTGGGATTACAGGCACATGCCTCTATGCCAGATTTTTACACAGGTCCTAGGGGACCAAATTCATTGCAAGTACTTCACCAACTAAGTCATCTCCCCAGCCCTCAAAGATGTACTTTCAAAGAAATCTCTCCCTTGAACAGTTCTATGAGGTGAGACCTGCTTGTGTTTAAAAATTCTGCTATAACATTAATTCTATATACTGTGCCACAGCCTCTTACATGAATAAGGATAGAAGTTTTAAGTACACATAATTTTTTTCACTCCTATTTTAAAGGTAACTTATTGCTAATATATGCATACTTTGAGATTCCTTTTCTATAACCTTCTTTTAAGTGCAAGGGTCACAGTTTCCCAGTGCATAATCTCAGCTGGTACAGAACACACATCAACTGGAGCATCTTTCTATGTGCATGCTAAGCCAAAGAATTTCTTGATTGTTGCTTAAATGATCAATTGCATGTTTAAATTTTTCTTTCAGGGACTCAAGTTTTTCCAGTGGTCCATTGTGTTATCAGTGATAAGCAATAGGTTTTAAATCTGCATCTAATTGTACTTCATTTTCACAGACTCTGTACTGTTACAAAAAGCAAAGTCTTGCCTGTCTTATGAATTTTTGAGAACAGCTCTCTTAAAATAGCAGTAATAATAAAATCCTAAGTAGGTCAGCGTACCTAGCTGTGGGCTCTTGGACGTCATGCCAAAGCCACATCCTATTTTCTTCTAAGTCTAGGGGGCTTGAATGAAGGAAATTACTCTGTTTGCTCATCCCTGTTTCAACATGAAACTGCCAGGAGGGTCTCATCTAGTGTCCCCTCTCTGATCTGATTGGTCCCATGGGACTTGCAACTATTTGTTCCTGCCACAGTCATTATACCAGAAGAACTCGAAAAGCCCGGCAAGCACTGACTCTTGACCATCCGTCATGTGACAAAGTTTTCTGCATCTTGACAAACTGTCATATGTTCCCCTGCCTCACTCTATGACAAAGGCTTGACATTCTTGGCACCTGAGTTATAATAGAGGAAGGGAAAGCACACATGAAGGATGTGTCGTGTTCCTCAATACTGCCCTTTGACTGATCAGTTCTTCACATCCACCACTTCCTTATGTTCCTATTAGAAGATCAACCCTGCTTTTCAGTGACCAATGGAAAAAGAGGACTCAAGGCAACACAGTGTGTTGCAACCGCCTCCGCTCTACCTGGCTTGAAACAAAAGACTTAACAAAAAATGTTTCGGCTTGCTCCCGTCTTCGGTCAGGGTCTAGAGGGAGAGAGATAAGGGATAAGGGGAAGAGACGCTAGGAATGGAGACAAGACAGAGGTTCTGATCCAGTCTCAAGTCTAGTCTTTTATTGAAGGGAAATCTGGGGTATTTATACACTTTTGCCACGCCCCTTGTAGGCATGTGGGCATGACGTAAGCCTTGGAGGCGTGGCTAGCACGTGCACCTTACAGGCATAGATAGCTGCTTTCTAGCTGCTCTCTGCTAAAGGTCGGCTCCCAACAACAATGGACACTCATCTTTATTTAAAGGATGACCCTAGGGAATAGAAAGCAGAGATCAAGACAAAACCAAAGATCTGGACCATAAGAAATCTGGTTTAATCGTTTCAGGTAAACCAGGAAGATCTTCACGTTCACAATTGCCAAGAAATGAAAGAAATATCACCAGTAGAGGGATGAGAAGCCAGCTGGGCAACTTAATATAACTGTCAGTTAAAAGGGGGGAGGGGACTTATTTGGAAAATACATTTTCCTGGAACTGCTTATATTACAAGGCTTCTTGCTACATTAAAAAGTAATTTAACTGTGTCATTGCAAAGAAGACACAAATTCTGCCCAACCTCTGACATAAATGTTCTAAAATATTACCCTTAGACCACTGAAAACCAGACCATAAACCAAAATACTGACTCTTAACATCAAGTATATAAATAAGTCAGCAAGATGAGAACTAACTAAGTATATGGTTTAGGTAGCCCTAAATGCTGCATCCTAAATATGAAATTTCAATGTACAAAAGATAAAAGAAGCTTCAAGAAATCTTTTCTGTTGATGATGTTACAGGAACTATAGTACAAGGACACTCATTTTGACAGAAATCAAGTCCAGAATTTCTTAAGCATTCACTGCCTTTTGACAGTAATATAAGCCTAACATGGATATATTCCACAAGTACAATTTCCCACTCGGCAACCAGTTTGTTTCACAGGCTAAGTCCTAACAAAATGAATCATAAGCCTGTGCCATGAGCCATCTGGAAGCCAGACATGGTTACATATGCCTGCAAACCCAGCCCCTGGGAGGATGAGGCAGGAGGATGAGAACTTGAAGAAAGCAGCAGCTGTGCAGCAAGACCACATCTCAAGAATAATGAGTAAATATGTAAGTAATAAAACATTTTGAAAGAAGGTCTAAAATAATTGACTTTGATGCTGGAGGCTAAACTGAAAGTTAGCCAAGCCTCCCTACCACTGAGCATCAACTCCCCCCCCACCCTACCCCCCCGCCTCAAGTGTACTTCTTACTATAGGTATTTGTAAGGCAAATCAGCACATGGTCAGCTAATAAATAACTAACACACACACACACACACACACACACACACACACACATACACACACCAGAAGAAATAAAAGCATAAAGAGAAGCAGTGAGTCTTAAAGAGAAGTAGTAAAGATCAGAAGACTATAAAGCAATTTTTAGTGAGATTTCTGAAGCACTGTGGATCTGGGGTCTAGAACCAACCCTCCGGTTCACTGTATTTCCACAGCAATTCTGACCAACATGAAAAGTGAGGTTTTCCCAGGAAGACGACAATGCCCCAATGAGAACTCATTATCCAGGTGTCATATCTCCTGTCACGACAGCTAGGCATTGAAATACTCCTTTACCCACTAAGCTCTGAGAAATATAGCAAGCCATACCTAAAGAATAATAAGATGCACACTGTTAACTGCCATTTCTATTCATATGCAAAAACATACAATTAGGGTGGTATTTTAAAGAATTTCAATTGCCCAAAAGATAATTTGTTTTTTTCGACTTTTGACAGGTGGAAAGGGTTGTATATTTTCTCTGAGCACACAAAAGCCAAAGTGAAACCTGAGGTTTTCAATATGTAATTAGAGTCCTTAAGAAATATCTTTCTAAGCTATTATTATCAGGGATCTAGGTGTCTAAGGAGATGAGGAAAGGACCTTCACAGGGGAGGAAGGTGAGATGCTAAGGGCCTGTGGCTTCCTTCTTGCTTCATTCTGTCCTGCAATTGTGTTTGACAAGCTGGGATTTCACGTGACATTTTCTAATGCCTGATAATGGAGCACCACCTCAGCAGAAAGGCAGACTTGCAGAAGTAGCATTCACTTTGCAGGTAGCCAGGTATCTGTTTCCCTGGATGAAGGGAATTAAGTAAAGCAACGAGAAGAATCAAAGAAATAGAAAAGTTTAGAATAAACATAAAAAGGGGCCGTAGGGAGCCAAGCAGTTACACAAGGTGTTTTTTTCTGATCACCATTAGTTTAAGGTTTTTGTAACAGTGTTATATTCTGTTACTGTCAGGTGGGGTACTCACAGCCAGTATTCAACTGTGATGGTTAATTTTATGTGTGAATTTGACTAGACTATAGAACGGATGCTCAGGGAGCTGGAAAAACATTGTTTCTGGGTATGTCTCTGAGACTGTTGCAGAAGAGATGAGCCCTTGAATCAGTATCCTTAATAAGGAAGAACCATCGCCACTAATATGCTGGGCATCATTTATTCCATGGAAGCCCTGGGTTAAATCTTCTGTCCTCTTGTGCTCCACGTCCTCCTCCTGAGACATCAGAGACCCTATTTCTTGAGCTTTTAGACCTCAGGAGCTAAAGCAGCACCACTCTGGTTCTTACACCTATCACTCAAACCAAGAGCTACTTTCTCTGGCTCTTAGGCCTTTGGACTTGAATTAAATTATACTACTGGCTTTAGGTAGCTCAGAGACGGCAGGTATCCAGACCTCTCTGAACACATGAACAAATTACTAATTCCCAACTCCAGTGCTAATATAGTATATACAATACAATAAGTATAGAACTCTAAAGTAAATGTAGACTTAGAGCTTCAGGTTAAGTATAGTCAACATACATATACATTTTATACATATATATATTACACACACACATATATAGATACAGATACAGATATAGTTTCAGGTTAGATATAGTTAACTAACATATACACAATATACATATATATATATATATATATATGTGTGTGTGTGTGTATATATATATATATATATGTATATATATATATATGAAACATTGATAATAATTACTGCTAACTTGTTATATTAGAACAAACCCAAATTCATTATTGAATAAACTATAGTCATTTTAAGAAAAAAAAATGCCAACCTTTTCAGAAACATTCAGAGGGCCACCATGGACTTTGTCCCCATATCTCTAAGAGGCAGTGTTGGTCTTTTCAACCATTTGGAGTAATTTTCATGGAAGGTCACTACATTACAGTAAAACTCAATGATAGAATGTTCTATGGTGATGCTAACTAGAATACAGAGTGACTGCCTACTAGTTGCTAGCCCTATTCTAAAAAGAGAAGCCTTATGTTTTCTTTTCACCAGTAGGGAGAGGAAAAGAGTGAAAACTGCATTCCTGATCTATTCCAAAAAAACAAAAACAAAAATTTATTCTAACCAGCTGGTGAACTTTCAAAGGGTTCTGCCCTCTTCTCCATATAGCAGGTAGTAGCTTGATTACAAACTGTTATTTTTTTCTTCTTCATCTCAATAGTTATGAATCTCTGCATTCTATACAACTGAGTATCTTCAAACCATACCTAGAGCACTATGGCAGAGTTAACTGTATTAACTCTATAGTCCCTTAGGCCATTTATATGTTTCCAGTAACCAACCTAGATTATACTCATTTTATCTATATAAAGAGCACTTGAATACTCTTTAGATCATGACTATGAGATAGAAATATTTCCCCTTCACCTCATTAATAAGGCAAACCTAAGCCTCACCTGTCTCTTCTTCTAAAAAACCAACTCCATCAGTTGGAGATATATTATAGATTACCATCAGTAGTAGCAGTCAAGAGAAATTAGTCCAAGACTCTATAAAGATTTCAAACTCCATGAATATTCAACTCTCATATAAAATGATACAGAGTCTGAAAATAATCTACACACATCTCCCACCCCATATTTTTAAAGTCATCTATGGTGCCCAATACAAAATAAATGGTACAAATAGTTGTTACGATATATTTAGGGAAACTTTGGCAAGAAAAAGTATCAATATACATTCAGGTAGATGCTACTTTGTCTTCCAATACCTTTTTGTCAGCTCTTGATAGAATCTGTGGATGTGAAATCTACAGATGTTAAAGGCTAACTCTACAAGGCATTTGTTATTCCCATACAGAAGAACTCCTAGTATTTTTTAAGGCTTGGTTTTTTGAATATATATTCAATAGGAGTCACCGCAACTTTCTCCAAAAAGCCAGCTTTAACTATAGTCTTTATATATGTTTTCTTTGATTAATACCATGTGTACAGAGTGGTACCAACCAGTTACCATAACCACAGATTATAATCAAATCATAATGAATGAACCAGAAATGATTATACACAACCTGGACACAAAGAAAGTCAACTATCCTTAAAGCCGTCCTCTTGGGAATCAGTTCTTCCCCAATCAGAAATATGAATGGTACATGCAAAACAAAAGGGTAATGAGTTCTATAGTGTGCTCCTATAAAACCTAGTCAAGAAAAGCAAGCAGTTCCCAAAGAAATAGAGTCATGAAGGTCAGAAAGATTAAGTAACTTTCCAAAGTTACACAGTTTACAACTTTTTTAAAAGCAGTGGGTTCTAGTCGCTTCTCTTTCCATAGCATGTCCAATGAGAGCAGTTTGAATTAGGGAAAAAAATTTCCTTCTGCATTTAGTCAGGCAAGACTCTGTCTCCATGTCTTCATTTCTATGTGAATGATGGAGAGCTGTCAATGGCTTTCTCAAGTGTCTAAGGGTTCAAATGTGGCTGTGTAGTACCATGTATGCCTAGCACAGAAAGCTTCACTAGCATCTGAAATGTTGTTCCCACTCGTAAGCATCAGTCAAATACTTAAGAAGGCTTAGAGGGAAGAGGAGAAAGAAAAGATGGATTTAGAGACTTAACTGGAAGATTTGGGGCTTGCTATCCCAAGCATTGCTCAAAGGGTAACCATATCACATGAACTATCAGAGAACAGAAACTTTTAAGCTTCAGGAGACTTTCAGAATCATCCATCTTTGTCTCTGCCTTATGTAGGTAAACATTTCAGAACAAATAACTGGCTCTTGTCTTCTTTAAGGTCATTGGGGAAAGAAAATAAGTCAGCTCCCTGCACACCGCTTTCAGTGAGTGATCCCTCATCAGCCCTGAGGCTCTTCCTTCAATCCCATTGCACTCTCTCCTGCCTCAGGATAAGCCCTTTTCATCCTAATGTGACCTTTGCTGAAATAAATCTCTTCAGACTTCTGTGACTAAATCTCTCTCTCGGGGGAAAGTTATCCTTTGCCATCTCTTCCAAAAGCACAAATCTCCATTGTTTTCAATATTTGCTCCAGCATGATTTTCTACCTCATTAATCTCCCCTTTCATTACTAAGTTTGTTTTTGTGATTTGGTTGGTTTTGTTTCTGCCAGTTTGTTTGTTCGTGACTTTATCTGTCTGAGTATGTGTGCCCATGTGGGAGGTGGGGTGTGCGCCCCTTGCGTGAATGGAAATCAGAAGAGGTGATCAGATTTCCCCACTCCATCACTCTGTAAACTCATCTGGTGCAGGATTTCTCCATAATCCTATCCCTCTTGATTTCTCAGTGAGACTAGAAGCTATGGCTCAGCAATCTTCCCGTCTCTTCTCTTCTAGGAGCTGGGACTACAGGCATCTGTGAGAATACCCAACTTGTTTGGATGCTGAGATCTAAACTCTGGTACCCAGGACTGTGCAGCAGGTGTGCTCAACCATCTTGTTTCATAAATGATGACAATGGCACAAAGATAATGGCACAAAACAACTACCTTGTTACCTTGCGAAGTCAACTTCACCATTGAACTAGTTGAATTCTTTCTCTTTCCTCATCTAAATGTAGAGAAATAATGGCTTAACTCTGAGGTTCTTCTCCTCGGGAAGACTGTATTTTTGGATAATTAGCTTTTAAATAAACTGTGGAAAAAAAAGAAGAAAATATTGAAAATGTCTTCCTAAACTTTTCCCTTAAATTATGCACATGCTGCTAACAACGACAGTGCCCTGGTATCCTGAAAGAGTCCTGAAAGTATGCTGAGTTCTAAAGAGGTGCCACAGTTAAATTCTTGTCTTAGTAACAGTGATAATTCCATGGGTTTTTTTTTCTTCCTCAACAAGTAAATAGTGAGCTGACTGTATCATGAAAAAACTAAAGGTAAAATACTTAACAGCTGGCTAACAATTTTCACTACCTCCAGACCTGAAAGTTAGAGAATTACAAATGAGTTCTGGTGTGGGGATCGGTATTAGTACAGCCATCCTATCAGAGAGTCGAGGACCTGTGAGGTATGATTGAACAGCCTGCAGTTAAACATGGATTTGTATAGCTGTATAAAGCACCATTCAGTGGAATTAGACAGCAAAGAAATCTACTATATCCAATAACTGAGTCTCTCAAAAGTTCAGTAAGAGATTTGACTGTGTCTCAAGACAAGCTTAAGTCAAGTTTCTTGAAAATTCTGGTCTGGTTTTTGTTAGGAATGGGTAAGAAAAAGGAGAACCTAATTTTTATAAAATCTAGAATGTATCTTTTCTCTAACTTTTTCCTTGAGGAGTTAAAAAACAAACAAACAAACAAAAAACTTGTCATTTTCTTATATCCACCAACCCCCCCCCATGCTTCTAGGCCATATAGTTCTTATTAGAACATTTTTAAAAGGAAAAATGAGAAGGTAAATGTTTTCCTTGGCTGATGCCTTTTCCTAATGTATGAAGCTCCCCCCTCATAACTGTTTGACACTGCATCCAATATTCCTTCTCTGATACAATAAATCACACCTTCCTTTATCAGTAACACAGTTTGAAGATGTCAGCATTACCTCAGAGGTGACACATTTCCATTATGTAAGGATGACAGAGGTGTCCCTAGCAAAGAAACCAACTTATAACTAGTTCTGAAAATTCTTCTGCAATCTTAAAATTACGCTGAATTTAAAACAAATAAGAACATGGCCCTGTCAAAGAAAAAGAAGCATCAGGAATTATTAAAGAAACCAGACTCTAGGACAGCAGACCCTGTCACCAGTGACCTATGGCTTTGCCATGCAAAAAACACTCCCAAGACCTGTGAGTTCTCAGGAGCAAGACAGTCTAGAAAATGAGCTTGAGTTACTGGAATGCATTGAAAATGTTCCTCTGATGAGAGGCCAAAGTGACTCTAGGAGAAGTAATACTTTGAGGAAAGTCATCTGTTGTTTGAATTTTCACTAAGAAAAACTGAAAAGTTCAAAGTAGTTTTGAGAAATCCTTGTCTTTCAAAACTATATCCACCCTGTACCTAACCTTGTAGAGCACACCTTATGCAAGCCACCATCAGAGCTCTAACAATGATAGACACATTCCATGCCCTCTCTGGAAAAATAGAGTGGCCCAGGCCACTTGGCTTTTCTCCTTTCGAGTCCTTCCTTCCCTATCTCTTGCTTATCTTCTAAGAGTCAGATTCAAAAGTACTTTTTCATCCATACTTTCTAAAGTATTATTGATTAATTGGGTATCTACATGTGGAAGAGTTCATGTGAGTACATGTTTCTACAGGGGCCAGTAGAGGACAAAGGAGCTCTTGGAGGTAGAGTTACAGGCAATTGTGAGCTGCTTAGTATGATGCCAAGACCAGAAAGCAGATCTGTTAGAAGAGAGTTACTTGCTTTTGACCACTGAGCCATCTTCCCAGGCCTAGCCATCCATCATTCTTAACAGCTAAACTTGTTTTATTCTAGAATGAAATGAACTGGGTGAACTCTGGATAAACATTTATATGTTTAATACTCCCTCAAACATAAATATTCAGTAAAATCTTTGTGGTTAAGAAAAAAAAAAAAGGCTCATCCTAGAATTTTGTTTTATTTGCTAGTAGTGATTCTGTCTTGGATTTAAAACAAACAAACAAGAGTGGTCATTCTCAAAAGAGATACCTTGTTCTTCATGCACCATGATCAAGTAGGCTTCATTCCAGAGATTCAGGGATGGTTCAACATACATCAATCAATAAATGTAATCCATCATATAACAAACTGAAAGTCAAAGACGAGATGATCATCTCATTAGTAACAGAAAAAGCCTTAGACAAAGATCCAACACTCCTTTTTGATGAGAGTCCTGGAGAGAGTAGGGATATAAAGGCCATTCCTCAACATACTAAAGGCAGTTTATAACAAGTCCATCGTCAACGTCAATCTAACTGGAGATAAGTGCACAGCATTTCCAGTAAAGTCAGGAACGAGACAAGGTTTTCCACTCTGTCCGTGACTATTCAATATAGAACTTGTCTTAGCAAGAGTAACAAAACAACTGAACAAGATCAAGAAAATACAGACAGGAAGTGAAGACGTCAAAGTATTTTTATTTGTAAATGATATGATTGTATGCGTAAGTGACCATAAACATTTTCATCAGGAAATTCCCACAGCCAGCAAACACTCTGGGCAAAAAGCAGGTGGATACGAAGTTAAAACAACACAAAAATAAGCAGCCTTCCTATATGCAAATGACAAACATATCTAAAGAAATCAGGGAAACTATCTTTCACGGTAGCCTCAAAAACCATAAAATATCTTGGGATGACTCTAACCAAGAAAGTAGAGACTTTTATGATTAAAAACTTTGAAACATGAAAAAATAAACTGAAGAAGATATGAAAATCATATCAGAAGATATGAAAATCCCCCATGCTCGTGGGTCAGTAAGATTAATATAGAAAAAAAAAATGGCCCTGCTACCAAAAGCAATATCCAGATACAGTGCAATCCCCATCAAAATTCCACACAATTCTTTATAGAACTTGAAAAAAATCTTTCAGCTTCATATAGAAACACAAACACATATACACACATGTACAGGATAGTTAAACATCAATTCTAAATAGTAAAATAATTATCACTGGATGTATCACGAACCTTGACCTTATATTGTACTACAGACTTATGGTAATAAAAATAGCATTATATTGGCATAAGAACAGATATGATGACAGATAAATGGGATTGAATTGAAGACCCAGACATAAATCCACATACCTGTGGACATCTAATTTTCTATAAAGAAGTCATATATATACTCTGGGGGAAAAAATAGCATCTTCGACAAATGATGCTGGTCAAACTAGATGTTTACACATAGAAGAATCCATTTAGATGCATATTTATTACCCTGCCCAAAACTCAACTCCAAGTAAATCAAAGACTTCAACGTAAGGCCAGATTCACTGAATCTGGTAAACGAGAAAATGGGAAATAGTCTTGAATTACTGAAGTCATTAGTATAGGAAGGAACTTACTGAACAGAATACAAATAGCAGGGACACTAAGACAAAATTTAGTAAATGAGACCTCATAAAACTGAAAACCTTCTGCATGACAAAGGACACCAACACCTGGACAAAGTGGAAGGCTGCAGGATAGAAAACGAGTTTCTTTTACCAACAACACATCCTATAGAGGGCTAATATCTTAAACATATAAAGAATTCAAAACTCTGGGCAACAAGAAAACAAATAACCCAATTTAAAGTGGGGTGCAGATCTAAACAGGAGATACTTAAAAGAGGAAACAAATGTTTGAGAAGAACTTAAAGAAATGTTCACTGTTCTTGGTCATCAGAAAAATGCAAATCAAAATTACTCTGAGATTTCATCTTGTCTGAGTCAGAAGCTCAATAAAACAAGTAACACATCATGCAAGTGACGATGTGGTGTGAAGAGAACACTCATTTATTGCTGGTGGGAGTGTAAACTTGTACAGAAGCTATGGAAATCAGTGTGGCTGTTCCTTGGGAAGCTGGGCAATAGATTTAACCCAAGACTCAGCTATATTGCCGGGTGGTGGTGGCGCACGCCTTTAATCCCAGCACTTGGGAGGCAGAGGCAGGTGGATTTCTGAGTTCGAGGCCAGCCTGGTCTACAGAGTGAGTTCCAGGACAGCCAGGGCTACACAGAGAAACCCTGTCTCGAAAAAAACAAACAAACAAAAACAAACAAACAAACAAAAACCAGCTATAGCATTCTTAAGCACATGCCCAAAGAACTCTACATTCTACTGCAGAGACACTTGTTCTACCATGTTATTGCTACTCTATTGATAATAGGCAGAAGTTGGAAACAAATTAGATGTCTGTCAGTGGAAGAATGAACAAAGAAAATAAGTATGGAATATTACTCAGCTATTTAAAAAAAATGAAATCATGAAATTCACAGGTAAATGGATGGAGCTAGAAAAAAGTATCCTGTTTGAGGAGCTGTATTAAAAACCCAATACAGTAGAAGCTCCCTAAAATATATACACAGACACACATGAAATATATACATAAGTTACATAAGTGTATACATACACATTTAGGTGACCTCAGTGGAATCAACAAATGTTGCATGTAATTTTAAAAACATTCTCTTTCTTGTGAGTTCTTCCCGCACCTACGTCTATATGTGTTTCCTATGCTGTTTCTGTAGTTCTTTTTGTTTGTTTGCTTGTTCTGTCCTAACGGGTTCATTTGGTTTTGTTTTATCTCATTTTATTATTTTTCCCTAATTTTTTAGATGCTCGTTTGTTTTCTAATAAAAAGGAAACAAGGAAGGATATGGATTTGGTAGGGTGGAGGAGGGCAGAGTCTGAGAGAAATTTTTTTCAATTTAAATGAGATATCTTGTTTTCCAAAGAATAGCCAAGAGCTGACTAGGGTTCCTGAGACTCTTAGTTTTCTGGCTGGAATTTCTCAAAGTTGAGGCAGATTATTTGCTCATTCATCTTGTATGGCCAATGATAAAAACATAAACTCTTCAATCTTACAAAAAACAAGTAAATATAATTTTATTGATGGCTAGAAAATACCACTTACCTTAGGCTGCACTTTCTATTATTTGTTTAGATGAGATAAATCTCTATTCATAAAGACCAAGATAATTTTGTCCTATAAAAATTACATTTATGATTTCGCCATGGAGGATTTATGAGGCCCAAGGGTACAGAAGAAAAACAAGAGAGCCAACAGAAAGAGAATTTTTTCTACTAATCAGCAGCTAGTTCACCAATATATTCTTCCTTTCACTCCCTCCCTCCTAAAGAACTCATTTGGAAGACTTGTCTACAAAGATAGCACATTAAGAAATAACTCATTTTCTCTCGTCATTAATCTGACAAATACAGCTGACAACCATCAGAACTCTGAATAGATCAAGGCAGACTTATTATAACAATGAACTTACATAATCCCAGCCCAAAGCAAAAACACTTGGTGTTCTAGTCTATGTGACATTATTTTGAATGAATGCAATTTTTTTTCCTTAGGGTTTTCAAATCATCAAAATAGCTCATAGGTCCACATTGGTGTTCTGTGGATTAGCTAAGTATGACCAAACCCTCAGAAATTTCTCCCTATATCCCCAAGCACATCTCCCTGCTCTGGTGTTAGATTCTGAGATACCACACAGACCCAAGAACCTGCTAAAGGTTATTATCCACTTCATTCCCTGGTCTGTTTTTTGACTTCTCTCCCATCACATATTTGGCCTTCCTAGCATGGCGATGTTCCTCCCCACAACAAGCCCCTGATGCTCTCCTACTTCTAAATTATCTCATAAACAGTATAATACCTGTCAAGCAGCCTTGATAATGGGTAAGTCAACTGGCCTGAACTGTAGGTAACTGTACCAAAAATGTCCAAAAGCTTCAATTTCAATAAAAAATATTTGTTGAATAATAAAGCTTTATTAACCCAGTGAAGTGCAGTTGCTTCCAAGAATTAAATGATTGGCTAAGATTATGGGTTTTTTTTTCCATTTGTGTTGTTATCTATCTATCTACCTATCTATCTATCTATCTATCTATCTATCTATCTTCTATCTGTACATTTATTTGGGGCAGAAGAGAAAGTCTTTATATAAGCTTGTTAATTGCATTTATTAACTTGTTAACTATATCCTGATTCTTTCAACTAATTTGACCTGGGTTTAAGGCTTTGCAATTTGGCAAAGTCATCTCACCAAGGAGGAATGTAAAAGTAGCCTATCTGCCATGAAACTCCAAAATTAAGTTAACTTTAAAAGCCTCTTCTTACTTATGCCTAGACACATGTTTATAGTACAGATTTAACCTATTAATCTACTAAAATATCATTATTTCAGACTAAAGAGTTAGCTGTTGGTAGAGTATTTGCCTGGCATTCAGAAAGCTCTGGTTGGAGCCCCACTATCACATAAAATAGGCACGGGAGTATAAGCCTGTAATCACAGCTTCTAGCGATCCAAGCAGGAGCATCAAAAATCCAATGTCATCCTCAGATACATACTGAATTTGAGGATTTGAGGCCAGCCTGGGCTACATGAGACCCTGTATCAAATATGTATGTGTTAATATACAAATATACATATACATACATATACATATATTCATGTATATCATTATTTTCCATAAAATAAGGTAGGTACTTGAACATTTGATCACTTTAAAACATATCTTCTGCCTGAAACTTGCCTTTAGAATAACTGTTTTTAACTGGAATTGGGCATCAAAGAGACAAGTCTTGTCTGCTGTGAGGGAAAAGGACTTCAAAGGACTTGTCCACAGTTATCCACATACCACACATTAGCATGACCTCTTGGAATCATGTCAGTAGCTTTAGTTTCACCATTCTCTTCCCTTTCTAGAGCATTCATTTCCCCAGACTCAGTAAGTGCAAGACCTTTCTCTTCTCTAGCCTTTGGACAGTTCCGCCCAAGCTTGCCAGATAGCTACAAACCATCTTCACCAGCAACCCAAAAAATGCCAGGGCTGTGGATTGCTTCTCAAGTATAGCCCTCCTCAGAACTACATAAGTACCAGAGACATGGAGAGAGGAAAGACAATACAAGTCAATCATTAACACATCTATGATTCAAAGGAAGAGAAACATTCTTTGAGCATCAGAGAGAGAAAAAAAATGCCCTGCATCAGCATCTTTTCCAGTGTTCAATATACATTACATCAGTTCCTTAAAGCCTATAAATCCAAGGGTGGTGTAATTTATGGTAAAACTCTAGCCAATACTTAGAGTAATTGCATCGAGGGTTGATGACACCGAGTCTCCCTTCCAAGACTTTTACACAGATTCATAACAGCAGACATGACAAGCAGATTTGTCTCCTCTCCTGAAAAATAATATGGTGCCAGGTGGCTATTTTTCTTGGGCTACTACTACAGAGCTCAGCACTTATCCCTGGGTTGCTAGGCTCTCCCTGCTGCCAACAGAGGTCAGAGGTGGCTTCCTGCTGTGGCTTTACCCTTGCTACACAATACAGTCACAGCACCATTTTATAAAATGATTCAAGTGAGATAGTTATTGACAACCTTACTGATGAAGCCAATTAAAAGCCTTGAGTCTTTTTATTAATTCCCAGACCAAGAGCAGACTCTTGGCTCTGAAAAGTCTCTTGGTGCCCAGGCTCAGAGGTACAGCACTTTTAAAAGACAAAACCACAATTATGTCAGTGTTCAAGATAGGGGAGGGAGACCTGAATGTTGGTAAGGGATTTAGCGTGGCCTAGTAACATCTTATTTCTTGCAAATCTCGGCATGGTTTTCCAGACAGTACATGACAATTATTTTTGATTTATACTCCCACTTAGTTATTTCAGTGTTATGTTTAAGCTTGCATAAACACCAATTATTTTGGCTAATATGTCTAGACCATGTTCAAGGTCATGAACTATCCCATAAGCGTTCCCAAGGCTGATGTGGATGTCACAGGAGTGGAAGGCTGGCAAGTGTCTAGTCAGACACAAAATAAAGTTGGGACATGACAGCATGACCTTACTCATTTTCTTTTGTCTTCAAGGCCAAGCCATTCATTCCCTAGGGGTCGCAGGAAAATTAAAGCAAGTAAGAAGTTCCCCGCTGTTTTAAAACATGGACTGAAGGTCAAAGCATCCTGACCATGTCAGCCTCCCCTTAGAGCTGCCGATCACTATCAGGTTCCCAATCTACAAGCACCTTTCAGCAACTCTATTTGACATTCATCCTTGTCTTTTATGTTACAAAATCTTACCTGATCACTTAGATCCAGCAGGCCCCTGAGACCTTCAAGGACTACAGTGACAGCTTGTCCTTCTCGTCCTAGCTCTAGATTGTTAACCCCTTGTAGCTCTTCTCACCTGGAAGCAACTTTAGCAAACTGGAGAAATGGTAGCCAAGTCTAATTGAAACAAAATGTTTTCGTATTTCTAAGTGTAAGAAAGTCGTTTCACTACTCCAAGCGGAGCTGCCTCTGTGTGGTGGGAATTGAGAGATTTAGTAGATTCCCAATGTGTGTGTATCAGCCAGGGTGGGGTGGTAGAAAGCTTGCTGGGATCTTAGCAAAACACTTCTAAGCTCAGCAGGCCTCCTCTCACAGTCCAGATGTCCTCCCCAACTCCTTTGGAGAATCACTGCATGTACAACATTACCAAAGGCTGCATGTGGTGCTACCTCTGTGCATTAGAGGAGACATGCAGAAAGGACTTCCCAACCATTCACTCGCTGATGGATAGTCTTAATGAGATTTCAGAAATAACCATTTACCAGAAAAATGTGATGCTAGGTGACAAGGAGATTTATCACCAGCCTGCAAATGTTGACTTGAAAAGTAATGAAATGGGGAGAATGGGAAGGACTGAGAAATGCAATGTAACTTACCCAGTATGAAAAGCATAGAACTCCGGCAGCCAGTCACTGCAGCCCATTGCAGCACAGATGTAACGTTGACTACAGAATCATAAAACACATATGACAATCCCTGTTCATGTATCTACCCTTATTGTACAGAGGGAAGCATGAAATATGAGAACCTGCAGAGGAAAAAAACTCAAGAAAGAAGAGACATTTCATACAAGTCTTAGGACATAGAAAGAACCAACTAATGAATGTGGCCTAAATACTTGTACAATAAATCAAAAATTCTTTGCCTCATATTCTGAAATCCTTTGAGACCTCAGTGGGTGAGGTTCATTTTCTCTAGGAATCTCTGCATGCGCGCGCACACACACACACACACACACACACACACACACACACACACGCGCGCGCACACACACACATACATGCACGCACACATACACTCATACACACATGCATGCACGCGCACATGCACGCATACACACACACACATGAACATGGACATACACATGCACACACATATGTATGTATATATTAAGTATGTTTGTATGTATGTATGTACATGTATATTATGTATGCATGTCCATATATTCATTGCATTTACCCTTCTATATATGCATAGTCTGGACCAGATATCCTTTCAGTATCTATCACATCTGTGGGTACCAAGAGATTACCATGAACTATAAGACAACTGAACATAGGCAATATGCTTTTGTTTTATAAATTTAGAATATATGTATATTGGTATATTTAGAATATATATATGTGTGTATATGTGTGTTTGTGTGTGTATACATATATGTATGTATATATGTATACACACACACATGTATACATACATCATCCTCAACAATTGTTCATTGGCTCAGAAAAGGTCTTGGGAAATAAAACAAAACTACATTACCCTTCCTTACTTCCCCAGTGGCTTAGCCACACTAAGCTTATACACTTACACATTTACTCTTTCATTCATGTAAGCTGAGAATTAAATTGTCACGTAGCCTTGGGATTTCCTTTCCCACCATGGCAGAGTCGATATCCACAGTCCATCTTAATTTGAAGGTCATATTTTATTCCCATAATCTTCCTAAATTCTTTATACAAGTGAAACTTCATCAACTCTGTTCTGTCAAAGCTGTGAACATTCTTTAATACATCTTAATTTCTGGAGGATGCATGGCTTAGAACTCATGTTTAACAAAAGATTAGAAACAATGACCTTGGCATTAATTGTGACTACTAATATAGAAAATATGGAAGATAATAAGGTTCTTGGAATTACTTCATAATATGGAGGGAAATTGTTTTCTCTGTGTGACATTCAAATCAAAGTCAAGAAGAGTAAAAAGGAACCAAGCATTAATTAATTGATTTTTAGACCTGGGCCAGAAACAAAGCAATGTTGAACCTGAAACATCTTGTACCAGAAAGCAATCAAGTTCTAAAGGGCAATAATTTATGTTAAAAGAACTGTGGACCCAATTTAAAGTGCCATTCACTCACTGGCCATGTTGGAGACATCCAAGTATCATAAGGAAAAAATAACAAAAATAGAAAAATATATGCTCTAGTGTGACATCAGTAAAAGAAATAAAAATGGAGGATGGAGAGCAAGGAGGAAAAGGAAGAAGGAATGACTATCCTATCATACACCTAAAATTTTATAATAAAAAGGAAATAACTAGGCATTTATCCTGATGTTTCAAGGAAAAACTATTAATTCAATTCTCATTGCAAGTAAATTACTACAGAAGAATGTCAGACACTATGTGAACAAGGAACAAAATAATTAAAATTTCTATAAATTAGCAAAATGGTTTATGAAATTAAAAATGCCAATGCATTCCAAACACTTATTAAAAGGGATCACAGGAGAATAGGTTTTTCTCAAACTCACACAGGACTGTGGCACAAACTTCAAACTAAAAACTGTAATGCACCCTTAGAACAGAGAAATGCAGGAGTCCACACTTTATCCAAGGGAGCAAACTCAGAGTTGGAGATAATGGGACAACTGACAGCTCTAGCCAAAGTACTGAGTAAGTCTACTCAAACATTGAGACCTAACATCCAATTTATAAGAAGTGCAGAAATAGATAAATAAATTAAATGGCATGACAAAGAAATAACAAAATAAAAAATATTGTAGTATATTCTTCAAGACAATTGTACTGATATCTTTAAAAATAATTGTTAGAGACAAAATGATAAATTAGTCTAGATTCCAAACCTGTTGTAGAAACCATAGAGCTTGGAAAGGAAAAAATTAAAATTCTCTATTTGTGGATGGCATGATTGTCTATGTACAATATTCTAAGAAATCAAGAAAAAAATCTTTAAATAAATGAGTTTGATAAAATAATAGGGTAGAAAACCAATACACAAAATCAACCATACGTCTACATTAAAATTGAAAAGTAGAGGTTGAAATTTAAAAATGTAATAGTCATTTACAACGATCTAAAGAAGACACAATACTTAGGTACATTCATAATAAAACAGAAGGGCTTCCTGATAAAAATAACAAATCTCCCAGAACAGAAACGATGGAAGCCTAAACAGACATGTCCTGTTCATGGTCCGAAGCTCTCACTGTAGTGACTGCTGGTGAAGATTCTGCTCTGTGCTAGGCACTGTTCTCCACTTCAAGAATGTATAATGACACTGAGACAACTCGTGTGGTATTTATTAGGTCCAAGACCTTTCTAGTAGATCCATTCTCTGTTTTAAGTAAAGAATCACACATTTGCAAATAGGGAGGATTTAACCTGTTCCTTTCCTTTGTTAAATACTTTTTTACGTCTTTCTGTTGCCTGATTCCTATAGCTAGTACTGAGCACTCCATCAAATGAGAGAGAGGAGAAAGGGCATCTTTGTCTTGTTCCTGATTTTATACTCTCACTTTGTCTCCATCTGATGTAATTTTGCCTAATTGTTTATCACCTTTACTATTCTGAGGTATCCACCATCTATCCCTCAAGTCTCCAGCTCTTCTTATCATGGAGGCATGTTGTGCTTTATCAAAATCCTTTCCAGAGTCAATTGAGAATATCTTGTGGTTTCAGTTTGTTTAAGTTTGTTTGTATTGCACATTACATTCACTGATTTATGTAGGAGGAAGCCTACCTGGTTGTGATGAATATTCTTTTCAGTGCATTCCTGAACTCGGTTTAGTTGACAATGTCTGAATATATTTTCGTCAAAGAAATTGGTCTAATAGATACAGTGGAATTTCAGATTACAAAATCATTTTCTAAAAATGGTATCTTTCGGGTAGGTCAACAATGTGTTTGCGGAGAAATCCATTAGGAAAAATATTGTGCTCAAAATAACATAAATAAATTCACATTACCAAGGAAGATAAAGAGCTCTAAAGTGAAGATATCACAACCTTGAAAGAAGACCTTGTAACCATGAACTCAAAGCAGCTGCCATATGGTGGGAAGACTGTCATGCCTAGAGCTTCTGAGCTTCAGAATGGCTCATCTCACTGTATAGAAGTTCATTGAATGCATAGACTTTGACCTATTCTAACACTTATTTGAATGACTGCATTAATCTAGCTGTACGATTTTTTTGATTGGAAGGTTTTTTTTAAATAAAGCAACTTTTATAAAAATCATAATTACTAAAGTAGTTGATGAGATTCTGTCCAATCCCAATCATTAAAATTAAGTGAGTGAATAGACATGAAAACGAATGGCTAGATAGTACACACTGGTAAAAGCGGCTATTCTGGGGTGTAAGGTTATGGCTGGCTCTGTTTTCTCATTGTTCTGTCTAATATTTTCTATGTTCCCTTTAAGGATTTATGTTATGCTTTTAAATCAGAAAAAAACCCACCAGATTAAAATTCTATTATACATGTTGAGATTCTTCCTCACGTCATATATGAGGACACTCTTGCATCAGGGAACCCTGAGCTGGACACAAAATTCTTTCTCATGTTTAATATGGATCTAGATCCCAAGGCTAGATTTCCACATCTACTCTAATCCTCCAGGGACCATCTTTTCCTAGGATATTGAGTGAAATCGTTTGTACTCTGTTGGATTGTTTTAACCTTCTTTCCTTCAACTCTGACCTGCTCTCCAGACCTCTCCCCTGCCACTTCCACATGTGGACTAAGTCATGTCCTTACACTGAGCAATTTGTCTCGTTCCTCCCAACATGCTATGCTTTATAGGATTAGTCTCCATGGAAACAATAATTCCCACACTCAGCCCAACAAGTTCCTTCCTCTATTAGCTAGACAGATTGTCTTCCCTTCCAGAGGTGTCTTTTGTAGTCAATGTTCTCAGCTTCTTTCCTCATACATCTCTTATTAAGTTCTCTCAAATAGTGCAAGCTATTACTGACTCTACATGGGGAAAGCCATATATATATATATATATATATATATATATATATATATGGTGAAAATGTTGCCTCTACCTCATCGAAGACCCTTCATTATATTATTTCACAATAAATTGTCTTGATTATAATTTAGACTAGGACCAGGAAGATAGCTCAGTCTCTGAAGTGCTTGTCACATAGGTGTTAAATATAATGACCTCAATCAACAGTACCCATGTGATAAAAAAAAAACTGAGAGGAGTAGTGCATAGTTATAATCACAGAGTCCCATAGATCGTAAGGAGAAACAGACCTATCCCAGGGGTTCTCTGGCCATCAAGCTTAGGCTGTTTTGTTCAAGAGAGTAGGAGTAGCTACCTCCAAAAACTAAGGTGAATTGAGCCTGGGGAATAATACCAATGGTTGATATTTGACTTCTACATAAATTTGTGTGGATATGCACACATAAGCATGCACATATACACAGAGAGAGAACAATGTGAGCTAAACGATTCTCCGCCATCTTGCACATATCAAATAGACAGGATTTAGAGCTAATGTCAAGTCAGCTCATCTCTAAGAAAAATTATGTAGGAAATTCATATTCTGTTTTATTGGCCTATTTGAGTAACTTAGGTCAAGAAACAGTTTATGGAGAGAATTATAATTCATCGTATGAATTAGGATGATGGATAGAGAGATGATTTACAGGTGAAACTATAATCTCCATCCAGTAATTACTTAACAAGACAGAAAATAGAGACGGGGATGAAAGTATTTTCAAATAAAGAGAATATCGACATAAATACTCGGTGTGGTGAAGGTGAAGAATTACTATTCTCTGAAAGTTTATAAAATGGATAAATGCTGGCTTACAATGAGTTTCAGGGATGGGATGATGACTAAAGTTTTATCCACTGGCCTTTGACATTTTATCAGAAATTCTTTCCTCCAGATTAAGTGGAAGTCAAATCTGACAAGCCATTATCTATTACATAAAGTTCCCAGGGCCATTTTGGAAAGGAGAAGGGAAAAATATTAGCGGAACAGATTAAATATAAAGTTATTAAGTTGCTGCCAATATATACAAGATTGTGTGATAAACAGACCTGAAGTCGCAAAGCAATGTTATTTTTTTCTTCTACAACATTATTTGATATCAGGGACAGGCAGAAAAAATAAGCTTTTTATCCTTGCAAACCCATGTCAAGAAACTTATCTTAACTGTTCATTCACCTGAGACAGCTCATATCGAAAAGAAGCTAGATCAGTCTTCTTTGCCGGAAATGTGGTGAGCCTGAGAGCAAGGAAGAAGGTAATGGCTCAAAACTCCCCTTAGAGTCCCACTGTGGATAGCTGCCCTTTCTGTTGCACACACCGGAGGAAAATCACGCTACTGGAGATATGCATTCATTAGTCTGGTCCTTGATTCCCATGATGGGGAACCATTTTATCCATCCTTGATTGGTACCACATTTGACAAAAATCATCATTCTTGTGAGCCCACACAATTCTCCTCCAGTTGACACGGGAAAATAACTATGTTTAACAGTAAGTCATTTACTACTCCAGCTGCTGTTTCCAAACCGATGAACAAGTAGCGTTGTGTATTTGTCAGGGAAAACAGGGACTGGATTTGTGCAGATGAAAGGACCCACCTTAGCATTTGTCTCTACTTCTCTCGGCTGCTTCTTTGGCTGCATCTCTCAGAAAATAACTAATTGGAAACAATGAGGCAGGAAGATTTTTTTTCATCTGTGAGAGTGTGCATTTCGGAAAGTGGAACATCTCTGGCCTGAATGTCATCTCTGAATGCTGACATTTCTTCCCTGACTCAGTGACAATCTAAAAGCCCTGGATGCTCATTAGTGTCCTCTAGAGGGTGCTATACAATCCCTTGAGCATTGCTGGTGACACAGTGGGCTCACTTGGAGATGGAAAGCAGCAGTTAGGGTTCTTGCTTTTCTTCCTAAGTTAAAGTGAACTTTGTTCAAAATGCATTTAGAATATGAATCAAATTTAAAAAAGAAATACACAGAAACACAATCTCTAACATGAATTGCTAAAGTTTATCACACTAAATTTGTTTATTTCCTTTTTCTGGGAGAAAGCTACAATTGATTAACTTTATCCCTTTAAAAAATTATCTCAAACATTTTATACAGATAATTATAGTTGATTGGCTAAACAAGGAACACCAAAAAGGTCACCTGAACCTTAATCTGATAAGAGAATCAAGTGCCAACTAAAGACAGGAAAGAGAATGTGGATAACCTGCAACCACAAAAGGAAAAACAATCCAGGTCTAAAGCTTATAATCTAGAAAATTCTGATCCCAGAGACTGTACTGATAGCATTTGGTGGACTTTCGGGTCTCAGCTCAATGGGGTTAGTTTTCTCAATCTCTTCAGCCTAAGAGCTATTGCAGGTCATGAGCTCTAGAGAGCCCTGGATCCATGGTGTTAGATTCTAGCTTTGAATATATTTTAATCAAGTAACTTACCTGCTCTAGCTTCACTCACCTTGTAGGTGAGATGCATATTGATGCAGTTGAGGATAAAACTGTCAGGGAACTGCAGAAATTGAGGTGTATGGTGATTTGAATAGGAATGCCCCCAACCCCAACTCATGTTTGAATGTGTAGCCCATGGGAGTGGCACTATTAGAAGATGCGGCTTTGTTGGAGGAAGTGTGGCCCTATTGGAGGAAGTGCGTCACTGTGGGGGTGGGCTTTGAGGTCGCAGAAGCTTGAGTTTGATCTCTCTCTTTTGCAATGAACATTTTGCAAGTGAAGATGTATGGACAGAGGAGTATACTGTGAAACACTCTGTGACTCGCTACTTCCAAAACAAGATGTTTTCTATGCTTTGTTTTAGTTTTTGCCTTTGTTTTCTGTTTGTTTGTTGTTTTTATTTGCAAGGGAGGAGGTTCTAAGGGTGTAGGGCAGATATAAGGGGATGAGGAAATGAGTGGGACTGGGATGCATAATATAAAACTCACAAAAGAATCAATAAAAACTTGAAAAAAAGCATGTAACGTGTGGGATGCATGGGGTTGATTGTATGAGACTTACGAGATGTGACAGTAGTCAGCCTATCGCTCACCCTCAGCGACAGAGGGACTATGTGTACTATCCTCAGGACTCTCTGTTTAAGACCCAGAAAGACCTGCCTGAAAGATAACTGTCTCCAGCCATAAACAAATCAGAAAATAAATACATAAAATGACATGCCGGGAATTAGACAACAGAGAGCTCATGGCTATGATGTTCAAAAGAGGCACTTGATATTGCTCCACCATGTTGTCTGGAGGCAGAAGTCAGAATAGAAAGAAATGAACCAAACTCTATCCATGTTCTCACTCAGCTCAAGAGTCAGGGTGTAAGAAAGCCAAAAGCTGTTATTAGGAAGAAAGACTGAGAAAAGGTAATGATGTAGAGACAGACAGAACTCTGGGAAGGAGTGTCCTCTCTTCTATGGTCGAGTACAGATCATGAACACATGAGAAGAAAATTCCTGAGGTTGGAAAATAATCAGTTGAAAGCTGATAACTTCATAATTCCAGAACTCATGTTGACTTCAGAATGATCTGTGATTCCCACCAGCCAAATTGTAACAGTGGGACATTGGTTAGAATTCTTAGGGAGTGTATGTTTTTAGATGTTGAACTGAACAAGACTATCCCCAAAGCTGTGCTACCAAGGCATAAAGGCAAGGCTTGCAAAGATCCAGCTTATCTGGAAGATTCTCAGCTGTACAGCAGAAAAGAAACTTAAAGAACACTTAGAAAATATATGTTCCAATGAAGAAGTTCACAGCATTCTGCACTGGAATAACACAGTACAGAAAAAAGAGATTGGCTTCAAAAGTTTTTACATGTCTTATGTCGACCATCCAAACATCAGTATCAACAAAAATGGCATGATATGAGAAGTATCCAAATAAAACTTCTATAAATTTAAGACATAATAAAAGGAAAATATATTGAAAGTCTTCAGATACAGGGTTCAAGAGAACACAGAGACTGATCATTGGGAGTAAAAGGTTTATTAGAAGAGTTATTAAAACTATAGGTAGACAACAGTTGGTGAGGAGCTTTGAAGAGAGTTCAGACCACAGTTCCAACAGACTGTATGGCAGAGACTGTATAAAGAAGAATCAGTCTACATCGTAGAATCAAAATCCTTTTCTCCTAGGACTCTGGGAACAATTTAGCATGAGCCTGCAGCTAGATTCTCTGACTCCCCAGCAGGAGGCAGGAAAGTGGGGTTAGGACAGAATTTGTTGCTGCTGGTACCACTTTGATGTGAACTCACTTCCCTTGGTAAGAAGTCTAGGCACCTGGAAATCTATTAGCTGAAGATCCACAGTGATCTCAACGGAGTGCCTGTTGGTATCATGAGTCAGGGAAGGCTGCTATAAGCATTGTGACTTGAACAGCAGTCTGGACTGGATTCTAAGAAATATATAATAACACTGATAGGAGATTAAACAGTGCAAAGGAAAAAAATTCAGGAAATTTAATGATAAGGGCCAGCCAGATGTAATGAATCCAATCTTTAATCTCAGCATGCAAACATACTGAGGCAAGAGAATTATCACAAGCCTGAGATCAGCATGAGCTACATAGTGAGTTCCAGGATATCCTGGGCTATAGTGTCTAAAGTATGAGACACTATCTTAAAAGAACAAGAAGGTAGAGGAAGATGAGGAAGAAGAAGAGGAAATGGAGAAGAAAAAGGAACAGAAGAATGGGGATGGGGTGTGCAAACATGAAACATGGAGGAAGGGAAAGATTAAGACAAATGTTGGACTAGAGGCAATATTAAATCATCTACCAGGTATAACTGGAGCTCCAGAAAGAACTGAGTAACAGAAAATGCATAGAACTATTAACCACATTTTTTTTCTAATTTTAATAGGCCCAAGAAGCAGATAAATCTAAAGTGAAGAAATGATATAAAATTAAACCCTCTAGACCAATAAATAAATAAATAAATAAATAAATAAATAAAAAAAAATGTGTGATTGGACTTAAAATTGAAGCTGACAATTTATTTTAAAAAAGCATGAAAAAATGACAATAAAATAACCTCTGTAGGAGCATAAAGAAACAGAAGAAACCCATATTTAAAATTGGTAAATCAATAAATATCATTTACATATTAATTAGTATTATTGAACATTGATCTTAAATAATACAAAACAGAAATCACTTTTCATTTTCTCATACTACTTGAATTTTTGTTGCCATAAAAATATATTACTTTTGTAACTGTGTATTTTTTAAAATTCAAGGTTCAATCATGGATGGGAAAAAAATCTTCATTGTATAACATTGTATAAAAAAAGACATAAATCATAAAACTGAAAGATTTCCCACATTAAAAGACATATAAAAGTAAAATAAGTACTACATATATAAGAAATAAAGATAACCTACTCAAACTTACATTATAATATAATAGCTTGTTTTGACAACTGGACTTTTGAGATTTTTGTGGCGCTGCTTCTCTGTCACGTCTAAAAGAAATGTTCTACATCAGGCACCATGTCCTGCAGCAGGCACCATCTGCCTCTTACTATCCTTCTGCCTCCTCTTCTCTGCTTTTCCGAGTCCTTGAGTGTAGGGTTTACAGAGTGAGTTCCAGAACAGCCAGGGCTACACAGAGAAACCCTGACTCAAAAAAAAAGAAAAAGAAAAAAACTAAAAAAAAACTTAAATTAAAAATCAAATGTTATTAAAACGAAATTAAATGATGTCACATATCAACTCATTTAAACAGTAAATTTTAAAATAGTTTCTTAAAAAGTGCTCAAGTATGAAAGCCAGCAGGATCTCAACTTGAGAGAGAATGAAAATGTTAAAGTAAGCTCATATTTATTCTGAAAAATAAAACATACTTACAATCACAGCAACAGAAACACATTCTTTCTTCTTATATGTGAGTCCTATGGGAATTACACTCAAAACAGGGAAAGCAGACTACTAAAAACTAACATAGAACGTTTTTACTTGCAAAACTTCAGTAAATCCATACAAGGTTTGATAAACTAAAACAAACAGTTGGTATTTTCGACAATTATTTTAAAAGAAAAAACACCACAGCCTGAAATTAAGCTGGTGAAATGTATTTAGATATAGAATATTAGGTGTAACATAGTATAAAAATGAAGGCTTGGAGAAGTATCATGAAAAAAATAGTCAATGCAAATAGCCATGAAGCAAAAATAATTTGTTCCATTTCCTAATACAAATAGAAACAGAAAACAGTATCACCACAATCATCTGAAGTACAATAAAAACAGTGTAGCCACAGGAGACCAACGGCCTTCAGAAGTTCAGCAGTGACCCTGATTAGTTATTTTGAAAAGTTGAATAGACTATTATGTGCTGATTTTTTTAAAAATAAAACTAACTTATAAAATATTTTCCAAAGACTTTAAATGAATGACTATGAAATACATTCATACATAAGTACACGTATATACATATGACTAATCTTAAATTGTTTGAATATATTCATTTTATGAGAATTTTTCTAGCCAAGATTTAGATTCTTACCTGAAATTATTACTTTATTCTAGTCTAATGTCAGATTCCTGCCTGAAGCCTACTTCCTTGTCCTTGGCCAATGTCATATTCCTGCCAAGTAGTCCATTTCCTTCTCCTTGGCTCATGTCAGATTCTTGCCAAGCAGCCCCAAAGGCTTTCTGCCTCTCCCACTTTTTTATTTCATTAACAAGACTGAGCCTATCTTAGATCATTCTGACAAGAATGCCTTCCTTACCCATCATGGAATATGCATTATCCAAAGCAATGCACTTATGTCTTAGGTTGGTAAGGCTCTGTGCAGAATCTTACCCATCCTTGGCTTGCCAGATGTGTCTAGTGTATAGATATGGTTAGTCTTAAAATTTTGAATGTATTCATTTTATGAGAAGGATGTGTGTGTGTGTGTGTGTGTGTGTGTGTGTGTGTGTGTTTCACAGCACACATGTGAAGGTCAAGGACAAATATACAAACCTGGTCCTCTCCTCCCACCATATAGGATCCAGGAATCAAATTCAAGGTTGTTGGACTTGGAAGAAAGCACCCTTACCCATTGACATATCTTGTCAGTTTGAACAAGGAGTTGTCAAGGGAGTGACTCTCTTCTCTATGGTTCTAGACACTATCAAAAAAAAAAATTCTCCAAAGAGTTCATTAGAGTGTCATTAGTTTGGGTATAATGTTTTTAAACATTTTAAATGATTTTACTTTTCCAATAAAATTAAAGGTAAGGAACAGAACACAAATACAGGTTTGCAAATATAAATACAGCAGAGTTTTGGAAGAGCAAATGAAAATTTTAACCACAAAAGAGACATATCTGCAAGGTGGAAACAGAAAGGTTTACATTGACACATGAATCTTAATAATTCTACCCAACTATGAGTGAATTTAAGAACCTTTAAAGAGAGTGACTCAGGCAGTGTAGCCAGAAGATGGCTCTTATTCTCTCTAGTTAGTTTGAAATATTCTTTGTTCATAACTGAGCACAGCCACCCTTGACATGTATTGTTTTTATCTTATTTGCATTTTGTCCCCTGGAAATCAATCTTCTAATGGTAAAGCTGTCCCCAGAGTAAGCCACTATTTATACAATTTAGGCTAGCTTTGAGGACTATCTTCACTGGAATGCTTCTTCTAGCAAGATTTCATGTCTTAAAGGTTCTGTAACCTCCCTAAACAGTTTGCCACCAACTGGGGACAGGTGTTCAAATGTATGAGCCTATGACAGACATTTCTCATTCAAACCACTATACCCCCTCAATCAATCCTCACAGACACACCCAAAGATATGCCTCATTAGTATCACAAGTATTTCTCATTCCAGTCCAGTTGACAATTAAAATCAGCCATCAGAATATCCAAATAAAATTTATTCATTTATTCAATCAATTATTCAATAAACACTCTCAGTACTTGACACTGTGTTGGTTTTAGGGTACAGATTAGTGAAAAGGAGACATTTGCTAATGTGGAGATAGTGAGTTAACTGTTTGATACAAAAAAAAAAGAAAGATGAAGCTCCTTTACAACAATCTCCAGCATCACATTTTGATGGCACTGTCCCCAGTTCATTGACAGAATAGTGATTAATGTCTAAGGAGAACAAGACACATTACTCTTATGGCTAACTGTGAAGTCAACAAAAAAAATCAATTGTCCTCGTCTTGCTGTTATTGAAGATAGTAACAGCAGTTCTATTCATACACATGAAAGTTTCTGAATGATAGGCAAAGGAAGTCCCAAGATAGATCCTAACACCATTTTCCATTCAATAAAAAAAAGGTTGCTTAAGCACAATAAACAGCATTAGTTATGAGAAATATTTCTTTGGCTGTACAGGTTAATGAAATGTGAAAAAGAATTTTTTTTTCAAATTAACAGAAACACAATTGAGGCATAAGTCATAAATTCAAAGAATATTAAAAATAAAGTAAGTGGCTCATCTTCTTCAGAGTTCAGTTTTCATTGTTAATTATTTAATTAATAATTTAATTAATTAAACTTGAAATCACCTAGAAGATATGCCTCTAGCCATGTCTGTGGAGATATTTCCCAAGTGAGAGAAGACCTATGCTCAGTCTAGGAATCACAACCCTATGGGCTAGTGTTCCAGACAGAATAAAAATGGAGTTGGCTGAGCATCAGACTTTGTCACTCACTTTTTGCTTCCTGACTGTAGATATAATGTGAATAGCTGCTACCTTGCTTCTATTCCCACACTTTTCCACTATGATGGGCTGTGTGCTTTCTTAAAGCAAGAGCCAGAATGAATCCTTCCTCCCTTAAGTTGCTTCTGACAGCCATGAAAAAAAATTAAGAACATAGACTCAGATAACCAACTTATCGACAATCTCTACTCACTACACAAACTAGATTTCAGTGAAAACTGGCCCTGCAAACACCTAACCACTACCTTTTTTTTTCTTACTGAAAATTTTTTTTGAGGTGAAGAAGGGGGTCTCCCAGCTTAATGTAAAACAGAGGCTATTTTTTCTTAAAGACAAAAGAATAGTTGATAGTTCTTTTTTCCCTTACATTCTTAAATATCTCTGCTAAAAACTAAATTTCTGGTGCATAAATCACTGGTTGATTTCTTTATGTGCAAAATATGAAAACCAACACTGTATCTTATTAAAAAAAATAGTGGGGCTGAGAGAATACAGTTCAGTCAATAAAATGTTTGCTTTTGAACATAAAAACACAAGTTCAATCCCCAGAACACACATAAAAAGTTCTGACTGTAGTGGTTGGTGTATACTTTTAAGCTCACCACTGAGAACCTAGAGACATGTGCTCAGTTGCTAACAATCCTAGCCCAACCATCAGATTCCATGGCTGGGGAAAAACTAGTTCTCAAAAAAAAAAAAGAAAAGAAAAAGAACTAGATGGTAGATGGCATCTAAGCAACAACATCCAAGGTTTTCCTCTGAAGTCCACACTCAAAGATATACAAACATGTATATACCCATACAGACATACACAGAGACACTCTCTCTCTCTCTCTCTCTCTCTCTCTCTCTCTCTCTCTCTCTCTCTCTCTCT